>JBAIZL010000001.1:394685725-394938225 GCA_036971475.1 Prosapia bicincta
TTCTACAGGTAATCCCCTTGGTAAATACTTTCTTTCTGCTTCTAATTCCCGAAGTAAGTATTTCCTTTCTACACTCGGTCCCCCCGATAGTTATTTCCTTTTTACACGTGACCCCTTGATATTTATTTCCTTCTACATGTAATCCCCTTGGTAATTATTTTTTCTACACGTAATCCCACTGGCAATTAATCCCTTTCCACACTTAATCTCCCTGATAATTATTTCCTTTCTACACCTAATCCCGTTAGTAAATATGTCCTTTCTACACGAAACCCTCCAAATAATTATATCTTTTTATACGTAATCCCCCTCTGGTATTTAATTCCTTTCCGCAAGTAAACCCTTAGTAATTATTTATTGACTTCACATCGATATTGACAGAAAATACACCTGGTAATGCAGAAAGTCTTCAGAAACATAACAATAGTAATAAACTTAGTCGCGATCGCCTAAAGATTTGTTAAAAAGCAACGTTACATCAAAGTACGCACAAAACTTTTAAAAATCACGTTTTTTTTTTAAAAAAAGCACTATACTATATTGCGTTAGAATATTGCAACAAAGTATCCAGTCACGATAGATATGGGGAGAAAACTAATTCACAAGGTAAACAATGTTAGTAGTGAAACACCGCCTCCTTGTTCCGTGCGCCTTTGCGTAAACGTATACCAAAATTGAGACCACTTCACGGGTCAACAAGGTGGCATTTAGCAGACGTTTTTAAAACCAAATATATCTCATTTAAATGTTTTTGAATTTTAAAAAAAATTTAAAGTAAATTTATTTTTGTCTTTTTTAAAATTTTTTTGCGACGTCTATCTAATTGTATAATTTTTTGTCTTCATGAATACTTTCTGCAGGCATAATTTCTTTTGGCAATATAGTTTACGTTTAGAAAGGGAATAATTATCGTTATATATATTCCATTCGCTAAAAGACGAAAGCATTTTAAATGATTCATTTGTTAATTAAAAAGATTGTTATAAACAAAGCAAACCAAAAGTTTAACCATAGCAATTTTAAAATAAAAATATTGTTTATATTTGTCGATAATTTAAAAAAATATTCATTCAGCAACATACCTTTGGTGTAAAATCCAACAAAACAAATGTTAACAAATCACGCGAACATCTCTAAACCAAGCTAACTCACAGCCGCACGATCAAGGACTGAATGCGAGCGTAAATTGTCTAGCAGCGGCCGCGTATCAGTTACTGTTACACGCCGGGAACAGTTACTAGTACTTGGAACCTAGTATCTGAGCTGTAATGTTGCTGAATGTCTGAAACTTATCCTTTTCATGACACCACTGTGCAAATTCACGATAAAGAAAGCTGAATTTCAATTGTTTAATGTGAATTGGATGGCAATAAACTATTAATAGTTCTTAATGCAAAATAACAGATTAAATATGTTTGCCATTTGGTTAATCAAGGTTTATGTTTTTTTTTTTAACTTAAAAGGAAAACACATCCAAAAGGAACTGGCCTAAACTGGTTTTTATATGTTTTGAAGTGTCAGATGTTTGAGTGTAAAAAAATATCAGATTGAATTGTTTTGTATCTCAATGGCGTTATTTATCAAACGCTTAATACATTTTTAATCGCTTATAAACCAGAAGGTTTGTCTGTATTTATGAACAGGGTGGAAAAACAATGGGATCGTTTATCCATTGCTTCTGGCGCACGCAGCGGAATAAATGTGAACTAAAATGGCCAGCAAGGAAGCATTTCTTTTCAGATATTTTCAGACTGTTAAACAACGTTTTTCATAAAAAAAAACAGTTTTCGAATAAAAAAATGTTTATGTTATAGATACGCATGTAAGTAATATTAATACACGCGTATTGGTTTCGAATAGAAGGATCGGGGAGTGTGAAAGTCTTAGGTTTATAACATTTTAAAATAATGCTTTGTTTTAGTACAATATTTTAAACGAAAGTTTTTTTCTGATGTCAATTTCAATATTTCTTTGTATTTCCAAAAGTGTGTGTGTGTTCTTGCTGTAAGTTTATTCACTGGAAACGGAAAAATACCAGGGGATCTCATCTTTACGTTTCCTAACTGTTGAGTGTATTATTATTCACCTCTTTATAGCACCGGGATGAGTACGTATACTTGAGTTACGTGACTCTTACACACTTGATTCAACGATCCCTCCTATATCACACACCAGGAGATCTCATCTTTACGTTTCCTAACTGTTGAGTGTATTATTATTCACCTCTTTATGGCACCGGGATGAGTACGTATACTTGAGTTACGTGACTCTTACACACTTGATTCAACGATCCCTCCTATATCACACACCAGGAGATCTCATCTTTACGTTTCCTAACTGTTGAGTGTATTATTATTCACCTCTTTATGGCACCGGGATGAGTACGTATACTTGGGTTACGTGACTCTTACACACTTGATTCAACGATCCCTCCTATATCACACACCAGGAGATCTCATCTTTACGTTTCCTAACTGTTGAGTGTATTATTATTCACCTCTTTATGGCACCGGGATGAGTACGTATACTTGAGTTACGTGACTCTTACACACTTGATTCAACGATCCCTCCTATATCACACACCAGGAGATCTCATCTTTACGTTTCCTAACTGTTGAGTGTATTATTATTCACCTCTTTATGGCACCGGGATGAGTACGTATACTTGAGTTACGTGACTCTTACACACTTGATTCAACGATCCCTCCTATATCACACACCAGGAGATCTCATCTTTACGTTTCCTAACTGTTGAGTGTATTATTATTCACCTCTTTATGGCACCGGGATGAGTACGTATACTTGAGTTACGTGACTCTTACACACTTGATTCAATGATCCCTCCTATATCACACACCAGGAGATTTTAAACCATCACTACGTCACTATAATCCTATCCTTCTTTAAACGTTGCTGCTATTTTCCATTGGTAGGCCTACATTCCCAAGGCCTTGCTAATCCTTCATAGGCGATGATACTCATACTGCCTGGACGTTTTAATACTACAAATAAGTAATATAAACAAAAACATTTTAAAGTCGATTTCTACTTGACTCAACAATTTTTTAAAAATTTTAGTTACTTTTTATTAGATAATTACAATTGAAATAAATAAAGTAACATAACCTATGCGTTAAAACCGCTCTTCTACAACATAAATTATAACATAAAATCAGCTGTTTAATGAAATCATATGTTATTACATATTTTAAGTCAAATGGGACAAAATAACTATATTGCATACTTTGCCCCTTTTGTGAAAAGTTTTTCTCCCATGTAAAACTATAGTGAATTCATTACATTTCAATAATATTTGAAAAAAACTATATTAACATCAAGTGTCATCCACTACAGGTTTAAAAAAATGTATTTGAACTTGAGTGGATGGATAAAAAGTATTTTATTAACGATTGAAAATTTGAACAAGATATATTTAACAAGAGTGTTAGCTAATTAAAGGAATTAAAAAATGAAATATGGAAACTTAAGGGTTTTTTAAAAATAATTTAACTTCTCAATTTCTGAACAAATAAAATATGTAAATTTTCATGTAAACCCAAAGGTGTTTTGAATTGATTTATATTAAGAACAAATTCAAATCACTCGTTTTGTTAACTTGTGTCTAAGTGGGTTAACTTTAGAATCAGTGAGGGAGTTAAGGAGGGGGAGGCTTTGGGCTCAAGCCCTTCCGGAAATATGGAAAAGGGATAATTTTTAAAGTATAAAGTAACACTATAAATGTGAAATAAAATGCTATTTCCGACGTTTGCGTTCGGCCCTTCGTCCCAGATTTAAATTTTCTTATTAATTAGTATAATAATTTTACAAACCCACAATAATCACTATAACATTACACTACAATAATTAATAAATACTTCAACCCCCAATGTAATAAATAGGTGGTTTGTGTTGTACATTTACGGTAAATGAGGCTAATTAATGACTGTGTAATGTCACAGAGTAGCCCTATAACTATTTCCCTCAGATAGAAGACCTTTCTGGTAGAGTTTACACTATAACTACCATATTTCCGTAATATTTTCCGAGTGCGGGGGCCCACTTCTCCTTCCCCACGTCCACCAAGCCTCCTCAATATATTTTTCTGTATCCCTTACTAGTTAGAAAGGCATAAAACTACATTTAATTTTCAAAATCTTGCATTGGGGTGATTTAACTCCCAGTTCCTCCTGAGAATCAGTGACCAAACCCTCTTCTGAGAAGGTATTGAACGCGAATGCCGTCACCAAAATCAAACTGACAGAATTCAGTTCTAATGAAACAACAATGATTATCAACTCGTCAACAAACCATAGTCAGGCTAAGAACTGACCATCACGGGGGGATGAATGTCGACAGAGAGGGTAAGAAAACCTACCGAAACTACCAGACCTACTGGACACAGAACTAACGCCATGGAGGCCGACATATACGGAGCTGGGGCTTTATTATTATTAGGTAATGAAGAGAAATACTCTAGATAGGAACTTGAAACCGACCTTGGTATTTTATTTATTCTTCGTGGAACGATAATTGTTTAAGCGTATTATTGATGCAAGGTAGAAAAATTCTGTTGTAACACATGTTATCAACGAACATAGCATGTGTCTACACAACATAAATAAACTGTAACTTAGTCATTGTAAAGGTGTAACATTACAATAGCATGATCGAGTTTACGCCTTGAGCGGTAGCCTATTGGTCATACAATCTTCCTATTGTGCTGGGGGCGTATTGAAATTTATTTTAAAAACGTTTAAAATGTTTATGCATAATCTTTACAACAAATGTAGAAATTTTGTAAAGTAAATTATATGAGTAACAGTTTTAAAAATTTAGCTTCAAAAGTGTTGCGTTTTACACGTAGTTTGACAAAAGGACCGGTAGGAGCGCTACTCTCAGTTCGTACAGCTGCATTAAGGAGTTGCATCTTCATGTGTATAAATGGTTGCATAATTAGCCGATATAAATGGGTTTTTTGGTTCAGTAATACATTAAATCAGTTATTAGGAATTGACAAAAATATTTAATCCTTTTAAAACATAATGGAGTATATTTTAGCCAAATTCACAAGAGTTGACTGTTTCTACGTTTTTTTTTAAACAGAGCTATAACTGTTAAGTTTTCAAAAATATTCAAAATTGAAAGATTTTTTAAAAGACTTACAGAAACTATGAAAACACAAAATCAGGTTTTATAAATTTGTTTAACAAAATTTAATAAAATTTATAAATAAGTTATTTCCTGGTACATTATAAATGATTGTTGAAGAAATAATTCTAGCATATAATATATTTAAAATTAATTGGGCTTCAAGTTGAAATGTTTTTACGGTTATAAAATTAGTGAACCTCTAAGCAGATAGGCCTAATTAATACAGAATTGTAAATAATAAGTCTTTTAAATAAATGTCTGTATTTTAGATCTTAGGTGTTTAAGAAAGAAACTAGTAAAAGTAACATTTTCTAATACAGAACCATTTATATAGGCTATCTCTGTTACAGATAATCCCACTGACGGAAAACATAAGTGCTCATATGGTAAGTCATAACAAAAATAAAATTTAGTTAAAGGTATTTAGTTATATTTTACTATATAGTTAGTTCAACTTGAATATTGAGCCCCTCTAATGGCCAAAATGATTAAGAAAATACAGTTCTGTATCTTGACTAGCATACCTTTAGAAATGAAGGCGTCAAAATAAGGTTTAATACATAGGCTACGGTCGTGCCGTTATTTGTCAGCATCGCCCATAAATTTTAGAAACATTTACAGGCTTCCCAAGGGGTGTGAATGTGTTTTAATTCATCATTATTACGTATGACTTCTTTAAATCTAATATGAATAATCATAATTTCTTTTCAAGAAATTATTAATCAAATCAATAGTTGACCTCCAAAGAAGGAATTATTGCTTCTCTCATTTAATTACAATCAGTAATTCTTATTTATATTGGCAGTAAAGAAGATGTCATGTTTTCAATAAAATAAAATGTTATATACAAGCATTTCAATACAATACATTTCAAAATGATTGTTTCTGTAGATGTAACATTTAAATGTTACACAGGTTGAATGGTTGGTCTAGAAATATTTTTATCACTGACAAATAACATCATATAAGTTACTGACAATTTTTTCCCTAATTACCTACCTACAGAAATGACGATGACTAAATTCTACTAAAAACAGACACTTTTACTATTTTTCACACCATAAGACTGAAAAAAATCTTACAAGGAAGTTTTGCTAGAAATCTTATTTTAGAAAAACTTTGCTTTTGCTTAATTGTTTAAGTTCTTTCATAAATAAATAATGACTTAGCAATTAACTTTTAGCACAACATATAAAAGTTTGTAAGGAGGGCTGGGTGTGAAGACGTTGCTTACTACAAAATAGAGCTGAAAATTTCAAAATTTAACCTATTACTACTTGTAAAATGCTAGATCACGATACTTAATGTATAAAGAAAATTAACACATATATGTAATTACATGCACTTTTTATTGGAATCAAGTGATGTATAGAAACTATCAAGAACTTGTTTTTATTTTAATAATAATATGTAAATACTCAAGGAAATCACACACTTATATATATATATTAAAAATTTGAGTCCTAAGTCATGTCCTACAATTCACCAATTTTAAAAATAATTTTCTCAAAAAATTGCACTGGTCTATAAATGACACTTGGATATTTATTTTGTTTTTTTAAAGCTGGGGATAAGCTAGGGGAGCCGTGGCCACACATAAAAATGCTACTTATACAATCATGTATTCTTAAACAATTGCAGATGTCAGGATACTTATTAATCTCATATCCTTACTGCTTTGGCATGTTCATGTTCCTGGGCACTGTTATGTCCACTAAAAATAAACACTTCAATGATCCTGATAGAATAGTCATATATAGATAAAGGGGTGTAATTGCAAGATCTAGAGGGAATTCATAAAACCTATTTATCACATCTCCAAAACTACCCAGGCACTACTTTTTCTAATGATGACTAATCACCTTCAGTTAGTACAGTACAACCTCGATGATTTGGACTAACTGGGACCGTGGCCCATCTGGGTTAGCCGGAGAGTAAGGAAAAAGTGAAAGAAAACATTGTACTTACAGAAAAACTCCTTTATATTTATCAAACAAAGAGTATTATGTACAGTATATGAATGTACATGTTGTATAAACGGGCAAATTAAACTGCAATTCATTTCTTTGCAAATAAATCCGTCAATTTTAATTTTGTGAACTGTTTCCTGCTGTGCGATCTTGTAGTATTTTCAGCATAAGACGTACAAAACATTATTTTGTTTATCTGTAGGTCATAGACGTTTTTATTGTTCTTAGACATTTTACGTATGTACTGTACTTTTTTGATTTTTGTTATTTCTCATTTATTGTTCTTCAAAATCATTCCGGTCTATCTGGAGATCCGAGTTAATGGGGTCCAACTTCTTGATGTTCCTACCTAGAATTAGAAAAATTATTCCAAATGCCAGTGAAACATATCAGAACTAGCACCCTTAAGATCTTCCTCAGTATTTGGAAACATGTTTTTGCTGAAGACAGCAGTGAAGAGCAAGTACCAATGCAAAATATGTCAAGTGAGCTTGATCTGGCGATGATGCACAAGAGTACATGTTTAGGATTTATAGAACAGATAGACAATAACATGTGTTAGAATAACGCTAAAATGAACATTGGTAGAAAGATATCAAAAAGCCTGACCTAGAATATGGTGGTTTAAGAGTTTGAAAGAGAACTTGAGTAAGGTAAAGAAGAGTTTTAAAAGCCGAGCATTAGGCTGGTCTGTGATACAAGGTGTTCAAGTTCGTTAGGAGAATATATTGTAATGGGGAAAGAATAGCTTTTGTCTGCACACATTTAGTTTCATTTTGTATTACTGTGCAGGTTAGGTTTTGCTTTGAAATACAAAATTTTCATCAAATTTTATGAATAATTCTAACTAAAACTTTGTTATGCATATTAATACTGTATATCTAAAAACCTGCCTGTATTAGCTTAGCTTTGATGTTTAATGAGGGTAGCAGTTTCAAGAGATATATTAATTTATCGACTCCGACCACAACATTAATTGTTTAGTCTAAGTTAGAGACGGAGAAAAATACAGTAAACTCTCACTAATTCGGCAGATATGGGACTGTGATGCTGCTGGATTACTGGAGGTTCTATTAAAAATACAAGGTACATTGTACAATATTTATGTATGTGGCCCAAAAATTAAGAAAACAGGAAAATAGTCCTATACTGTACTTGAACAAGTGTACTGATCTGTACTTTACAATAAAAGGTTACCTTACCTTTAATGGTAAAAACAAAAATTTAAATATGTTTCCGTTTACACTGCAACGACATCGTCCACTTGCACTTCAGTAACAGTCATTGTACATTACTAATGCAACAACATACGACTCAAAATCGTTTTCATATCACGAGGTACACAACTAGAACCTGGCGGCTTAAAGATCACTCATTAACTTACATCGACATGCCGTGAAAAATATACATGTTATGTTTACATCTTCCGTCCTTGACAAAACCACCCAGATACTGGAAAGGCGGGATAGGTGAAAAGCCGGATTATAGTAAGTATAATGTAATAATGTTTTTAATAAGTTAGAAGTTGGTTTGACACAGTGTCACTAGAAACTTGGTCTATTTAACTCTCAATCTAGAACAGTAGCTGTTGGAGTTACAATGCTGAGGTTATGTTGAATATAGTGAATTAAAGGATATTACTATCCTTACATATTTGTCTTATTTTGTTTAACAGCTTACTCACCATATATTTTAAATAATATTTGTTAGACATTCAATGCAAGTTAGAACTGATGAAGGTGCCCACATACTGAAATTTATTTTTTTATAAAATTGAAAGCCGATGGCATTTAAGAAAGTCTATGTATTAAACAAGAAATTCATTTTATCTTTTCTAAAGTTCTTAGCGTGTCATGAATTATTTATAATGTTTATTTACTGTTTCTAAATTTAGAATTAAATTTCGTAAATTATTTTTCAATGTTTGAAAAATTTAATTTGAAGATTGAACAATATATGTTCTGAACTATTACAGAATCATATCTACGATATTTTCTTATCAAGGTGATTATTGAGTAAAACACATTGATACTGAACAAAATGTTTTGATCATCTTCTTAAACAATACTTTATTTTAAATTTTCTCATTTCATAAGTGAACTCTGAGTTTAAATAATTATTTCAAAAGTTATCTAATTAGGCAAAAAATGAGAACTTTTGAGTGATTCAATAGCCTCTGGGAAAGGTTGCACTTAAAACAGCTGATACTTTTCCCCTGACCAGTGAAATGTTTCTAAATGTCTAAAATAATCATCTCTTTTTTTCTACTTTCTAAAAATATTCACTAGAACATAAGACGAATCGTATAAAAGTCACAGAATGTCATCAATGATATAACTGGGAAATTTAGCGTTTTCAAACTGGGAAATATTTCAAACGTTTTTCTATTAATAAACAGTGGTGTAGATGTAAATTTTCCAGTGTGGAAACGCTCACTATCTTTTAAGAACTGACTAACACCAGCCACTCCAGAGTGTCTACCCCCCCCCCTTATAAGGTGATATCCAAAGTACTCAACTATTTTTAACCTTAAAGACAGTGTGTAGCCAAACTGAAATGATTATAATGGTTTCAAACTACCAATAGGATTCTTGGAAAACGCATAATAAGAACGTTGCCTTACTACTCCACTGTTAAGGATATATGATTGTCGATAAAAAAATATATAGTATTAAATTGAAAACTAACAAAAAATGTACATTTTATTTTAGGATGTAATTATAGTCAGAAAAAAATTATATAACCTAATGAAAAAAAAGTGTTCTGTTATTGTCTTATTTCGGACTTATGACTAGCAACTTGTGGTAGGAATACCATTAAAGTGGCTTTAGTATTAAGTGGTCTCTAAATAAAATTAAACTTTTTAAAGATAGATTTTCTTCTACTGCTGATTAGGTTTTTATAATTATGTGCTTCTGGTAATGCAATTTGACATTTGTTCGTATTATCTGGCCCATCGGTTGAAGTTTTAACATCATGTATGGCTGAAAGAAGACCAGTTGTACATTTCACACTTTATTTTGTATCAGCAATTGATGAGTTGGGCACTTATTAATGAAGAGAACATTTACATTTTGGTTGGAGCATATTGCTTTTTATTAAAAGTTGGTCATCCAAGCATTTTCATTTAAGTTGTAGTCAATTTGTAAAGACTTAAGTCCACGGAAACTTTCCCTACTGAATAATGTTTTACCTTTCCTATAAATAACAGTTTTTATTTTTCTCTTCTATAAATATTTGCCATATAATGTAGTTACTCATCCCTTGTGTAAGCTTTCCCTACAAATAACAGTTTTTATTTTTCTCTTCTATAAATATTTGCCCATATAATGTAGTTACTCATCCCTTGTGTATAATTTCCCTGCAAAACATTTATTGTTTTTAAAAGTTAATGTTTTGTCTGCTAAACATTCAAAATAACAAACAGTCTCATAAACATAAAATACATTTCATATTCTTTCATAATTTTTTTTACTGTTTTGAGTCAAATTTTGCAATGTTTTCACTTCACTTTTGTTCTTTCACACAATGGTTTTAAAATTTTTCTAGCTAACTGGTACTTGCTGTTAACTCATCATACTCAAACACTTTGACAAATTCATTAGCTATTTCTCGTATTATTGACCTGATAAAGGCAAATGTTTTTCACAAGCTAACTGTACCCATTTTAGATTGTAGGTACTTTTGCATAATTAAGTATGTTTTCTTTCTGGGTCTAAGTCACTAACATATGTTCTCTATCTTTCAAAATCATTGATAAACTGTCTGCAGAACAGTATTTTACACAATATATTTTTTTATGTCCACTACCAATTTCATTTAAAATTTGCACCTTTTCTAGCACACTGAAGCAATTACACTTTCGTTTGTTTTCTGACACGATTTCATAAAAGTTGAATACACAGGTCATTAATTTCAGACTGAAAATGTATTTCTTGTTCCACGTTTTGTGTAAGTCTTGGAATATTGTGTAAATTCCAAGCACTGTAGGTATAACAAGGACTTTGTTGCCTATACCAGAATAAGAGCAATTACTAAATGCCTAGGCATTAAAAGAATTTACCAGATGTTTACCCAACCCAGCCTGTGTAACAAGAGATGAATGATTAAGGCAGTAACCTTTTAATATTGAATACTGTGATATTGCATCTTTGTTTTATCATACTTTTATTGCTAATACCTGCTAATGAATTTCTCATCTAGCTAAAAGAATTCTCTAGAGCATAGGTTTCCAAACTGGGGGGCGTGAAGACAAGTCAGGGGGGGGCATGAGACTAATGGGAAAATAGTACGATAAATTCTCATTTAGTTAAAATTTAAGTACACAATTTATCAAAATTTAAAACTAAATAACCTCTGCAGGTTTTTTTTACACAGGTAATTTTATTGAACATGATGTTCAGAAAATTTAAATGAAAAGTATGAATTTATAAAAGAAATATAAGTAAAGGTTACGCAAATTTTGTAAACTTGAAATTAAAACATGACAGCTGGAAAAGAATAATAGTACAAAAGTATCACGATACGAACGTTTGCCGTTCAATGAGTCACAGGGCCAAAATAGTCAAATCTTCATTTTGGATAAAACACTTACAAGTGTATCACAGGAAGCTCTTCGATTATACTTGTTTTTTTAAAGCATCTACTTGTGGGGGAAAATAATTTTCAGCACTTGTTGAAATAAAAACAAAATATAGGAACAAACCTTGATGATACTATTGACTTGCGTTGTGTCTCTACTAAAATATAACCTCAAATAGGTATGGTAATGAAAAACATTCAAGCCTATCCATCTCACTAACAGATTTTCCTCTTATCAGTTAAAGTTTACCTTGGGAATTAAATCTTGAAATGTTATATCTTGTGCCTTGTTAAAGTATGTATAAATAATAAATTGTCATATAAATATATTTTAAAACAACATAGGTTATTCAAATACAAGAATATTTATTATTTTATATCCAAAGCTTTTCGTTGGCAAACAGTACCATTGAATAACCTATGTATTTGAATAACCTATGTTGTTTTAAATTATTAAACAAGAAAACGTATTTTATATTTATATATATATATATATATATATATATATATATATATATATATATATATATATCGTGATATTTCACATTGTCAATTATTTTTCCGTTGCATTAACTTTATGAAGTTTTATTATTACTTGTAAACTATTTTTTCCCTTGCAAGTGCAATAATTTTACCTTATGTGATGACACCTTTCGGTCACTTGACCATTGTTGAATCACTGAATTAATTTTCTCTATTTTTCTGGTGTGGATGTTCACTTCGTTATGTTAGTATTCGTTGATGTCATACATGTTTCTTCTTGAGCCGCGTGTATAATGTTTTTGAATAGTACGTCGTCTGCATATGTGTTCTGTGGGTTCATTAAATTGTTGTGTATGTTTTTATAAATGTGGTATTTTTCTTGTGAGATTAGTTCTATTTGGTTATTATTTATTTCAAGTATGGTTAGGTTATTTTCGTAATTTGTTGATTCATGTTTATGTGATATTAAGTATGCTGCAAATTTGATGCTTTTGTTTCTTTATTTTTGATTGCTCTGTAATGTTCTTAAAATCTTATTTTAAATGATCTGGTTGTTTTTCCTGTGTAAAATACGTTGCAGTCGTTACATGTAATTGTGTAAATTCCTGATAGGTTGTTTTTCTGTATTTGTTTTGTGGTTTTTGTTATTAAGATATTTTATTATTTTGTTGTTTGGTTTGTATGTTGTGGAGTGTAGTATTCTTTGTTGTATATATTTGTTATTTTTTCTATTTTGTTATTTGGTGTATATTTAGGTATATTTTTTTACTTTTATGTTCAGGTTGTAGTGTTGTCTTGAGTTTTTTTTTGTAAATTTATTATATATTTTGTTTATAAGGTGTTTGTTGTATCCATTTTCTATTGTTATTTTCGTAAACTTCATATATAAATAATATTTGTTTTATTTTAAAATATGATCATTCCATTTATTTATAGTGTTAAGTCGAGTGGCATGGGAGGATTTTGATTTCAAGAAGATTGTTGTGTTGAGATTAGGTTTTTTGTGAATTTATTGTATATGTTTTTTATAAGGTGTTTGTTGTATCCATTTTCTATTGTTATTTTTGTAAACTTCATACACACACAAATTGGGCGTGGTACCAAAAAGTTTGGGAACACCTGATCCATAGGCGAAAATTTCACATATTTTTTTGATTATGTAGTCATCTGCTTTTGTTTTTTAGTTCGTTAATTAGAATTTCATTTCATAAAATAGTTAAAAAATAGTAGAGTAAATTACCCCAGTGGCAAAATCCTGTAAAACATTTCGTAAAACAGGAGTTGGACTGTATAAAATATATAGTTAGGCATTCCAAATCTTTATTTAGTAAACAAAACTTAATTTCATTTTGCAATAAATTATATTTATTATTTTAGTTACAAATACTGTACACTATTTATAATATTTACAAAAACAACACATTTGGCACTATTTTATGTACAAAAAAAAATTATTAGCTGAAAAAGTTACCAACTGTACAAAATCACTAGTTTCATTTTTTTACAAAACAACCTGCAGTACAAATACATGAAAGCCTATACATAATTAGAATATGTTATTTCTACATGGATAAATACACGCAGAAGTCAAATTTATTGCTTAATCACAATAACAATGTAGCAGTTCCTAAGATATGTAACTTTTGGCTGGACATTAGCTCTTAAGTCTTTGAATCTCTGTTGAAATAAAAACGTCACTACATATAGGACGGGATCATGATGTTAACCTTTGAAAAATAAACTGACCCATAGATGGGTACATTTGATCCTTTCAAATGTAATAAGTTCATGAATGTGGAACATATTGTAGTGTTTCACAAAAAACATTTAACATAAATCGTACTAATATTTTATATTACTTCACTGTAATTTTAAAATGTTTAGGTTTTTAACATATATATATGTAAACAATTATATTAAAAACAAAATATTAATAATAGGATTTTTAAAACTATGTTCTAATAATTATACTTTTAAGTTTTAAATTTTTTTATCAGTAGGCTCTTGACACATGGAAAATTATTGACAACAAAAATTTTACTGTAGTATAACAGCAGACCACGAAGTGCAGTAGAGTCTCGATAATTCGAGGTGAATGGAACCGAAACCTCCTCGGATTACCGAAAACTCATACTATACATAAATGAGTTCCTGTACATTAGGAAAAATAGGACTTCTATAAAACCCTAACACAGTAAAACCCCTCATATCCAGATCAATCTGGTGACAGCCCAAGCTGGATTTATTAATTGCGGTAATAAAAACCAGGCCAGCTAATCTTGAGTGTAGTCATTGTTTCATTGATTTTTTGCTTCAAAAGTGTTGATTTTCTGATGTGTCACGCACAAGACTAGACATTTGTGCTTTCTAAGGGATATTTTTCCACTGACAAAACTTACAGTGTAAATAAAGAAAGATATTTATGGCCCATTGACATCTAAACATAACTGATAAGGACATTCAAACATAACTGATGAAGTTGGACAATACACCAATCTGTAGAACACTAATTAACTGAATGGGGAGAAAGATAAATATGGTATTGATATAAACATTTCTTGGAAGCCTGACTCATTTCCTTTGCATGACATATTGATGTAAATGTTTCTTGAACACCCTATTTATTTTCTTTTTGGCTGTAAACATTTCTTGGATGCTCAACTCGTTTCCTTTCAAATACATAAAATAGGCTCAGATAGAAAATGGCTCAAATTTAACAGAAGCTCGGAAAATTGGGACTTGGATTTTTGAGACTCTACTGTATTAATAAGCTGAATTTTAAAATTATGTTCTAATAATTATACTTACTATTTTTAAATTGTTATCAAAATTAAATTTTTATTAGTAAACTTTTGAAACATGGAGAATTATTGAGAACAATTTGACTTTTGTAAAACAGCAGATCATAAAGTATTCCTATTTGACCCACTATGCACCTAAGGGTCCTATTAGTAGGTCTAAAATGTACAGTTATAACAAAAAGTAGTAATTTTAAAAATCTGAACAGTATGTATACACTAGGTCTAATAAATTAAAAAGAAATTCAAATTTATTGTAAAATTTTCACGTTTAAGAGAACTTTTAAAATGTATACTATAAAACCTTTCTTTAGAAAAAATAGTTTCTTTTGTTTTTGCTAAAAAAAATAAGTCCAATTAAAGTGACCTATATTCACCTTATAAATCATGTTTTTAAAGAAAAATATGAAAATAAATCATATTTGCTTCTGTTATTAAACTTCCAAGATAAGTACATTTTTTGTTCCTTTAGAGTTTCAAGGGTTTTTATCATTGTGTAATTAAAACATAGGCAACCTAAACAACACAATTCCAACAACAAACAAAGACTCAATATAAAACAAAAAATATTACTTCCCTGATTTTTCAATTTGATTCACATTTTTCAACCTATATTCTAAAAAACCTTGTTAAAAATTGAACAAGATATTTATTGATAAAAATTAACTTTAAAAAAAACATTTTTATCTGTACAGCATACGGATTAATAGACACTAAAAATTATTTGAATAGTACGAAATAACCAAAATTATTCATATATTATTGGTGCCACAATATTATATTGTAGCATGACTATATTACACTGGAAGAAAGTGTGTGAAAATTTAAATACATACTTTTTTCAATATGAAAAAAATCTACATAAAAATATTAATAATGTTCAGAATTTAAAAAGGATGCAATAAACTTACAGTCTATATTATAGCATAAGTTTTAAAAAACATTTAAAGAAACGAATTTTATATTTTTTTTTTGGCTAGACATTTTCTTACAAACCACTTAAAAATATATAGATTACTGACAAATATATTTATATACTTGTTAAACAGTCACATGTTTAACATAAAAATAAAATTTATAAATGTTTCCTTAAACTGTAAAAAAAATACTATTCAAACAGTGTATATTGAAAATACAAAATGACTGGTAGAATAATGTGCTTTAAACCTAATTTATAAAAAAGACATTTCTATGCACATCTTTTGTGCATATTTTAAAAGAATTGTTAAAACATGCCTATTAAACACGACTTAAAATAAAATATAACACTCATTCAATTATTAAGTAAAAATAAATAAAAGTGATAAAGATATAAGCTAAAAATTCTTTTCCAGATAAACCAAAATTTGATATAAATTTGACTTTTTTCAATTGAAAAAATACCCACAAATGAGACACTATTTTCCTGAAACAATCTGCACAGACTCTTAAACCTTTAAATTAAAATATTTACAATATTCGTATACAATTTTTACATAAATAAATCTAACCAACATTTTTAAAATGAAATTTGGTATTGTTACACGTTAAACCCCTTTCATCCTGTACACATGGTTAATTTATCAAACTATAATCTAGGAAAAAACGCAATATCACAGAAAGCTGATATATTTATCTACCATACGTTTAGTAGGAATGTTAATTTTTTTGAAAATTAACAAGAACGTTTCACAAAATAACTCTATATATGTTGTTTATGTAAAACAGATAAAGGCACATTTACAGTATAATAACTTTTTTTTATGTTTGGTTACCCATTCTGTAATGAAAATTTGATTGGATGCACTATTAATATTATCAATTTGCATAAAATCTATCTATATCTTTAGATGTAGTGATATCTGAGATCTTTGCATATCCTTGGCTCTTCAACCTAGATCATATCCTGTACTCCAAGAGCATGTCTCTCCCAGTCCATAAATTTGGGATATCCTCTCTTTCCTGTCTTAGGGTCATCAAGGCAAAAATGCTCCCTTATTCAAATGAGTAGTGCACCTCAATCACTTCAGCTACTCCCTGAATGGCCAGTAAATCTGTTTATGTCTTCAAGAATCATCGAGAAATGTTGCATTCTGGACTTCGGTGTTGTAGTTTTAATATTTGAAATGAAATGAACATCAGAAAGTATTCCACAAAAGTCTCCATCATAGTTTATGTCATCTGAAAAATTTTCAAATCTTTTAGGCATGTTTAAATAATATAACAATAATAATACTTATTCGCAATTTACTAGATATTTTCTTATTAGTTTTAATTCTTGCATAAAATAATTCATCCTCCATGATAATAAGTCATGATAGAATGGTCGAATGTGAAAAAGAATAAATATAAAACTTTTTTAGCTGAAAATTTGTCTGTAATACTTGATATTGACACAGAATTTTTGATATGGGCATCTTAAATGCGGAAGAAAAAGGAAGACATATGAGGTAGAAATAGGAGCTAAGATGAAGTCATGGAACTATGGATGGTCACAGTAAGAAGTATAAAGAGTTGGCACTAACAACTAAAAGATTATAAAAAAATAAGTTAAAACACAAATAAAAGCCATTTTAATGCATCAACCCATTTTAAAATATTTGGTTCCTAATTCCACACTTTTTGTAAAGATGTTTTACAATATAATTTTATAGTACCTATTATAAAACAAAAACTGTTAACTCTCATTTTTAACAATCACAAAGTTGCTAAGGCCTACACATGTTTTTAATATTAACAGGCTACCTAACTGTTAGTATTGCATTACTGACCCTTTCTATTATGTTTGTTCATTTACTCAAAGTCTATGTATTCTGTTTGAAAACAGTTATTCTGTGACTTTTTTCCAATCCCTAAAGTAATCAAATTGTGCGCTTGATATTGAATTAGTAATTTATTTTTTGAGAGATATATTTTAAAAAGGAAAATATGTTGCCATCAATTTAATTAATGAAACTTGTGGACAAAGAGGAAAGTGTAAGTTGTTAGAATGTGGATACTACTTTTTTAAAACAAAGAATGCTAAAGGAATAATGTAAAATAAAGCAGCAATAATTTCTTTGATGCAATTACAAGATAGATAATATATTTTTAAGCAATATTCAATGGAGAGAATAAGGTAAAATGACTTGTCAGACTTGGAGATTTTACTCCCTAGAAAAAATTTATACACTGACCTTCCATTGTATTTTGTAAATATAATCTTGTTTTGGCTACAAAGATGCTTAAAGAACAACAAAAAATTAAACAATGGTAAAGTGTATGCTATTTGTTTGACATAATGAACCTTTACATCGCCACAAACATTTTATCAAATAATATGCATAAATTGCAAGCCTGTTTTTGACATATTTGCAAATGTTTGGAAAGACCATTATAAGAAAACTATTTAACCTATTTTCATAAGTTCTTTTTTTCTTTTGTTATGTAACTAGAGAAAAGAATAGTAACAGTAAATTTTTCTATATGATAAGTATACAATAAATAAATTTATAGAATAATAAATACAAAGTACACAATTTGATAAGTAGGGCTATACAGTAGGCCAGGTATTTGATTACTTGATCAAATATACAATAAATATATTTCCTAAAAGAAAAAACTTACTAAATATTTACAACAATAAACTGAACACAACAGAACATATAGAAAAATATAGGGATGGGCCGATTCCTAAAATTTTCGATTCCGATTCCGATTCTAAAATTTTCCGTTCGATTCTCGATTCTTTCAAGTTATATTAGCTTACATGCTAGTTCACTAATAATTAATTTAGTTAACATCTTGGTCATATGGCAAAACAATTTTAAAAGTTCTGTTTTAATGTAATAGGCTACACAAAACCTTCAAACCTTGATTTATCAATAGGAATTTTTAAAAGCATAAAAACATTTCAGATTAAAGTAATGACTTATTTTAAACTTAAAAATGTGAACTTTACTTATTTTATGATGTTTGAAAAAATTCCTAAGCCTATTTACATTGTCTCCCAAACAAAACAAAAATTAAAAACAAACGAACAATATAAAAAGTAAAAAATTAAAACAAATAGGATAGTTTTTAATATTTAAAAGTCTGGAAGGTAATGTACATTTCTCTTCAAAAAACACAAGCATTTGAACACGTTGTGAGTCAAGCTAGTTTCATCGCTAATCACATATAGCTCCTGAAGTTGAGAAAGGTTTTTCAGAAAACACTGTCGCGAGTGGACAGACAGGTATTTTATTGCCATTGCATTTATATGAGGATATTTGGCACTTTGTACTGCCAAATACTTCCCAACATCACAATCTGGACTGGTTAATGGTTCAACCAGATAATTGTTTACTTCTTCTTCTACTGTCAATTCCCCTGGGGTACCTTCTTCCTCAACATTCTGGATTAGTGGGGCATACCTTCTCCACATCTGGTGGGACCTTTTTTCTGCAGGTGTAACTGGAACAAGTGCAACTGATTCAGGCCTATTTTGTATTTATTACTCAATCCCAGTGGATTTTTAACCGACTATCACTTGTAGGTCCTGTGTCTGAGGATAAAGTTTCTTCAAGTATAGATCTTTTTTGTTGATAAATTTGGGCAAAATGAATGTTATTAAGTGTTTTTTCATATTTGATATATTATATGGTTTTCCACCGTCAGTTCCTGTTAACCGTCATCAAATTGATGCGACGGCCAGTACCCTGAACCGAATACAGTCGGGCCTCTTAACGCTTTATGTTTATTAGTACTACTCAGCTGGTGTTGCTACTTTTGGAAAAATTAAGGCACAGTATTTAACAACAAGCTTCACACTACTTACAGATGTATTTACGATGGTTTTTGTTTGATAGATAAACGCCGACGGCATTAAAAACATGATGTTATTCTAAGAGCTTTTTGTCCGTATTTACGGGCCGTCACACATATTTGTTATAACGTATTGTAATGATTTTCACTACTGTTTTCAAAATTTCACAAAACCATAAAAGTAAGTCGGAAATATTGATTAAATTTTTAGTTGTAAAATAATCCTTAAAAACGGACTTTGTGAAAGTGAAGTACAAACATTGATACACTTAGATAAACTCATCCTTACTAGGAAGTAAATTCCTTAACAAGTAAATTATTTGGTGTTAAAACTTTTACTTAATATGAATCTTGGATAGTATTTACTGGACCTGTAGCATTACTTATCAGAGAGAGAATATATTACACTTTAGTTCTATATTCAAAATATTTATAAACTCACAAATCAATTACATGTGACACGTTTACGTGTCTTAGTGGTAGGCGCAAAAACACTTTTATCACCAGTCAGTTTATTATTTGGGTAGCCGGGACATGAAATTATGGTTTTGTTGTTTCTTGCTAACACAAAACACAAAAAATATCAAAACAGTGTTGCACAGATAATAAAATTTAATTTAATCAAAAACAATGTCAGCTAAATTGGTCCGACGGAGTTTATTTAAGTTTGATTTACGGTAGGAAAAAACTATGTGGGGCCAGTTGGTCCGACACGTATTTTTATAAATAATATGATAAGGAACGTATATTCATACTTAGATATGATAAGGGAACAAAGTATAAGAACACATTATTTAAAAATGAGCTCAAAATATTTTGGCAATTCTCTATGAAAACGCCGATGTTGTGGCCGGCAGCTAAAGTATTAAGGTGCAGTGACGCGTTGGCTTTGTTTGTTAAACTACACGAACTATTTCACCTGTAAGTTTATATTACTGTACATTATTTTGCTACATTTTTAGCTACTGTGCGGATCTGTTTATCATGTAATAAATAGTTTCATTTTCTATTACAATCGTGTTTATTTTCTTTTCGCTCCGAAATATATTACATTACTGTGAGAGTGATATCTGTCTATAATATAATTTATTGAGGTTACGTTTCGGAGGAATAATACGGTGTTTCTGTTATCCGTCTATTCGCTCAACCATCATGGCAACGGTTAATCGAGTTTTTACTGTACTTTTTTTGTGTTTTGTTCTGACATCTATAAAACAGTGGCAGTAAGACACATGGGGGAGAGAGAGAGAGAGAGAGAGAGAGTATCGAACCCGCTCTAGTGAGAGAGAGAGAGAGAGAGAGAGAGGAGCTATGTCAAACAACTAGAAATGATTACGATCTTAATTGCTGTTGCTTCTTAAATAATAATATTTTCGTTATATTTTCGTTTACTTTAATCATTTAAGTCATTCAAATCAACCAATACATAAATAAGATATAGTTGATAATTAATTATTTTTCCAATAAATTACTCCACACACATATTTTAATACTAGTTAACAAAATAGGAATCGGAATCGACACTTTTATGATGAAGAATCGAGTATCGACGATTCCTCGATACCACCTAGAATCGACGATTCCTAGAATCGAGAATCGGAATCGGCCCATCCCTAGAAAAATACAAGCAACGCAAAAACCAACCAAAACAGAAAGTAAACGATAAAACACACTGACAATCAAATACTATTTAACGTTTTATAACGTTTAAGAACATTATAAAAACATACTCTCAGAACAAGTCATCGCAGAACACTAAAACACTACAAAATCACAACAACATAACACAACTGAGCAGACCTTCTTGTCTGTGACTCGCAGCAGTGAACAATGCACTGACCAAGTGTGAAATGTATCTGTCGAGAAACATCACAAAATAGTGGATTTTCCCCAAGTAATTTGGTAAATAAAATCAAGTATTATTTCTAATATACTAAATATTATAATAATACTTAAGTACATATTATATTCAAATGGAAGAAAATGCATTCACTGACAACAAAAATCTATAACAAGTAAACAGTAGATAACAACAGAACTGCAACTAAAGTCTTTGTATCAATCAACTTTATCAAATTTTAAGAAGATACTGCTGTAAAATTCAAAATCAGTAGGTTGAAACATAGAGAGTGCTGTGACGTACAGAATAAATTAAAAAGGTATCGTACTAGAAAAAGTAACATCGTTGGTTATTCTACTGAGTTGACACTGCTAATCATGCACATTGTACATCATCAACTATGTAGTTGTTAAGGCAGTCAAAGGGTTAATAGAGTCTTGAGTAATTGGATTGGATATGTTCTTGAGCCATTATCAAGGTAGACAATAACTTGAAATGAAAATGTGCATAAACTGCTAAATTAAAATGGCTGTTGGAATGGAGATACATCCAATATTTACATTAGTTTACAACACAGAAATTCAGTTAAATGTCATCAACCTTTGCAAATATATTCTTAGTTTATTCTTTTATAAAAATTTGCTTTATGGAATTTAATATCGGTAGTGGAGTCTTAAAAAGGCTTAGCCAGCTTAAAGTTTTCATGAAAGAAAAATAACAAATTTACTGCTCATGTATGGCTACTAAGAATTTGTGTTCATAAGTTATTTTTTTCAATCAGTTTTTATCTAAAAAAAAGTAAATTACCTAATCAGATTTGAGTGGAGACATTGTAGGTGTTTGGCTATTGACTTGCGCATATGGACACGAAGCTTCACTACATGAACAACAGGTATCACTAGCGTCTTCTCCTTCCCAACTCTCTCCACCTGCATCTCCTCGCCATCCTTCACAATCACATCCCTCACCACAACGACCTTAAATACCAAAAAATATTTTATGTTTAATTTAATATTAATACACAGTATTAAGAAAGTTTAGATAATACAAGTGGAAACATAAAAAGTGGGCTCTTGCCCTTGATATAATAAAAATTACAGCATTTAGGCTAACTGTTTTGTGTTACCACATGGGTATGAATCCTAACTACAACAATTGTTCATGCCTACTAACTTTTAGCTTTTTTGAAGATTTACACTACTTCTGATACCTGACTCCTTTTAAATTTTGTATTAATGTATATGGTCTACTCTATTTTTAAACCAAGATTTAAGCCTGGCTTATATATCAATATAATTATTTATAACAAAAACAAACTGAAAAAAAAACAAAAAAATTCATATCAGATTTATTTCAATGATAAGGTTATCACAAAGGATGACAAAAAATGATGTAAATGAAATATGTCTGACCAAATAAATGCGTTTATTGCATTTTTGATTTTTTATAAAAATATTTTTTTACAAAAATCATGTTACAATGAAATTAGAAAGATTGTCAAAGCATTCTATAGAGATATATATGGACTTTCATAAAATTGTTGTGCATGTTTTTATAAATGTGGTATTTTTCTAGTGAGTTTAGTTCTGTTGGATTATTATTTATTTCAAGTATGGTTAGGTTATTTTTGTAATTTGTTATTTCATGTTTACGTGATATTAGGTGTGCTGCAACATTTGATGCTTTTGTATTTTTATTTTTGAATGCTCTGTAATGTTCTTCAAATCTTATTTTAAATGATCTGGTTGTTTTTCTTATGTAAAATGTGTTGCAGTCCTTACATGTAATTTTGTAAATTCCTGATAGGTTATGTTTTTCTGTATTTGTTTTGTGGTTTGTGTTATTAAGATATTTTATTATTTTGTTGTTTGGTTTGTATGTTGGAGTGTAGTATTCTTTGTTGTATATATTATTAATTTTTCTATTTCGTTATTGGTGTATTTAAATCTTAGGTAGATTTTCTTAATTTTTATTATTTTTGTGTTTAGTTTGTAGTGTTGTGTTGAGGTTAGGTTTTTTTGTAAATTTATTGTATAAGTTTTTTTGTATCTATTTTCTATTGCTATTTTTTTGACCGAAAGGTGCCTCATCACAAAAGGTAAAATTATTGCACTTAGTGGTAGAAAAAATTATTTACAAGTAGTAATAATAACTTCATATATATATATATATATATATATATATATATATATATATATATATATATATATATATACATACATATACATATACATATATATACATACATATAATGTTGTCCATTATTATTCCATTGCCCTGACTTTATATAATGGTCAAATGACAGTAAGGTGCCTCATCACAAGGTAACAACTGATTGCACTTAATGGTGTAATAAATGTTTACTATTAATATACAATAACTCTCTGATATATATATATATATATATATATATATATATATATATATATATATATGAAGTTAATATATTACTATGTAAGTAATTTTATCCACCATTAAGTGCAATAATTTTACCTTGAGTGATGAGGCACCTTTCGGTCAATTGACCATTGTCGAATCACTGATCAGTGATTCGACAATGGTCAATTGACCGGAAGGTGCCTCATCACTCAAGGTAAAATTATTGCACTTAATGGTGGATAAAATTACTTACATAGTAATATATTAACTTCATAAAGTCAGTGCAACGGAAAAACAATGGATAACGTTAAATATATATATATATATATATATATATATATATATATATGCTTTAGAAGCATGCCTAAATCTAGGCATTACACCAAAGGGTTTAAATATGAAATCACCACTGTCAGGTATGCCCCAGTATATATATATATATATATATATATATATATATATATATATATATATATATATATATATATATGAAGTTAATATATTACTATTTTTGAGTAATTTTATCCACCGTTAAGTGCAATAATTTTACCTTGAGTGATGAGGCACCTTTCGGTCTTTGACCATTGTCGAATCACTGATTGTTCTCTGCTGTGGATGCTACGTCCGTGAAGCCGGTGTTTGTTGAAGTTACGCGCACTATTTCTTGATCTGTGTGTATGAGGTTTCTGTATAGTATGTCTTCTGTATATGTTGTTTGTAAATTCAGAAACCTCATACACACAGATCAAGAAATAGTGCGCGTAACTTCAACAAACACCGGCTTCACGGACGTAGCATCCACAGCAGAGAACAATCAGTGATTCGACAATGGTCAAAGACCGAAAGGTGCCTCATCACTCAAGGTAAAATTATTGCACTTAACGGTGGATAAAATTACTCAAAAATAGTAATATATTAACTTCATAAAGTCAGTGCAACGGAAAAACAATGGATAATATTAAATATCAAGAATATATATATATATATATATATATATATATATATATATATATATATATATATAGAGAGAGAGAGAGAGAGAGAGAAAGAGAGAGAGAGATTTTTTGGACTAGGAGACTGACTTACCTTGGTAAGAGTCCACTCTGTAGTCTTGAAATAGAAACACATGAAAGCACTTAAACAATGATATATTTCAACCACACAGTGGTCTTTGTCAATCGAAGAGAATACACAAAAAGAAAGAAGGAAATAAAATAATTGTAATCACAGATTGTGTAGAGTAGAAATCAGATGTCACAGATTAAAGATATATATATATATTGTTTCCATGAGCATATGAGTGATTATAGTTTATATAAGTCTGTCAGGGGAAAAGAGATTGGAGACGTCTAAGGCTATTAGGAATAAAAATAAAAAAATAAAAAAAAAAAATGAATGGATTTATCTGATGTTGAGGTTAGGGGATTCTCTGGACTTGGTATACCACTGGTATGATAGTTCCCACCTTCTCAGTTCTGAGGGATTGCAATCAGGGGGGAGTGATTTAATTATTTTTGTGGTATAGCAGTCATCAAAAGTTGTGATGTTGTGACTCGCAGCATGTTGAGCTGTTGGTCTATCCATATTCATAATTTTAACATCATGTCTGTGGCCATTCATTCTGACATTCAGACCATCCGTGGTCAGGCCTATGTACTGTGCTGAGCAAAGTTTACATTGTAGCTGGTTTTCTTTTCTTTTTGTGTTTTCTCTTCGATTGACAAAGACCACTGTGTGGTTGAAATATATGATTGTTTAAGTGCTTTTATGTGTTTCTATTTCAAGACTACAGAGTGGACTCTTACCAAGGTAAGTCTGTCAGTCTCCTAGTCCAAAAAATCTAAATAATTTTTACCAACCAAAACTAACCTATATATATATATATATATATATATATATATTCTTGATATTTTACGTTATCCATTGTTTTTCCGTTGCACTGACTTTATGAAGTTAATATATTACTATTGTAAGTAATTTTATCCACCATTAAGTGCAATGATTTTACCTTGTGTGATGAGGCACCTTTCAGTCACTTGACCATTGTCGAAGGATAAAATACTTTTTTATTCATCCGCCCAAGTTCAATTAAATTTTTTTTTAACATTCAGGGGATGACAGTTGATGTTAATGCAGTTTTTCCAAATATAATAATAGATTAATTTTAGTTTTATATGGGAGAAAATCTTAAACAACAATTATTTATCTCTGTCTAGCTCTATATCCAACAAACCCAACCTCTTTTTAATACGTCACTTAAATCTTTCAAAGCAGTCTTACAGTATTTCCAATATCTGAACAAGAGTTGCTGTTATTCAAACCATTGGTCAATTGGTGTTTTATCCTCTATCGAATCAAATTGTATCGTATGCTTGTATTGTCTTTGCATTATCAGAGTATAGACCTTCCTGTGTAGGTTTAAGGGGTAAAGGCCTGCAGCAACTGCAGGGCAGTTTCAAACATGATATGGTGTAAGTTCTTCGTCGAGACAGTTGCTACAGTTTTGATATTTTTAGTCTCATCTGCTGAAATTTTCCATGTTTTTATGATGTATTGCTCTTAGTCTGATGAGAGTGGCGGCTGTTTTCCTGTCAATGTTGAAATGAGTTATTTGATTATGAGCTTTGATTCTCGAGGGGTAATTAGTGTTTTTATTTTGCAAAAGCATTTGTATCTGCAAACGAAATTAGGATTGTTTTGATTTAGGCTACTGGCATTTTTAGTCAAAGAGTCAGGAATTCTATTGTTCTAAGTTCACATGGGCAAGAATCCTTCGCAAGAGGCATTTTTTCAGGAGACGTTGAAGTTGTTCAAATTGACGAGTCTGCTAGGATACTCAAGATTAGACTTGAAGTACCTTTGCTGAGAGCTTGTACCAACTTCTTGTTAACATTAGTATCATGAAGTTATGATACTTAATCTATCTAATTTTATTAGATTGCTTATAGTTAGCAATATATTAGCCATATTATTATTATTTTTGTATTTAGAATAAAACAATGTTAAATACAAACCAATCGGCTGATACTGTGCTTCTGAATGGAGACTTGGCAAGGAACTTTGAATACCCCTGTCCATAGCACTACAGTCATGATGTCCATGCCGATGGTCAAGTCTAAAACACAAAACATTTTATAAGCTGATTTTTATTCAATATTTTGCTCTAGTACAATTAGACAAAGACAAACATTTGTATATAGAGTTAATTAACTGACGTAAATAGTGTTGGAAATTTTAAGATAGTTGACTTATACCTTAACCCTTTAAGAAGTTTTAAAAACAAACATGACCAAAAAGTGTTTTTTTAAACTGCATTGAATAACGTTTTTATCATTATATTGATACCTTGAATTGTGTTAGCTCAGAAATTGTAACAATTTATAAGAAAATCCTCATTTAACCACTTATTTGATAAAAAAACAAACATTTTTTTCAACAATTTTAGTAGTAACCAATAGGAAAAATGAAGAAATTTTGTGACTTCTCCTAAAACAAAATTATTTATTATTATAAAAAACGTAACAATAATCAAGAAACGTATTTCTGGTAGTCATGAAATAACCGAACTTACAGCTGTTAAGCCCGTACACTAATGCTGTGAAGCTACTGGACATTACTGTCAGTGGAAAACATTACTTATACCACTTGGTTTGCCACCTATTAAAATGTGATTAGAACAAAAATTTGCTTTTAAAAATTTCTAAGTTATGGGAGATTAATTCCCCCCTAAAAAAAGTAAATTGGTACATATACCTTGACATTGCTTTAAAATAATTGACAAAACAATGTCGATAAAGTTTGTCACACGATAAAACCGTAAACCATAATCTAAACATTCATTTAAAAAATGTATAGCAAAATATATTGGATCAAATGACGGGTTTCTTAAACTAATTAACCGACTTAAACTTTTGTGTATAATATGCAATTATTTTTTAAATTTTGCTTTAATTAAATGGGCAACCTGAAACCAGTAGTCCACTTGATCAAAATCCACTGCACTAATAAAACCATATCTACATGTCACAGTTTACAAAGTATATTGTAAAACAGCAAGTTGACTAAACTATTTTCAAATTAACTAGAAGCAGAGCCATCCTTAGAGTAGAACGGCCGCTCCAAGCCTCCCACTATGAGGCTTTACTCTCGGTAAAAAAACAGTAAAACGTTTTAGCTAACTAAAAATAATATAATAAAGTACAGGTATACGTGCCTAAAATATCTATCTGATTAAGTGCTCAATATGTTAAATTATTGATTAATGACAAAACCTATGAACAAAATATCGGCCTCGATAACAAAAGAATGCAAAATATCGTTTGATAACAGCGACGTTTCTACCATGGCAAAAAAAAATCATGTAAATAATTGGCATGTTTTAAGACAAAATCAAAATCGTTCTAAACTCACTTTTTGCACGAGAATTTTAAACATTTTTCAGGAGAGACTACTTTTTTTAAAAATCCCTTGAAAAATGTTTTGCTCTAGGTCTCACATTTGCCAAGGACAGCTCTGGCTACAAGTAATACTATTGAAAGAGGAAAAATTTGTATAGCACCATTTATAATATAATAACCATCATAAGGCATAAATAACGACTAAAAATAATTTTCTTAAACTTTCAGTTTCCAAAAACTAGTCATCTTTGAAGGTTTATGGAATATCATGGACAACCTTCAAAGATCAGAAAGCACTATGTTTTATGTACTGAACTGATGTTTTAATTTTTTACAATGTATATTTATACACACCTTGATAGTTTAGAAATTATGTTGGTTTGGCATTACTTAAACAAAATAAATTATCAAAGTCATACTGTATAGAATCAAAGAAAATTATACGCATTTTATTTTATGAAAAACAAAACATTTTTATTGCTAGACAAGTTAACTTACGTGTTGTGTGGATGTGAATATAAAAGAGAGCTATTCTCATGAACACATTCGCAGTAACTGACATTATCATCTCTCTGGATATGGCAGGATGGAGCATGTTGGCAGCTACAGCTAGATAGGCTACCTCCGTTATGTTTGCAAGGATATCCTACTGGATAGTTAGGAACCTAGAAAAGTATAAATCTTTGTTTTTTTTGTCTATAATGTTGTACAATATAACTCCAATTATCTGAAGTCCAACTATCCGATTCGCTAATTATCAAAATTTTTTTAGAAAAAAATAATTGCCAAAACATACTGCTATTTTCAAAATAATAACTTTGTCGACATGTTCTATTTTCTCCGCATAGCTAGTGTAGGCGTATCACAAACATTATTTGGATCCTGAGTCACTGCCTCAGTGCATTTTTGTATTGCTGACTGTCGTCTGACACCAGGTGCCCGTAAAATCCCTACTGTTTGTTTTCACTATTCGCTTAGATTCGTCAATCCGCAGGTCTTTGATTATCATCGGTCCGTTTGTTTTGTTTGTGAGTGAGTTTTGTAGTTTTCCATGGCTTCTAAAAATTAAACGAGTAATCTTATCGCTAGCAGATGAACTTATGATAAATCAATTTAAACAGTAGGCCGAGATGTACAGTGTTTCAACTATTTCAGACAGATAAAGGGTCAAACCTACACTTTTAAACTTCGTGTCGGTGCTTGAAAATGAAGATGAATGTTCTTCAAGGAAATCATTGAAGGCAGAAAAAAAAATTAGAAGATGCCGCTTTGAAGTGGTTTTTGCAAAAACATCTATGCAAAAATCACTTGAACTCATAATTCTGGTAATAAATACACATAAACCTCTTTACCACAAACTTTCTTTATTTTACTCTTATGTACATTTCAGTTACCAAGTAACCATCCTCAGAGGGATAACATACAAAGACTGTTCAATAGTCAACTTTTGGAATCTATTGTATTCCTGAGACCAAGAAGTCATACTGTTACTACTTATTAGGAATATACTGTGGTTGAATTTAATAATAAATACACAAAAACCTCTTAATCATAACTTTCTTTATTTTACCCTTATGTACATTTCAGTTACCAAGTAACCATCCTCAGAGGGATAACATTACAGTCTTTGTATGTTATCCCTCTGAGGATGGTTACTTGGTAACTGAAATGTACATAAGTGTAAAATAAAGAAGGTTTGTGGTTAAGAGGTGTTGTGTATTTATTATTAAATTCAACCACAGTATATTCCTAATAAATAGTTATAATTTTGGGTCCGATTATTTGTGAATAAGCTAAGGTATTAGCTCAGAAACTTAAAAAAATATATAAAACTATAAAAAATATATTTTTTCTCTATTTGCTGTATATTTACTGTAATTAATTAAAATTTCCCTTTTTTTGAAAAATCCCATTAATTTTGTTTATCCAAATGGGGTCACAATTGTTCCGAATAGTTGGAGTTCTACTGTATTAACTTTTTATGGACCAAGTATTAAAGAACACTTTGAACACAAATGAAAAAATAATAATAATAATAAAGTGTTACATTTATAATTAGAAAGCATAATCTGTTTTTTGAATAAAAGCTATTGACCTGGTAATGTTAGAAAAGACATATTTGTGCTTTTTTATGTTTGTCGTTATAGTTAGATTTGTTTGTTCGTGTTAAATTATTTATTTGGGTTTGTTTATATATCAAACAATAAAATAACAAAATTTGGGTTTGTTATATTTTTTACAATAAAAGCTTTAGAATTGCCAATTTATAGACTATTCCAGTTTAGATATGAGACTGACAGGGTTAACTTGGTATTAATCTTCTACATATTTGTAATATAATTACATAGAAAAAATGTTACTTAGTAAAAGACGTGACATAATTTGGAGGTGCTGCCCGCTTTTGTCTGGTAGATAAGGACATGAAGAATGAAGAAGTAACATTGGTCACAAAAGTAGCAAACTTCTAATTATCCAAAATAAATCACAGGATGAGTTCAACCCTTTTACCAATTACTTCAGAAAGAAATGAAGCCTTTGCTGGGAAACCTTTGGCCCCTACCTCAACAGAGAAGTATTGACGGGAGAACCTCTTCTGACGAATAGAGGAACACAAAGATTAATACTTGTTGGCCTATTACAGAAATTGCTTCAGGATAATAGCCTCCCACGGGACTGTCAGTTCCATCATCACTATTGAACAGAGAGTCCAAATACCCACTACAAAAAGATATAATTCCTAAAACAGAGGGAAACTAATGTCTGAGCCTTATATATATATATATATATATATATATATATATATATATATATATATATTTTTTTTAGGTTAGTTTTGGTTGGTAAAGATTTATATCTTGGTTGGTTGGTAGAAGATATATATATATTTAGGTTAGTTCTAGTAGAGCTTAAAGCTTATTTAGGAATTTTTGGACTTGATAGGAGACTGACAGACTTACCTAAAAGGCAATAGTCCAAAACTGCAATCTCTTGGAAATAAGCACATATGAAACACTTAATACACTTTTATTTGAAATATTTCGATCAACATGATCTTCTTCAGTCAAGAAAGAGAAAAAAAGAGAAAAAACCAATTTTTTTCTCTTTTTTTCTCTTTCTTGACTGAAGAAGATCATGTTGATCGAAATATTTCAAATAAAAGTGTATTAAGTGTTTTATATGTGTTTTATATGTGCTTATTTCCAAGAGATTGCAGTTTTGGACTATTGCCTTTTAGGTAAGTCTGTCAGTCTCCTATTAAGTCCAAAAATCTCTCTCTCTCTCTCTCTCTCTCTATATATATATATATATATATATATATATATATATATATATATATATATAAAGTTTAACTAAACTTTATTGTTACTTGTTAAATTGAAAAAAATAAAGTTTGTAAGAAGAAAGTTGAATGGATTATCTCATGTTGAGAGTGGAGTGTTCCCTTGATTTTTTTTCTTGAATTTTCATGACAACTTTCACATTCTCAAATGCTGCAATCTTTAGAACTGACGTTATTTTTATGGTAAAATAATTGTAAAAAGACGTGATGTTATGAATAGCTACATGTTGTGCTGTTTGATCCAGGATGTTAATATCATGCTTGGGCATAATATTTAATATTTGTATGTAGTTAAACTATAGGAAGAAGGAAAATAATATCTAGGTTATTTAATTATAAAGCAAAAGCTATTTTTATATACATATATTTTGGAATTTTAATTTTGTCTGCAAGTTATTTTGTCACCAAAATCAACCTTCCCACAAATGTAAAATATAACCTGTCTTAATATACACTCATAGTAGAAATAGTCGATCCAGTGACTGTAACGGATCGGAGATTTTAGTGACAGCGCCAGGCTTGAATCAGCGATTTTTACCAGTGACAAGGGATACTGAAACTCATCTGTATGTGCCAATAACAGGCAAACATACTACACTGGTGAAATTATTCTACACCTACCTTTTTTCTTTTTTGGAAGGGTCCTTTTATTTAAAAATAAACTCCTACGAAATTAAGAACAAACTACCAAGTATAAAATCATGTCTATTGTATACAACACTGTCACTGTCGTGAAACCTGTCACAAATCGTCCACTCACACACGACGTGAATGAATAGAGCCATTGACAGCTACAAATCAACCAATGACAGCCGTGGTAAAATATCAGTAACTTTCAAGTCATTGACGCTGACATTATGCCCAATCACAACAGAGACAACTTCCGATCTTTCCACTGAGCGTGACAGAAAATATTGACCATTCCTAATTTGCGGTTTATGATCTCTAACATGTTTTCTTATGCCTATATATCAATAGGGTCTTGAAAACAGTACTTTGCAACAAGATCAAACAAAACTGCAGAAGAAGTGTAGACTATATCAAATAGTAGCCTCCACTGCCATTTTCTGCAGTAAATGATAAAGATTTCACCCAAGGTGGAAAAATTAATACATAGATTGCAATTTTTTAATAACTTTTTAGCACTAGTTTTCTTTTATATTCAATAGTTAAGGGATTACCATCCGGTCAAGTTTGACTATTGTACTTATTGTCGTAAACTACAAAAGGCACATTAAAGAACATTAATCCTTGCTACAAATATTTAAGCAACATTTGTGAACATTTGCTAACACAGTTAGCATCATCAAAAGGTTACAACCATACTGGGATTAAAGACCTAATAACTTCACGCAATGGGCATTATTGTACATAAGGCACACTTACTGGAGGGGGTTGTTGTTGTGGAGGAGGATGTCTGTGTGTTAATTTCTCTCCCACACTCTGGTTACTCATCCATGAAGGTGCATAACCATTACAGCTGCTCCCACTTCTGATTGGAGTTGCAGGACCTTCTCTCCATGATAGGTTGGATGCGTGTTTACCACTGCGTTTTAATGGCTTCGGACTTCCACAAGATCTTGGGCCCTGAATAATATTACAATTTACTTTACAAAATATAATTGTATTAGTAATAAAACTTTCAAAGCTTTATTTACGGGCATACAAATTGGTTTTCAATTTATAAAATTGTTTGCCCTGTAAGGACAATAATCCTGCATGAAAATTTTTACATGTGTTATTTTGGTTCTGAAAATAACCTTTTTAAGGTAAATTTTTTAAACCTTTGATTACCATTCATGTACCAGTATGTGAAATCCCGCTACGGCCAGCGGGAGCATTCCCGTTTATGTATGTTCTACCATTTCTCTTAGATTAGCATTGCCATACGTTTATGATTTTTCCTGTTTATTGTGCTGTATTCTAGGTTAAATATTTGCAACTATCTGACAATAAATACTACTCAGAGTACATAGTCACTATTCTTTTTTGTCTAAATTCTATAGGCTTTCCCACTTATTTACAGATCATTTCAAAGTTTGTGTGGTACTTTACAATGAATAGGCGATTGAATAGTAAAGAAATTCTTTTGTGTCTAAAGTTTATAGGTTTTCACACGTGTTTACAGATCGTTTTTTTACAATGAATAAGTATTAAAAAAAAAGATTAACAGATAATTTTTAGTAAAGAAATTGTCAGTAAACGTAGGGTAAAATTGGGTTAACATGAGAAAATAAGTCAATAAAAAAATTAAAAATATTACTATAATTTAAAAAATTAGAGAATAATAAAGAAAAAAATTAGAAAAAAGAAAAAGTGTAAAAATCTTTCAAGAATATGTTGCTCCCAGGGGCCATACCAGGGCAGGCCATGTTACTAATCAAAGGGCTAAGCTTTGTAAAAACCAACAATTTTTTAAAGCTTAGCACAAATTAAATTTGAATATATTTCCTTATATGAATTTTTAATTTAGTTCCATTAAAAAACTGTTTAGAACATTTTATATATTGAGAGTCTATCTTCATACACATAAATGAATTTTGAAATTAAAATTATGATTCTTTTCCTAAACATTAAAACTGGTGTTTAGAGCTGGATAAGTAACCACAATGTTTATAGATTTGGAAAATATGGTTGTACGGAATTATTTAAGAAACAAAGTAAATAAGAAGAAATGATTTTTTTAATTTTGTAAATTTTATCATGTTTATTCAGTAGCTAGTGACTCACATATCAGGCAAGAAATGAATACATTTATCTAGAGATGGGTAACACCTACTTATATAGAATTGGCTATTTTTTTATAGAGAAATGTTGAACCAGTGTTTCTCTAAAACTTAGAAGAAAAGTCTGGATATTACCACATTTCAACAACTGGTGACAAAAATTTAAAAAGACTGTGCTTAGCAATCACAGAATCATCATTAGAAAGATTGCAGAAGATAAATTTTAAGAAACCTGTAGGATTCATAAGAAATAATTTTTATAAATGTTATAAAAATGAAGTGTGATAACAAATTTGTCCCAAAAATGGTGAAATTTCAGCTAGGAATGTTTTTGTCTGTTACATGAAATAGATCCTCAGTGCATTTATTGGGTCACTGCAACTCCTTGACTTATTGTTGTCAGCAGTTTCACATCCTCATCTGTCCCCCTCAGTGTTTGATTGGATAGTGAGGAACACGAGGTAAACAGGACACAATTACATCTTCGTCCATAAGTGTTCTGTAACCTCCATCCTTATCTACCTCTAATCACAGATTAATAACACTTGTGTTAATCTCAGACCCGTCAAAAATATTTTGAAAAAAATCCATAAATTGTAGAAGCTGGACATCATAAGTCTTTATTTCATACAGCCATTGTTTTCAACTGGTGGAATTATATTTTTAAGCAAATTGGTCACATACTGACACCATAGGATGCTGCAATTTTACCCAATGGTTCACCTTTATCAACTTTTCCTAGTGCTTTTAGTTTTTGTTCCATTGTCACAACCATATTTTTTTGTCTAGTCACCATTGTTTTGAAGAAAACGTATCCAAAGCACAAACAAAAACCACAAACTGATCTGATGAACAATATAGTAACTAAGCCGTAAGGATGATATTAACAGACTGATCCCCGTCAGGAAGACTGAGAGTGATTGAGGAAGCAGGGGGAAGCAATTAATGCTCTCTACATAAATTGTTTCCTAGAACCTGAATACAGAAGGGACTTACACAAACAGTTTCAGTAACTATTTATATGCGTATTTTGATTTCCATGAAAATATATTGTATACAAACAGTTATATTCATTATTTTGTTTATCTGAAGATGTTCTACATGTTGTTACTGTGTTCAACTTTTTACATCCTGTATATATTTATATTTTGTTATTTGGTATTTATTGTTTTTCAAAATCATTCCCCGTTATCCAGAGATCCAAGTTAATAGGATCTAACCAATCGAGGTTCTACTGTACAATCAAACAACCTGGTTTTGGAGAGCCATTAATTCGCATTATAATAATGACAGCTAATTTTACTTGCTCATCCACAAGTTTTTGGTAAAATAGAAGACCATTGTAATGCTCCATGAGTTTTAGTAAAATGCTTGTTTAATTGTAATGCTCCAATTGCCTTATTCTTAAGGCTGTACATAGCTTTTACTATTTTTCCAGAAAAAAAATGTTTTTCAACATTACATGAACAAAGTCAATGCGTGAAACAAAGACTATAGATAAAGAGGTGATTTCACCAGTGTTACACACTGGAATTTACATTGCATTAGATGAATATGACAGTGACTACAATGAAGTGGATGGCAAAAAGTTGAATATTGAATGAACATTATTTTGAAAAAGTCACTTTTATATTTTTTAAATACACAGACATACACACACCTTAAATAAATCCTTTTTTAAAGTAAAAGTATTACCTGAATAAATAGTTTAGGATCTTGATGTGGTGGGGGAGGCGGATGCTGAGGTGGAGGGGGCAGAAACAATCGACCCTTGTACTGCCTTTCCTCACCTGAAATTGTAAATATTTCTTTGAAAACACTTTCCTAATTATTATTAAGTTTTTATAGTCTAGTAAAATTTTTAAAAAATAATAATTAACTACAATTAAATATAATTTTAAAAATGATCAGAATACGGATTAGTAAATAATGTACAAAGGGAAAAAGATCTTTATAACATGTCAAGGCACCTATATCACATTTAAAAATGAAATCCAAACAGAAGATAAGACAGCAATGCAAAATACATAAACAGAATACATTAATGATTATAAAAAATATCTATGGATAACATATTATGTTTATTTAAATTTATTTCACTCCCTTTCTTATACCTATTACAAATATTATGTTCTGAAAAACTATAATTAGATTAAAAAATACTTGTCTGAACTACACGTGTCGTGGAAATAAAATTGTTATTGGACAGCGTATAGAAGTGTTCTTGGTGTTTTACTTCAATTAAAATAAGAAAGCAAAAAATGTTTTATTTTAAACTACAGTAGAGCCTCGATAATTCGACGTAGATGGGACCGAGACCCTCCTCGGATTACAAAAAACTCGGATTACACAGAAGTGCATTAGAAAAAAACAGGATTTTTAATGAAATGTAGCACTATAATTAAAAATGCACAAAATAAGTTTATAGAACTTTATACGAACCGTATTAATATAAATATTTCTTGGAAGACCGACTCATCATTTCCTTTCAAATACATAAAATAGGCTCAAATTTAATGGAAGCTTGAATATTAAATAGAGTTTTTTCAAAGTTATATATCACACAGAGAAAACGATATACATCAAAATATCTTGTTAAATATAAATATTTCACCTATAAAGACTGGAACCCCTTCAGACATATTTCTTCCATCAGCAACATTATCATGGTTCATATTTAGCTCTTGTTTTGACCAAGAGTCGCCAGAGCTCGATGTCTTTGCTTCTGAAGAGCTGCTCATAGCTACTGGCACTATCAACGGTCCTGTCTCCTGCAATGACAATGTTAGGATATTAAACATATTAGCAACAATAGGAATGAGTTTAAAACACAAAATTTTTAAATGCGATGTTTATATGGAAATCATTCTACTTTACATAAAAAGAAAGTAACTTCAAATGAAGCATTCTACAGTTCATCTTCTGACAACAAAGGATATATGCTCTACTTCAATCATTCCTATAATTTTTTGTATCTAACATGAATATGTAATAATCATGTAAGTACAACCTACTTCTTTTTGTTAAGTTGGGCTAAAATCCACAGACCTATTTTATTCACCTACCTACTCACCACAAGTTTGCTTTATTAATTCACTTGGCAAACAACCACTACTTAATGGTGTTTTTCAACAGACGTGTTTTGCACTTGTTCAATTGTGTGAGTTATGGACAAGACTGTTGGTTAGGTGTGTTATGTTATTGTGGATCTGTGGTGCATTGGTATTCTGTGTTGTTCATAGAGTGGTTGTTTGTTAATTATGTGTTCGAATATAGTGTTTGATTGTCAGTGTATTTTATCATTTAATATATGTTGCATTTCAAAACCTTCTTTTGTGTTTAGTTTATTGCTTTTCGTGATTAAGTGTAGAATTTCTAGATTTCGATGTTATATATGCGTGTTCTGTTTTATATATGTATATATATGCTTTGTATATATATACTTTAGAAAATTTTGAAATATGCAAATACTACAAAAAACCAACCACGACACATACTAAACGATAAACAAATCTATTAATTAAACATTATATTTGAAGAGATCATTAAAAACCTACTTCAGGTTCAACAACACACATCACAGAATACCAAAACACCACAGATTCATAATAACATAACACATTTAAGCAATAGTTTTGTTGTCACAGAACTGAACAATCCACTGACCAAGTGTGAATCACGTCTGTTGGAAAAATCAATAAGTAATGGTTTTTTCCAAGTGATATGATAAGCAAATATTAAAGAAATGTCAAGTTGTACAGTCCAAAAATTGCAAACTCCACAAGTGTTTTTGTATGAAATTAGTTTGAATATTTGTTATAGTAATATAAGGAAAGATTTTTTCAGTTGAAACATTTAATAAATATATTGTAAGGAAATATAAGTTTTTTAAGACAGTTTTTCAAACAAAAATAGCCTATAGGGAAAAATCTATAATGAGACCTGTCATAAATGAAAAGAAACATTCTCAATAGAGAGCGATATGAAATGAAATCTGAAACACCATTAGCAATTCAACTATAGCACTTAAAGTCACAGACTGTTTAAAGAATATAAAGTATAGTTTCAGTGGGTGTCAAGAGACAGATGCCTTGTGAAAAAAATGAGTAGGTAGGCAAATATTTTGGTCTTAGACCTGATACAAAACCTGGTTTTAGTTAGCTTCATTGCTGAGATGTTATGTGACATTGTTTTAACAGAAAATTTGATAAAAGTGTAAAAACACTAAAGCAGGAGTATATATACACTCACAAGTCTTGATATTATAAAATTGACTCATAAAGACAGTTGATATATGAGTCAATAACATTTATTTTCAAAATAATGTTTCAACAGCTAGTTTGCCATCTTCATCAGGCCTAAATATATATTAAAATTGGCAAATTAACACAAAAACAATTATAATAATGTTACCTTAAATAAATAAAATTTGCCAATTTTATTATCATAATTTCAAGTATGTACTTTAGGCCTGATGAAAATGGTAAGTTAGCTGTTGAAACATTGACAATATTTTGAAAATAATGTTATTGACTCATTCATCAACCATCTTTCATTAATAATAAAGCAAGAGATCCCAGTTGTTTGACATACAAAATGCATCATGACAAATATCATGTTTTATAATAAAATTCAGTACTTACGTATTATACGGAGTCCACTATTATACAGTTTGCTGCAGTGATTAGGTTATCATAAATATGTTACTTTTTATAATTGCTGTTCCGGGTTCAATATGTTTTTTAATTTCAGTGGTCAAGTTTTTGCATTACGGTTCGTAACTTTGACTAGAAGCCGCTGATCTCAATTGCGCTACAATCTGCCAAATACCCAATGTTGATGCAACACTCTCCCGGCATTACTTTTCCATTTTACCAGTATTTCTATTCAAAAGTGAGGCTCATCAGGTATCGCCCGATTCATAATATAACTGGGAAAGGAATAGTAATATATTTATGATAACCTAGCCTAACCACCGCAATATGGTGTATATTAGTGGCCTCCATATAATACTCAAGTACCTAGTGTTCTTTTCAGAATTTACATTAACAATAATGATTAGCTATAGGCTTGAGATTTTATATTTTTGTCTCGCGTCTATTTTGTATTATATACAACGCAAAAATTGTGCATACACTGAACCACTGCAATTCATATGAGAGTCATGATTACAGCAAAATTAAACTCTCAATTGTATTTTATAAGTATTTGCAATAAATACTCATTATTGTATTGTACTTCATAAATATAAAGTATGTGAAGTTATGAGAATAAGCACAAATATGAGGGCTATTCAGAAAGTAAGGAACGTTTTTCAATAAATAAAAAAATACAATAAAAATTTTTTATTATATACATCTGAAAGAGCAACTAAAATACTACTTTTCTACGTAGACGCCAAACAAATTGAGACACTTATCGTAGCGGTGGACAAGCTTTGAAATTCTTTCATCATAGAAGTCTGCCGCCTACGATCTCAGCCACTCAGTGACGCGCACCTTGAGCTCTGCGTCGTCCTCAAAGTGCTGTGTTGCTAGCCAGGTCTTCATTCTTGGAAACAAGTGAAAATCGTTTGGTGCAAGGTCAGGACTATAGGGTGTATGAGGAAAAACCTCCCATTTGAATGAGTCAAGGAGTTCTTTGATGCGGTTTGCTGTGTGAGGTCAGGCATTGTCATGCACAAACAAAATTTTCAACGTCAATTTCCCTCGGCGCTTGTTTTGAACTGATCTCCTAAGGTTGCGCAAAGTTTCACAGTACCGCTCAGAGTTTATTGTTGCACCACGTTCAAGAAAGTCAATTAGAAGCACAACTTACCTGTCCCAAAAAACCGTCGCCATAATCTTACTTGCTGACAATGTTTGCACACATTTTCTTGGTTTTTTGGGGGAGCTTGTGTGCCCCTACTCCATGGACTGTAATTTCATTTTGCAATTAATGTGTTTTACCCATGTCTCATCACCAGTTACAATGCGATTCAGTAGTGAATCACCTTGTCTGTCGTAGGCATCTAGAAATGTCAAACTTGCCTCCATTCGGTGACCTTTATGGTGGTCAGTGAGCATTTTCGGCACCCATCTTGCACAAAACTTGTGGTAGCCTAGCCTTTGTGTGACAATTTCAAACAACAAAGTCCATGAAACTTGTGGGAAACAAAGCGAAAGCTCCGTTATCGTGAATCGGCAGTTTTTTCAAACCTTTTCATCAACTTTAGCGACCAGTTCATCACTCACAATGCTCGGGCCTCCACTCTTCGCTTCGTCATGAACGTCAGTTCGGCCATTTTTAAACTGGATGCACCATTTTTGCACAGAACTTTCATTCATTACGTTGTTTCCGTAAATTTCACACACTTAGTGATAAATGTCTATTGGTTTCAAGTGTTTTGCCAACAAAAACCGTATCACTGGCCGCACCTCACAACTGGCGGGATTTTCAATCACAGCGCACATCTTCAGTTGTAATTGCGAACAAACGGCAATGCGGGTATGTTCCCGTTGTCACAGCTAGACGCCGACTGAGTTGCCGAGTGCGCAGGCACCAAAATGTACGAGATCGGCAAGCGCCTAGCGTTCCTTACTTTCTGAATAGCCCTCGTATATAAAATGACAAGATTATAACGCTTACTTATTTATGAAAAGATATACAAAAAATTTTCTAACTTTACAAATATTTACTATTTATACAGAAGTATAAAAATTCAATATCAACAATTCTCTTAAAAATTATTAAGCTGTGTAGGACATACCGTTGAGTCTGCTCTATTGTTAGGAACCATATTGCTAACCAATGTTGTTGTGGCATATGGTGTAGGATTTCCAGGTGGTTCTTTTTTAGCATTGTAAAAAGTTGAAAGGTTACGAGTGTCCACTTGAGCATAGTTTCCTTCAGACATCTGACAAGCTTGGACTGTTTTATTGGCAGGTCCCCATCCTCCCTCAATCCATAGAGTGTCTTTACCTCCTCCACTCATCACACCAAGGTCGTTCATGTTTGTTACTGGGACTGTAAAACCAGGAAGCGTTTTATTATAATCTGAATTTTAAAGATTTTGAAAAATGATATATCTAAGTTATTTATTAGCTCAAAAGTTTTTGACATTAGTGAAAACTTCCAAATAGTACTGCACTTACTTGATTTTAAACAAGATTACAATTTCAGAATTACCTTTATCAACTCGGGCAGCTTATACATTGATAAATATGTCAATGTGTACAACAGTACAGTAGTAGCTCAAATTGAAGATAGAAAGAAACAATGGTATAATTTTAAAAAATGAGAATACTTATAATTTAAACAACTTACCAGGCAAATGCCCAAGTTCCTTGTGCATAGCCTGTCGCCTTTTCAGATAGTACGTAACAGCAAATGCACAAATCAAAATAACAGCAGTAGCGCCAAGCAAGAAAGCAAACCAAGCTTCAGACGATGAATTTTCACTTGGTCGAGCAGCAGGACTTCGAAGGCTTTCTGCCAGACTGATAGGAGCAGAATAGGGTCCTGGACCTACTTTGGTATGAGAGACCACTCTCACAGATATACCCTGAGCACCACTTGTTGATACATTGTGTAAATACACTGACATTGTGGTTGCATTTACAGACATCTGGGCCACCACTTTAGTACCTGATCGCACTTGTACCTGTTTGAAAGTAAATTAAGTTAATATTTTAGTTTAAACATAAAATATATCAAAATCATTTCTTAAATGGGGCGTATCTGGAAAGTAAGTGTAATGAGGCTCTCAAGTACACTTGCCAAGAAGGTCTTCTACTTCTCTGATCATCATGCACAGACATTCGACATTAAACTCCCAACACCACTTGTACACATTCGTACGATTCATAGCTCTATAACCGTATGCAGTTTTCACCTCATTATAAACCTCAATTGTAGGTTTTCCCATCCAAACAAGATAATAGATGAACCCGTGTATTTTGAACTTGGTGGAGATTGAAGTGTCATTTTTCACAAAACGTGTTGTCGTATAGAAAGTTATTAACATACTGATCTTGAACCAGTCTTGTTACGAAGGAGAGAAGTCAGGCTTTACAGAAATGTAGCCATGTCAAAAATAAAATCCCTCTGGCCATTGAACCCCTCAGTACATTTACTTTATAATATGCCCTGTATTATATATTTTTAAAAGCAACTTCTAAAAATTTTGTATATTATTCAACACAAATCTTATTTTATTATTACTGCTGTTTTTACATTCTTCTGTAAGATTGTGTTATAAGGTACAGCATTTTAAAAACCGGAAAATGTCACTGAACACCAGACAGAATGGAAACCAAGTCCACCTTAACCAGCATAAATTGGCTGTTCTACCAGCATCTTGCATGCTCTTTGCTGTTAGAGGGTAACTGAATATGTTTTTATATAGTGTAGCAACTTCCCTGTTACTTTCTTGTGAATTATTTATTCATTTAGTCTATCTTTATTTATAACATTTTTTAAAATTTTAAAATAGAAAGTAATATAACCACGAAATATAAACAACATTCATTAATTGCTCAATCCCCAAACAAATTTTGTACGATAGGATTATTTTAATGCAGGAACATCTTTTGTCATTAGTCTCAACTGTAATAATAAAACTATTAGATTCAGATCTTATTAGAAAAAGTTCTGTGAATCAACCAAGAAATAGCATAAGTGTAGAGAGAAAAAAAACTCTGATGCAATAGCTTAGAAAGCAAGAGAGGTTTCTGTAAAAAGATTTAAGATCTCCGACAAATTCTTAAGACAGGATTTTCCTTTTCCTTAAAAATATGACAAAAAGTAAATAAAAGGGAAAATAACATTTTAAGTGTAGTTTTCTTTCTCAAATAAAAAATGGTAATGTAATAAAGAAAATGCAAGGGAAACAGAAGAATCATGGAGAGACTTTTACCATAAATTAGACAAACTTATTTTGTAGCCAAATACTCTGCCAATTAGACTTTACACGACGTACTGGTATTTAAATTATACATAGGTTTCTGGAGGATTTGTTGGCTACTCATTTTCTGAATGGTTACTATATTCAAGCTCACTAAAATAGATTTATTCTCTAGGCAAGACATATCCAAATAAACTATGAAACATATAGCAACAGATAATCCACTAAAAATCAAATCAAACTATAATAGTCTAACTTCTAGTAAAAATCTCCAGAAATAGATATCTTCTACCTAATTATTTTACAAAAGAAAGAGGAAACAGCAAAGATCTTATTAAGCAATACACCATTATAATCTGAATGACTGGGAAAAAGACTGACTTTTTAAAAAAGATAAGTGGGATGGATAATAACTAAATAAATTAATCAGATAACCTTTAATTAATGACCAAAGCATACTAAGGAATGTATGACATCTATTTTAAAGAGGGGACATTGAATGTCAACTCTGTGGAAAAGATTAAAAACATTCTAATAACATATTGAGATTGAGGTCAAGCAAAAAATTGCATTGACAGCGATAATATCTTTACTATCTAAATAGCTTCAGCAATTGTAGGGAAAACGTTGATTCTTGTTTCAGTTTTGAACCTTAAACGTATGCAAGCAAACATTGCAACAATGTAAAATGAGAATTAAAATCAATTTTAATATTGTATTAACAATGGACAGAGTTTTATGTTGAGCTTACCTTATATCCAAGAATAATTCCATTAAAATGTTGAGGAGGAGGAGGTGACCACTTGACAAATGCTGTTGTGGAGTTTACCCACCCTAACTGAACGTCCTCAGGTGGAGCTGATGGTACTATTAAACAAAGTAAAAACCATCTTAGCCTTTTATAATTATTTATTTTCTATATTTTTTTTTACTAGCAAAGTTTCTAATTGAATAAATGTATGTTATTCAGATTGGAATGTTAGGCTTCTTTTTTAGAAGAGACATGTTTGGAAATGTTTAAATATAAAATTACAAATGGCTTATTTGAATTTTATAGTTTAATCTTGTGGCAGACTTTATTGACAATTTTTTGCCAATTATTTTAAAGCAGTGTTAACCCATTGCAGATCTAATTACATGCCTACCGCAGACACTAGTGGGTACGAATTAATTCCTTGCGTTAATTGAGTTGTATTTTGCTATAAAAATATTCTCACTTATAAAGCACTAAATATTATATTTTTATACGGGTGCAAATTTTGTATTTGTTACTTTGTACCTCAGTTTATTATTTGTTAATTAATTATTTTCTGTGACCATAATTAGTAAAAACAAATTAAAAGCTACTTACAGTTTGAAGTTTGCTTTAGATTCTAGGCTCCCACTATTATTGTTTATTTCGTATGTACATAAGAATACACTAATTATAAAAAAATATTTACACTGCCACCTACTGAGCGACATTAAGAAAAAGTTATACTGAGTTTCTCACTCCAGTTGACATAAAAACTGCTGAAGCCTTGTATCATGTTTAGATGTCTCACATAAGGTCAATGGACCATAAATATTTCTTTTTTATTTATGCTTTAAGGTTTGAGGATCGGTAAATATCCCTTAGAAACCACAAATATCTAGTCTTGTGTGTGACATACCAGAAAATAAGCTCTCTTGAATCGAACAAATCAATCAAACAAGTCATGCATGACTAGCTGACTTGGGACGTACACCCGCAATAGGTTAAGAAAATGTGAGAATAGGTACTTATCTAAAATTCAGATTTACTAAAGCTGAATATTGTGCTTTACACACTATCTTTGGTAAAAATTTCATAAAGGCAAACAATGCTACAGATATGTTATAACTAAAAGTACTGCGATTTTCTTACCGTCCTCAAGAGTTTGTACCACTTTGGAATTTGAAGGTTGTCCTTCAACAGATTTGAAGAAAGGAACAAGAAAGAACTCATACTTTGTATACTTTTGTAGTGTGGATACAGTGTAATGTAGTGCCCCAGCATTAAAGACTGTAGCAATGTTGTACTTGTTGGTGCTGCTGGAAACATCTCGAAAACGGACATAAACACCTTCAACATACTCCTCGCCACTCACAATCTGAAATAAATTACAAGAAATATCTATAATTATTTCTGCAGTGTTATAATTCAATGTAATTATTATTGTATTTCTATAATTGTTTCTATTATTGCAAATATATGGTTGGTGTTTGGACATTTTTACACTTGTGCATGCTTTATATTCTAAAGTTATTTGCTACAACATCCTAAAATCAAGTTTATATGTGTACGAGAGAAATCTGTTATTTTTTAAAGGAAATGAGCTTTATTAAGACTTTAACAGACAGGAATCAATCCAACGACTCAATTAAGGCAAAAAATAATCTACGGAGTTAGAGTAACAAATTGATACCTCCCAGATCAATCTATTAGATTCTTAACAGATATTTGAAGACAATTAAATATTTGCGTAAAACAAATCCTTTCCTCAGAGTGATAACTAAATAAATTAATGTAGTTTTACACGTAAAAATAAAACTTTAAAGCTAAATTTAAAGTCAGGACTGGAAACTACAGCAATTCTACGATCAATTTCCTACATTAATAGATAATTCGTACAAATTATTTTCAAAATGTTTGATTTTAAACTAACATGAAACTAATGTGGTCAGTTTGCAAAAACATTTTTATTCACTATAAAATGTTAAAATCCATTTTCGACGAAGTGAAAATTAGGTTTTCTTTAAAATATTCGTATGGTTTGGTTACGAATACCTATTGTCTCTAAATTGAATAATAATAATATATCAAAATTGTCTTATTTTAGAAAATTTTGAGAAAAGTTTTTATCGTCAAAAATATTTATATCAATCAAAATTTAATTCAAATACTTTCTTCCAATGAATTCATTAAGTATCTTCATGGATTTAAAAAAGTTTTTGCCTGCTTAATTTTGTTACCACAACTAATATAAACTCACCTCCCAAGAAATTCTAACAGCAGTGGACGTGGTGGCAATAAGTTCTTTCAAATGAATGACTTTAGTTGCAAGCCTAGCTCGTGCCTCATTGATCTGATGGATAGGAACATTACGGGACTGTGCGTTCAGTGTATGTGCTTCTTCAGACATCGCGCTTGGTGCCGACATTCCATGAGCATTCTCTGCACGAACAACAAACACGTACGATGTGTCTGGTTTTAAGTCTGTGATCTGAAAAATAGTGAAATAGGTTTATTTAAATAAAGAGATTTGTAATTAGTTAATACATTTTCAAAACAACTAATAAAGTAGTTGGCATTATTTTATTTAGAACAGATCCATTTTAACAGTCGTTATTCAGCCAAAAATCTATGAAAATTGCAGATAGAAAATACACCAAACTCTAATTTTAGATTATGATAGAAAAGCCAACTTTAAAAACCTGATATATATATACATACATACATACACACACACACACACACACACACACACACACACACACACACACACACACACACACACACACACACACACACACACACATATATATATATATATATATATATATGTATATATATATAGATTTTTTGGACTAGGAGACTGACAGACTTACCTTGGTAAGAGTCCACCAAGGTGGACTCTTACCAAGGTAAGTCTGTCAGTCTCCTAGTCCAAAAAATCTAAATAATCTTTACCAACCAAAACTAAATATATATATATATATATATATAGATTTTTTGGACTAGGAGACTGACAGACTTACCTTGGTAAGAGTCCACTCTGTAGTCTTGAAATAGAAACACATAAAAGCACTTAAACAATGATATATTTCAACCACACAGTGGTCTTTGTCAATCGAAGAGAAAACACAAAAAGAAATATGAGAGAATGAAATAAAATAATTGTAATCACAGATTGTGTAGAGTAGAAATCAGATGTCACAGATGCACAGATTAAAGATATATATATTGTTTCCATGAACATATGAGTGATTATAGTTTATATAAGTCTGTCAGGGGAAAAGAGATAAGGCTTTTTGGAAAAAAAAATGAATGGATTTATCTGATGTTGAGGTTAGGGGATTCTCTGGACTTGGTATACCACTGGTATGATAGTTCCCACCTTCTCAGTTCTGAGGGATTGCAATCAGGGGGGAGTGATTTAATTATTTTTGTGGTATAGCAGTCATCAAAAGTTGTGATGTTGTGACTCGCAGCATGTTGAGCTGTTGGTCTATCCATATTCATAATTTTAACATCATGTCTGTGGCCATTCATTCTGATATTCAGACCATCCGTGGTCAGGCCTATGTACTGTGCTGAGCAAAGTTTACATTGTAGCTGGTATATGACATTTTTCGATGTACAATTATGATGACCCTGTATTTTGAAGACCATTTTTGTTGTTTGGCTGTTGAAACTATTTGCTGAGGGGTGTCTTGCATCATAGTTTAAGTGCTTTTATGTGTTTCTATTTCAAGACTACAGAGTGGACTCTTACCAAGGTAAGTCTGTCAGTCTCCTAGTCCAAAAAATCTAAATAATCTTTACCAACCAAAACTAACCTAAAAATATATATATATTTGAGTACAGTTTTCTGCCTATCCTAATGTTACAATATTCTCCTCTGTTTTAGAATGACTCCATTTTCAAAACTTAAATCGTACTTAAAAAGAAGTATGATTCAAATTTTGAAAATGGAGTCCCTTTGAAATGCGTCAACAGAGGAGAATATTGTAACGTTAAGAAAGGCAGGAAACTACTCTAACATATAGGAATGAGTATATTAGTAATTTTAGTAGCCTGCTTAGTACATAAAAAACATCAAATCTTCACCGGATCTAGTAGACTTACTTTTATTTAAAATTTATATGCACAATGTTTCTATATGCAACTAGTAATACAAAACCATGGACTATCTATTGTATACAAAATATATATACAGTAAACTCCCGATTATCCATGGAATAGGGTGGCCCTGCAACGACGGATAACCGAATTCCTCGGATAATCTGCTATGAACAAAGAATACGCAAAACGATCAATAATCGATTATTATACCATAAGTTACACATAATTACCCCGGTTAATGCAATTCACAAATGATCTTCAGAGGACATAAGCAATACAGAAAACAATTTAAAATGTCGATGTATTTGATGGATTATAACAATTACATTTATATGTCTAACTACTTACAATACATACATAAGTATATGTCAAAAGTAAGTATGTATGTACATATGTAATTTCCTTTACACATAATACAAAAAAATGTGTCACTTTTGTCTTTTTTTTGTGAGCATTGATTTAGTTTTAATGTGCGATCTAAGTTTCTTGAGAACCATTTTATCGCACAGTGTCTACTTGTGTCACAAAGCTATAAAGATCAATAATGTATATGACAGACATGGATAATGCATATGTCACGTCCTAGATTATTTATAGCCGAGATTGGCTGACATTTGTTTACAATCTTATGATACACATTAGGTTTTTGGGTGCCCAAGCATTTTGTCAGTATCTCTTATATACAGTAGTCTGCTCGCCCCTTTTATTTCGCTGGCCCGTGTCGGGATGCTTCCCTTTCAATGTAAAAATTAGTACGTACATATTTACATATCTATTCCCTTCATCTTAACTTCTACTAATCCTTATATGTATTTACGTCATAACTCACCGTTTGGAAATTTAAACACATGAATCTGATTAGAATAAAAATTGGATATTTGTAAAACAATGACAGACCCCGGATAATCTGCAAACTGATTAAACCGCACACGGATAATCGGGAGTTTACTGTATTTAAAAACATTGCAGTTTGTAATAACCAGGTTGATATTCTATACTTCAAACTGATTAATATGCCCAGTGCAGATAACTACACTGGCAGTGATAGCAAAAGGACATAGACAATGTCAGATCTTTACATATGATTATTGCTATCTGAATTTTAAGTAACAAATATTTTGAAAAATTCAAAAGGAAAAATTTATACATAAAAATAATGTTTTATTACAAAAAAACGAGAAATAAACAAACTGAGTATATCTAAAAACAGATTAATTTGGCATGCATCCATAACCTGAGTATAGGCATGTCACTAGGGGGATCCCAGGCACAAATTTAATTCATTGAGGATTAAATTATTCGCAATCCGAACGATCTAGTGATATGAGCTAATTTGCCATGTCAAGTGATCGTGGCAACTGTATTGTGTTGTGGTAAAAAAACAATTGCTTTGACATGAGAAATGTGTTTCACGTGCTTATCTAAAGCATGGCTATGATAATCCATTAACAAGGGTCAATCATACTAAACATTCAACAAACAAAATAGCTTCTTGAAGCAATGATAAAAATTGGTGTAGAAAAAGCAACGTCTGTATACCCACTTAACACATTTTGGAGGGATGAGATAGTTTTGTCGAAAGGGAGATAATGGGTTAAAGTTTGGAAGCCCTTAGGATCAGGAGTTTTTACCGCCCTTTTTTTGTACCTTCAATACAAGAGAGTGGTTGGCCCAGCAATTTTTGTCAACATTACAATGTTTTTCTCTTTTATTCATATACGCCTATTATTAATACTAAGTGCTTATTACTTTAATATCATACCCACGTGAAATAATTCGAGTACTTTCTACATTTTGTGAATGTACAACGGTTTGTCCTAGCTACAGACAATCCACGTACATTACACTGACAGCCAAGTATTACTCGACCTAGGAACTGTTGCATATAGATATTAGTAACAATTTATGCCAGCAGTACCCAAAGTGAGCATTGCAGCTATTTGGGACACCACTGAATAATTGCAGTTGTGCCTCAAAATTGAACATTTATATTTTATATATTGTGAAATTAATCATAATTTTTGATAGTACACAATGTTGTAGTTAGTATTACAATTTTTAAATGGATTTTTCCAATTCCTTCTATTAGCTCACACTCTCCTGATATATATCTTGTAAAAATTTTCAATGTTTAAAAAAATAAGTTTTTATTCATCCAATTAAGTTCAAATATATTTCTTTTAATCAATAGATGTATTGATGACAATTGATGTTAACAGTTTTTTCAAATATTTATTTAATATCTAATTTATAAAAGCTTGGTGGTCTAGGTTGGATTTGAACTGAGTAACTTCAAAGTCTAGCACTTTCGGCACTGAGCCAACTTTCCCCTAGCAAGAAGTGTATTTCTCAAAAAAGTATATGAATTTTTCTTTTTTCCCATCTAGTTGTTGTCGAAATCTCCATTATACAACCTTAAATTGTTGCCACAGTTACCAAACAATATCATAAATAATCCTGTAGGATTAAAAATGAATGAAAAGAATAAAAAAAAAAACAAACTGGATTAACAGTATTGAACTTTGCTTTAAACGGACAATGCGAAAGGAAAGCGAAATGAAACTACAACACGGTGCAAGCAATGGAAAAAAAGGTGTATTAATAGTAACTAACAATAATAATAGTGCAACACCATACAAAGAAAGGAAAATGGAAAATTGCAAGAAAATTAACTTTCTATTTTGTCACTAAATATTGTTTCTATGACATATGAGTATATATATTTATATTAAATGTAATTATAAAAAAAAAGAATTAATTTTTTTTCTCTTTTTTTTTGATTTAAGAAGGAAATTACTTTTGTTTTTAAAAGTTTATGTACTTGTTTAGGAGTAAATAGCTGCTACACTGTATAACACCATTATCTCTTTATTTGTTACCCAGAGTAAAAAATTTTTTAAATAGCAAAGTAAAATTCTTATGGCAACTTATACCTCGATCAAGCTTAAACCATGTCTATTGGCTATTTTTCAGTTTTAAAAATTGTTCAAAAAAATATACTGGTATGTGTTTGTACTGTATCAAGTATAGTAGTAAGAAAAACCAACAAAATAATGACAAATTTTCTGTAGGGGTGGCACCAGAAAATATAAGGGAGCTATGTGTTAAAAATGTGTGAGAGCCACAACTCTGTAAACTGTCTGTACGCCTACATTTACTGAAAATTACACAACTTCTATGAACAATAAGTACAGTAGTAAACTGTGTATAAAAGGGAACTAAACTAAGACTTTTCTTACATTATCATTAACATTTTCTTTTTTTTAATATAATTGTTTTTGTTTTGTTTCATTCAGTTTATATCCCCCCTAGTATTATGTGCCCCTTGGTCTAGTAGTAAATCCCGCCTTGGGAGACACATACACACACAGAAAATTATATGAATTTTATAAAACTGTGAGTCTACTAACCATAATTGTATTTGTATTGACCCTATGGGCTGCAACCACCCAACCAGTTTGTAGGTCTGAACTAAAGTACTCCAAGTTGTAACCTATTAGAGGTTGGTGTGAATGTCCAGGCGGTGGGTCCCAACTCATAGTGACAGTAGACTGGGTAATGTTGAGAATTCTTGGGGCACCAGGTGGCCGTGGAAAGGAAGCTGGATCTAGGCTCCGGTGGAAATTTGTGCCTCCAACATTTAAGGAAGCAGAACGTGATGTCTCACCACTCTCTGAACTAGCAGTGCATGCATATAGACCTGAATCACTGTTTTGTAGATCTGAAAAAAAAAACACTTTGTGTTGAGAAGTACAGTCTTGCTTTATTAAATTACATACAAAATCTATACTTTATTGATCTGTTATGATAAATAAGTTTATTATTGATCTAAACTTCCAGACAATGTTAAATTGTAATTTTTTAAAAGGAAATGAGTTGCACAGTTCACTTAAGGTTATAATCAAATAAATTTTTGGTGAGTCTCGATTTAGAACAATTTAATTTCAATTTTATAATATAAAAAACAGCTTATATTTAAAAAATGGGGGTTTCTGGTTGTCTTATTCAATTCTTTACAAAAGTTATGTAATTTCTACTTACAATTATAATAACCCCTAGACCTTAATGAATGTGATTTGAATATTAGGTTTCTTAAATCTATAACCTCTATTTACTTCTAGATTCAAAGATCTCCATGTTATGTTAAATATTCAATACTGAATTCTGAACAAAATTTGCCATAGTAATGATACATGTGTAATGATTACTACTAATGATACATATGTAATAATTTTCTTCTATATGTGAGTCTCCATGCCAAAACTTTATCTATATGTCAACTACAAATTTAAAAAGTATTACAAATATTTTTTTAAAGTCAACTCTTACTGAGGTCAACAAAGAAAAATTGTATTTGTTACTTTTTATTTTATAATTACAAATAATATAAATATGTATATACATATGCCACAATCACAATATTAAATGGCAAAATAGAAAGCGAATTTCCTTGCAATTTTTTGATTTTCCTCTATACAGAATATGGTGTCTGTATATTATTTTTGTTTCTTACTATTTATTCGCTTCCTTTTTTTTTGTTTCTAATTTATGAAGCTGATGGTGGTCTATAATTTCTCATTTTACCCATCTCTTGTAATGCTTTATTATTTCAAGGAACTTCTCTCTTATAATTTCATATACATCTATAAGTGGTAGATTTCTAGGAATGGGAAAGTTGGCTCAGTGCCAAGATCCTGGATTCAAAACATGTAGTCATTCAGTTCGAATCCCCTTTTAAAAATTTTAATTGATGAATAAATATGTGATAATGCTGTATTAAGACCAATGACCATCCACTACAGGTTGAAAGAAATGTATTGTATAAAAAAAACGTTTTGATTAAGGATTGAAAATAGGTACAAGATATATATATGGGGAGTTTGAACTAATAGGAGCTGAAAAATGACTGCCTTGATCTAAGTCAAATTCCTAAGAAACTGTTAAATCTTCAAATTATATTTTTATTTATTTTCAATTATTTTCAATGAATTTTTTGGAATAAATTATATATATATATATATATATATATATATATATATATATATATATATATATTTATAGGTTAGTTTTGGTTGGTAAAGATTATTTAGATTTTTTGGACTAGGAGACTGACAGACTTACCTTGGTAAGAGTCCACACTGTAGTCTTGAAATAGAAACACATAAAAGCACTTAAACAATGATATATTTCAACCACACAGTGGTCCTTATCAATCGAAGAGAAAACACAAAAAGAAATATGAGAGAATGAAATAAAATAATTGTAATCACAGATTGTGTAGAGTAGAAATCAGATGTCACAGATGCACAGATTAAAGATATATATATATTGTTTCCATGAACATATGAGTGATTATAGTTTATATAAGTCTGTCAGGGGGAAAGAGATAAGGCTAGTAGGAAAAAAAAAAAAAAAAAAAAAAAAAAAAAAAAAAAAAAAAAAAAAATGTATGGATTTATCTGATGTTGAGGTTAGGGGATTCTCTGGACTTGGTATACCACTGGTATGATAGTTCCCACCTTCTCAGTTCTGAGGGATTGCAATCAGGGGGGAGTGATTTAATTATTTTTGTGGTATAGCAGTCATCAAAAGTTGTGATGTTGTGACTCGCAGCATGTTGAGCTGTTGGTCTATCCATATTCATAATTTTAACATCATGTCTGTGGCCATTCATTCTGATATTCAGACCATCCGTGGTCAGGCCTATGTACTGTGCTGAGCAAAGTTTACATTGTAGCTGGTATATGACATTTTTCGATGTACAATTATGATGACCCTGTATTTTGCGTCCACAAGCTTCCGTCCACACCAAAAATCTTTTCACCGATCCACCGCAAATTTGGTACAAGCAACCTCCCAACTTGAAAAACATCCTAGTACATCCTAAACTACCAGACCCTGATGCAGAGAAACCACACAAACTTCCTCATGGCTCCTTCCCATGTAATAGACCTAGATGCAAGACGTGTCCAATACACCCCCCAGCAAATAGTTTCAACAGCCAAACAACAAAAATGGTCTTCAAAATACAGGGTCATCATAATTGTACATCGAAAAATGTCATATACCAGCTACAATGTAAACTTTGCTCAGCACAGTACATAGGCCTGACCACGGATGGTCTGAATATCAGAATGAATGGCCACAGACATGATGTTAAAATTATGAATATGGATAGACCAACAGCTCAACATGCTGCGAGTCACAACATCACAACTTTTGATGACTGCTATACCACAAAAATAATTAAATCACTCCCCCCTGATTGCAATCCCTCAGAACTGAGAAGGTGGGAACTATCATACCAGTGGTATACCAAGTCCAGAGAATCCCCCAACCTCAACATCAGATAAATCCATACATTTTTTTTTTTTTTTTTTTTTTTTTTTTTTTTTTCCAACTAGCCTTATCTCTTTCCCCCTGACAGACTTATATAAACTATAATCACTCATATGTTCATGGAAACAATATATATATATCTTTAATCTGTGCATCTGTGACATCTGATTTCTACTCTACACAATCTGTGATTACAATTATTTTATTTCATTCTCTCATATTTCTTTTTGTGTTTTCTCTTCGATTGATAAAGACCACTGTGTGGTTGAAATATATCATTGTTTAAGTGCTTTTATGTGTTTCTATTTCAAGACTACAGTGTGGACTCTTACCAAGGTAAGTCTGTCAGTCTCCTAGTCCAAAAAATCTATATATATATATATATATATATATATATATATATATATATATATATATATATATATATATATATATATATATATCTTGAATGAATTTTCAAGTGTTAACAAAATATGTTTTTATTTAACCAATCAAGTTCAAATACATTTTTTTCCTGTAGTGGATGAGAAAAATTGATGCAGTTTTTTCAAACATTTATTCATTAATTAACAATTTTAAAAAGCTGATGTATTGGTGAGATTCAAACTGAATAACTCCATGTTTGACATTGAGCCAACTTTCCCATTACTAGAAATCTATTACTTAAAGATGTATATGAAATTATAAGAGAAAGGTTCCTTGTAATAATGAAGCATTACAAGAGGTGGATAGAATGAGAAGTTATAGACCAACATCAGCTTCATAAATTAGAACCGAAAAAAAAAGAAAGTGAATAATTAATGACAAACAAAAATAATAGTTCAACACCATATACTGTAGCAGTGATTCAACAATGGTCAAGTGACCGAAAAGTGCCTCATCACACCTAAAATTACCTAAGGTGAAATTATTGCACTTAGTGGTGGAAAAAAATATTTACAAGTAATTATAATAACTTCATAAAGTCAGTGCAACGAAAAAATAATGGACAACATGAAATATCACGATATATATATATATATATATATATATATATATATATATATATATATATATATTCTTGATATTTAACGTTATCCATTGTTTTTCCGTTGCACTGACTTTATATATTAACTTCATATATATATATATATATATATATATATATATTGATATTTTACGTTGTTAAAATTATTGGACTTAGTGGTGGATAAAAGTATTTACAATAGTAATATATCAACTTCATATATATATATATATATATATATATATATATATATATATATATATATATATATATATATTGTACATACACATTTATATTAATTGTAATTATAAAATAAAAAGTAAACAAAATAAATTTTTTTTTGTTGACCTCAGTCATACTTCAGTAACAATTGACTTGAACATTTTTTTATATATTGCTTGTTTTTATACTTGAAAGGATCATTGTGTTTTTTATTCTAACCTGATCAACAAAAAACTTGTAATTTTAATTTGTTTCCTCAAGTTCTGTTAGAAACATCCTGACATGAAATTTATTAAAAGATGTAAGCAAAATATATTATATAAATTGCCATCAATCACTTAGACCTTTCTAAAGGTTTTTTTAAATTATGTCCTTCAATTTCTTAATTATTACATGTTGTTTTCAAAGTTTTTAACTTGGATTTTGAATGTGTAAAATAAACGGTAGGATTTATTTTTTTATAAGATATAGTTTTATTTTCAAACTGATATATTTTAATATTATTTCATTGTAAATCAATATATATTACTTTTTACATTAAATAAACCTAGTTCAAGATAAAAAGGCACAGTTTTATGGGAATAAGGTTAACCCTTAAGTACTGGCTTGGGGGTTAAAATTACCCCCATATTCAAATTTTTTTTTTTATTCTGTCACAAATTTTGTTACAATTGCCTTGGTTTCCTTAAATTTTAGAACGTTTCTAACTGTTATACATCATGTTTAAGCGGTTGTACACAAATTTGAATATTTGGTTTAATTTCTTTTTATCTTTGAAAATTTACGTTAAAAATGTAAGGTTTTTCAATTTGCATGAAAACAAATTTTCGTTGCAATTTAAATTTGTTTAACATTGTATTCTTGTTAATAAGCTATAAAACTATAGAAAAAAAAATAATAGCATAGGTATTTGGACAATATGTTGCTTATTTTTTGGGCCTAAAGTTACACAACTATAATTTCACTAAAATATCGAATTTTCGGTAAGGAAGCAAAACACACGCTTTTTTACATTTTTTATTTTGCACAAAACGAAAAGTATGTTATACAAAAGTACAAAGAGAACTAAAATAAAATATAACAATAAAAAAAAACATCGTAAAACATAAACATAATGAACTAATAATATTTGGTATAAACATAATGGTCCCTGTATTTTTTGTAACAAGCATTGGTTTCTAAAGTCCATCAGGTTTATTACTGAGAGTCATCTTGGGGATCTAAGATATTTAGAACTAATAAAAAACAACAAATAAACAAAACACCACTCCACAATGATAATTAAACGTATGTTAAAATAAACCCGGCCACAAAACGTAAATATTGGCGCGGGGTCCGTGATGCACCCCAGAGCAAGTTTCAAGGACAACGGACTGCGAGGAACTGACGAAAACTGGTCTGGAAGGGGTGGTGGGATGAGACATGAAGGTACTAGGGCGATCAGCAATGCTGACAACTCACGTGAGCTACCAGAATGAAATTTACTGCCACGGGGGTCAAAATGCACCCCGCGCCAGTACTTAAGGGTTAAGAAATAAATAAAGTATCACTTCCTGTATTTTAAAAAACCTTGCCTAAGAGGGTTAGTAGAAAACAGACCAATAAAATAAAAACTTCGATGTTATTAGGTTATAAGCTTTATGTCTTTTAGGAACAATTTCCTTTTTTTACAAAAACAAATTTTAATTTATCATTTGAATTATTCTATTGCTTTCTGATACAAATTGAGCCAAGCAGTGATCTTAATTTTGATTAGTTAATTTATATTTTGGAATGTTGCTATTTTTACGACTTATTTGTTGAATAGATAATAATTAATTTTAATATGGGTTTTTGATGGAATATTTTTTTTTTAATATAATTTTATTACAGCATACACTTTAATTATAAATAGATTTTGTTCTAAAGAACTGTTTCAAGACAAAGTTTTATTTAGGTCAATTACCAGTAGTCTTTAGTGCACATAAAGTTGGTTAGAAGTGGTATTAAAACTTATTATCTTAGGTAATAATAATTAAAAACAAGTTAAGAACACAAAGTTTCCACAATGCATAATACCATAGCTGGAAGATAATGTTTTTGCAACAAAAGATATTAAAATACATTTAGCTTTTGTTTTTGAGTGACTATGCAAAGTAGACATCTCTCTTGTTTCTTCAGCTATGAGGGGTGGGGCGGAGGGGATGGAACATAAATTAAAGACGTTCCTTGGATGAAGAGGAGGAGGCATATTATTACTGTGGAATCTCCGGTTCACCGTAAAGATAAGCCTGAATCTGACAACTTTAATGTTCCTTTACAAGGTCTAATGTTTACTGGGTGTGATTAATAGGCTGAATTATCGCAGGCTGTGTTATAATGTTTGTGGTTCAAGTAAATTACGTGTAGAGAAACAAAAATATAAATTTTTAAAATGTTTTAAATTGTTTAAAAAATATATGGACAATAGTAAAGAGAATAATATAGAAGAAAGAGGTTTATTGTGTTGATTAAGCTATTCATAACTGAGAAACAGTGGCTCAAAAGGGTTAATCAGACTTCAAGCCCAAGAAGTGGTGAATAAAATAAAATCATCATTGAATATTTGTTTTCGCCATTTTTTTTATAGTCAGTTACTGCTAGGACTCAGTTTACTGTTTTTAGAGTTATATCCATTTAACTTTTCAACTTGTAGTAGATGACACTTGATGTTAACAAGTTTTTTCAAATAATAATTCATTAATTGAATTTAATGAATTAATTTTAGTTTTATATGGGAGAATAACTTTTCACAGGTATGCAATATAGTTGTTACGTCCGATTTAGCTTACAATAAGTGAATTCAGCTGATTTTATGTTATAGGTTATGTGGTAGAAAAGCTGTTTTAACACATAGATTATATTACTTTATTTATAATAATTGTAGTTATTTAATAAAAATAGCTAAAATACAATTTTTCTTTGTTGGCCTTAGTAGAAATTGGCTTTTTAAACTCTTTGTTTATATTACATGTTAGTACAATATCTTGGTGTTACTTTGATCATTACAATAACAGTCATGAATATGAAAAGGTTGGCCAAACTTTTACATTTTAATGTTATAATGATGACAAGTTGAACTTTTAATTTATGAACTTAATATACTATCAAGCGCCATATCTTTGATATTCAGTATTGCAGATAATCATTCTGTTTAAATTTAAAAGCAAATGACATTCAAAATTTGGACAATAAAATTGTAAATAATGTTTTATAAACTAGTTTAACATTATACAAATACGTAATATAAATTAATTACACTTCTATACTGCACATGGGTCTATTTAAAATTCAATACAATAATCTACCAAGCTTACAGTTATTTTATGTAAAAAAAAAGAAGAATAAGTCTGGTATAAATTATATAAAAGCTTTGACCTATTGAGGCACAAAGATATTTTGTTCTTGTAGGGGTATTCATTATAAGCATTTTTACAGTATATTTTACACTTGGTTTTGTAACTCGGTTGTAGTAATGTTATTCTATAAGTAATTATTGCATAACTGAGTGAATACTTTAGAACTTACGTGCTTAAGCGTTTCAAAATGATTGTTCCATTTACGAGGTAGGCGGAGTAGTAATTATGCAATAATTACTTATTAATTTAATCAGTGAATTCAAGATGATTACAACAAGCAACTGTAATGTTAATGTTTTACATATTCTGGAGCTCATTTACTTGTTAAATCAGTGTTTTTCTTTTGTTATTTATATTAATTTATCATTCCTTAACGTTAAGATATACACTTTTAGAACATATATTACTTCATTGAAGGAACTAAACTGAGCATAAATAACCACAAAATTTGTCTTTACCATCAATCTGTAAGGTTCCAGAGGGTAGAATGGCTATTCTTGATGAAGTGTGGGAATCTATTGGGCTTCCGTTCTTATACCATTTGATGCGAGGCGAAGGGGAACCTCTTGCTTGACATGGAAGGGTAGCTAAAGAGTGTAAAGGCAAACTTTGATTTGTAGGCCCTACTTCTATTAGTGGTGGAGGTACATCTTCCACAGAGGTAACCTGAAATATAATGTATTTTATAAAAGTGTAAGATGAATATACTTAAATACAGCAGTAACTTAAATACACCTAACTTTTTCGGACTAGGTCAGCGCATTGTTTAATGCTGCGAGTCTTGTCCATAACTCACACCATTGAACAATACACTAACCTAGTGCGAAACGCGTCTGCTGAAAAATATCAGTAAGTAGTGGTTTTTTCTATTAAGTAAATATCAAAAGTGTAATTATAGATAAACCTCAAGATGTACAACACAAAAGACACAAACCCTTCAAGTTAAATACGCTGCTGGCGTTGACAGTGTATGTCTGTGTTTTAAAAACAAAAAGTTATTTTTTGAGATAAAATAATTAGTATTTTCTAATTTACAAAAAGTAAAAGATCGTTTCTGTAAATACAAAACATGTAGATATGAGAAAACCTTCTCTACAAGAGAGAACCTTCATTTTTAGAATGCAGTAATTAATGAAAAAAATCGCACAAGATCGTTTTTAAAAATGGACGATATATAAAACTCATTTGAGAGAGTAAAGTTTACTATTTTTTAAGAAAAGTAGAATGTTAGTCTGTATAAATATGTATAATACAGTATAGTAATAATAAAAATAAAAAATCATATATTCCAAAGTCAAGACACGAAAAATATTACCCCCTATAAAGCTAACTTTAAAAAAATCATCCCTTGAATATTAAGTAAATGAAGAAAACATAATACAACAAGATAATTAATTCTCCTTCAAAAGCTCAAAATACTGAAGTTCTCTTGTAATTGAGAACTTTATACACTTAATAATTTCAAATTTGTCAGGAATAAAAGACATTTCTAAAACTTCTTTACATATAAAATTGAAGATGAATTGATTGTAACAGTTCAGTTTGTATATACGTGGTGCTTTGAATTTTGTGTGTTTGTGTGTGTATGTGTTGCATATTATAGTTTGTAATTAACTTTAAATACTATCCTGTATCCTCAGATAAAAATCGATTAGTGTAATGAGAACATTTTGTCTCACAACCCAACCTTATTTTTTATTAGATTTATATCATATTCTTGAATATAAAGAAATTAAGGAATTGTCATTTCGGGTATACAAGAGCTGCTTGTACATAAGCACCAATATTAAACATTATCAAAATTGAAAACTAAAACATCTCTCAAGCCTGACAGAGTTTAATTAATTAGAATAGGCACAACTTAAAGAAGAAATGGGAATTAAAATCAATCAGGTACAAAAATGACATTCCGGCGTTAATTGCAACTCTTGTATTAAAGGAGAAATTACTATGAGCTATGACCAATAGGATTGCAGTGTATTTAGGAAATTCTGTACTAAATCCAATGAACAAACTTTCTTGAGAAGTTGATAGAAAAAACAAAATTTTTTTAAACCTTAAATATTTTGCTTAAATAGATATATGTATCATAAACAGTTATTTAAGCTGCAGTGTATTTAGGAAATTCTGTACTAAATCCAATGAACAAACTTTCTTGAGAAGTTGATAGAGAAAACAAAATTTTTTTAAACCTTAAATATTTTGCTTAAATAGATATATGTATCATAAACAGTTATTTACAGCTTGTATGTGAATTTACTCTATCATTATTTTAAGTTGAGAATATGTCTAAGCATGTTAAAAATATGCAATTGCTATAAACATAAGTTTTTCCACTTTTATGGTTTTCCATTGAGCAAAAAGCAAGGTCTTCCTCAACAAAAAATGCAAACAAATGTTACAAAGTGGCCTCTAGAGTCTGTACTTGTTTTATTTACAAACCTTACTATTAGTTACTTCTCTATTTATTTATTATAAGTATTTTCTAAAATTATATTAAAAATCAATTCAACTTGCCAAATACCACTACATACTGATATTTCTCAGCAGACTTGTTTTGCACTTGGTCAGTCATTATTGAGTAATGCACTGACCCAGTGTGAACAGCGCCGGTTTTTACAGTTAAGTTTTTTTAATTGATTATTAAAAATAACATTAAAATGTACAATAAAACAAGATATTAATATTTTTAATTTCACTTCAAATTTTGAAAAAAAACTTTTATATCATCTTTTGAAATGATCTTATTTTAAGAACTTGTCAGAACTATTCAAAATAAATGTTATCTTGAAGTATATTCCATTATCTAAAGTAACTTTCTGATCAATCTAATGTTTTATTTTCAATTGATCATAACAATGATCTAAATAATTATTACTAATAATTAGATTTGAAACAACTGTTCCTTAAGAGTAGCAAACACAAAACGTTTCTTACCTGTAGAAAAGCCCTAGCTGTGTCAGATCCAGCAGCACTCAAAGCAGAACATACAAGGTAGCCTGAATCTTCCCTTTGTACTCCTTGAATGTTTAAAGTGCCTTCAGGTGATACATGGAGTCTTCCGTAAGAATTCCCAGGGAACATGAGTGTTTGACTACCCTCCTTAGTCCAGAATACACTAGGTTTTGGATTTCCTTCAACCTCACAATCAAACCTGGCTACTCCATTAAGTCCAACTTTCTGATCCAATGGCCGCTTTAGAAATGCAGGCGGAGCTGGAATGTAAAGTTGACATTCTTTAAAGAATAGTTTTTTAAGTAAATTCATCTCAAATGGATTAAATAGGTAAATAAGTAACAAATTCATATACTGATAATACAAATAGTAGAAAGTCCAATATTTACAATGTACAGGTCAACCGTTCTTATCCACCCCTAATTTACTCCATTCCCTGAAGGATAATCCAGGTTAGTGTTAATACAAATATTAATATATCAGATCTTATATTTTAAATTTGTAAATAAGATACATAATCAGTTAATACTATTTATTATGTCAAATAAACATACACTGAGTTTGGTGGGAGTCAAGGATCCATTGATAGGGCAAGGCAATATTGTGTATGAGTTGCTACACTGTGTGTCATGTCTCTGAGGATGGTTACTTGGTAACCGAAATGTACATAAAACTAGAATAAAAATATATATGGTTAAGAGGTTTTTTGTTTGTATTATTTATTAATAATAAACCACAGTAAATACTTTAATGATCCTTCCGCAGGTTCACCTTGTTACGACTTTTACTTCATCTAAATGATCGAGTTTGGTCATCTTTCCGGCAACATCGGCGGCCGGCAGTATAAGCCGATCGCCGCGCACCAGTCCGGAGACCGGTCAATCGGTAGTAGCGACGGGCGGTGTGTACAAAGGGCAGAGACATAATCAACACGAACTTATGACTCGCGCTTACTGGGAATTCCTCGTTCATGGGAACAATTGCAAGCCCCAATCCCTAGCACGAAGGAGGTTCACCGGTTTACCAGGGCCTGTCGGCCAAGGAAGACTCGCTGATTCCTTCAATGTAGCGCGCGTGCGGCCCAGGACTAAGGGCATCACAGACCTGTTATTGCTCAGTCTCATGCAGCTAGGAGCCGCCTGTCCCTCTAAGAAGAAATTGAATCACCGGTAACACTATTGTGGGTACTGGAATAGCCTAGTTAGCAGGCTAGAGTTTCATTCGTTATCGGAATTAACCAGAGAAATCGCTCCACCAACTAAGAACGGCCATGCACCACCACCCACCGAATCAAGAAAGAACTCTTAATCTGTCAATCCTTCTGGTGTCTGGGCCTGGTGAGGTTTCCCATGTTGAATCAAATTAAGCCGCAGGCTCCACTCCTGGTGGTGCCCTTCTGTCAATTCCTTCAAGTTTCAGCTTTGCAACCATACTTCCCCCGGAACCCAAAAGCTTTGGTTTCCTGAAAGCTGCCTGCCGAGTCATTGGAGGAACTTCGGCGGATCGCTGGCTGGCATCGTTTATGGTTAGAACTAGTGAACTGACTCGTAACTAAAATACCACATTGCAAGGAATGTAGCCTATAACTCAAGAACCTACCAAAACCATTCTCTTCTAATTTCTATCCCTCTCAGTTTCTTAGATGCAAATTGTGATCACATGATTTTCTATTGCCTGTACAATCTCAGTAAAATTTACTATTTAAATTAAAAACGGATAGGCTGTGCAAAAAGACATCAAAGCAATGAAAGACTAACGAGTTAGATGAAATCAATGTTATTGACAAATAAGAGCAATTATAACCTAAGTTTCCTAAAGACTTTAATAGCGACCAATGGTAATCAGTTATCAATCTCTACTAACAGGCAAAACTCGTAGTAGGTAAGCTTTGTCAATGAAACGACTGTTTTAATTCGTGTCAGCAAGTAAGTTAAGCTTTCGTTTAGTTACTCAAATAATTACGTATGACTGAGTTTCTACTTGTTGTAATAGAGAAATTAAAAACTCTTGAGCGCTGAAAAATTATTCATAGCATCTGCACATGACACACACAGACACTAATCAATATCATGGCATAACTGAAGTGTCTGATACGTGAACTGATCTTTTTGTTACAAAAGTTACTCAGATCTGAAATTCTTAATATACTCATCTTCACTTCTGTTAGGAGTATTTGTATATACTCAATTACATTTTTTCTACCATTCCTAACATTACAATATTTTCCTTTGTTGGCTCATTTCGAAATGACTCCATTTTCAAAACTCAATTAGAGAACGGTTTAAAAAAATACTATTTTGAGAATGCAGTCATTCTGAAATGAGTCAACAAAGGAAAAAATTGTAATGTAAGTAATGACAGAAAAATGTACTGGAATATTTACTCATATCTACTGATATTTAATCTAATTTATTCCAAATCGAAAAATATTTAAACATTTTTAAATGTTTGTTATATATTTTTTTGTCTTCTGAGATATAGTATCACAGATATGGGACAATATAATGGTTTTGATTTGTTATAGATAAATATGTATATTTACAAAACCTCAATTCTTATGTTTGAATGAGTTCAATCTTGAGAAAATAAATGTTAATTTAGATTCCTATAACTTTGTTGTACAGTTGTATTTAAAACACAAATGAATAAATAATGCAAATATGAATGATCCACTATCTATCAATAATTTTTAAAATAGAATTAATATACTGAATAAATGTTTTACTAAATAATTAAAACTGTCGTGAAAATAGTAAAAACTTTGAAAAATAAAATCTAGTTCTTTTTCTATCAAATGAAAAAAACATTTCGCAAAAATAACTCACAATGAACTATGACTGATGCTCTCACAGACACACTTCCTACTGAATTGTCTGCATCACAGATGTAAATTCCTTCGTCCTCAGGTGTTACATGTTCAATACTAAGTGATCTGTCATCCAAGATGCGGACACGGCCAATAGGCATCTCCCCATCATCTCTTCGCCACAGAATCTTTGGTGTAGGATCTCCACCTACTTTACATTCCAGCTGTACAGTCTGATTTGGTAAAACTGTCACATCGTGTGGCTCAGACACCAAATATGGTTTCACTAAAACAGAAAGTAATTTTCAATTTATCGTTAAATATATTTTTAAACATCATTGCATTAACTGTCAAAATAATGATAGTATTACTGTTTTGCCAAATTCACAATGAAAATATCTAATATTAAAAAATAAACTTTAAGATCTAAAAATACTAAAATACTTATAACCCTTATTATACAAAAATACATTGTTTTTTAAATTTATAATTTTATTCTTACTAGGCCTCACATGAAATTTAAATTATAAATAAATTTAATCCCTAGACCATATAAATTTTTTATTTAAATCCTTAAGTAGATTTCAATTTAAAAGCAATCATCTTCATAGGAAATTACTACAACACTTCTACTACTACTATAGACAGGTAGTAATTTCCTGGATTTATTTCAGGATTTAAATAAAAAATGTATGTGGTTAAAAGGTAATATTTATTTATAATAAAAAGTTACCTCCCAGTTGCTCCAGATTATTATAAAATTATAAATTGTAATCTAGTAATAAATACCATAAATAAAAATATTGTAAAATTTTCCAGGACAAGACCCATAACTAAAATTGTATATGTAGGCCTTAGCTTATTTATCTGTATTAAATTAATGAACCGTAATAAATTTAATTTCAATTGCTGTAGTACTAGTTAGTTTAGTACAATTTCAATCAGTTTGTTTACAATTACTTACAATTACCAAAACAAACTTACAGATCTAATTACAATGTTAATAAACTTACCATGAACCGTAAGTGTAGCAGGGCCACTTTCTCTTTGTCCTACTAAGTTCTGCACGACACAAGTATATTTTCCTTCATCGCTCTGTCGCACTTCTGTAATCATCAGATTTCCTCCGTCAACTATTCGTAGCCTGTAATCAAACTCACAATTATGAAAAGGTTAAAAAAACTGAAGTTTCACATTTTATATTCCTAATAATTCATAAAATGTAATAATTCATAAATTTCCAATAGAAAACTATAACAAATATTAAATAGTGAGTGTCAATTCTTTAAGGTATTTGAACTGCAATTTGTATATAGAAATAAAATTGTAAACATATTTTTATGAGGCTTTCAAGTTCAAAATAACTAATTAAAGAAAAATATGTTTTTTATATTTAAAAGGCTTCAAAGATACAAAAATCGACAAAATTAATACACAAATTGTGGTAGATCCTTAAAATACTTTCAGCCTTTATTCGTTAAAAATTTTTTTTTAATCGAAAAATTACTACACAGCCTTAAATAATGTGGTGCTTAGTTAAAAATTCATATTTGTTGATTCCATCTTCACGTGTGCTACTAGTTTTCACTAAAACACTTGTAAATATTTACAAACTTGCCTATAGTAGCACTTACTTATTAATTATTAATAATAGTTTTTTCAACTAATAAAGATATTAGTATTTGTTTATTGGACCTTTTTATTTTTTATATGTTAAAAAACATCACCACAATTTTCTTAAAACAATAGACATTTATCAGAAGATTTAGAAATATGTTGATAATATGCAGGGTTTTGGTGGAACAAAAATACTCCTCTCAGTCTGGCACATACGGAAGGATCATATCTGTCATGTCCAAAACATACAGGGGTGTATATACATTATACTTCTCTGAGGAATAGAGGTTTAACGTGTAAATTATTAATACAAGAACTTTAAAAATATTTTTTTAAAATTACCTAAACTAAGTAATAATTAGTTACTACTTAAAATAAACAAATGGTAAAATGATGAAATATGACTAATAATAAATCAAACTTTTGCAGAACTATACAGGCAGATTTACAGGTGTGTATAGGATTTTATTTCTGGGAGGACTAACTATACTCGTCTACCTAAAGACAAAACAAAGCTTCTTAATTTCACTTTGATTTTTTAGGAAAATCCATTTACAACTTTAGTCAATAATAAGTATCATTTATCAGAAGCATATTTTTAAGATACACAAATTGAACAAACAATAAAAATTAATTACTTTATCTGAAGTTAAATTTGTTTTTTTAACAAAGAAAAATTATTTCTACCCTGTATTAATATTACTAAAACACTAGTCAATATTTTACAACTTGCCTATAGTAAAACTTACTTATATTTGTGAGGACAGCTGTTTTAGGAGATGTGTCCCGTTGTCAACTTAGACCGTAACTCATTTTAACATTACTATTAAAAATTGTACCTTATACATTAGTATAACTTACGATTTTTACCTCACATCGTTTATACACCACAAATTTAAATTTGTAATAAAAATAATCAATTTATGTATTTCGAGAAATTCATGGGGGCTCTGTTGCCCCCACTTTATTTATGTCACTGACAGGAAAATTTATAGCCTATAGAATGTCCCATGAGAAACCTCACACATTCACTTTTAAATTCTTTCAAGGCATTCAGTATGAACAAAATTCCTATGAAGGATGGAAAAGAATTTTGAGTAACAGACAGGAGTAGGGTAGGGTGAATAATAGATAGAAATTTTTTGCGTACAACGACATGGGTGCACTCATACCCATTTGTTTACCCCTATGGTCCTGCCCCCTAGCTTACCCTTAGAATTAAAAAACAAAATAAACATCTAGGCATCATTTGTAGACAAGTGGAATTTTTTGGTAAAATTATTTTAAAAATTTGTGAATTGTAGGACATGACTTTGGACTAAATTATTTGCCTAGGACATGACTTAGGGTTACGCTGAATACTCCAAATCACTCCGTGATTCAGAATCTTATTTGGTACTCTATCTCCATTTTTGTATTTCGTAAATGATATTATGTGGTTTATTTTATGTACTATCTGAATGAACTAGAAAATGTATACATATCAAACATTGGCACCCATACTCAGTGTTACCAGATTTAAAAAACAAAACAAAATAAATATCCAAGCATCATATGTAGTAGACTAGTGGATTTTTACGAGAAAGTTGTTTTAAATATTGGCGAATTCAGGAATTGACTTAAAACTAGAATATTTATATACAAAGAATATGTGTTCTCCGTAAATATTTACATATTATTGAATTTTAAAGTCCATTACGTTCGGTGAATCTTATTAATCACTTATACAATACTTTATGACTATCCAAATTCTAAATTTAGTAAATTTGTTAAACTTACTGAGACAAAACGTTTTCGATCGCAATGTGCCGATCTTCATCAGTGTCTTCTGCTTGGAGATGTTGGGTCAAATGGTGACGGTTTAAAGGTAGGTTTTCGATAGTATCAAAGAGTATGTGTGATTTGTATTGTGTTTGTTCGTTTAATATGTTTGTACTTTGTGTTTTTATAAAAATTTACATATTTTTTTTTTAATAAAAAGCACAAGTAAATAGATTATTGTGTTTATTTTTTGTATACAATATGTACTATAGCCTAGTATTTTATAACTAATAGGTTAATCAAGTTTTAGAAATTTTTAGCTGCCTAATTCTTTAGTATGGAATAGCTTTACATCGAGCCCTCCCTTCAAACTCTCATATAGGAGCCCATGTACAGGGAAGCACATTAGAAGTTGACTTACACCTTACCAAAGAGGTTTCTACAAGGAAGTGTAGATGGAATCAGAGTAACACTAATAAAAGGACACAATGAAACCCTGGTAATAAGAAATTATGGCGTCTATTAAGCAGGTTTGCCTATTTGGAATAGACCTGTTATATGTTATGGAAGACTCATTGCCCAGCTTTCTTTCTAAAATTCAAATACGTTTTTAAGAAAAGGAAAGACACTTTTTAATATTTTCATCGACCATTATCAGAGTTTGTAGAAATGAGATTCCTTTAAAATATGGAAATTTTCTGTAGAATGTGCTCTGTTGACCTTACAAAATGTAATTTCAATGGGTTGAAGCTACACATTACTAGAAGCTGCAGGGGTTCATAGTGTGTATTCATATTTTCATCCACTTTCTTAAAAAAAAAAATTACACAAACTATTTAGGTTATCAAAGGAACACAAAACGAAGTAACACAGTTTGAGACAGGGTAAATAAAAAATGTATTAGGATTAAAATGTTTAACAGTAATATAGTTAATACTAGAGGATTAATATAAAATTTTGTTTAAGCAAAAGATTGAATTAAGTCAGTGCAGGTAAACAGGACTTTTATTATTCTAACAAATAAAATATACTTTATAATTTGTACAGCACTTAAATGGGTATGTATGTAGACATAACTACTTTCAAGTACCTTTATTCCTTGCTTATATAACAGTAGAGAAACCTTTTCTCTTTATAAGTATTAACGCAAGTTTTAACCTTAGATTACTTACGTCTAAATTTTGTCACACAATACTTATCGTCATTTTGACAACTCCATTCCTTTTTTTTTTTATTTACAAAAATTGAGTTTTATATTAATGTGTTAAACATTGTAATATCACATACTTATATAAAGCTTGGAAAATAATAATAATTACGATGACTACGTTTTAATGGAATTGTGAAACACATACATAAAACACAGAATGTAACAAACGAATTAGATGTAGAACAAGTTTTTAGTAAAAGGAAAGAATTTTTACAAAAATATGTAAAGAGAAAACAAACATAAAAAAGTTACACAAACACTTATGTATCGTCAAAATACCACAAGCTCTGTTACACTAGAACACATGCAAACTTTAGCATCGAAACTGCGCATTTGACATCAAATGTTGTAGGTAAGAAGGTACTGGAAAGAAAGATGTGTGCAAACTGCTCATTTGTCAGATACAGCAAATTTTTAAATGGAGCTTCATTTTGACTAGGTGTAAGTGATCTAGGGTTAAAAATGAACTCAATGATAACCATAACTTGAGCAAAAACTACACGTTGAGTTAGAAACACAGAAGGATGCTGAAAGCTAAAAGACAGGATACAAAACCTTAAGGCAGCTGATTCCTTGTTCAGAAGTTAGATAGAATATTTAATAACAATATTAGAATACCTGCTGGAAAACTCCAAGTCTAAAACATTTTCGTTTTTCTTCCAATGCAGCGTAGGCTCGGGATGACCTTTAGGAGGACCACACTCCAGAAGTGCTGTTTCGCCAGCAGCCACTCTTGTGTCTTTAGGTTCTGCCCTGAAGTCATCCCTTAACACTGAAACACAAAACATATTCATTAGTTTAAATTATACAAGTACAGTATAACTAGACCATATATACTCAGCTGAATAATAAATATCAGCTGTCAGTAAGTTACGAGTTTTTATTTAATGAACACACAATTGTACGTACAGAATTAATATTTTGCTTACAAACTGTCCTAATCAAAATTCATTTTAAACAATGATATAATTATATGAAAATAGGGTGTGATAATTTTTACTTGAGGGTTTATATTTGTGAATTTTAAAAAAACTTAAAACTTAAAAACAATTTTAGCATCAATTTATTCAGTTTAAATTCAAGGAGTAGAATTAAAATTAAACACATATTTGGAAGCAGGCGGCAAACAGATGAGGCAGTCAGTACAAAATAGCCAAATCATCAGTACATGCCTATGCTGCTGTTGCAGAATGTTCCTGCTGTTTGTTGCAGCATCTTTAACAAAAGAAGAAGGTTGCCAGTCTTGTTGTTGTGATAAACTTTGAAACCTTGAAAATATCAATTGTCAATCGATTGTAGCCTCTGATCCGAAACACTTTTAAACTCCTAAGCCGTGGCATGGCCTGCCCCCCCCAAACCAATTAATTTTAACAAAAGATATTAACCTATAAAACAGTGCTGGGTTTTTTTAAAAAAACAGCTTCCCGATGACCCAACAATTGAGTAATTTCAAGTGCCAAAATAGAATAAAATATTATTTCTAGAGATAAAAATGTTAAAAAGGTCTCCAGGGAGCCCCCCTCCCCCCGTTATGCCCCCAAAACCAAATACCTTTTTTTAAATATTTTGATTATGGTTGGCAAATATGGTTTTATTTTAATTTTACTGTTATAGTCTAGGTTTATACTCTGTGATGATGATAATGATGATGCCTGAACGTTTCAAAGCTATGTATCATTCTGATGTGGTCTTTTCCATTTAAGCAAAAAATAAAGTAGCATAAGCTATCATGGAGAGTGGTTGATTAAAGAGTTACAAATGACTGATACTTAGGAAGATATTTTTGGTGAATTGTCACTGATTCGGACTCACTTGGTGTGAGGATTGCATCTGTTTTGTATGTACCTTTTTTACAATAATTTTCAACAAAGTATTTAAACGTAATTATTGAAAAGCAAGCACATATTGCTAAATGGTTGAGTGTTGAGACCGGATTTGTGGTATATCTAATTTCCTAAAACATATACAAGATCATTTTCTGAGAACAGTGCTCAAGTGTATTTGTTCATGATATTTATCCTGCTGTCTCCATCGCTTAAAGGAACAGAGTGTAGATTCTACTGGTAAAACAAGGTGTTAAAATATAGTTCTGTAATTCATTTATTTTACTGACCTTGTTTTTGAGGTTTGGGAATATGCAAAGTATTGTTATTATTTCATTATAATATTACCTGTTTATATTTTAAATATTTCAAAATAAAGTGTTTATCGGCCTAGAGCCTTATAAGATACAAAAATACCTTATAGGATAAATTTCTTTTACAAAGTCCAAGGTAAATCCAGTATTAGTTTAATTATTAGAGAAGACATAAAATTTAAAATATAAATAATTATACATACAGAAGAAATAAATATACTTGTGAATTCTGTTCTTATTGATATCACTTAGCAAAAAACCACTACTTTATGATATTTTTCAGCAGATATGTTTCGCTAATTTGCTGAAAAATATCAGTAAGTAGCAGCTTTTATGCCAAGTAATATAAATAAGAACATATTTAAAAAAAGCCTCAAGATCTACAAGACAAAAACTGCAAGTTTGTGAATTATTTTGATGCACATTATGTTTGGCAATTCCTTTGTTGTTGAAATGCTGGCAGTGATGTAAAAACTTTGCGTGATTAATTTTACTTCTGAGACAATCCCTTTCGATTGCACAAGGGAATTATCATCAGTGTCCCCAAGTGCAATAGAATACAATTTTCTCTGTAAGCTTTTTAAAAATTTACTTCAATTATACTTCAAGCAAATCATGATTTTGCACGCAAGTCATAAGTTGTTTAAACTTAACAAATGAATTACTTTCTAAACTTATAATTTAATTAAATTTATGAAAAACTTACAGAGACATAATATTTTCAAACAAACTAAGCTGCTAAACTAAGTAGTTAAACAAGTTGGTTATTTGTTAAGTTCAAACATAAAAGTCTCACCGGCCATGATGGACAATACAATTTACAAGAATAAATATACATTGATGATGACTGCATTGTTCTGGAATATTAAAATAAAATCTTCTATACTCTAAACATTTGTTAGGATTATTTTTTTCCAACAAAATTTCCTGTTCAGTATTTTTTTTACTAGAAACCATTCTAAAAACATTTACACTACAGATTTTTTGTGATTTAAGGCAATTAATAATTTTGAATATAGAAAACCTGTGAATATACTGAAAACAATTATTATTTGTATGGTGTTAGACTATTATTTTTGTTTGTTACTATTTACATGCTTTCTTTTTTTTGTCGCTTGCATTGTTTTGTAGTTGTTTTTCGCTTTCCATTCGCATTGTCCATTTGAGAAGCAAGGTTCAATGCCGTTAATCCAGTTTGTTTGTTTATTTTATTCGTTTTATTCATTTGTAATCCTAGAGTATTATTTATGATATTGTGTGGTAACCATGGCAACAATTTAAGGTTGTGCAATGGAGGTTTCAATGACAACCAGAGGGGGGGGGGGCAAAAAAAATCATATACATCATTGAGAAGTATATTTCCAGTTATTGGAAAGTTGGCTCAGTGCCAAAGGATTAGTCTTCAAACATGAAGATACTCAGTTCATATTTGACTTAAATTCCCCAATTTTTTATAATTCAGATGGTGAATAAATATTTGAAAAAACTGGATTAACTTCAATTAATTGCCATCCACTACAAGTTAAAAAAAATATGTATTTGAACTTGATTGGATGATTAAAAATGTATTTTATTAATTATTGAAAATTTGTACGAGTTATATATCTATAAGAAGAGTGTGAGCTAATAGAAGGAATTGAATTAGAGGTAGGACTAACGTAAGAAGCACAAAACCTCTGATCTGAGAAATAGGGAAAGGATCTTGACTCACATGTGAGGTACAAGCTGCCTTCTCCACAGTGAAGTATCTTCATAGGAGTCAAAATGAGATGTCCATTACATCCCTCTTATATAAAAATAGGTTAAATAAAAGTCTATACCAGGGGTCCTCACTAGGAATACTTTGAGAGCCAAAATGTTTGCATAAAATTTTCCTGAGGGCCGCAAGTACAAGAGGCACTAAATAACTGACAAACAATATGATTATAACATACGTTTATTACACTACCAACATAAATATACTGTTTTGCGCATAAAATGCTTGAAAATGTCTTTTTTTACTTAGTTAATTCTTTGAAGTTGATGGGCGAAATCTTTCACAGTCCTCTAATATGGCATCCATGTTGGCAGGTTGGGAAGAAACTGAAATTCTTAAAATGTTCTCAACATTCTCACTTGTTAGCCTAGATCCTTGTTTTTTACAAACTTCAGCTTACTGAATGTAGATTCACAGACATAAGTAGATGAAAAAACACACAATATTTTCTGAGCACATTCAAGTAAGTTAGGAAATTTGTCCTTTTCAACAACCCTCCGAAACTCATAGTGAGCTTTATTCTTCATCTTTTCTTCAAAAATATTTTTGAGTTCCGTATCGTTCTGAAGATCGATTAATTCATTTTTCAAATCCCTTCATATCCAAAAACAGAAATATGAGCTACATTAGCTGGTTTCATTGCCCATGGATTTTCTACCAAGCGAAATGGTACAGTTTCACGACATATCAAACATATGGCAGTGCCTTCTTTCTTACCTTTTGCACGTCTCCACCGTCACACGTTAAGTTGCGTTGCGTTGCGGTGTTGCCGATACTATTGCTTGCTAAACGTCAGTAAAGCCCGAGGCAAAGATACAGCGGGCGGGGTTTTTAACTTCAGTAGTTTGAGTAATTAATTAAGTTTAGTAAAACAACGACAGATTTTCAAAACACTCAGTAAATAAATATAATATTTATTTAAGTTATAAAATATTTTGACTTCAATCCTAACCGTCTGAGGGCCGCAAAAAATCGTCCCGAGGGCCGCATGCGGCCCGCGGGCAGCGTAGTGAGGATGCCTGGTCTATACTATAATAGGTCCATTAGGTCTATAATGAAAAATTAAGTAATGTTTTTCGTCATTAATAATAAAGTAATGGAAGCTTTGAAATTCAAAACAGGAGATCTCAGACACTTCTGTATAAATGACACATTTACTTTCAATCCTCTCGAGTTAATTATTCCATTTCTCTTCCAAATGAAACCAAAGTTGTCTAATTTTAAACTTTTCTATTAAGCATCTCTTTCTCTTGGGTTTATGTTATGCACTTCCTTCGGTAAACTAATTTAATTCTACTTATTCAAATTTGCTTTTAAGAGTAAAAGTTATACAGTGGTCTGAATAATAGATAACAGTTTATTGGAAGTAAAGCGCTTTGTGTTTGTGTTTTAATGGAAGAAAATTTTGAAGGGTTGAAAGTATTGGTTTGGTTATTTTTGTAAGTTTGTTAATAAAATAAACAGGTCTGAATCGTATTAATTGTTTAATCTTTTTATCTTGCTAGTTTTTCTGTAATTAACAATTAATTAACAGTTAATAATTATTTACAATGTATTATATTTTTTTTCAATCTTCTTTGCATCTGTTTTTTTTTATTAAATTCATTCTATTAGCTCACACTCTCTTGATATATATCTTGTATAAATTTTCAATTGTTAATCAAATATTTATTTGAAAATATTTATTGAAAATATCAATTATTTATCAAAAATTTATTCATCCAATCAAGTTCCAAATACAATTTTTTAAACCTATAATAGATGACAATTGATGTTAATAAGGTTTTTTTCAAAGATTTATTCAATAATTAAATTATAAAAATTTGGGAATCTATCCCCATTTGAACTATGAATCTTCATGTTCAAAGTCTAGAGCGCTTTGGCAATGCGCCAACTTTCCAATACAAAAAAATGAATTTCTCAGAGAAGTATATGAATTTTGTTTTTCCCATCTGGTTGTTGTCAAAACCTCCATTGTACAACCTTAAATTGATGCCATGGTTACCACTCAATATCATAAATAGTGCTGTATGGTTAAAAATGAATGAAAGGAATAAAATAAACAAATTGGAAATAAGCAAACAACAATAGCATTTTTCTTTCTTAACCTAAGTAGGAATTTATTTTTATAAAAAAATGTTATATCACTTGTTTTCTTAAGCCTTTTCAGGTAACTCTGGTCCATTTGAACTTCTTTTGAAAATGTTAAAAGAAAGTTACTTCGGATTATCTTTGTACTGATGAATACCCAAGTAACTCAAAATATGTGCACAATTATTTTCTAAGCCTAATTTAATTCAAGAGCTAGAAGTTTCATAATATGCTTGCAATAAGTCTTGTGAGCATCATGTGAACATAAAACAACATTCTTCTTTTTCAAAAATCATCTGTTCTATTTTCTGTATAAAACTGTCTCCAATTTCATAATTTAATTTACCAACATTGTAAAAGAATATGATCTATAAAATGTTTACAACATGGATCAAACTCTCCTTCTGTTTAAAGCATTGGCATCAACAACCCTGGCATCAAGGAGGAAGATATCTGCTTTAGGATTCAAAACTAGAAAGGAAAGGTTTACACTTTCTACTCTAATGTTGTTGGACCACACAGACGTAATACTTTTTTTATTGGCAAGGGTAAAAACTCCAGACCATTAAAAAATATTATTAATTTCCTTATAATTTACCACAGTAAACAAAAATCTGAATGTATGTTGACACTTTTGTGGTGTCAAATGATTGGTATGCAAAGATATTTATACTGGAGGTTTTGAAACATCAAGAAAGTTTAGGAATCAAGGGAAAACTTTTGTCACACCCCACTGAAACAGTCAACAACTCTGTAAACAAAAAATTCCAAGTTTGCTATTTACCACCTAATGTAACTTCCCTCATATAACTATTTGACCAAGGAATCATTGAAACGTTTAAAAAAAAATTACAGGAAGGGATTCTTACATCAATTAATACTTGGAGATGAAGAAGTTATCATTGCAGTTTATAAAGCTGATTATATTTCAGAGATCATACATGATCACATAATGGGACCATATATGATCACATAATGACGTCTTAGCTTAAACTCGGGCTCTTGGATGATGAAAGCGCTGGAAGAAACCCAAACAGACTGTTGTTGATGAAAATGTAAACCAAAAGTTTACCCGATGAAGAGTTTGTGGATGTTTTGAAAACTCTACCTGGATGCCAAGAATGTGATATTGAGGATGTTATGGATTGGCTTCCTTGGATGTAAACAACCAAGGTTTTAAAATCTTAAATAAAGAAGAAGTATTGTCTAGCTTAGCTGTAGAAAAAATTGAAAAATGCCAGGACGTTTAGACAGTTGTGCCAGTGTAGCACTTGAAACAGTAACTAAATGGACACAACAACAAATATGGCTTCCTCAATCGAAAATATTGCTCCTTTTTAGTTTGATAGATGAGGTTGCTCAGAAAAAAATGGCAAAGTTAAACAACAAAAAAAGACTCTAGTATAATAACTGTATGAAGCAACTGTGGCGTAATGTTTATTTTTAAATAAATAAAACCTCTAAACCACAAATAACTTTTATTTAAACCTTATGTACATTTCGATTGCCCAGCAATCATCTTCAGAGGTATTTAAAAAATACAACTGCTGAGTTGTATTTTTTAAATACCTTTGAAGATGATTGCTGTGTAATTGAAATGTACATAAGGTTTAAATAAAAGTTATTTGTGGTTTAGAGGTTTTATTTATTTACAAATACTCTAGTATAATCAGATTCTTTTTTATTTATATTTTATAAATATAATTAGGTACTTACTAATGCCATCATTATATGCGTTTCTCCTCAAGCTACCCCTAACAGAGGGAAAGTTTCCAGCAGTGTCACTGTATGACTTTCAAATGGCAAAAATTTAATTTCTTCTGATTCCAATTTGTTTGTTTAAAGTTATCTTGAAAATACTTTGTTCCAGGTTGGGATGAAATAAACAGACAGATTGAACTCAAACATATTTATCTGGCTCCATTATTCATAGCCCAGTTAACTCACTTCTACCAGGTAACAAATTTAATAATCAATCATTTTTCTCTTTGTTAATTGAGCCTTACTTAAAAATATGTGACTTATTTCAAATGATTTTTAAACCTTGATTTATACATTATCAAGAACACAGTGTTACAATACATTACAATGAAAATATTGGAAACAACCCCAATACCACAAAAATATAAAAAGTAACAAATAATACAAGTTACTTAAGATTAAACCCTTATGTACATTTCAATGGCCATGTCATCATCATCAGAGGATTTTATTAAAAAATTACAATCTAGCAAACAAGAAGTTACAAACTAGAGTGACCGGACATTCTAGTTACAAACTAAAGGTCACTCTAGTTTGTAACTTCTTGTTTGCCAAATTGTAATTTTGTAATAAGACCCTCTGATGATGACATTGTTATTGCAATTTACATAAGGGTTTAATCTCAAGTAACTTGTTTTATTTATTTATTATTATTTTTGTGGTATTGGAGTTGTTTCCAATATTTTCATTGTAAAACATTCCTTTGGTTAATTATTTTTCAACATGGAAGTTGACAGAGGAGAACAATTTAGCTTCTTGTTGATCATAATGTTGATGACATTAATGATAAGGCAATGCAAGATAGATGATAGTGGCTTATAGAATTAAATATTATAGATTAAACAATAAAGAAAGTCTTCATGAGTGATAAAAAAAAAATTATTTTTGCAAAAAATTTTGACAAAATACAAAACATTAAAAATTACTATACCAGTTTTCATTTCTCTCAATGCAAGATTACTCACTTCATAGGCCTATAACCTATCTCAAATTAGTAAACCTTTTTTTCATACCTAATCATACTTTCCTAACAGGATACTTTGAAACTTTGCATAGCTATATTGTAGTGCAAAATAACAAAGCACTCTTTTTATAAATAAACTTTGAGGAAAAATTAATGTGTGTTTACAATGTAAGGTTATTTTGGAGCGTTTTCAAAGTTTTTAATTATTAGTGTGTCAAATCGTTATACTATTCCATTATTCCTAAAAGCGTTTTACATAACCAGGTAAAATTTTTTATTGTGATATTCGAAAATTGGGGATAACTAATAAATACCATTTCAGCCCATCGCATCGTCTGACATAACCTAAAAGCTATGTGTTGAAATGTTTTACATCCTAGTTCACGTTTAGATGAACTGTTTAACTATAGTGTAACTGTTCTACGCTGATTGGCTCAACTGGGTAAAAAGTTTAAGTAGCAAAACGTGTTGTCTGAATGGGAAGCCAAGTCCATCTCAGTTGCCGGCCTGTGTGGTCGAGTCGGAGAAATGTTAGACTTCTCGCACGTTGTGTTAGCGCAGACCTGTACTGTTACTGAGAAACCCATTCTGTCGACTACAGTAATCAACAAAACAAAGACGAAACAACTTCTTGGATTCCCTGTAAACGGTAAACTGAAAAAAATTCCAAGTCAATGTAGAGGTTGACTCTTTTGTCGTCATTGTTTGATAATTAATTTTAGTTTTATATGGGAGAAAAACTTTTCACAAAAGAAAGCAAGCTATGCAATTTCTTCTATTACTTCACACTCTCCCTTTATAAAAGTCTATCTTGCACAAATGTTCAATCATTAATAAAATACTTTTTATTCATCCACTTAACCTCAAATACATTTTTTTTTAAACTTGTATTGGATGGCACTTGATGCTAATACATTTATTATAATATCAATTAATTTATTGAATTAATTTTATAGGGGAGAAAATTTTTTTCACAAAATGGGCAAGGTATGCAATATAGTTATTTCGTTCCATTTGGCTTAAAATAGTGGTAACATATGATTTCATAAAACAGCTGCTTTATGTTGGGTTATATGGTAGAACAGCTGTTTTAACGCATGGGTTACTACTTTATTTATATTAATTGTAATTATTTAATAAAAATTAACTAAAATAAAATACTTCTGTGTTGGGCTAAGTAATAATTGATTTTTTTTTTATTACTTGTTTGAAAGTACAATAAATTTGTTATTATTAGTAGTAAAAAGTTTTATTAATTTTGATGTTTAGTTTAATTATTTTTACATGTTGTTATTTCTGAAGTTCTCTTTCTTTGTCATGGGTGTGAAAATTAAATGCCTATTATTTTAGCATTAACATGATAATGCGGCGAAGAGTATTTTTATACAAAAATGTCCTAGAATTTCCAGTGAATTAAATTTCTTACACGCTGATTACGCGGAAAACTTCACGAGCTGGACTCAATGAAGGCTGACAACAAAGCGAGTTTTTGGACTATGGATGTCAGCAAACTAAAGACTATAGAGACATAGCCTAGACGACTGGCCTACATAAAACTTAATCAAGCTTTTAAATGGTCCAATTGTGCTGCTTGATTGGATCGCTATTCGCAGTAGCGATATATCAGGGAGCTATGGGACAAAGACACAAAACTGCGAGCCGTTCCGTCATTGTAGGTACGCCAACAGTCTTATTAGCCGCGGACAAATAACTCGGGGGAAGTCCATTACATGTGCCACCCGCACTATAACACAGACTACAGTTAATTACAAGTCTTTTATGGCTGCAATAAACCGCGCGTTACTGGTTATAACGTAACGTTGATTTCTTGATCACCTTCGTACCAACGTTTCAGGTTTGACTCCAGTAGAGAGAGCTAATATCCGCGCGACCAATGAGGCCTATCCCTCACAACCAGAGGGGATTCGTACCCTGCGTAATCCCCCAACTTATCCCTCTTACTACAATTGTGCGTAGCTGGAGACATCACTTTAGCACATGGGTTCCCAAACTGAGGGGCGTGAAGGCAAGACAGGCGTTCGCGAGACAAGTTGGAAAATAATAAGACAAATTAAATATACTTAATATTATAGGAACAAACTTGATGTTGTTAATGACTTGGGTTGAGCCCTTACTAAAATACAACCTTAAGTAGACATGCTAGTGTGAAAAATGCAGCCTCAACCATCTCACTGACATATTTCTCTCTTATCAGTTAAAGTTTACTTGATTTGTTATATCATGTTTCTTGTGAAAGTATGTATAAATAAATTGTTTTCAATATATATATATAGTGGATGATTCTTTTTCAAATGCTCATTTACTTATAGTGTAAAGTGGAGGGGGCCTAAAAGCATTTCATCTCAATACGAGGGAGCGTGAACCAAATAGTTTGGGAGCCCCTGCTTTAGCAAACCTGCGTCGGTACTCTATTATATTTAACAGGGGAATGGTGGTGGTAATAGAGGACAATCATGACTCTCGTTGTGAGGGACGCATCTTTAAGATCCTATTCTCCCAGAGGAATCGACGCCCGATTGGGGTTCTTCACAGACCTATATGATGTGAGATAAGTGAAGAACCACAGATGAGTAATAACACAGTAGCTCTGTGTCATTAAAATACACCGGATTCGCTAGCTAGCGACTGGTGAATAATCTCTCAGAATCCAGAGCAGTGTTTTCCAACCGTTGGCCCTTGAGAGCTTCTGTGCTGGTTTACAGGAGAGTCCAGTGACTACTTATAAAAAGTGAATATTTATAAATATGTTCACGTGTTTAAACCAAAATTACGATTTTCATCATAAATCACAAAATCCATGTCCTGATGTACGTTTCGATTGCATACCAATCATCTACAGAGGAAATTACTACCAGACAAATTGTTAAACTATTAAAAGCGTTTGAGTTGTATGAGGAATCATTTATTTATAATTAAACATTTCACCATAGATGCTCCAAGTTATTGTGTGTGTGTGTGTGTGTGTGTGTGTGTGTGTGTGTGTGTGTGTGTGTGTGTGTGTGTGTGTGTGTGTGTGTGTGTGTGTGTGTGTGTGTGTGTGTGTGTGTGTGTGTGTGTGTTAATATAGGCAATATGTGGTCCGTAGTAATTCACTTAAAGGATGGAGGTCCGCAGACATTTTCGAATTATCTTTACGAACTATATTTTTGGTGGTATATATTATTTCTCAAGTGTTTAGGCAAAGGCGAAGAGAACAGATGGGCAGTGATCAAACTCACAGATCTGTTTTAAACCACGAAAAATTAAAATTATAACAGATATAAAGCAAGTGTCAAACAAAACATTTAAGGGATAAACCAGAATTATTTTACGAGTTATCGAAACTTAGTGCGCGTCATCCTAACTGTTGCTTACTTTACCATGAACAATCAAAACCATTTCTAATTAACTATTTACAGTCATGCCAACACTAAAGCATATGACTTACATTCCTTTTTTCACTGCCGGGCAAGCTATAACAAACGTTCATCGTCTTGACTTTATATTTCTAATTGTACACAACCCTTTCTGCATGAAGGGTCTTTCTTTACGGTTATTATCAGACCGCACAATGTCTTTTGTGAGATGTTTATTGCTTAGGCATAAAATACCTTGTTACTGTCGTCGCCATGGCAACCGTATCAGCTGCGCTTTCACAAAGTAACTGTTGTCGGTATTGCATAGAGAACGTTCGCGACAAATTGCACACTCCAACTAACTGCGGGAATAAAGGTTCGTGACGTTTTTATGGACGTTTCCACGACGACAGGCAAATTGTGCTGGAAAAGGAAACCATTGTAATCTGACATTAATGTTGGAAATATGATTTTTATATGACAACTCATAATTTTTTGATTGGATTGAATACAGGTGATAAGTTTTTTTCAGAAAATTTAAAATTATATCCTCATATATATATATATATATATATATATATATATATCTTGTTCAAAATGTCAATCGTTAATAAAATAATCTCGCTTTCAACACAATCAAATCTTACTTACTACGTTAATAAAACAATCGTGCACATAAAAAAAGACCACATCTCAACACGCTAGAAGAAAATGAAATTTACAAAAACACAAAATACAAACATATTAAACGAAGCAACCCAATACAAATCACACACACTCTTTCATATCATCGAAAACCTGCCTTTAAAACCGTCACTGCTTGACCTAACAACTCCAACCAGAAGACATTGATAACGATCGCCTCGGAGAGATCAAAAACGTTCTGTCTTAGTAAGTTTTTACAAATTTACCAAATTTAAAAGTTCGGATAATCATAAACTATTGTTAAAGTGATTAATAGTTAGTAAAATACTTTTTATTCATCCATCAAATTTAAATACATTTTATAAAACTTGTAGTGAATGACGCTTATGTCAATACAATTTTTTTCAAATATTAATTCATTAATTAAATTTAATCATGAATTAATTTAAATTTTATATAGGAGAAAAACTTTTTACAAAAGGGGCAAGGTATCCAATATAGTTATTTCATCCTATTTAGCTTAAAATAAGCAATAACATATGATTTCATAAAACAGCTGATTTTAAGTTATGAGTTATAAGGCAGAGCAGCTGTTTTAAAGTATATGTTATATTACGTTATTCATATTAATTGTAATTAATTATAAAAAGCAACTAAATTAAAATTTTTCTTTGTTGACCTAAGTGGTAATTTACTTTGAACATTTTTTTGTTTATATTACTTTTTTTTAAACGATATTTCTTATAACGGATGTTGGCTGAGTAGTCAAGTATGTAAAACAATTGACTACTAACTCAAAAGGTTCTGGATTCGAATCCCGACAGCGCTAATGAATTTTAGTGAGCTTTTCCAGCCCCCAGTTTGACCCAACCCCTGAAAGTGAACACATTAGGTAATAACGGGAGGTTGAAGCGTAGTACATTACCTTCCTTGATTACCATATTCAGCAAACTAAGCCAGCTCTAACTTGCCTCTCCCAAACCGTTGTATCTTTACTAGTGACAAATGTTTGCCAATATAATTCCGGAGAAACTTTATCGAGAAGAATAATACTTATACTAATACTATATCTACGTGAGGGGTGGTCACGCTATAGAGGGTAAGGGGTTCGTAAAAGATAAATTTATAAAGTCTCACTACAAGTAAGAATCTATCTTTGTAGTCATAAATTACCCATTTGAAATAGTTCGTATTTATTACGACAGATTGCGTATCGAGGATATAAGTCCTGCGGCTTCATTCTTTATGTCAGGAACGAGGTAGCCAGGACGATGTATTAGGGGGGACACGGCGAGGGGGTGAAGTGGTGGAACCCCCTTGGATAATTTTGAACATTTTAATCTATTATTATTACTCTATTATTATTCAGGTCATAAAGTACATTTTGTAAAAATGAGCTATTATAGTAATCTTTTGCTTCCTAGTATTGGGGGGGGGGAGAATAAATTTGTTTATTCAAGGGGTATTAAACTGCCATACGCGCTATTTGGGCAGGCCTAAACGATTTTCAGGGGAGATGGATAGGTACATTTAAATTTCCTACAGAACATATTTTGACCTTCACCTAACCTGAAAGTTTAGAACCCCAGCTTTACGCTATAGGGGAGTTTACGTTATGGTAGGGGGGGTTCAGTTTGTCTGGAAAAATCTGAAGTAAATCAGTTCTCAGACAATCATGTTCCGATTCAACAACGTTGTCAATTCTAACCCGCTTTTTCCATAAATTTAATATGAATAAATTCCCGACCCCGGTCATTACACATTAACTTCGTCTGTGTAAAATTTTCTGCGACAATGTTAACGGCGCTTTCAACAATTAAAGATGCAAATTTAATTTCTCGAGAGGCGGAGAATTCCTCGTAACACAAACTTGTGCCTTGTACTCTGCATAAATAATGGCAACGGGTGCGCACGTGCGCGTGTGAGAGTTAAAGTAATTACTTGCATTAGTCGAGGTGCAATGCGGGCCGTGTAATCATTGTTATATATAGAATGGATTAGCCATTTGCAAAATGTGTGCGCAAAATTAATCCTCGTTTGTTGCTGATAGATGGCACTGGCCGATAATAAATAACGCCCGATTGCACACATTCAGTTTGTACATTTTGGGGTTTTTGAATTCCGAAGAGCAATCAGTCAGGTTAATATTCTGTCAGGCATATCTTATTTTTATTATCTTTTCATTGTTTGTCGTTATATATTTTTTTCCACCAACAAACAATCCATTTGGTAAGTAAACACTTATAAGTTTGTCCCTCTATCCACCTGTCGGTCAGCTACTTGTTCTAATTTCCAGTTTAAAATTTCTATACGTTTGATGGTCGATATTTTCTGTCATGGTGATTTGTCACTGATATTAGTTTGTCGCTGGTGGTACCAGTGACAAAATATGGAAAATGTCAGTTATAATGGATCGATCAGAAGTTGCCTCTGAGTGTGATTGGGCAAAATGTCGCGGTCACTGGATGAAACGGCTGTCATTGGTTATTCGTCACTGTCGCTAGATGAAACGGTAGTCATTGGTTTATTTGTCGCTGTCACTGGCTCTGCTCTCACCGCTCGGCTCACGGCGCCGATCATCGTGCAGTGTCGTTGACTGAAGGGGAGAGGGGCTGTCTTTTGTCATTGGGCAAATTATCGCTGACGCGACTTATAAGTTACTAACATTTTACCACGGCTGTCTTAGGTTAATTTGTCGCTGTCACTGGTTCTACTCATTTACGTCGTGTACGAGTGGTTGATTTGTGTCAGGTATCAAGATAGTGACCGTGTTGTGTAATGTAGACGCTATTTGGCACTCGGTAGTTTGTTCTTAATTTCGTAGGAGTTTATTTTTAAGTAAAATAAGCCCAAAAAAAGCGAGGCGTGGAGTCATTTCACCAGTGTGGTGTGCCTGTATGTTATTGGCACATACAGAGCACTCTCAGTATCCTTTGTCACCGGCACTAAAGTCACCGGTAAAAGTCACTGATCCAAACCTGGCGCTGTCACTAAAATCACCAATCCGATGAAGTCCCACAGATTTATTACCAGCTACATTTGATCCCTATGTTTCCTTTATAATGTAGAACATTGTCTTGTTATTTGATTATTTAACATAAATATCTTCCCGAAATACGTAACCTACAACAACATTCCCTCAAGCACCAAAACCGTTACTGTATACAACCTTGAATCCCATTCAAACACTTGCTACACGCAAACACACACAACTTATCCTGTTTACTCTATTGGAATTGAATGCTAATTGATCGCTATTCATAATTCGTTCTCACGTCAATGATTTGGTAATAAAACGTTTACTATTCTGCGGAGAAGTATTGACGGAAATGAGAATATATAAAAAAACAGGCATTAGACCGCCTAAACATAACGTAACACAACGTTACAAACATATATAAAACTCAAAGTCTAGCTACAAAGTGCCAAGTTAGGTTAGAAAAACACGTTACTTAACGTACTTAGTAAACTAACCGATTGATGTGTGAAATGGTATCTATCTTAATGCAACAACGTACAATACGTGATGCTCAGCTGTGAGGGATGTTCAGCTGTGACGGATACTCAGCTGTGAGGGATGCTCAGCTGTGAGGGATGCTCAGCTGTGAAGGATGCTTAGCTGTGAGGGATGCTCAGCTGTGACGAATACTCAGCTGTGACGGATGCTCAGCTGTGACGGTTGCTCAGCTGTAACGGATGCTCAGCTGTGACGGATGCTCAGCTGTGAGGGATACTCAGCTGTGAGGGATACTCAGCTGTGAAGGATGCTCAGCTATGACGGATACTCAGCTGTGAGGGATGCTCAGCTATGACGGATGCTCAGCTGTGAGGGATACTCAGCTGTGAGGGATGCGCTGTTAGAGATGAAAACGTTTGTTGTAAATTTTAGTTTTGTGGGACGTTACCATGTAGAGGGCATAATAGTGTTCGGGCCTCCATGAGACACTGAGTGATTTTATATCGGAAATATGAACACGAGGCATTGTGTTTATTGAGTTTCATGTTGTAGTTTGTGTTTTTTGAGGTAGTTTTTCCTCATAAAGTGTGATTTCTTGTACCTTTCGAAATGTTCCATTATTACGTCAAATTTAATTATTTTCTCTTACTACTGATGGCTGTCTAGATAGCTTGGTAAGATTTACATTGCAACTTCTATGACGTAGAAATAACAGAGAGATTATTCACGGTTAGATTTTTTTCAATCTGACTTTTACCTATGTTTTGATTTTTACTTCGTTTATACTTTGATTGCTTAATTGTCTAATCAGTAAAAACTAAAATAGTCACCTCTAAATCTTACCCCACATTAGTTTAATAAAAACAAACATACTAGTTCATAAAACAATCAGAGTAGTTTCGGCGACGATGTTGCCTTCCTCAGGGCTTGACTACTACTAGTAGCCGAAACTAGACGGGTTGTTTTATGAACTAGTATGTTTGTTCTTATGAAACTAATGTGGGGTGAGATTTAGAGGTGACGATTGTTTTTACCGTTGTGAATAGTTCTCACTATTTCTCTCCAATTAACTTAATGTTTAATTAGTAATATTCAATTAAAAATTTGAAAGCACGCGAAAGATTTTCAAATAGACATTACATGGTAGTTCGCAACTTTCTCCACTAGTGTGTATTTATATTTTCCGTATTGTAAATGTATTTGCTTTAACGTATCTCTTTGACCGTTTCGCTGACGAATTTCATTAAGTATCACTTTTTATCTTTAACTACAAACATTTAAAGAGTATATATACCTAGGACTGATTAAGAAAAAACTCAAGTTAACAAAATAAAATTTAGTAAGATGTAAACGCTCATAGCACTTTCCTTTCCACTCCTACTTGTATAAAAACGTACCTGTTCCCTGCACAAGAAAAGTTTATTTAAAATGTTTAGTATTAAGACATTTTCTTCTTAAAATTTCACTCTCGATAATCTGATTCTCTTATAAGAAAAAATGCCGCTTTTAGTGAAAATAAAACCATTTTAATGAAAATTTAAAAAATTAATCTATTCAAACAAGCGCCTGCAAATGACATATTATGCATATCCTATAGCTGAATTGCTTAGTTTACATATGCACGAACTAGCAGGCGCTACACAGATACAAACGTGTTCTGTACATACAGTAGCTTTGAGTCCGTACTAATCTTACGTTCAAAGGGATTAAGTTGGATCTGCAATCAAGTTGATTGACACGTTCAGTCAAGTAATACAAAGTGTACACGTAATGTGGGTGAACTGTGAACAACTTTGTTTATACTGTATTTAGCATATTTCAATATGATTCCAATGCAGATTCACTTTTGTAGACAATCGACTAATTTTTCTCCTTTTGGTCCAAAGTCGAGGAATAATTTTTAAACATATAAAAATACCAACGTTCCAAAAATTAAAATATACAACATTCCGCTTTTAAAGAGGACAAAACCTAACAAACAAACTCAATAAATAACAAGCTGTAAGTTCATTTTCTATTACTTTTATTTACAACCTGGACATTTTTTTTTATTCAAAAAGTCGTGCAATAAAATCGGGCATGAATTAAGAATGTCCGGGTTCATTTACTTTGACTGCTAGGATAGTTTGAAAGATCTACTGTTTTTAAGATTCCCACAGGAATCGCATTTTGTTCTACATTTCTATAAATTCATGTTCGACTTAAGTTTGGTCTTTACTTCAAGACGTTTAGATTCATATAATAAATTATATATTCATATGAATAAAACTAGCAATCGGCTTGTAATATTTCAAAAATACTACAACTGTAACTAAGTAGTATTTTGAAAAATGAAAACTGTGCTCAAATCTCAATAAAGCAGTTAAAGCATAGAGTCATTTATTAAAACTAACAAATTAGGACTGTTAATTTGGGTATATTGGTGTAAAGGTGTTAATAGACTACAATTTATTTCTTCTAATTGTAATCTCACTAACGATTTCTGGTTATTTGTTGAAACGCGTATATATATATATATATATATATATATATATTTTTTTTTTTTTTTTTTTTTTTTTTTATTCATTATATATATATATATATATATATATATATATATAATGAATAAAAATATTTTTATTACAAAAGTTGTTTTAATTTGTATATTTCTCAAAGCAAAAACAAAAAATCAACAATAACCTTTAAAGTAATACAAAAGAAAAAAATTGAACCACATTTATATTCACAGAAAACGAAACGAAATTACAAGATTATTTACAAAAACAAATATACAAATTACTTTCAAAACTGATAATAAAATTAGATATATAATGAAAATACGCACGAAAGAAATGGTGTATATAATATAAAATGCGAAGATTGTAATCAATCATATGTAGGACAAACAAAGAATAAATTCAAAAGATATAAAGAGCATCTATACCCTTATATAAAACCGAACTTACGCAATTCAAATTTGGCTACACATTCTATCAATAATGGACACAGATTTCCTGAAATATAAAATAAGAAATTAATTAAGAATTAAACAAAGTATTAAAATTGGATATTTGTGAAACATTGTAAATTTATAAACATAGACTTGAAGACAAATAAATTAATGAACAAATTCACGAGAAATCAAAACACCAAACTATTTACAAGGTCATTGATGTCATGGCAAAAATTGAACTGTAGTACATTGGATTTAATTTTTGTAAAACATTTGTTATATTATTGTTTTTCCTGAGGATTCTGATACATTTATTAACGAAATGCTTTGAAAACTACACAATAAAAACAATGCTTGCATTTAAAATATTTTCATTCATTTATTATAACACAAGAAAACGTATCACCTTATTTACTATGTATTGTGTTTTTATTTATATATTCAATATATAATATGTATAAAATAACTAAATGTATAATATATAATTATAGTCGTATATATGATAGTCTTGAATTTAATTGGCCTTTCATTCCACTATATAAGATCGCACCAGGTTTTATGTATGATCGATAGAAATGACATTGTGCCCTAATAAGCTACTTTTTCACGACCATAAAGACAAATTATTATGGCAGTAATATTGAACATTTATTTCAAAACACTATTTTCGTAGACGTTTATAGTTATTCGTTTTCAATAAACGTAAATCCTAGGTGTTTACGAATATTAATTTAAAATTACTAAATACAAGTCGTTTATAGAGAAAACGTTGTATGTTTGCATTAAAATACCTTATATATATATATATATATATATATATATATATATATATATATATATATATATATATTAAACACATTGTAATTTTCATTCCTGATGAGGTTGGTACTGTTTACCAACGAAAAGCTTTGAATATAAATTAATAAATATTCTTGTATTTGAATAACCTAGGTTGTTTTAAATTATTAAACAAGAAAACGTATTATATATATATATATATATATATATATATATATATATATATATATACATATATATATATATATTAAACACATTGTAATTTTCATTCCTGATGATGTTGGTACTGTTTACCAACGAAAAGCTTTGAATATAAATTAATAAATATTCTTGTATTTGAATAACCTATGTTGTTTTAAATTATTAAACAAGAAAACGTATTATATATATATATATATATATATATATACATTATATTAATCGTAATATGATGCCGTTGAATTTATTTTGCCTTTATTTCCGCTATATAAAATCGTATCAGATTTTATGGATGATCGATAGGAAGATTATGGTCTCCATGAGCTACCTTTTCACGACCATAAATTTTATTCGTAGGCAGTTAATGGGATTAGATCAAAATTTATTTCAAACGCTATTTTCATAGAAGTTTATAGTTACCCGCTTCCAACCATAAATATAAATCCCAGGTGTTTTAGCCAACTTATGAATATTAATTTAAAATTATTCAATAAAGTTATTTACATAAGTCGTTTATAGAAATAAACGTATTTTGCAAACTATGTTGTGGAAACCTTTATGATTATACTGTGATATATTTCTATAATACTAACCCCCTTTATTCGATGACCTTTTACGCATTTAATGTATGTAATCAAGAATTTAGCCTGTATAAGATTTTAATGTAACTAATATACAAAGTTACATGCTTAAACTCATGAGCACATTTTTATAAACAAGTCGCCATCATCATTATTATAATAGTATAAAATTTTAAAAATAACATGTATTAATTCAATTGCATAAATGATGTGAAATCGGTTCTATAGTGTAAAATTAAACACATATTGTCTCCTGACTCTTGCAGGACAAATCAAGATCCGTTGGATAAAATAGGAAGTGTTGTGAGAAGAGGCACTTTACAGGGCGGGAGAAATATGAAACCTCTTCGCGAGGGTAAAATAAAACGCCGCTACTTCCACTCGCTAAAGTGTAAAGGAGGGGTGAAATGTCCTAGATATTATTGGCAGTGGTTTCTTTTGCCACATATTTATCTATTATCGCTTGACTATTCAATTGTTATTTTTATCGTAAAGTGCAAAAATTATGTTTTGCAATTTTATAAAAAAAGTATTAACTGAATAATATTTTGGTGATGATGCACGAAGTCCATCTGAGTGTTATTTACGTGTTTACATTAGTGTTCCATCGTCACATTAGAAATTAGCAAGTGATATAAAAAAAATTTAAATCAATTCCTACTTAAATCAATAAAAAAAATGTATTTTAGTTTCTTTTTATTTTATAATTACAATTAAATATAAATATGTATAGACTATACATATGTCAGAGTAAAAATTTCAAGTGGCAAAATAGAAAGCGAATTTCCTTGCAATTTTCTATTTCCCTTTCTATGTGTGGTGTTAGAATATTATTTTATTACTATTTATACGTTATTGCAACGTTCGTCGCTTGCATTGTGTTCGCTTTCCTTTTGCACTGTCCATTTCTGAAGCAAAATTCGATAACGTTAATTAGGTTTGTTTATTTTATTCTTTTCATTCATTTTTTAATCCTAGAGCATTATTTATGATATTTCGTGGTAACCATAGCAAAAATGTAAGGTTATACAATAATAGATCTTTGAGAGATTCATTTCTAGCTATGGAAAGTTAATTCAGTGTCAAAAAGCGCGAAACTATGAACATGAAGATACTCAGTTCGAATCCGACATAGACCACCAAACTTTATAATTTAGGCTAATTATTGAATAAATATTTCAAAAAATGTATTAACGTCAATTGTCATCCACTGTAAGTTTAAAAAAATGTATTTGAACTTGATTGGATGAATAAAAACGTATTTTACTAACGATTGAAAATTTGTAAAAGATATATCAGGAGACAGTGAGCTAATAGAAGAAATTTTAAAACATGTAATATAAACTTTTTTTGAAGTAAATTCCTACTAAAGTCAAGAAAGAAAAATGTTATTATTGTTCGTTTTATTTTATACGTCTCATTCATTTTTAACCTTACAGCACTATTTGATATTTTGTGGTAACCATGGCAACATTTTACGGTTGTACAATGGCGGTTTCTACGACAACAAGATGGGGGAAAACATATTCATATATGTCTTTGAGAAATTTTTTCCTTGATAATGGAAAGTTGGCGCAGGACCAAAGCGCGCTAGACTTTCAGCATGAAGATTCACGGTTCGAATCCGGATAGGCACCCGAATGTTTATAATTTAATTATTGAATAAAAATTTGAAAAAAAACTATTAACATCAATTGTCATCCACTATATGTTAGATAAAATGTATTTGAATTGGTAAGATGAATAAAAACGTATTTTTATATCAGGAGAGTGTGAACTAATAGAGGGAATTTGTCCAAGATATATATCAGGAGAGTGTGAACTAATAGAGGGAATTTGTACAAGATATATATCAGGAGAGTGTGAACTAATAGAGGGAATTTGTAATAGATATATATCAGGAGAGTGTGAACTAATACAGGGAATTTGTAATAGATATATATCAGGAGAGTGTGAACTAATAGAGGGAATTTGTCCAAGATATATATCAGGAGAGTGTGAACTAATAGAGGGAATTTGTACAAGATATATATCAGGAGAGTGTGAACTAATAGAGGGAATTTGTAATAGATATGTATCAGGAGAGTGTGAACTAATAGAAGGAATTTGTACAAGATATATATCAGGAGAGTGTGAACTAATAGAGGGAATTTGTACAAGATATATATCAGGAGAGTGTGAACTAATAGAAGGAATTTGTACAAGATTTATATCAGGAGAGTGTGAACTAGTAGAGATTATTTGTAAAAGATATATATCAGGAGAGTGTGAACTAATAGAGGGAATTTCTACAAGATATATATCAGAAGAGTGTGAACTAATAGAAGGAATTTGTACAAGATTTATATCAGGAGAGTGTGAACTAGTAGAGATTATTTGTAAAAGATATATATCAGGAGAGTGTGAACTAATAGAGGGAATTTCTACAAGATATATATCAGAAGAGTGTGAACTAATAGAAGGAATTGAATAAACCTAAATAAAATAATGCGTACGATTTTATACTGAATAGATTAATCCATGTAGAAACCACCATTAAAACAGTGGTAGTCAGTGGGATCTGGGCGGTGGAACTGAATACTTCATTTGAAGAATGTGGTTAATAAAAGAGATTATAATAATAAACAAGTAAAAAATGTTCAACAAAAAAAATGTTTAAAGTGAATTCCTACTTAGGTTAATGAAGGACAATTTTAATTTAGTTACTTTTTATAAATAATTACCTTTAATATAAACAAAGTAACACAACATTTGCGTTAAAACAGCCGTTTCATGAAATCATATGTTAACACTTATTTTAAGCCAAATGGGACTAAATAAATATAGTATATTGCATACCAGGCCCCTTTTATCAAAAGATTTTCTCCCATACAGACTAAAATTATTCATTAATAAATTTAATTCATGAATTAATATTTGAAAAAAAAACAGTATTAACATCAAGTGTCACCCACTACAAGTTTTAAAAGATATATATTTTATCCTGAGTGGATGAATAAAAAATATTTTATGAATGATAGAAAATTTGAGCAAGGATATATATATATATATATATATATATATATATATATATATATATATATATATATATATATATATATATATGGGAAGTGTGAACTAATAGAAGGAATTGAAATAATTAATATAGGTTATTACACATTAAAATAATTACTGAATATACTGAATTACTGAATAACGAATTTATTTGAATTGGTTCCTAATAAGCGTCAGACACACCTAAAGAAATTATATTTAAAAAATTAGGATAAAAATACATGTCTCATTATCTTTTTATTGATTATTTGTAGTAAATGTTTTTGAATCATAAATGATTATATTTATTAAGTGATAAAAGATAGTAATTTTAACTTGATAATGTAAAATAAATTAAGTACCTTGACTTAAACCTACGTATTAAAACAACTGTTGTACAACATAACCTATAATATAAAATCAGCTGTTGTATTAAATCATATGTTATCCTTTAATTTAATCTAAAATAGTTTTACTCAGACCATACATACAATTTTATAGATTTGTTGCAGCGTACGAATTTAAACGTGACGGTACTGGAATATAATCCCATACAATATTTCTGTTTAGGCGCGCCAAAAAGAAATTCTTCAAGAATTCTTTAAAAAAGATTTACAAATAAAATGAACCGATTTAAGTAGTGTAGTATACTATTGCTTCCGATAGATAGCGTCGTTTTTGTCGACTTAGTTGTGGGTAATAATTCATCATTTTAATTTCCATCGGCTTATCTCTGTACAAGCCGTACTTGTTATTTGATTTATAATTCCTGCGAGTAACGCGATTAAGATGGAATCAAGGTTATGAATTATTTAATACGGCATTGTTGTAAACTCCGAGTCACGACAGTGGCTCAGTTTTTCTCAAAAGCTCAGCCAGCCGTGGCCACTGCGCTACTGTTGGAATCTAATCTGCGCCTTTATAAAAACAGTCTCATTGTTCACGTTCGATGGCTTCATGACAGCTTAGATTACACAATCGATTCAAATAACCATTCTCTGTGCGATATAACGATTCGTTTCGCTGTTGAACATTATAAGGGTTTAAGAGTAAAACTACTATCATCTAGTGCGTTTACTTCATAGTTATGGCGTAGTCAGTCAGACATTCAAGAGGAGGGGATGTTTGGTGACCCCATATTATACTGCATTGTCACATAATATGGCTGCAGGTAGGAATATGAAGAACAGGGCTTTTTGTATTTGGCTGAGATTCATGAGGGACATCTACTAGTGGAAGGGCTTCTAAGTAGGTAGGACGGATAAGGTTAATTCTGTTGAATGCAGACATGACTAACTGATTTGTGATACTAATAATAGAACTTACAGCTATCAAGGCGACTCAAACTAGAGGTATAGTGGGTACCGTGCACTTGGCCTTGAGAAATCGCAGTAGGCGAGATGGGAGGTAGAGGGTCAGTATGAATACAGTACTTTCCTGCAAACATGATAAGGACTGTCAAAACACTGACTTGGACTAGGCTGTCGATATTAGATAAATTAGCTCCGGTATGAAATAACAAACAATCTTGAAATATGTATAATAATATTGGATGCAGAAGCTGTTGATGTATAGAACATTCTGAATATGTAACATGTTTTCAGTAGTGGTAGTTTACGAGAAATCTCGTGGGATCTCTCAAGGCCAATTGCACTATACGTGTGACCTAAAATTACCACTTAACTTGAACAATCAACTTAAAGTTACAATTTTGGTTACGAATCAGGTTCAATAGGACATATGCTACAATTTAACCTAGGTTATGAGGGAAGGTGCAAAAAAGAGATCATAGGACGCATCCTGTTTTGGGGGTTCCAGGAGAACCTTTGGCCGTAGTCTAAAGATAGAAGGGGGTCCAGTCGAATTACTGAGAGTTCAGATGTGTGGATAGACTGCACTTTCGGTTTGCCAAAGAGTTTGGCCGAGAGGAAAAAGATGAATTCCACAAGGGTAGGGGTTTTGAAGGAATTTCGATTGGTGACATTGGAGAAGGACCAGGGGCATTGGGATATATGGTACTCTGAGAGTTCGACTGGAAAGATTCGAGACGTTTCTTGGAGTGCCTAGTGCAAATTGGTCAAATTGGCAGCATATGTGACCAGAGGCCGAGAAGTGGACAAGGATTGGCCTACATGTGGCGCTAATAGTCCGACAGTGACGAACAGGTGAGGTAACATCCATGCTTTACATTCAGACTCGGGGGAGGTGTTAGTGCTGGCCAGTAAAGGTGGGATTCTAAAGAAGGTGAACATGTTTCATATACAACACATACACTATTACAGTTGCTTCTCTAACAAGGCGTGAAAACTTGTAGGTCAAAGGTCACTTATTAAATGCAGAAGTACGACGTAAAACTACCATTATAAACCCGTGAGGGCTGTACTCACAGCAGACATAGTACAACATCTGAAATGTGTAACATTAGTGGGAAATAACATCAGAAGCTATCTAGATAAAAAGTAGTCTAGACGAATAAGGGCATTGAGGAGTTGTATTATAGATGAGAAGTGAAAATTGAGAAATGTAGCTTAGATGAAAAAAGGGTATTGAGGGATTGTCACATAGATGAGAAGTGAAATTGAGAATATAGCCTAGACGAAAAGAGGGCATTGAGGGATTGTCACATAAATGAGAAGTGAAATTGAGAATATAGCCTAGACGAATAGAGGGCATTGAGGGATTGTCACATAAATGAGAAGTGAAATTGAGAATATAGCCTAGACGAAAAGAGGGCATTGAGGGATTGTCACATAGATTAGAAGTGGGCATTTAGAAATGTCGCCTAGACGGAAAAAAGGCATTGAGGGATTGTCACATAGACGAAAAGTTGACATTGATAAATATAGCATAGAAAAAAAGAAGACATTGAGAGACTGTCTCATAGATGTGGGCATTGAAAAATGTAGACTTGAAGAAAAAAGCATTGAAGAATTGTAGTCTATATACATAAAAAAAAAACATTTAGAGATGCTACATAAACTACATGGAGGCACAAAGGAATACAGCATGATGGACTGAATGTAGGAAATTGAAGTAGAAATGTCATACAGACGAGTATAAGTGAACTGGAAAATGTAGCAGACTTGTTGTCTGAGGAACGTCGCTTAGACGAAAACTTATTGAACAACAAGAGAAGAAATATCACTTAGACGACATAAAGACAATAAAGAATAAAGCACAGAAGAAAAATGTAACAAAAAAAGTGGAATTTAACCAACTCGCCACCCACTGGTGCGGCGCGACTACTAGTCTGAAATTAATCCAATACTGAACATGTGTTAATTAATTTTGCATATTAATGACCGTAATCGCCAATTATTTATGCCCATGTTGGTTTGTTACCATGACGACTACATATTGTATTCATGACGTCAGTGCAGAGTACCAGGCTAACAGTTTCACCACGAGATTGGCGTTTGACAGAAAAATGAACGCATGACTCATTCCTTTTAATATTAATTGCTTGATTTCACGCTTTCACAGCGCCGGGGACAGGTCTTCATTGCTACATATCAAGCCTCGGTGTACGACAGTTTTGTCTGATATTTATGTTTGTCCCCCTGCTCACGCACGCTACTCACATTCGCAGGAAAATTCGTATCGGAACCCTAATCCTACCTCTGCTTAGTTGGTTTATTCTTTTAACGTCTACTTCCCTGAACGTTATCACAGATTTGTGTTACGGATTCGTACCCTTTCTGACGAACCTGTGAGTCAGCTAGACAAAGTGGCAATAGATAACCCTCGTGGATTTTGAAACATGGCTGTCGTCTTCAACACTGGCTGTAGGTAGGATCTACTGGTTCTGGGCTGTTGGTAACAATTACTTGGTTAGTACGACTAGATGATACTCGGGTACTGTATTTATTTAAACTCAGATGGCTGGCACGTTTTTTTGAAATGTACACCAGATAACGCTTGCTTATCTGTGGGAACAAAGCTCCGTTGAGCCGTAAAAACTATATGTTTAAGTTGGAGAAATTGGAGGGAAGGGACTTGCTCCAACAAGGGGAAGGATTTGAGGGGAGAATGCTCTGGGCAAAGGACAGAAATGGAAGACTTCCTCGAAGGTAAAGAGCGCATGAAGAATACGTAAAGATGGCTCATAAGAAACCTTGAGCGAAACCAAACGCGCGCGCTCTCACCTTCCGAACTGCCAGGTTTTCCATAGGTTCATACCCCATCTGATTGATTCGGTCCAGGTAGGGACCTTTATCATCTCTCGGTTGCCCTTACGACCGGATCCTCAGACAGAGACTTGGTCCTAGACGGGCCATTAGACCGCGAGAGTTGAAATATCTCGGCAGTGCCTAGTGCGGTAAAGTATACGAAATAAGTATAAGTATAAGATAGTGCAAATATAAGAATGGCGAAAAAGAGTACCTGTCTTTTGACTCCACCTCCTTGTCAAAGAACACAAAGACAGATACTTAAATGTGAAGCGGTCTCATGTCTAGCGCGTGAAATCGCCACCCACACGAATCTAACCTTAAATTCGTAACTCCCACTCGAGAAGGTAGGATTGCAAAAGTCTTGCGACCTTGCTATAAGGGCTGGACTGGTGACAGGCCCGCCCCTAGGACGAGAAAAGCTTCAACCAGTCACTTCGGTTTCGGCCGCTTTTCCAAAACTACTCCAGAGCCTCTAAAACCTTCCGGACGGCCAGGTTTCTGATTAGTTCGGCCATGTAGTCTAATCGGACCTTTATTCGCTCTCGGTTGGCCTTACCTAAGGGCCGGACCCTCAGACTCTTATCTTGGTCCTAGGTGGGCATAAACCCGTCCCGGCCCGAGAGCCAAAATATATACAGATAAACCTGTAACACTGATATATTAACAGTATATTTTGTGACGTCGTAAATCTCGAAGCCTAATATTTTCCAATTTGGTACTTCGCTACCCTTTCCCCTGCAGGTATTAAGAGCCGACTTCTCAGGTATAACATCCACGTCATATATATTCCGTGTGTTTTATTCAAACGCTGGCGCCTGCAAGACAAATAGGCTTCTAATAGCTAGTAGTGATATGTTGCTCAGACGTTGGACACCGACTCCACTGACCACTGATCACCGCTTACCTCGTCTTGTATCAAACTCCCCCTCTTGTGTGAAGAGATGTTCATGATGCCGACTTGTATTCGTTAATCATGCCCGCTTACATTAAAAGACCTTGTAAAATTAATGAAACACTTGTATGCCCGACATGTTTACACCTGTGCAGTAGAATTTGTATAATGACTGTCTGTCAAGTTCCCCGCCAAGTGTTAGCCAGAATGTTTTCCTGTCCGTAATTTTACCTTTACACTTTTATTATACGGTAAATAAAATATGAAATATTACACAATGTTACTGTCAAGAACATAAAAACTTTTAAAAGATAAAAAATGAACCGTAAACCATCGTTCCTATTTCATTGTAGTATTATATTTATGTCTAGTCGGTGAAATAATAGAGATTGGCTTACACATACGCTAGAATAGGATGTCGCAATAGATTATCTAGCCATTGTGTTGCTATGGCAACGGTGACGTCACAAACAGACAGGTGAATCGAGTTTCACGGCGGGAATGACTCATGCCGGGAGTGTTTGTCCAAGATAGATTTCGTAATTACACTTCAAGTATTTATTGCTTTTACGTTGTTATAGAGGCAGTGTGATGAAATGAAGGATGGTATTAACGGCCTTTAGTAAAACTTGACTAAAATACAGTCCTCTCATCCTGACCTGAAGAATTCACTCAGTCAGGGCCGACCATAAATCATTGGAGGCACGCACATAATTAGGTAATTATGACACGGTTAGGACACATGGCCAGACAGGTGGACAATATAAGCATTTATCTTTCTTTGATTCGTCTGTCTAAACCCGAAAGTGACGTGGATAAATATGTGCGTTGGAATGAAGCTCAATGAAATAATTCATGAAGGAATGCTACTTTAATCTTGTTTTCGTATGATGCTGCATATGCAAGCTGTACTTATGTATATATCAGAACGTAGTCACCGCTCAGTAATTTATACAAGAATGCGCAACAATTCGAAGATAAATGAATTACCACAAAGATGTTCAAAGTCAACCCTGTTTTTAATCAGGGATGGTCGATATTTCTGTCCCGGTGACGTTGTCACTGATATTCGTTTGTCGCTGATGGAAAAAGACAAAATATGAAAATGTCCAGTTCCAGTGACAACAGATCGATCGGAAGCAAAACGTCATCCTAGGCTGGAACGTTACTGATATTTTACCGTGGCTGTCATTGGTTTATTTGTCGCTGTCACTGGATCTACTCTAACATCTCGGCTCACGGCGTCGATCATCGTGCAGCATCTTTGTCTGATGGGAGGGGGAGGGTTTCTCTGTTGTGATTGTGTAAAATATCGCAGTCACTGAATTTATAGCTACTGATATTTTACCGTGGCTGCCATTGGTTTATTTGTCGCCGTCACTGGATCTACTCTAACATCTCGGCTCACGGCGTCGATCATCGTGCAGCATCTTTGTCTGATGGGAGGGGGAGGGTTTCTCTGTTGTGATTGTGTAAAATATCGCAGTCACTGAATTTATAGCTACTGATATTTTACCGTGGCTGCCATTGGTTTATTTGTCGCTGTCACTGGATCTACTCTAACATCTCGGCTCACGGCGTCGATCATCGTGCAGCATCTTTGTCTGATGGGAGGGGGAGGGTTTCTCTGTTGTGATTGTGTAAAATATCGCAGTCACTGAATTTATAGTTACTGATATTTTACCGTGGCTGCCATTGGTTTATTTGTCGCTGTCACTGGATCTACTCTAACATCTCGGCTCACGGCGTCGATCATCGTGCAGCATGTTTGTCTGATGGGAGGGGGGAGGGTTTCTCTGTTGTGATTGTGTAAAATATCGCAGTCACTGAATTTATAGTTACTGATATTTTACCGTGGCTGCCATTGGTTTATTTGTCGCCGTAACTGGATCTACTCTAACATCTCGGCTCACGGCGTCCATCATCGTGCAGTATCTTTGTCTGATGGGGGGGGGGGGTTCTCTGGCGTGATTGTGTAAAATTTAGCTGTCACTAAATTTGTAGTTAGTGATATTTTACCGAGGCTGTTATTGGTTGATTTGTCGCTGTCACTGGTTCTAATCATTTATGTCGTGTGTGAGTAGGCGATTTGTGTCAGATTTCAGGATAGTGACAGTGATGTGTCCAGTAGACGCTAAAGTATGTTCTTAATGCCGTATGAGTTTATTTTTATATTAAATGAGCTTTCTGAGAACAAAGCAAGGTACGATGTCCATAATTATCTTAATTTATGCAAATTAGTAACACAACATTTTTGTGGACTGGCCACATCCATACCTTGCGAGCGACTATTCTCTAAGGGAGGTTACATTTTTAATGACAGAAGATCTCAATTAAATCTTGATAAGATCTGAAAAATCCTTTTTGTTAATACAAACATCCAATACGGTAAATAAACTGTATCTTGTAATCAAACCCAATGTTGTAAATAAACTGTTATTTTGTAGTTTTATGTAAGATTATATAATTTATTACCCTATTGTATGTGTTGCAGTAACATCCTAATAATAATGTCACCGGCACTGTCTTTCGGCACTAGTGTGGTATGCCTGCCTGTTATTGGCACATACAGATCTGTCCCAGTATCCCTTGTCACTGGTAAAAGTAACGGATTCAAGCCTGGCCATGTCAATAAAATAACCGATCCGTTAAAGTCACTGGATCGACCATCCCTATTTTTAATGCCAATAGCTGTATTAGTCTTCACTATATGTTGTTTCTAGTCATCAGTTGGCAGTCGGAACATGTTTCAAACAGTTTATATATATATATATATCTTGTTCAAATTTTCCATCGTTAATAAAATACTTTGTATTCATCCACTCAAGTTCAAATACATTTTTTTAACCTTGGAGTGGATAGCACTTGATGTTAATAGTTTTTTCAAAAAATAATTTATTAATTTCATTTGATTAATTTTCGTTTTATGTGGGAGAAAAAAAAATTCTTAAAAGGGCTTGCATTCTAAAAGGTATGAAATGTATTTATTTCGTCCCATTTAGATAAAATAAGTGATAACATATGATTTCATAAAACAAAGTTCATTTTATGTTATACTTTATATGGTAGAGCACCTGTTTTAACGGATGGGTTATGCACTTCTGCCGCCTGTCCCACGACTACCATTGCTTTTACTTTTTCCCCTAACCCTTCTGTTTCTTGTTTTTAATACAACAGGCCAAGCACCGCGTAAGGAGTATTTATGTAGAAACTTTATATTAGGAGAAATTCTCTCTGCAGAAATTTAACTCGCATATTTAAGTGCAGAGAGCGCGGCTAGCAATTTGTTTTAAAGAAATTGTTGTTCCAGGTTATAAATAAATTAAATTTATTCGAATTAGGACGTGAGAAGTTGCCAAACATTAAGTAACGTGAGAAGTTGCCAAACATTAAGTAAATGTGTGAGAATACAGGTTTCGATATAAATATATTCAACAAAATATTTGTGACACGTGCGCACGTACACACACGCCCGCCCACCCGCAAATCTTAAAAACACTTTCGAATTAACCCAGTTTGCCAACTTAACGGCTGGTACTTTGCCAGCAAAGTTTTTCTCTTTTCTCTGGCTGTCCGCCTTCTCTAATGGATCTATTTAATTGTGTCCCGCTTGAAATGTCTAGCTTTACAACCAACTGTTAAGTGTGACCGCGTGGAAGTTACAGTTTTACACCGACTGGTTACCGTTTCATGTCGTAAAACTGACGTTTTAATCGCGACATTTATATCTTTGGCCCTATATACAGTACTTGTGTCAACATTTTATTTTATTAAAAAAATATATTAGTAAAGGACTAACATTAACGCTGGAACAAGAAGAAGTGCATGTATTTAGGTACAGAACATGAGGGTTTCCGAAAAAGCGTTGAGCAATTAATTAACCACGCTCCTGCGAAAATATGCATTTAATCAAAACACGGTATTTATTCACTTATTTCTAAATCTATATATATATATATATATATATATATATATATATATATATATATATATATATATATATATAAATATATATAAGGAATGTTTGTATGTATGTATGACCCTTATGCATTACTAAACTACTGATCCGCTCGCCATGAAACTTTGGGAAACTGTTGAGTATATTCCTGGGAAGGTTTCAAGCGACATAATTTTTTCCAACATGTAATTTTTAAGTGCCAAAATAGCATACAATATGACTTTCTATATTATCTTACGACATTTCATTGAATTCATTCCAAATTTTGGTTGCTAGGCAACAATCTACAACAATCTACTCAACAATCTAAAATTATTTTCAATACATTTCAAACAATATACAAAAAATATTGTATATCCGAATGCACTTCAATAAATAACATTCAATCAAGGACTTTCATTGTCACACTTTTCTCGATCGACTACTATAAGTTCATCTATTATTATGTTAATAAAATACTAAATTAAGTTTAGCTAATGTTAACACGCCATTCATTGACTTCTAGGCGGTACGAAGTAAATAATAAAATCCATGATATTAAAACCGAGTATTTTACACAAAGACTTATTTAGAGTTCAGTGTTAAGATGGTTCAACTCTATTGGTAAAATGTACATAAAGATACTGTAACTGTTTTTATTCCCTTTACGGCCATAAGAATTGTTCCTGGCCATAAACTTGTTAAATATTTGTGCAAGAAGAGATTTTGGGGTAACATACATTTACGTCACGTAGCTAATAAATAACTTGACAATAAAAGCTGAACCATAAATCTAGCTATAGATTTTCCAAAAATAAATCACATAAACAACAAAACCCACATTCAATGTGTACAGTATTTTCAAAATGCGATTACAATACAAACAAAACTGTTTTTAATTATTCAAGGCTACTTTTATACTTTTCGTATTTGTATCTTTGTGGAAGAAAAATTTATTTCATGGGAAAGATAAACCAGTCAAGTAAACTTGTCTCTACAAAAACGACGTTTCGACAGCTGGTTTGTTGTCACCTTATCAAGTAGTTTTACTATTACACTAGTCTAACACTGACATGGCTAATATGAAAGGCAAAATATTATTCCTTAGACACTTACGTAAAGATTTTCGCTCAAATTTTGTTCCTGTTTATGGACAAATTACACTATACTCTGTGAACCCAAATTGGGGGGCGGGGGTCATTTGGTGGTTTTTTAAGCTTTTAGCCTGAAAAATCAAACAAAACTAGACACAAAACTGTAACTCTGATTTCAGGTTCATTTAAATTTCCGCTTAATTTATATATTTTCTTAATATATTATTAATAAGGATATTATAGGCTATAAACCTTAAATAAATTTAAATAAAATATTAATTTATTAGTTTATTGATAATGTGTTTTTAAAGAAAAATCTCTTTTGAACCTCTGGGCTCCCAAACTTCGTGACAACTATTCTCTAAAGAGCTGTCACGTGGTTATCCGGTTACTATCCCTACCGCGCGTGAAATAATCAGGATAGATTGCCCATGTACCAAGCTGTGATGTCGAGTGTTTATTAATTCCCCTTTCATATTGAAGATTTCACGAGCGTTGACAATTTGCAAAACGAAAAAAAGAAAACATTTGCAAAATATTCCAACAGATTCCGTTACTGTACACTGAATCCTCTTGTCAGGTTTTTTCATCCCGCTCTTAGCGCGACACTTACCGTACTGTTTCATTTCACTATCTCCTGATTCTCCATGGAAAGAGCTTATGAGCTTGGTACATGGGCAATCAATCCCGTTTCCTTCATTCGCGGTAGGGATACTAACCGCATGCGCATGTGAGACGGAGGTAGCTCGCTAGAGGTTGGCTGCCACGGTGTCGCGTCAGATGTGACCAGCGACACTTGTGGCCAGCGACATTTGTGACCACATTGGTTCAAGGGGGAAGATACACTGGGAATCCCAACCCTCACCCTGACACGCTGCTAAGCCGAATGCCCCAGTCTCTTGATACTTTCTCCTGGCTGTTTTGGTGTTAATTAGTATTTCTAGTTGAATTAGTATTCCTATTGAACAATGGAACTGCCACAACAGACGCCATAGAACAACTAATGCTGTTGAAGGATGGAACAACAGACTAAACAACACCCTTCGGAAAACAAATCCTAGAATCAAAGAATTGATTAGCTGTTTGAAATCTGAAGCGGAAAATGTAGCCAGCTCATACTTGACGCTACAGTGGAACCTTGGAGGGAAGAGGAGAAAATCCACTTATATAAGACTGGACGAGGGCATTAACAAAACATTCAAGACTTATGAACAAAATGGTGACATAAGAACATTTCTTTTAACTATGCCCTACTTACAAAAATTAGACTGAGCTCAAACTGGATAATGATAAAAGTAGTGACCATATTTGTAAATAGTACGAAATTCATTTAAAAAAACAAAAAAAAATACAAAAATTAAAATACAAAAAAAAAGAAATTGACATGTTAAACTATGATATAAAAAAACAAATATAAAAATGACGAAGCTTATAGCTGATTTTAAACACGCCTAAATGATAGAAAACTGACGTGTGTTTCTAAGTAATGGTGAAACTTGTTTTCTATCACTTAGGCAGTCCAAAGCCTGGGCAAAGTGTGATGGGAATCAGAGAGGCTATAATCATACCTAATGCAGGAAATAATGTGGGTCTCCCAATCCATGGTATATTTGGGGTAGCTTGGTCACAACTGTCGCATATTTCATCATGGTCACAAATGTCGCTGGGCACATCTGTCGTATATTCGGCTGCCACGAGGGCTGGGCGGGTTTTGGGGGCTCAGACCCGGGTAAATGAAAAAAAAAGAAAGAAAAATGCTCCAAGATAAGCCATAAGGTAAACCCGGGAGACATGACGCACATTTTCAAATACTTATATTCTCAGTCCCATGATGCAGACAAAATAAAACTAGGTACGCTATGTACTGACTAGCTATATTTATAAAGTTCTAACAAAATCTCACGCCCTAATCTTATACCACTTGAGTGGTGGAATTTTGTTTGTAAACCACTTCCTCACGGCGTCTAACCCGCATGCTAAGGGTGATACGCCGCACCTGTAAGGGTGATACGCCGCACCTGTAAGGGTGATACGCCGCACCTGTAAGGGTGATATGCAGCATTTCAAAAACAAACTAAAAACAAGTAAAGTAGGCCTCTAGTTTGTGAAAACGTTTTAATACATAAAATATAAAGGGATTGCACTTATTTAAAGAAAAATAAATAATACAACTGACCAATTATCATGGAGTTAAGTAAGCTACAATTATTCTTACATAGATAAAAACACACAACTATAATCAGATTTACAGGAGTCAAAACAACTGCGACTTTACCAGCATTTTTTCTTGAATTTTATTCCTTTAGTTTTTGGTCAGGAGAGATATTTGTTAAAAATTTTGATGGACTCTCCTCTTGATCAGGTTTGAAGCAACACGGTGTAGCTTCGACGATTATCTAAGACGAGAGAATACCAGTAGTCTGTCGGTAGGATTGGACAGGCGTAGTCTCCGGTTGGGTTTGAACAAGTTCCAAGTTATCCGATATGGAGAACAAGTAGTCTGGGAGAGCATTTCGGTTTAGGGGAAGATCCCTGTGGCCCTGAAACCACTTATACAATTTCCTACAGAGGCAGCTTTTTCTACGCTTTAAGGTATCTATAGAATACACACGAGAAACAATAGATTTGAAACATTAAAAAAAATATTTTATAGATCAACTAAAATTAATATTCACTACGTGCGATAAGTATTCCGTAATAAAAAAGTGCAGCATGCATACCGAAATTATCTGCGGCGACTCTCCCATTATACGGGAGAGACTCCGCAGCCAATAGGTCCTTGGCTTTGACTGTCAAGATGGCGGAACTAGACCAAAAACAAATCTCATTATGGCCGCAAAACTCAAACAATGATCTTAATCCAGTGATTTAACGATAGTTACGAATGTAGTTTGAAGTGAAATAACTTTGAAGCCAAAACAACAGACTTGCCTCAGTAAAAGGACTAAAAAAAGGTGTAAAATCAGAGCAACTGAAACAAAACCACTTAAATTATTCTTTAAAGACTACTGTGCGTCTACAGTGAGCATCGCTACACATTCTCTTGACATTTGTCAAAACTAGGGGGGCGGGGGTGCGCAGTCTATCCCGGATGCTGCAACTCTTCCGGGTTTACCCTAACTTCTTTTATTACAGTAATATTGGTTAATTAACTCAAAACCAATAAACTTAGAAACAGCTAAGAGTAATTTAAAATACTCTTAGCTATGTTTATATAAGTGTTAAAGTTTGATTGAATGTAAAAAAACGTCTATTTAAGGAAGTACGAACGCCGACTATTTCTTCCTTTCTTTTCCCCAAAACGAGGCGATATTCTACTTAACCTGTAATTGGCCTAACCCGTCCCGCTCAAAAGGTTTACTCGAAACCCCAATTAATACCTCCTAAATCTCTTACTTCTTAAAACTATCACAGACTAGAGCTCTAGAATCGACCTCTTACCTATTCATAAACTTTGAGTATCAGCTTCGCCTATATTATTGGAGGAGAAATAAATTCTGCATCACAAATACCAACCTCGGTTACTCTTAACTTTGCAAAGTAAAAATAAACCGATTACGTCGTGTTTAATCCATATCTGTCATTCGGAACTGCTGATTAAGCCATTCGTTGTCGTTCGTTTGAAAGTGCAGTTACGTTTACCAGTCGGCTTATGTCGAGTCGATCGTTTGGCCGATTTAAATATTCAATAAACAACGGTCGGTAGCGTAGGTTGGGCGTTATGCATGACCGCCACAGCTAAGGATACAACACTGCCATTCCGATTGCAAGCATTACGTCATACTGCATTGTTGACGCTTGATTGTTGTACCGGAGTTGATTGTTACAAACAGCTGGTACAACCTGGTGACAATTTATCTGGCATCGTTACCAGCTTGGAGTGAATGTCATAAAGTTACAAAAAGCAATAAAAATTTTAATGGTTCATTACAATATTACGGAAATATTCCGCTTAGAAAGCAATTTAAATAGGTGTAAAATATAAGTGTCAGAACTGAGCTAAGTAAGTTATAATTTCATATGCATTACCATTGAATTATATATTTTCTCTCAGTCTAATTTTTTTATAACAACTTAAATTAAAAGTACAAGACCAAGTATACACCTCCCTTCATCCAGTCTGAGACCAGGCTTGCCACAGATAAGCAACCCTATTTATGTAATACCACGATTTCCTCCTGCACACGTAGTAGTGCCCTTTCTTTAACCCTACTTATATCATCTGCCTTTCCTTTTTCAATTTCTTAGGTCAATATTCTAAAGATATCTCCTACCTTTTCTTTTCTTATTACTAAAGAGGGGTGCAACCGGTAGACATCCCTTTAGGATCCTGATAAAGAGTCAATATTCTGAAGATATCTCCTACCTTTTCTTTTCTTATTACTAAAGAGGGGATGCAACCGGTAGACATCTCTTTAGGATCCTGATAAAGAGTCAATATTCTGAAGATATCTCCTACCTTTTCTTATTACTAAAGAGGGGGTGCAACCGGTAGACATCTCTTTAGGATCCTGATAAAGAGTCAATATTCTGAACATATCTCCTACCTTTTCTTTTCTTATTACTAAAGAGGGGTGCAACAGGTAGACATCCCTTTAGGATCCTGATAAAGAGTCAATATTCTGAAGATATCTCCTACCTTTTCTTTTCTTATTACTAAAGAGGGGTGCAACAGGTAGACATCCCTTTAGGATCCTGATAAAGAGTCAATATTCTGAAGATGTCTCCTACCTTTTCTTTTCTTATTACTAAAGAGGGGTGCAACAGGTAGACATCCCTTTAGGATCCTGATAAAGAGTCAATATTCTGAAGAAATCTCCTACCTTTTCTTTTCTTATTACTAAAGAGGGGTGCAACAGGTAGACATCCCTTTAGGATCCTGATAAAGAGTCAATATTCTGAAGATATCTCCTACCTTTTCTTATTACTAAAGAGGGGGTGCAACCGGTAGACATCTCTTTAGGATCCTGATAAAGAGTCAATATTCTGAAGATATCTCCTACCTTTTCTTTTCTTATTACTAAAGAGGGGTGCAACCGGTAGACATCCCTTTAGGATCCTGATAAAGAGTCAATATTCTGAAGATATCTCCTACCTTTTCTTTTCTTATTACTAAAGAGGGGTGCAACCGGTAGACATCCCTTTAGGATCCTGATAAAGAGTCAATATTCTGAAGATATCTCCTACCTTTTCTTTTCTTATTACTAAAGAGGGGTGCAACCGGTAGACATCCCTTTAGGATCCTGATAAAGAGTCAATATTCTGAAGATATCTCCTACCTTTTCTTTTCTTATTACTAAAGAGGGGTGCAACCGGTAGACATCTCTTTAGGATCCTGATAAAGAGTCAATATTCTGAAGATATCTCCTACCTTTTCTTTTCTTATTACTAAAGAGGGGATGCAACCGGTAGACATCTCTTTAGGATCCTGATAAAGAGTCAATATTCTGAAGATATCTCCTACCTTTTCTTATTTCTAAAGAGGGGGTGCAACCGGTAGACATCTCTTTAGGATCCTGATAAAGAGTCAATATTCTGAAGATATCTCCTACCTTTTCTTTTCTTATTACTAAAGAGGGGTGCAACAGGTAGACATCCCTTTAGGATCCTGATAAAGAGTCAATATTCTGAAGATATCTCCTACCTTTTCTTTTCTTATTACTAAAGAGGGGTGCAACAGGTAGACATCCCTTTAGGATCCTGATAAAGAGTCAATATTCTGAAGATATCTCCTACCTTTTCTTTTCTTATTACTAAAGAGGGGTGCAACAGGTAGACATCCCTTTAGGATCCTGATAAAGAGCCAATATTCTGAAGATATCTCCTACCTTTTCTTATTACTAAATAGGGGGTGCAACAGGTAGACATCCCTTTAGGATCCTGATAAAGAGTCAATATTCTGAAGATATCTCCTACCTTTTCTTATTACTAAATAGGGGGTGCAACAGGTAGACATCCCTTTAGGATCCTGATAAAGAGTCAATATTCTGAAGATATCTCCTACCTTTTCTTTTTTTATTACTAAAGAGGGGTGCAACAGGTAGTCATCCCTTTAGGATCCTGATAAAGAGTCAATATTCTGAAGATATCTCCTACCTTTTCTTATTACTAAATAGGGGGTGCAACAGGTAGACATCCCTTTAGGATCCTGATAAAGAGTCAATATTCTGAAGATATCTCCTACCTTTTCTTTTTTTATTACTAAAGAGGGGTGCAACAGGTAGTCATCCCTTTAGGATCCTGATAAAGAGTCAATATTCTGAAGATATCTCCTACCTTTTCTTTTCTTATTACTAAAGAGGGGTGCAACAGGTAGACATCCCTTTAGGATCCTGATAAAGAGTCAATATTCTGAAGATATCTCCTACCTTTTCTTTTTTTATTACTAAAGAGGGGTGCAACAGGTAGACATCCCTTTAGGATCCTGATAAAGAGTCAATATTCTGAAGATATCTCCTACCTTTTCTTTTCTTATTACTAAAGAGGGGTGCAACAGGTAGACATCCCTTTAGGATCCTGATAAATAGTCAATATTCTGAAGATATCTCCTACCTTTTCTTTTCTTATTACTAAAGAGGGGTGCAACAGGTAGACATCCCTTTAGGATCCTGATAAAGAGTCAATATTCTGAAGATATCTCCTACCATTTCTTATTACTAAAGAGGGGTGCAACAGGTAGACATCCCTTTAGGATCCTGATAAAGAGTCAATATTCTGAAGTTATCTCCTACTTTTTCTTTTCTTATTACTAAAGAGGGGTGCAACAGGTAGACATCCCTTTAGGATCCTGATAAAGAGTCAATATTCTGAAGATATCTCCTACCTTTTCTTTTCTTATTACTGAAGAGGGGTGCAACAGGTAGACATCCCTTTAGGATCCTGATAAAAAGTCAGTGTTATTTAGATACGTTATCCTAGACACATGATTCCAACACCAGTGGGAGCTTCATATCTCTACCCTTATAGCTATATTCCACATATTTCCTGGTACTTACCCCTCTTTCCTCCGGTTAACAGGTCTGCTTAGTAGGTGTACTGTCCACGCATTTTTTAACATCCCTTATCTCCAGTACTAGAGGATCGTAATGATCTTACCTAAGTTCCGACTAACCTTTCTTTTGTTATTCCTCAAGAGGGGGTGTGACTAGTAGATATATCTTTAGGAGCCCAATAAAGAGTCAGTCTTCTTGAGCGTACACAGGAGGTGCCATGATTCCAACACCGGAAGGCTTTCTGTCAACTATATTCTACATATTTCCCGGGTAGCTGGTACTTACCTTTCTCACATCGCGAATGTTCTTACCTCAGTTCTAAATAACCTTTCTTTTGTTACTTCTCAAGAGGGAGTGTAACATGTATAGAGAATAGCCCTACTGTAGGTGACCCTCTCACGTGATATTTTCCATATATGCTTTCCCAGGGGATTTTATGTTTCTACTTGTATTCTACCTGTATTCCAATCGTCTCCTGTCTATCGTAGCTTGGATTTAGACTTGCTGTACTCTTTTAAAATCTCTATAAAACAATCTACCTTTCTCTCTACATTATCTCTCCCTATTAAGGGGCACTAGCCTAAATGTGCTTAGTTGTTACTATGTAAGTATTTCTGACGAGAACACAAACAAGTGTAATGTCCAAGGCCACTGGAGCAATTACTGTTACGGGGCAAAAGTCAAGCCAGAGTTCAGATAAAGAATGTGTCGTAGTGAAAGCGGCTCTCTGATTAGCCCACTGACGCTTCCATGGATTTATTGCGTCGTCCTCATTATTTTTGCTACTAAATTATAATAATCAGATTAATCAAAACATTTTTACCAGTTACCAAAAATAATTGTAATTTTCTACTCATCCTCACAACAATTATTTTTCAATTCATTCTATTAATTCACACTTTATTTATACACATCGTGTTTAAATTTTAAATCGTTACTAAAATATTTTTTATCCATCTACTAAAATACATTTTTAAAACTCGTAAAGGATGACATTTGTTGCTAATAGAGTTGATTACATAGTAATATATTAATTAAATTTAATAATGAATTAATTTTAGTTTTATATTGGAGAAAAATGTTTCACAAAAGGGGCAAGGTATGCAATATAGTTATTTCGTACCATTTAACTAAAAATAAGTGATAAAATGATTTCATAAAACAGCTGATTTTATGTTATAGGTTATGTGCTGGAACAGCTGTTTTAACCCATAGGTTATGTTATTTTATATTAATTGTAATTATTTAATAAAAAGTAACTCTAAAGTTTTTTTCTTTGTTGATCTAAGTAGTAATATACTTTAATTCTTTTTTTGGTTATATTACTTGTTATCAATTGAAAAACAAATAAGATAAGAGATTTTAATTAAATGGTTTTTTAGTAACCTAAAGAGTATAAACTAATTTTACAGAAAATTAGTAAATAAAATTATCAACTAATTGTATTTCTATCCATAACTATACAAAAAAAATTTAGAAAGTTCCCATTCTAAAATTTAGAAACATATTTTCTCACAGGTAGTATGAGAAAGGTAGCTTTTATCGATATTTATCAATGGGTGTGTTAGTTTTATATATACCCATTATTTATATAATACCATTATGTAATTATATGATAAATTTCACATTATATGTAAATTTATGTAGATATTTAATGGTGAACGTGTATATATTTAGTCCGTATTTTTGTGTAAATGAATTAAATTTGTTTACGAGTGTGAAAGTAAACATATATACCATTAGGCCTACATAAAATAAAGACTTTAAAGTGGATTTAGAAAATTTAATTATCTTATTTTTAATAATTTTTAAAAAATCATGAAAATCAAAAGAAGATTTATCGTTAGTTTTTATTATTTAAAACCTAAACTATAATTTGAAGTACAGTCTGTGACAAAATGTATTGTAAATGCCAATTTGCTTCACTAATATTTGCTTATTAGACGTTTTGCATTACTTATTAAGACAAATAATGAAAGATCCTTACAATTACTGTTCGGGAAATTTAACCTCTGCTATTTACGATGTAAATACTGTATTTCTGAAAAGATTCTGTCATTACCGAAACGTAGTAAAAAATTGTAATTGATGTGAAAATGTGTTTCTACATTGATACGGTGCGGTGGGTATAATCTAGTATTAAATGATGCTGGAGCAGTGTAAATTAAGCCTAAGCAGGAACGCATGTAGTATGCAGCAAATACGCCTTAATCCCATGTAGCACGAACATTGCATGTTGGGTTTGTTTATTAATGTAGTATAGCCTTCCGGCCACTAGGTGTCGCTCTCTTTAGCAAAAAATTAATCGTGTTTGCTTCTGTATTCTACATACAAATACAGTTGTACAAATACGTAAAGGAAAAAAACTCAACGTCATTTTCTTTCTTTAAGTTTAAATTTTTTTAATTCTCATTTTATTATTGATTCTTTATCAATTTATTTGAATTTAATTATTATTTGTAACATTATCAACGATATATTTCGTATATTATTTGTAATTTAAGTTGTCGATGTTGGGCCAAACACAAGATTTAGTACTTTATTCAATTTGTTAGTTTAAATTTTCATTATTGTGTAGTTTTAAGCCCTCCGAAATGCATAGAGTAGGCCTATAGCTGTTCACTCGTAAACTGACGCGCGAACGATCGATAGGAAACAAAGATTCAAAAACATTGGTTTTTGTAGAGCTTGTTGCATCAAAGGCCATCGCTACGTAAATGAAGGGGTTTCATTATTGTAATATAAATTCTATACCTCATATTATAATGTCTGTGGAACGGTCTTTTGCATTCCCTTTTAAACAAAGAAATAAGGAAGGTTGTTTTGTGTTTTAAGACGAAAAGCTTAAACAAAATATCAAACTGTGGGAGGGATATAGTGGGAATGCGTAAATTAAGGTTTATAATAAAGATGTGTGAGAATATGAAAGGGATGTGATATTGCTCTGGTAATATGGTAGGGATTTTAGAGATATCTTGTGGCTGTAGGAGGAAAATGGCGAGGTTGTGAGGAGAGTTATACCAATGATATGAGAAGGGATATGATAGAGATGTAGGCACAGGGTTTAAAATAAGAATATTGAAAGGTTTGAGGGGAGTATGGAGGGTATATATTGATGTAAGTATATAGTAGGGACGTTGGAGGAAAATAGTAAAGATATGAGAGAGAGAGAGAGAGAGAGAGAGAGAGAGAGAGAGAGAGAGAGAGAGAGAGAGAGAGAGATTTAAGATATAGAAGGAGTATTTCAGGATGTGAGGGGTGTACTTCAGGGTATTCCGAGGGTGTTTAAAATATATGGGAAAGTTTAAGATAAGATTTTTAAACTCCCTATGAACTATCATGCTTCGCATAGTAACAAACATTATATGCAGTCAAATATATAGATTTTCACAGTAGGTATTTACTGAAGACACGAAACCGAAGAGATATTTCTTAATTTTCTTTATTAATCACTGCAAGATAAACAAAAATAATATCATGGCCCTAAACAATTCCTAAAGAGACGTCAATATTTCAGACTACTGACAGTCTCCAACTGGCCGTAGGTTAGAACGAGCACATGCCTCCTAAACAGTTTAATCTGCCGAGGGTCAAACACCGAGCCTTAATTAAGCACTTATATCAATAAATAATACACTTTACAGCGGCTCCCTTTGAAGGAGCGATCCGCGTTTGGGTGGCCGTCTCTTGATATGATGTACGACCACGGTTTTATCAGCTGTTTAACAGAATTAATGTGCTTTTGATAATCGTGAAGGCTGTGATTAAAGAAAGTGACTCGTTGCTTCGGAGATCTAGTCAGCTCTGTTGCGTAGCAACCTACACTTTAACGGAAACAACTCTGCTTATTCATAGCTCGTAGCTGTATCTTAATCAGTGGAAACATTATAAATGTTAAAACCAGCTATAAAACATTAAAAGCTCTATAACAATTATTTAAATTCTTGACTCGTCAGCCTTTAAGGGCCCAGGGCTTACCGACGGCTCTTATTATCTGAAGTCGTTTAATTAGCATGACAATTTTACCTCTCACAACCAATATTTTTTACCTATTGTATAGCTGGTTCCGCGTAAGCTGGCGCTCGACCTCGAAGGGCGAGGATAGGTGGGAGGACGGGTAGAGGAAGCAAAAGACGGTTCCACAGACATTATAATATGAGGTAGTATTTTTAGTGTTTATATTACAATAATGTAGATTTGACAAGGCCGCTATACATATTATTTTATCTGATTTATTATATTAACCAGATCATTTACATTAAGTTTTTAACAAATTTACTTAGATCAGTATTCACGACCGCAACGCCTGCAATTTCTTAGCGATGGCCTTAATGCAACACGTACTACAAAAATCAATGTTTTTTACTAGGGCTAGCATTTTCTTTTCTATCGATCGTTCACTCGCCATATTACGAGTGAACAGCTTATATCTATAATTCATCAATTTGCTGGATCAACAGAATTACATCAGCCGAAAAGGGAACACGAATAGTCCAGTTTGTGATGGAGTTAAACTAGTCACTAGTCCAACTGCAGGCGCGAAATTATAAGCATAGTTTGCTTCCAGTACCCGAGTACTGCTCACTCCTGTATTCTACAAGTAGTGTATTACCACTACTGAAAACATATTACATTTACAGAATTGTCGATACTTCAATAGCTTCTGATTCGATATGTTTACACATATTTCAAGATTGTTAGTTATTTCATACCGAAATTTTAATCATCGAATTTATCTAATATCGATCGGATCACGCAAGTCAATGTTTTGCGAGTCCTTATCACGTTAGTAGGAAAGCATTTATACTGACCCTCTATATCCTGTCTCGCCTACTGCGATCTCTCACGGCCAAGCGCACGGTTGCGTGGTCCGCACTAGACTTGAAATTTCGCAGCGTTACCTGAGCCATACGAAATTCAAAGTAGGTATTGTGGTCAAACCTAAGCTTCCATTATTACACATCTCGACTATTGTGATCTCTCAAGGCCAGGTGCACGGTTAAATGGTGCCGACTACAAAAATGCTTAAACAACAAATTGTTATTTATAATTACAAGAGAATAGTCATAAAATAGCATAAAAAATAATTGGATTGTTATCATATTCTAAACTCCGTAGCCGCCAATATCTGAACATCTTCAGAAAAGGTTTGTCTATACTCTGATGTTGCAATTGCACACCACTCTACTGGAAACGGGAACCTAACATCATGTGTAGAGGTGGCCCATACTTTATACGCTTGCATTTTATATCATTCCTTGCTAGAAATTGAAATATTTTTAGGAAAAATAAATAGATACTTGAGATCTGGTAATGAACGTATCAAATCTTCAGGAAAAGTATCAAGTTACTTTAGCTATATATAAATTAAACAGTTCTTAAGTTCTAGAAATAATCTACCACAGTCGACTAATTGAAATATTTAGCGAACTCACAACAGATAACTGTCAAACTAATGCAAATGTTGAAAATAAGAATGAATACAATATTGAATAGTTTTTTCTAATAGGTGGTTTGTTTTGCTCATATCAATCGTTTATGTTCCTGAACTACTAACTTCAATAACTTTATCGCTTAAAGCATAAACAACTCAAGTTAGCAAAATTATTTAAAGATAGAACTGATTTCCTTTGTAGAAATACACTTTAGCGCACTCATCACATGTAATTCATTTTATGGTGTTTATTGTATTATGAATTTATTGCATGTAACGTGGTACTTTATTGTGACATTAATTCTCAAGCAATTAAGCGATGTTAAAGATTGCAGGAATTCGTTACATAATTAAAGGATGACCTGCAATGTCAAATGTTCAGTCGAAACAAGAATGATGTATTCGATAAATAATTTAAAAGACAAATGTTAATTCAAAGAAATCAAATTTTACTTCAACAAAAATTTTATAAAATTACAATTAAATATACATTTGAAATGTTGACTTATGCTTACTGTACACATGCTTAATTTGTGAGACCTTACTATATTAAATAAATCTATGGCAGAGAATTATTTAATTTGAAATTGCTTTACATATTTAACACGCATTTAAGATTGCCCATTTGACTTTAAATAATGTTATTACATTGCACTGGTGATTTTAACACTTTCCCTACATTCAGCAGTAAACCAGCATTGTAATGTCGTGAAAAGTTGAAGTTTATTTTTTGAATGTTATTCTTTTTTAACACAAAATGTTTTAAAAGTTATAACTTAGCTGCATTTTAACCATGGTAATGTAACAAGTATTATTCCGGTGCAGATCTCGCCATTTTGCGTCTGGTAGCGGTCTTCTAGGTAATTGCAATTTAACCCGGCGCTGTTTCTTAACCCATTTCTTCGCAATAGGACAAAATCTATATTTTATGTGATTTTTCTTTATTTAATCTACATTTCTACTATAGAATTAATAAAATAAAACCTGAATATGAATCTGATGCGTTCGCGCAACGTCGGGAGTTCCCTGCATCTCGCGGCGCTGCGTTAACGCAACATTGGGCAACATCGTGTGCTGAAATAAACACGACAATCATTGCATGAAACGATTTATTGAAACACAATGTACACATAGTTTTACTTTTTACAATTTATTTCAATCTGAATTGTGAAATGTTTCAAAACATTCAACATGTATAAACACTTGACATTTCTTGCATGTGTAGATTATTTGACTGTGGCACACTATATCTTCGTCTTGCATTAATTTTGTTTCGGTCAACGATGTGGTCCGTTTTGTCTTTTCGTACGTCGTCTGGTAAAGTAATTTTACTACAGTGACCTAATAACAGATTTTTGCTGCACTTGTCAGGTTCTTCAATATTTGCTGATCGAAATAAAGAGATAAATAAATAACGAGCTGCGATCTAAACTCTATCTGACTGATTTTTTTTTCCGGTGGATAAAATATAAAATGTCCATGCATTTACTACAGCACAATCAATTCCATTTAAAAATAAGGTCCACCACCACTTTTTACCTCTTATTCTAATTCTGTAATTGGCAATAGCATTATCATTAGAATCCACTCCGCCCATTCCTTTATTATAATCGTTGATAACATTTGCAATGCTTTACAAAGTCCTGTTCTCTTTCTTTTCTATTATAGCGTTTTACATTTAGCGTTGGTTCAACTGATCCGTAATTTGTAATGACGGTAACAACTGAATTATCACGCCATCGAACAACAAAAATTTTCTCTTTTTTATCAAAGGCAATATCATAACTTCCTTTCGGAGCTTTTAGAAATTGTTTCACTGTTGTGAGCGGAATATTGTGCAACCTATGTTCCCTTATTGATCCTGCTGCTAAGAAATTCATCTTTGTCAGTTTACTTACTAAACTGTAAGTACTGAAAAAATTATCAAAAAAATTATGTAATTCTCTGGATTTTCAACTATTCTCAACAAATTATAAACGACCTTCTCTCCTAAACCATAGCCGTTGTTTATTTCACCACCTTTCCCCCCATATGGCTCAAAATTGTATACATAACCATCAACAGAAGCAATGCACCAAATTTTGAAACCGAATCTCACTGGTTTCCCTCTCATGAACATTTTTGCTGAATGACGTCCAAAATAGGGTACCATTTGCTCATCAATTGACAATTTGTGTGAAAACACTCCATTGTATCTCGTACAATTGGTACACCTTTTGCAAGATCTTTACTGCAATACATTTTTGATTGAGGTAGCAAATGATACCCGGTCAGAATGGGAATTCCAAAAAATTGTCTCAATTCTGGACGAGTTAAAGAAAAGCTATGGTGATTTTTTTTCCTTAGCATAAGATACGGAAAAATCAACAATTTTGTCAAGGAACAAATCATCAAAAAATAAATTGAATGTTTCAAGAGTTGTTAGGCCACCATATTGGTTTTTTAGTTGTTCTACAAGGTTTTTTATTTCTTCATCATTTGGAAATTTTGATATAGTTGGTAAAGAATTTTCCCAATCTGGACATAGTTTTTGTTTCTTCACTACTGGTTTTTTAAATTTTTTCATTACTTGTCTCTTTACTTACGGAAAAGTGAACTTCAAAAGAACCAGCGATATCCGAAGGAACGCTATCACCACCGTCGGTTATGACAGTTTGATTATCGTCGATATCTTCTCCGTCGGTATTTTGATCAACGTCAGGTGGTATGATAACTGCATCGACACCAAATGCTGCTTCTTGTTCCTCAATTTCATCAAGAACTGCAAGCAATTCTTCTGCTGTTTTATAACTCTCACGTTTAAAACTCATAGCGGATCTACTGGTCAATTGCTTTCAACACGGCCGATATATTTCAACTGCCGGGAAACTCCCAACGATGCGTCAACGCAACACATGTGAACTCTGTTGAATTAGGGAAAGTGGAGAGCTGTGGTTCAACGAACGTGACTAATTAGTAAAGTAAACACGATAAGAAAGGCTGACATGGCAAAACAATTTGGTCCAAGAATTGACAATGTTTATTTCTTACACCGAAAAATGTTGATTTTCTCGACAGTTATTTTATCGTAATTCAAGCCCTTATTGACAAAGATATATTATTAATAATAACATAATTATTGCATGATAGAAAAATACTCTATTCTTTGAATAAATAACACACTTCAAATTGAAAATTACTCACTATATGAAGGAGTTGTGTGCAATATAACATACTGTTGCGTGTACGCAACGTTGGGGGAAAATGGGTTAAGCCAGCAACATCTCTTCTAACAAAAATAAAATTTTGATTAAACCATTATACATAAAAGAAAAATGTAAAGGCGTCCCTTACTCTTCGCATCTCTAAAAGAGGTCCTTCTTGGCTCACATGTCGGCGGTAAAGAGGGAGGAAGTTTACGCGCACCCGAACTGCGCATTTTAAAAAAATAAATGTCAGGCGCATCCTTGTAACGCTTCATTATTGCAAGGAACCTTTCTTTTATAATTTTATATAGCTTACATCTTAGTTTTAACTGATTTCTAACTATGGGAAAGTTGGCTCAGTGCCAAGATGCTACATCTCGTACGTGTAGTCATTTAGTTCCTGAACCTACCAAGATATAAACTATTTAAAATTTAATTAATAAATTAATATTTGAAAAAACTGTATTAACATTAATTGTCTACACTACAGGTTTAAAAAACTGTATTAACATCAATTGTCTACACTACAGGTTTAAAAAACTGTATTAATATCAATTGTCAATACAAAAAACTCATTTGAACGTGAGTGGGTGAATAAAATGTATTTTATTATAATTGTCAATTTACACAAGATATATAAAGGGAGAGTGTACACTAACAGAAGAAATTGAATGAGAGTTTATCAAGAGATGTTTATATTCCTTTGTACTAAATTAAAACTAACTAATTTACTCTAACGAAGAGTATGTTAGTAGCAGTATGGCTAAACATTCAGAGACACATTTCTGTAAGATTTCAACAAAGGCAAATTGATTGTTAGAACGTTGCTTAGCAAAGATGTGAAAAATTTTCAAATAGACAACCGTCGCGTTCTCTCCAATACAGACGTTCTATCCTATGAGCCTAATGTTCACTAAATAAGTACCTATGCTATCTGAACTTATTGAAAAAGATACAAAATATTCTAGGAATAGTGAAATAAATACCATGCTTCTCAAAACAAAACAAAAAAACATACAGGGTATGTAAAATGGGGTCAAGTCAAACCATTGAAAATGTTTTAAGTATTTAAAATCGACGATTAAATAACGAATTTAAAAATTGCGTCAACGTAATAGACGTTCTTATGGAAGATTAGAAAAATTGGACTTAAAACAGGAAAGCACGTAACTGAAAAAATAAAGGAAGAGAAAGAAAGAAGGCAAAATAGTATATTGCGTTATTCTAAGGGCTGCTAAAGAAGAACACATGTTTAAATAAGTTACCATTGGAACAAGATAAGCGCCGTACTAATATTGGGTAAATGATTAGTATAGCTTTTATATTGTAAGTAAAGTCACGTGATAGCCTAACCTTGTTAATACTCAACATCAAACTACAAAAAATAACTATAGAATTGTAATCATTTAAATAGAGACATTGATTTAGTTATGCTAAATATTTAGATTCAATCTCTAACTGCGGCAGATTTTACGAAATAGTTTTGAAAATAACAATTAAAATAAAAACACAAGACAAAGTTTAAAATTATATTTGTTTTATTTAGGAAAATTGAATAATTCTGTATATTGTACTTAATTAGTAATTCAATGTCTGTTATTTTTCAATTACTAGGGTTTGTAAATTGCCTCTACAGTCCATAAAATGAAAAATTGTTTTTGCTTTTCACATTAAAAAAGTGAACAATTGTTTGCCTTTCTTAAAGAAATTAACGTGATAAATTCTTCTTGTGCAGAGTTAAGGCTAGTAACCTTATCTTGTTTAAGCAGGATCTGTAAGGCTTAGCAATCTTGGCTGGACTTATCCTGACCCGGTTCTTCTTCGTTAGGCCACGGGAAGGCTTGGCCGATAGCTTGGCTGGGACTTACATCAAAGCTGGGTCGTCATCATGACAGGGTCGAGGTACCTCGGACTAATACGGCCGGTGCATAGACGTTCCACCCTGGGCTGCTGGGACTTGTGACGGCTTGACCAGCTTGGCCGGGACTTATAAGGCCTGGTAGTCATGATTTGGACTCTGATGTCCTGGCCGGGACGGACGCGGCTTTATCATGGCTTCCGGGCCTTGTACGGCTTGGCCTATAGCTTGGTTGGGACTTCACTTATTAAGGCTTGGCAGTCTAGTGTGACACTCTATGTATTGGCCTTAATAGACTGGGGTATTTTCACCTTTATAGTGGCTTCCGGGCCTTGTGCGGCTTGGCCTATAGCTCGGTCAGGACTTACACGCGGCTCAACTTTGAAGACGAGGAATTGATAAGCTTGGCCTATTGATGGCTGGGACCTTTAGGCCTTGTGTATTCATAGATATGTCTTACTAGACCCTAGTTACTGAAAAATTATGATTGACCTTATTTATTTATTGATAATATTGACAGAATAAAAAACTTAATGTTACGTATAATTCTGTTTGGTCCAAACACCTAGCAGATTTTCCAAAGGGTAAAGAGCCAAATATAATTCACTTAATCTAGTTTCAACTAATAATTTTTTAAAAAGTACTGAAAGTCTGTGGTTTTATTTCTTTCTAAAATATAATAATATGTCCTTTATTTTTAATAAAATTGTTTCAATAGTATAACTTACGATGTAAACATATCTTCAAGTGCGCCAAGATATTTCCATATAAGTGAAGTCTTTATGCCTCAAGAATTATTTTGCAACAAAATAGTTGTGTGTGTGTATTTATATATATATATATATATACACATAACTGACTAGAAAACGTTTTAATTTGGAACATTCTGTTTTGTAGAAGCAAATAACCAATTGTTTTATTGAATGTTTTGAGATAGAGATTTAGAGAAAACAACGTGGATTTATTTACAAAGAAGAACACATAAAGTTTCTTGGGAAGAATGGAGAAAGCATACTACTAAACATAATAACGAAGATGAAATACAACAGGATCTTACAGAACACGAAATAAGATAACTATCTTTCAAGAAGGTACAATTTTGAAAAGAAGATGAAGGTATAGAGACTTGATCCAGCTCCGAGGGAGAAAACTGTGAAATAGAAGAACTAGCCAGAGGGAAATTCAAAAGAAATATTCCAGTTTATTGGCATTAGAATATTAACATTGAGAATTTATTATACTAAAGGAGTAAAAATACTGAAATTAAATTTTTTAATTTAACCGCATATAAGAGTTAATTCATTTCTAGAAATTGTATCATCAATTAAACTTGACATTGAAATGAGTAACTGCCTACATAACCCAATTTGAACTGTGTAATAAAAAGTAGATATAAAGTTTCTAAAATGATGCCAACTTTAAAATAGTTTTGAATGCAATTTCTCTTTTAAAATAAACTGCATAGTTTCAACTTATTGGACAAGCTGATCGCAGATAGAGATATATATAGAGAAATATGCATGCTAGTGAAAAACATGCAAGCTCACAGATTTCTCTCATCTTTTAATATTTACAATAAATTGTTTTCAATATATATATATATATATATATATATATATATATATATATATATATATATATATATATACATACTATTTGTTTCTTTTCCATATGCCCTTACCATTTATTTATAGTGTAAAGTGGAGGGGGGCGTGGATGGCTTTCACTTCAAGAGGAAGGTGCGTGGTACCAAAAGGTTTGGGAACCCCTGGTATAGATGAAATTCTGACGTGAAAAACAATATTAATGACCCACCCTATAACTTCTCACCTAAATGTAACACTGTAATTACTATCTTCATACGTTATTTAGAATCTTTTGGATTATAGAAATAATAATTGCATAGTTTTGTAAGAAGTGTATGATATGATATCTGCCCCCAGAATAATATTTTGTGCAAAGCTATGGAAATTGTGTGCTAAACCCTTCAACATGAACCAGAGAAAAAACAGTTTTACAAAAAATTATAAACCAAACAGCCTTCTATATGAAAATAGAATTCTAAATGGAAAAAAGTGGAGTAACGACTTAGCTGTGTTCTTGTTAATAGATAAAACTCATTTTGTCATTTGTTAATTCTCTATTATTAAGAGAACAATAAATTTTTCATAGGATTGGAATCCTACATAATTGTTTAAATGCCAGTTTAGGAGCTGGTGAATATAAATAGCTTTATACCAAACATTTATTTATTTTTACAAGTGTTTCACGGCAGTAAATCATACCTTGATAATTGTGGATTTTCACTCAGCTTATGTTGTGAGAAAGTCTGTGGATTTATTGTTGTTCACGTATTAAACTGTTACCTTTTAGATGGAGGAAAGTGTGGTAATTTATAGAGGCGCCTGTTAGTGAAGTGCAAGTGAACAATGTCGTTGCACAGCACTCTTTTCCTATGTTTTCTTTATTTTTGGACAACAGACATGGATATTGTTCCATGTGCATTGAGTTTTTAATGAACCCTCCAGTAATCCGGGAGTATCCCAGCCCCATATCTGCCGGATTAGCGAGAGTTTACTGTGTTTAAAAGGCGACCAACCAGTGTGACTATTATTGCCTACAAAGGATTGGAACGGACTATTACAGGATCATAAAACTCACTGGTAAGTAGCGAAAAGTGGCAGCAAGTGTTTAAAGATGCCTACTCTCCATCATGGTCGTATCTACTAGTGTCACCTGATAAGAGAAACGATAAGGAAAAGTAGGTGGGTTATACAAGTTATAGTGACCCTTGATACTGAGATTAAAGAAAACTACGGAATAACTTGTATAAATAAACTTTCTCTCGCCTAGAATGAGTACATACTTCAATATTAAGTTTAATAAAAATATTACATTTTTTTAAAACAGGATAACAATATACAATATAAATCCGTATAAACATATGAGAGAATATACAATAATAAGTGGCAAAATGGTAAGCGAATGTTTTTGAGAGATTCCATTTTCCTCTCTATGCAGTAGAGCCTATATATGGTGTTGGGCTATTGTCTACGTTTGTTACTATTTATTTGGCCTTGAGAGATCGGAGTAGGCGAGACGAGACGTAAGGGGGCTACTATAAATACTTTTCTACAAACATGATAAGAACTCAAAAAACTTGGATGAGACAATTGATGTTAGATAAAATCGATGATAAATTAGCTTCGGTGTGATCTAACAATCTTGAATTATATGTAGACATACCGGATGCAGAAACTGTTGATGTATAGAATATTTTGAATATAAAACATTTTTTTCAGGAGTACACGATAGATCTCGTGCGATCTCTCACGGCCAATTGCACGGTTACGTTGCCCGCACTATACCTTTATTTTACTTTGTACACGTGTCATACTGTATATAAGAAAATATTTCTATCTCTATTTTAAAACCTATTTTATTTAGAATTTCTTAGTAATGTTTTTAAAATTCTTTCTGATCTGAGGAATACTGAAAACGTGGGCTGTCCACTTGGGCATGCGGCGATTTATGTCGTTACATCAACGGCCAAAGTTCGGAGCAGTTGTAAGTTATTTTGACAGTTGGAAGTTGCGTTATTAAACAAGTTTATGTTGGGAGCAAATATTGACAAGTTGGAGGACGGATGGTCCGAATCAATTGCCAAGTTATTAGAAACTTTTTCACTAGAAGTTCATGCTTGTTTGCTCGTAGCATATGAGGTACGCTTTACGCTAAAGTTTCAATTTCATCATGGCATTCGTGATCAATGCCATAAACCAATATGTAATTATCTTTACTTAAGTAAGTAAGCGATAAAGTAATTGTACACATCTTTACATTAATTATTAAATAATTTTACAATGTTTGAATATGTACAGATAAACCTCCTGCCTATACAAATAATATTCTTTTTTTAGGTTAGGTTAGGTTAGGTTAGGTTAGGTTAGGTTAGGGTTTGAGTTGATTTCTCTTCAAGGGCAATAGCAAAATATATCGTCTTAGAAGGACGTGAAGAAGAATACACATGATTAGGAACATAAAACTCTTGATCTGGGAGGCAAGGAAAGGCCCGACAGTGCAGCGTAATTCTTCATTGCAGGAGAGGAGCCGTAGGAGGAGTCACCCGCATCATCCTAGTATAGGAAGATGTATAAGGAGAGATATATGGAATAAAGATGGACGAACTAATAAAGGAAAGGTGCTGCAATGGAAGTCAGAGAAGAGGGAAGCCAATGGACGGGGCAGAGACAGGTATAATTTTCATCCTTGGGAGAAACTATAGGATACTTTAGAGTGGGAAGATGTACTGTATTAGGAAGATGTTTGGAATAGAGTATGTTAGGGTTAAGGTAGAAAACATGGTGTTGCAATGGTGCTCTAAGATATAAAAGGAAGGAATCTTAGCAGTGTCACACCTAAAGTAGAGTTTATCTCTAGTAGAACGAATTTCATTTATATTCATAGCATTTCTTGTTTTAGCCGTCTTGGTTGGGACATAATCCTGACGAAAGAAGTATTAAAGGTGCCAGTTCGGGAAATCTGAATATCTAAATTGCGATTACTTGAGAGTAATCAAATGGCTTTATATTTTACAATTTTAAGTAACTATTATCACGAAAGTTGTAGTACTTGTTCAACCAATTTGCATATACTTCATGAACATTTTCTTGAAATGAAAACCACTACAACTGGATCAGTGGAGTTCTAGATTTGAAAATGAACAAAACAACAACAAAATTTTGCATACAGTAATGTTTTATGTAACCCTAAAAGTAATTTCGCCGCAGTCGTTGGGAATCTACTTGCGGAACGATGATGCGTTCAGCCACATGCAATCTCGTGGAAACAAATTGCGCGAGTAATTATAAAAATATATTGCATGTAGGAGTGTCCCTAGAGGGCGCTAAACTCTGGCGGACATGCGGATTAAATTTACCGCTTTGTCGAGGGGTTTGGGTTTTGTGCGCGAACGTGTAATGGTATTTTTGCTTCAACTGCGAGAAAGTATAACTTATTTGAATCTAAAATTATTTTCTATTCGGAATATATATAAATTTCTTTGAGAGTTTACGAATGAAATTAAAATAGTTGTAAATGAATTTGTAACATTTTTGTTTAAAGGGTTCTAACTTATAAAAATAGAACCGTATGCATAAGGTATTGAGCGTCCAATGTAAGGTAGGGATGACCGATCCAGTGACTTTAACGGATCGATGAATTTAGTGACAGAGCTAAGTTTGGATCAGTGACATTTACCCGTAACAAGAGATACTGAAACTCATCTGTATGTGCCAATAACAGGCAGGGATACCACACTGATGAAATGATTCCACACCTCGCTTTTTTCTTTTTTGGAAGGCTCATTTTATTTAAAAATAAACTCCTACGACATTAAGAACAAACTAACGAGTGCGAAATAGCGTCTACTGTACACAACACTGCCACTATCTTGAAACCTGACTCAAATAAATCACCCACACACGACGTAAATGAGTAGAACCAGTGACAGCGACAAATCAACCAATGACAGACGTGGTAAAATATCAGTAACATTTCAGTCGCGACAGTGACATTTTGCCCTATCACAACAGAGACAACCCCCTCTCCCCTTCAGTCAACAACAATGCACGATAGTCGGAGTCGTGAGCCAAGCGGTGAGAACAGACCCAATGACAGCAACAAATCAACCAATGACAGCCGTTTCATCTAGTGACTGCAACTTTTGCCTAATCACAACAGCGGCAACTTTCGATCGATCCATTGTCACTGCAACTGGCATTTTCCTTATTGACACTGGTACCACAAGTGACAAACGAATATCAGTGACAAGTCACCGTGACAGAAAATATCGACCATCCCTAGTATGAGGAGACTCCTGAGTACGAGGGATTAAGGTCCCTAACTTACAAAAAAGGTTGTAATTAAGTTATTTTATACAACGTCTAAGGGTAGGTTTGGTGGCCCCGAGGTTATGGAACGCCAGTCACGTGTCAATGACTGCGGATAGGATTATAGAGCAGGACTTCTTGTACATGGGTGTTTCATTTAGGAAGGGTATTTCCAAGTGGAAGGAAGTTTATTTGGGTGGGATTATTGCGATTTTATTCTAAGGGAAGTTTATTTAATTTTACGGGAACATGCACGACTGTCAGTAGGCTTTTCATGTTTGATAAGAGTGAACATTTCTTTGCATATGAACTGAGTGTTATAAATAAATAAATATATGTGTTAATAAATGTATAATGTACACAAGACTTCAATGTACGTTACAATGGCCGCATATTTGAGAAATAAAACTCGGGCATATCTAAATGGCTGCTATGGCTTGTATCCATAGAAGGATCGTTGTAAGTATGGGTGACTTTCTTAACAAACTTTTAAAAGACTTTAAAGGCGCAACATTTCCTTGCGGAACGGTAGTTTCGTAAACGGAAAATCAAAGTTTGCTTTTAAGACGCTTGTAAGTCTTCAAATTTCCTACACTACTACCGCTTGTAGGCTACAAGTAATGTTTGAGTAAGACTGTTCTTTAAGGTTCAGTTCATTCACTTTGTGTACTTGTGTTTAACTTTAAGGGCTCGAATGGCATTTAATTGTTAAAATTTTACATTGGAATAATTAGCTCTAAAACCCCTGAAAGGGATTTTTGATTGCGCTACCGAGGAAAAGATATACCTACATCATTTGATATAAACTCGTTGCCGCATTACTAGCTTGTATTAATATATTCCAACAACCGTGCCTAGCTGCATAAAAACGTTAGTGTGGTTAGCTCCAAAACCTCCTGGGATATCAATGCCTACTCCAAGAAGGGATTTTTGATTGCGCTACTGAGGACAAGATATACCAACATCAATTGATATAAACTCGTTGCCGCATTACTAGCTTGTATTAATATATTCCAACAACCGTGCCTAGCTGCATAAAAACGTTAGTGTGGTTAGCTCCAAAACCTCCTGGGATATCAATGCCTACTCCAAGAAGGGATTTTTGATTGCGCTACTGAGGACAAGATATACCAACATCAATTGATATAAACTCGTTGTCGCATTACTAGCTTGTATTAATAAATTCCAACAACCGTGCCTAGCTGCATAAAAACGTTAGTGTGGTTAGCTCCAAAACCTCCTGGGATGTCAATGCCTACCCCAAGAAGGGATTTTTGATTGCGCTACTGAGGACAAGATATACCAACATCAATTGATATAAACTCGTTGTCGCATTACTAGCTTGTATTAATAAATTCCAACAACCGTGCCTAGCTGCATAAAAACGTTAGTGTGGTTAGCTCCAAAACCTCCTGGGATATCAATGCCTACTCCAAGAAGGGATTTTTGATTGCGCTACTGAGGACAAGATATACCAACATCAATTGATATAAACTCGTTGCCGCATTACTAGCTTGTATTAATAAATTCCAACAACCGTGCCTAGCTGCATAAAAACGTTAGTGTGGTTAGCTCCAAAACCTCCTGGGATGTCAATGCCTACCCCAAGAAGGGATTTTTGATTGCGCTACTGAGGACAAGATATACCAACATCAATTGATATAAACTCGTTGTCGCATTACTAGCTTGTATTAATAAATTCCAACAACCGTGCCTAGCTGCATAAAAACGTTAGTGTGGTTAGCTCCAAAACCTCCTGGGATGTCAATGCCTACCCCAAGAAGGGATTTAGATTGCGCTACTGAGGACAAGATATACCAACATCAATTGATATAAACTCGTTGTCGCGTTACTAGCTTGTATTAATAAATTCCAACAACCGTGCCTAGCTGCATAAAAACGTTAGTGTGGTTAGCTCCAAAACCTCCTGGGATGTCAATGCCTACTCCAAGAAGGGATTTTTGATTGCGCTACTGAGGACAAGATATACCAACATCAATTGATATAAACTCGTTGTCGCATTACTAGCTTGTATTAATAAATTCCAACAACCGTGCCTAGCTGCATAAAAACGTTAGTGTGGTTAGCTCCAAAACCTCCTGGGATGTCAATGCCTACCCCAAAAAGGGATTTTTGATTGCGCTACTGAGGACAAGATATACCAACATCAATTGATATAAACTCGTTGTCGCATTACTAGCTTGTATTAATAAATTCCAACAACCGTGCCTAGCTGCATAAAAACGTTAGTGTGGTTAGCTCCAAAACCTCCTGGGATGTCAATGCCTACTCCAAGAAGGGATTTTTGATTGCGCTACTGAGGACAAGATATACCAACATCAATTGATATAAACTCGTTGTCGCATTACTAGCTTGTATTAATAAATTCCAACAACCGTGCCTAGCTGCATAAAAACGTTAGTGTGGTTAGCTCCAAAACCTCCTGGGATGTCAATGCCTACTCCAAGAAGGGATTTTTGATTGCGCTACTGAGGACAAGATATACCAACATCAATTGATATAAACTCGTTGTCGCATTACTAGCTTGTATTAATAAATTCCAACAACCGTGCCTAGCTGTATAAAGAAGCTGAAAACATTTTGCTAGCCACGACAATACAATGTGGGCCTCACTTATGTCTCATTCAAGTGACAAAGCACTAAACTCGGCGCGACAAGTGGGCAACGTAATGAGAAGTCTCTCTGGATTTATTTGCAAAGCTTCTTAGCGTCACCACCAGGCTGCCCCACCTGCCAGAAATACATGTCACGACGTTCCTGTTCTATTGTGTTAACGATGCTATGGGGAACGGTACTGCTTAAGAGAGTTCTGAAAGTAAGGCAACTAATAAGTCGTTGAAGTGTTGTGGAGAAATGCGGAGCGCCACTACAAGAAAGGGTAGTGCGAAATGAACTACTTTCACCAGGGTTAAAATTAGGGATATGCCGATTGTTTCTCGATTCCAGGAATCGTCGATTCTAAGGATATCAAGGGATCGTCGATACTCGATTCTGCATTGATTAAAGTGCCGATTCTGATTTTTGTTTTTTAACTGCTAACTGTCTTACTCAAGTATTAATTGCTTGAATAAATTAAACTATTAAAGCAATAATCAATTTGAGATCACTAATATATTATTATTATTTATGGCCCAACAAAGACGATCGGAAGCATTTCTGGTCCGTTTGTCACCGCTCTTCTCGCTCTGCTATCTCACTCTCTCCCCGTCTCTGGCTGCCACTACACCGCCGCCGCTTCTTACATGTCGAAACAAAGGATAAAGAAAACGTTCTTCAAATTTCTCCAGTTATACAAACTGAAATAGCTATTACTGAAATTATATAAAACTGTGAACTGAAGTTCACATTTGTAACTTTAAATAAATCATTACTTTTAACCGATATGTTTTTCATGTTTTCAGAAACTTCTGTTTATAAATCAAGGACGAACGCTTTGTGCAGCCTATTACATTAAAAAGGAACTTCTAAGACGCTTCACCGTATGACAATGATGTTAACTAAACTCATTAATAGAGAATATCAAGTAGGCCTTTATACCTTGAAAGAATCGAGAATCGACTTAAGAATTGAGAAACTGAAGAAAGCTGAGAAAGAATTACGAAAGATTAGAATCGTAATCGAAAATTTTTGGTATCCGCCAATCCCTAGTTAAAAGCAAGTGTACGTCAGGTAAGGGACCCTATCCACGAAACCCTATGCCATAATCGTACCATATCCCTTGTGCCAGAAGATCATCCTGCCCTTTTCTCTATAAGTTACCCGTCCTTTTTAGGTACACGAGCCAATCGAAGGGAGAATTAATTGTCGGGGCCAGTAGTCTTGGTCCAGTGGCGTGAACGTCTGAAGGCGGGTTTACATGATGCCAATCGAAGAGTCAATTGTCGGGGTCAGTTGTCTTGCGCCAGTAGCTTGAATGTCTTTGAAGGCGGGTTTACAAGATGCCAATCGAAGAGACAATTGTCGGGGCCAGTAGTCTTGGTTCAGTAGCGTGAATGTCTGAAGGCGGGTTTACATGATGCCAATCGAAGAGTCAATTGTCGGGGTCAGTTGTCTTGCGCCAGTAGCTTGAATGTCTGAAGGCGGTGCCAATCGAAGAGACAATTGTCGGGGTCAGTTGTCTTGTGCCAGTTGCCTGAATGTCTGAGGCCAGTCCAATTGAATGGGAACTTGTTCACACGGCGAAACTATTGCCTCGGTAGTTGGTGACGAAAACTGGACGAGTGCTTATCGTCTATTGTGTTTCGTGATGAATTGAAAGTAATGAGAAAGGATCTATGTCAAGAAATTATCACTGAGGCATGTGAAGTTCTCGAGGAAGAGTTAAATAAAAAGATGCAGTGGACAAGGAAATGGCTTTTGAAAACACAGACAAGGAGCGTCATAACAACTGATAAAAGAATAACAAATGGTGGATCCATTGGAATATAAAACATGTTTAAGGATGAGTCCGGAGAGTTTTGACGAACTATTGTGCAGCTTGTTGAAAGTAAATTATCTAAACAAGACACAATAATGAGGAAAGCACTGCCTCCTAAGTCTAAATTAGAAGTGACACCATTATTTCTTGCTACAAGAAATAGTTCCATATGTCTACAGAATTTCTACCGAGTGTGATGGAAGAACAAATGCAAACTGGCCCAGAACGAGAGATCTACTGCACTACAATGTTCACACGACGCCAATTGTCTAGATAACTGTCTTGATAGAGTGGCGGGGGCGTAACTGCGTCCAGTCAATTGTCCTCTGTCTACTCCTGGAGACAGACGAATTTCAGGACAACTGGCAGGGCAGTTGGTACGCCAATTGGCCAGAGGTGTTTACACGTAGCCAATAATTGTATGCCAGTAAGTTGTCCTCTAACAATTGTCTCCGCAACTGGATCGCCTTAGAACACAGATCAAACAAGCCTCTGTTAAAGTGTGCGTTCAGAACAATATATAGACCGCCTTAGAACACATATCAAACAAGGCTCTGTTAAAGTGTGCGTTCAGAACAATATATAGACCGCCTTAGAACACATATCAAACAACGCTCTGTTAGTGTGCGTTCAGAACAATATATAGACCGCCTTAGAACACATATCAAACAAGGCTCTGTTAGTGTGCGTTCAGAACAATATATGGACCGCCTTAGAACACAGGTCAAACAAGGCTCTGTTAAAGTGTGCGTTCAGAACAATATATAGACCGCCTTAGAACACATATCAAACAAGGCTCTGTTAGTGTGCGTTCAGAACAATATATGGACCGCCTTAGAACACAGGTCAAACAAGGCTCTGTTAAAGTGTGCGTTCAGAACAATATATAGACCGCCTTAGAACACATATCAAACAAGGCACTGTTAGTGTGCATTCAGAACAATATATGGACCGCCTTAGAACACATATCAAACAAGGCTCTGTTAAAGTGTGCGTTCAGAACAATATATAGACCGCCTTAGAACACATATCAAACAACGCTCTGTTAGTGTGCGTTCAGAACAATATATAGACCGCCTTAGAACACATATCAAACAAAGCTCTGTTAGTGTGCGTTCAGAACAATATATGGACCGCCTTAGAACACAGGTCAAACAAGCCTCTGTTAAAGTGTGCGTTCAGAACAATATATAGACCGCCTTAGAACACATATCAAACAACGCTCTGTTAGTGTGCGTTCAGAACAATATATGGACCGCCTTAGAACACAGATCAAACAAGCCTCTGTTAAAGTGTGCGTTCAGAACAATATATAGACCGCCTTAGAACACATATCAAACAACGCTCTGTTAGTGTGCGTTCAGAACAATATATAGACCGCCTTAGAACACATATCAAACAACGCTCTGTTAGTGTGCGTTCAGAACAATATATGGACCGCCTTAGAACACAGATCAAACAAGCATCTGTTAGTGTGCGTTCAGAACAATATATGGACCGCCTTAGAACACATATCAAACAAAGCTCTGTTAGTGTGCGTTCAGAACAATATATGGACCGTCTTAAAACACAGTTCAAACAAGCATCTGTTAGTGTGCGTTCAGAACAATATATGGACCGCCTTAGAACACATATCAAACAACGCTCTGTTAGTGTGCGTTCAGAACAATATATGGACCGCCTTAGAACACAGATCAAACAAGCCTCTGTTAAAGTGTGCATTCAGAACAATATATAGACCGCCTTAGAACACATATCAAACAAAGCTCTGTTAGTGTGCTTTCAGAACAATATATGGACCGCCTTAGAACACATATCAAACAAGGCTCTGTTAGTGTGCGTTCTACACAATATATGGACCGCCTTAGAACACAGATCAAACAAGCCTCTGTTAAAGTGTGCATTCAGAACAATATATAGACCGCCTTAGAACACATATCAAACAAAGCTCTGTTAGTGTGCTTTCAGAACAATATAAGGACCGCCTTAGAACACATATCAAACAAAGCTCTGTTAGTGTGCGTTCAGAACAATATATGGACCGCCTTAGAACACATATCAAACAAGGCTCTGTTAGTGTGCGTTCAGAACAATATATGGACCGCCTTAGAACACATATCAAACAAGGCTCTGTTAGTGTGCGTTCAGAACAATATATGGACCGCCTTAGAACACAGATCAAACAAGCCTCTGTTAAAGTGTGCATTCAGAACAATATATAGACCGCCTTAGAACACATATCAAACAAGGCTCTGTTAGTGTGCGTTCAGAACAATATATGGACCGCCTTAGAACACATATCAAACAAGGCTCTGTTAGTGTGCGTTCAGAACAATATATGGACCGCCTTAGAACACAGATCAAACAAGCATCTGTTAAAGTGTGCGTTCAGAACAATATATAGATAGCCTTAGAACACATATCAAACAACGCTCTGTTAGTGTGCGTTCAGAACAATATATAGACCGCCTTAGAACACATATCAAACAACGCTCTGTTAGTGTGCGTTCAGAACAATATATGGACCGCCTTAGAACACAGATCAAACAAGGCACTGTTAGTGTGCGTTCAGAACAATATATGGACCGCCTTAGAACACATATCAAACAAGGCTCTGTTAGTGTGCGTTCAGAACAATATATGGACCGCCTTAGAACACAGATCAAACAAGGCACTGTTAGTGTGCGTTCAGACCAATATATGGACCGCCTTAGAACACAGATCAAACAAGGCACTGTTAGTGTGCGTTCTACACAATATATGGACCGCCTTAGAACACAGATCAAACAAGGCACTGTTAGTGTGCGTTCAGAACAATATATGGACCGCCTTAGAACACAGATCAAACAAGGCTCTGTTAGTGTGCGTTCTACACAATATATGGACCGCCTTAGAACACAGATCAAACAAGGCACTGTTAGTGTGCGTTCAGAACAATATATGGACCGCCTTAGAACACAGATCAAACAAGGCTCTGTTAGTGTGCGTTCAGAACAATATATGGACCGCCTTAGAACACAGATCAAACAAGGCACTGTTAGTGTGCGTTCTACACAATATATGGACCGCCTTAGAACACAGATCAAACAAGGCACTGTTAGTGTGCGTTCAGAACAATATATGGACCGCCTTAGAACACAGATCAAACAAGGCTCTGTTAGTGTGCGTTCTACACAATATATGGACCGCCTTAGAACACAGATCAAACAAGGCACTGTTAGTGTGCGTTCAGAACAATATATGGACCGCCTTAGAACACAGATCAAACAAGGCTCTGTTAGTGTGCGTTCAGAACAATATATAGACCGTCTCAGAACACAGATCAAACAAGGCTCTGTTAGTGTGCGTTCAGAATAATATATGGACCGCCTTAGAACACAGATCAAACAAGGCTCTGTTAGTGTGCGTTCAGAACAATATATAGACCGCCTTAGAACACAGATCAAACAAGGCTCTGTTAGTGTGCGTTCTACACAATATAAGGACCGCCTTAGAACACAGATCAAACAAGGCTCTGTTAATGTGCGTTCTACACAATATATAGACCGCCTTAAACACAGATCAAACAAGGCACTGTTAGTGTGCGTTCAGAACAATATATGGACCGCCTTAGTACACAGATCAAACAAGGCACTGTTAGTGTGCGTTCTACACAATATATAGACCGCCTTAGAACACAGATCAAACAAGGCACTGTTAGTGTGCGTTCAGAACAATATATGGACCGCCTTAGAACACAGATCAAACAAGGCTCTGTTAGTGTGCGTTCTACACAATATATAGACCGCCTTAGAACACAGATCAAACAAGGCACTGTTAGTGTGCGTTCAGAACAATATATGGACCGCCTTAGTACACAGATCAAACAAGGCACTGTTAGTGTGCGTTCAGAACAATATATGGACCGCCTTAGAACACAGATCAAACAAGGCACTGTTAGTGTGCGTTCAGAACAATATATGGACCGCCTTAGTACACAGATCAAACAAGGCACTGTTAGTGTGCGTTCAGAACAATATATGGACCGCCTTAGAACACAGATCAAACAAGGCACTGTTAGTGTGCGTTCAGAACAATATATAGACCGCCTTAGAACACAGATCAAACAAGGCACTGTTAGTGTGCGTTCAGAACAATATATAGACCGCCTTAGAACACAGATCAAACAAGGCTCTGTTAGTGTGCGTTCTACACAATATAAGGATCGCCTTAGAACACAGATCAAACAAGGCTCTGTTAGTGTGCGTTCTACACAATATATAGACCGCCTTAGAACACAGATCAAACAAGGCTCTGTTAGTGTGCGTTCTACACAACATATGGACCGCCTTAGAACACAGATCAAACAAGGCTCTGTTAGTGTGCGTTCTACACAATATATAGACCGTCTTAGAACACAGATCAAACAAGGCTCTGTTAATGTGCGTTCTACACAATATATAGACCGCCTTAGAACACAGATCAAACAAGGCACTGTTAGTGTGCGTTCAGAACAATATATGGACCGCCTTAGTACACAGATCAAACAAGGCACTGTTAGTGTGCGTTCTACACAATATATAGACCGCCTTAGAACACAGATCAAACAAGGCACTGTTAGTGTGCGTTCAGAACAATATATGGACCGCCTTAGAACACAGATCAAACAAGGCTCTGTTAGTGTGCGTTCTACACAATATATAGACCGCCTTAGAACACAGATCAAACAAGGCACTGTTAGTGTGCGTTCAGAACAATATATGGACCGCCTTAGTACACAGATCAAACAAGGCACTGTTAGTGTGCGTTCAGAACAATATATGGACCGCCTTAGAACACAGATCAAACAAGGCACTGTTAGTGTGCGTTCAGAACAATATATGGACCGCCTTAGTACACAGATCAAACAAGGCACTGTTAGTGTGCGTTCAGAACAATATATGGACCGCCTTAGAACACAGATCAAACAAGGCACTGTTAGTGTGCGTTCAGAACAATATATAGACCGCCTTAGAACACAGATCAAACAAGGCTCTGTTAGTATGCGTTCTACACAATATATGGACCGCCTTAGAACACAGATCAAACAAGGCACTGTTAGTGTGCGTTCTACACAATATATGGACCGCCTTAGAACACAGATCAAACAAGGCTCTGTTAGTGTGCGTTCTACACAATATATGGACCGCCTTAGAATACAGATCAAACAAGGCACTGTTAGTGTGCGGTCTACACAATATATGGACCGCCTTAGAACACAGATCAAACAAGGCACTGTTAGTGTGCGTTCTACACAATATATGGACCGCCTTAGAACACAGATCAAACAAGGCACTGTTAGTGTGCGTTCTACACAATATATGGACCGCCTTAGAACACAGATCAAACAAGGCACTGTTAGTGTGCGTTCTACACAATATATGGACCGCCTTAGAACACAGATCAAACAAGGCTCTGTTAGTGTGCGTTCTACACAATATATGGACCGCCTTAGAACACAGATCAAACAAGGCACTGTTAGTGTGCGTTCAGAACAATACGAGTATATAGACCTAACGTTCGCGACACTTGTAGATTTAAAACACACTCTGAGAACGTAAGTCACTGAGTACAACTCAGCACTGATTATGCTGTAAATAGGTCGATTTCAGGAAACTTATGCAAATTATGAAATGTTGACTCGTCTACAAGAAACGGTTTTTCAAAGAAATCTGACGACAAAATTTACATGAAAGCCAGCCTTTGAATAATGTAGTCGTTTGAATTTGCGTACGATATGAATGTAAGATTTAAGGGTTTAAATTCCCAACAGGAAAATGTTTTGAATGGGAAATAAGAATTTCGATTCTTGCATTTTGATTAACTTCACTTCAACGACAACAAATGCTGACTTTTTAATTAGGCCTACTTCAACGCCAGCGCCTCGCGACAAACAAATCAGTCGTATTGCCAACGAGGCTAAATTATTTCCATAAAATACGGCGCGTAAAGATAAAACACACGTTTCAATTATCCAACTATAAAGCCATAGGAAGCCAAGACACCGGGCCGATAAGGTCTTGGTGTAACAACACGCACGCGGTTGCCGCAGCCAGATGGCCAGATAGCATTGCCTCCAGGTAATCCCGACCGTCTCCGATAGATGGCTCTGCGATCTACATAAAGCGATTCCCTGATGGCCTGCGGCTCGGAGCAATTTAGCCAGTATCTTGTGAATATCGATAGATTGCCATCGACACGACTCCAACAAGACACACATGGCATTGTCTCGTGCAGGAGGTCGGCTCATCACATAACAATCGATTTTAAAGACGTGTATGCGATTGTCGTGCGCTTAAAAAATGTTTTACAGCTTTAATCAGTATTTTTTATTGATAAATAATTCAACATAAAACAATTAAGAGTTAATTAATATTTTGCAAAATGGAGAATAATCATTTCGTTTTAAATATAATATATATTTATAATAATATAATATTTATTAATATAATATCACAGTGCCTATTAATAATATAAGTTGAATATAATATGTTGTTAATAAATCCTTATTTTATTACATACCTACTCTTAATCAAAACAAAAAAATAATTTCAATTAGATATTACATAGGGATGGGTCGATTCCTAAAATTTTCGATTCCGATTCCGATTCTAAAATTTTCCGTTCGATTCTCGATTCTTTAGTCGATTCTCGATTCTTTCAAGTTATATTAGCTTACATTCTAGTTCTCTAATAATTAATTTAGTTAACATCTTGGTCATATGGCAAAACCTTTTAAAAGTTCTGTTTTAATGTAATAGGCTACACAAAACCTTCAACCTTGATTTATCAATAGGAATTTTTTTAAACATAAAAACATATCAGAATAAAGTAATGACTTATTTTAAAGTTAAAAATGTGAACTTTACTGATTTTATGATGTTTGAAAAAATTCCTAAGCCTATTTACATTGTCTCCCAAACAAAACAAAAATTAAAAACAAACGAACAACATAAAAAGTAAAAAATTAATACAAATAGGATAGTTTTTAATATTTAAAAGTCTGGCAGGTAATGTACATTTCTATTCAAAAACACAAGCATTTGAACATGTTGTGGGTCAAGCTAGTTTCATCGCTAGTCACATATAGCTCCTGAAGTTGAGAAAGGTTTTTCAGAAAACACTGTCGGGAGTGGGCAGACAGGTATTTTATTGCCGTTGCATTTAAATGAGGGTATTTGGCACTTTGTACTGCCAAATACTTCCCAACATCACAATCTGGACTGGCTAATGGTTCCCCCAGATAATTGTTTACTTCTTCTTCCACTGTCAATTCCCCTGGGGTACCTTCTTCCCCAACATTCTGGATTAGTGGGGCATACCTTCTCCACATCTGGTGGGACCTTTTTTTTCTGCAGGTGTCTGGAACAAGTGCAACTGATTCAGGCCTATTTTGTATTTATTACTCAATCCCAGTTGATTTTTAACCGACTATCACTTGTAGGTCCTTTGTCTGAGGATAAAGTTTCTTCAAGTATAGATCTATTTTGTTGATAAATTTGGGCAAAATGAATGTTGTTTAAGTGCCTTTTCATATTTGATATATTATGTGGTTTTCCACCGTCAGTTTCTGTTAACCGTCATCGAATTGACGCGACGGCCAGTACCCTGAACCGAATACCGCCAGGCCTCTTAACGCTTTATGTTTATTAGTACTACTCAGCTGCTGTTGCTACTTTTGGAAAAATTAAGGCACAGTATTTAACAACAAGCTTCACACTACTTACAGATGTATTTACGATGGTTTTTGTTTGATAGATAAACGCCGACGGGATTAAAAACATGATGTTATTCTAAGAGCTTTTTGTCCGTAGTTACGGGCCGACACACATATTTGTTATAACGTATTGTAATGATTTTCACTACTGTTTTTAAAATTTCATAAAACCTTAAAAGTAAGTCGGAAATATTGACTAAATATTTAGTTGTAAAATAATCCTTAAAAACGGACTTTGTGAAAGGTAAGTACAAACATTGATACATCCTTACTAGGAAGTAAATTATAACGTAAATTCCTTAACAAGTAAATTATTTGGTGTTAAAACTTTTACTTAATATGAATCTTGGATAGTATTTACTGGACCTGTAGCATTACTTATCAGAGAGAGAATATATTACACTTTAGTTCTATATTCAAAATATTTATAAACTCACAAATCAATCACATGTGACACGTTTACGTGTCTTAGTGATAGGCGCAAAAACACTTTTATCACCAGTCTGTTTATTATTTGGGTAACCGGGACATGAAATTATGGTTTTGTTGTTTCTTGCTAACACAAAACACAAAAAATATCAAAACAGTGTTGCACAGATAATAAAATTTAATTAAATCAAAAACAATGTGGGGTAAATTGGTCCGACGGAGTTTATTTACGTTTCATTTACGGTAGGAAAAAACTATGTTGGGCCAGTTGGTCCGACACGTATTTTTATAAATATTCGGAATCGTGTGGAATCGGAATCGACACTTTTATGATGAAGAATCGAGTATCGACGATTCCTCGATACCACCTAGAATCGACGATTCCTGGAATCGAGAATCGGAATCGGTCCATCCCTAATATTACACATGCCAGTAGGTTGCCAGAATAACTCTTTTAATGAAATATTCAACAATAAATACATAAACTCTATTTAAAATATCCTTCTTTTAAAATATAACTAGATAATAAATGTTTATACCAATTAAGTAACGACCAAGAAGTAGACCAAATTTAAATGGCAGTCATAAACAAATGACTTAAATTAAAATTTGCAGCTAATTCAGAGCACTTTTACCTCAGCAATCACAATCCATTAAACAATGAATTTGAGATCTGTTTTTACGGTGAATACACAGAACACTAGTTTCCTGTTTGAACATTACGTAACGGATATTATATTGATATCTGATGTACTGTGTGTCAAGTTACGGTAATTTTTCCATTTTAGAGATTCAGACTAGGCGCAGTATCATACAATTTACGAAGATTTACTACAGTTAAATTAAAATTAGAAAGGTATTTTGAAGAAAAGGGTTAGGTGAGTAACCGACCGGAAGCAATAATTTCGCAGCTGTAGTTGCCACATCGCAAAAGGCCAAAAGAAACCTAGTGACAAATAGACTGAGAAACATGGCAACACTGTATATCCCCGTTATCGTTTAAATCGCCAGTGAGGCCACTGACAGAAAACTGAAGAATCTCTTTGATATTGGCTGGCAAAATACCTATATAATTTTAATTGTAATATAGATTTAGATGTCCAAAATACAAAGGTGTGGTTTTATTAATATACAATCTTTTTGTACTAAAGTCTAATCTAGAAATTAATTTTAGACTCCTAAAAAAAGGTTACCACAGTAGTATCGAAACGTCTAGATTTGTATTACAAACTATTTAACCTCAAGTGTGTCTATAATTAGTATCTGAAAAACACTTTTTATTTTAAACATAAATTGAGTAAACTTTGATGTAACATTGACATTTAATAACACAAATTGACGCAACTAATATAATTGTCTTTCACAATTCAATTCATTTTTTGCAAGAAATTAGAGGTAAAAAATGATTGCTATCTAACTTGACTATGGACGTGTAAAACTAATAACAATGTTTGCCTTTGTTTAGGTGACATCGCCCGGTAAAGCTATGGAAGGGGGATGGACATATAATTGAGCGGGAAAAAGGTAATTCTTATTTTCAATAAGTAATTAGTTGAAAATAACTAATAAAAATAATTTATAAGTAAATCGAATTTCTCTTCGAAAAGAAAGAAAAAAATACATAGCTGGCCGGAAGAGTTAACCAAATTAGCTGAGACATTGTCCAGTCAGTAAGACACGATTGCCGGAGGGTACTGGAATAACGTTCGGGGAAAATATGAAGCTGAACGCTGAAGCAGGGATTAGGTCAAATAAAGACGAAATTACAAAAGGTTGGACCAACCCTTGGGCGAATAAAATAATAAATACATGTCTTCGAATCCAGCCTAAACTAATTGTCTTATAATATATAATTCTGTTGCTACTGGTTTACTCCTACATTATTTTATTATAAATAAATAAAACTGCGTAACCACAAACGCCTTTTATTTAAATCCTGATGGACATTTCGATTGTAAATCAGTCATCGTCAGAGGATATTACTACAAAAGTGGCCTTTTTAGACTTGAGTAGGTCTTGTAATACTTTCCTCGGGTGATGATTGCTTTGCAATCGTAATGTATATAAAGATTTATATAAAAATTGTTTGTGGTCGGGGTTTCATTTGTTTATAATAAACAACTACACCACAGTCGAGCCAAGTTGTTATTACGAGTACATTATTTAAATTTCAATAGAGTATTTATATTGTGTTCCTTTGTTAGGTCATTAATGCTGGGGTTGGGTTAAAGTAGTGGCTGACAGTTAATTTCCTCTATAACAACATTTAGAGTACAGCCAGCAATTATTATAGGTTAAACCATTATTTATGGAACTAGGAAAAGATGTGGACTTCAGTACTTTAAAAAGTATGGTACAATTTTTAATTTTAAGCGTAGGTCTAAATATCCGGAGCCATTCATTTGTAAAGGAAATTTTAAAATGTAAACTTTAGAAAAATCCCTAATTTTAAATGCAATTTTTTGTTTTAGAACACTTACTAAAACTCTGTAGAATATTTTAACGTAGTTAAATTTAAGGCTTAGTAGAAAGGTTTCAAATAAATCACAAATTTAACATTGAAAATTCATTGCGCAAATGTTTCGACATGTATATAATGTCATCTTCGGGAGCATTAATTCAACAAAACTTACAATAAACAAAAAATACCATTTCAATAAAATTTTACATTCAAAGTTAATTGTACGAAAGAGATATTTACCTTGTAGCTAATATTGTAATTATTTTTCAAACCTGATTGCATGTACATGTACGTACAAGTAAACTATAGTCATTCTAGCACATAAAAACACACTAACCACTACAAAAATTAAGAGAATCCATATTCTATTTGACTGCAATTTGATCATAACTATTCTACTAACTTTAAAGTTTTAATTCGGATTTACAAACAAAAGCCATTGGATAAATTATAAGCCGGTTAAATATCGAATCAAAAGTTTACTTCATTAGTGCAACGTTTCAACAACTAGATTGTTGCCCTCATTAAGCCTTAAAACAATATTACATTGCTTATAAAATACAAGTACAAAACTATAATTTAAAACTTTTAAACAAAACCTCAATGAAATGTTAGTAAACAAACATAATAAAATAACCCACCAAAGTGGTGAGAGTCATAAATTAAACCTAAATACAATTAAAAACATTAACAAAACTGGGAGAACAACAATATACACATATAAAAACAACACAAAAATAATAGTTCAACATTATAACGGTGCCTATAATTTCGGATTATTTAAGCACTTTTTACAAACAAGAGAAAAAGATAGTATTTATAGATTACGGGAGAATAATGTGGTATATAAAATCAACTGTTTGGAGTGTGACGTCACTTATGTGGGGGAGACTAAGAGACAGGTTGGTGTTCGTGTACGTGAACATGAGAATAATAGTAAGAATGGCAAACACTCTTCCTCTCGTGTTTCCTTTGTACCTTGGAGTGTGACGTCACTTATGTGGGGGAGACTAAGAGACAGGTTGGTGTTCGTGTACGTGAACATGAGAATAATAGTAAGAATGGCAAACACTCTTCCTCTCGTGTTTCCTTTGTACCTTGGAGTGTGACGTCACTTATGTGGGGGAGACTAAGAGACAGGTTGGTGTTCGTGTACGTGAACATGAGAATAATAGTAAGAATGGCAAACACTCTTCCTCTCGTGTTTCCTTTGTACCTTGGAGTGTGACGTCACTTATGTGGGGGAGACTAAGAGACAGGTTGGTGTTCGTGTACGTGAGCATGAGAATAATAGTAAGGATGGTAAACACTCTTCCTCTCGTGTTTCCTTTGTACCTTGGAGTGTGACATCACTTATGTGGGGGAGACTAAGAGACAGGTTGGTGTTCGTGTACGTGAGCATGAGAATAATAGTAAGAATGGCAAACACTCTTCCTCTCGTGTCTCCTTTGTACATAGGGAAAGGTTTGGGCATAAATTTGATTTTGAAAAAAATATTATACTGGACAATGAGCCCATCTTGAGGAAGAGGACTTATTCTGAAGTCGTCCATATTAACTCACAATAGAATGGTAACAAAATTAAAAACTGTTTTGACAGGTTTTGTAGTATCTATAAGCCATTGCTATAAAAATTAAAATCATCCAAGAATTAGAGTTGGTTTGTGAGGTTGAAACTTTTGTTGTCTATAGTATTATCTATGGTTTATTTTGTTACTTTTGTGTTGTTTTTATGTGTATATTGTTGTTCTCCCAGTTTTGTTACTGTTTTAATTATATTTTAGTCGAATTTATGACTCTTGCCACTTTGGTGCGTAATTTTATTAGGTTTTTGAATGAAATGTCATTGAGGTTTTTTGTTTGAAAGTTTAAAATTATTGAAGTTGCTTAATGTAATCCTCTTGAGTAGAGGATTAGTTTCGTAAAAGGAACGAATCTTCTGAAACACGTCAGCAAGTAAGCAATTACGTATTCACTTAGTTACGTATTTTTAAAATCAGTTAAAATTATTGCTGTAAATGTAATTGTATTTTATATGCGTATTTATGAACAATGTATTGTTTTCAGGCTTGATAAGGGCAAGAATTTAGTTGCGAAACTTTGCACTAAATAAACTTTTGACTCGATATTCAACCTGCTTATAATTTACTCAATAGTTATCTTGAGTGGTCAAATAAACATAAATTGCAACAAAACCATTGTGGCAGACTTAACACCTTACATCTGTGACTCTAATGTCCGGAAGCTATCACCACTATAGCATTTCTGCACGGTGCGTGCCACACCTTTCCGCCATATTGTTTATGCTTATACCACTATCGGCTTCGCATTTCCGCCCAAACGACGATCAACAATTAAAACGTACAATCTGCACAGGGCGTATGTTTGATTGCAATCGCACCACTGCACTATGGGACGCAATCAGGAGTGACATCCTGCGGGGGTAAAAACATAAAATTGGAGTGGGAAATTTCCCGCATAACTTGGCCGGCTTACCTTATTTGCAGTCGTAATAAAATGTCGGCCGCAAATTGTAAAGTGACAATAAATAATTGAGAATTTACATGCAGAGGCCTGTAGGCGTAAACGCAAACTATACGGTGCATGTGGGACCTGTAGGCGTGTACGCAGCATCATGTCTGACCCGCCGTGATGAGTGTTGCAGAACGGCCGTGACGGGCAACTTTCAACATATGGAAATATTATTTCTAATAAACAGGTCGTGCTGTCGTAATTCCACGGACACAGAAGAACAGTTTGTTTAGGCACTGTTAAAATTTATCATTACCTGCCACGTTTTATTTTTACTGATATTATTGTAGAAAAAATTATCAGTTGAAAAATACAGGACAAGCTTAAACAATGAGTATACGAAAATATATTACATTATTGAAAAATAATAATAATATTAATGAATATATAGTTATAAACAAAGTAAATATAGATAAATAACAATTAATTATGAAACTTTAATTTCATACGTGTTTCGATTACTTATGTCATCATCATCAGTGATGCTACTGCAAACATATAATAACTATACCACTTATATATAATATGTATATTAACTACTATTATAACTTTATATAATTTATGTTATGTTAAGTTATAGTTATATGTTTCTAGTAGCACCACTGATGATGACGAAAAAAGTCATCGAAACTCATATGATTAAAGTGTTATAATTGTGAGTTGTGTATATTTACTTTGTTTATAACCTTATAGTCGGTGTTCAGGGTGGAGCAGACACCTTTAAATGGGTCATATAGAGCACAAATTGATAGACACAAGAATAGTTACGGACAAAGTTACATTAGGAAAACGCTTCCCCTCTGAGTAGGGCAAATAGGAGCATAAAAGCTTTCGTGTTCAGAGTCTCGCATTTAAAACTGGTATAATGGTCTATGATTATTAAATACAAGAGTCTGTTTACCATATGTTTACTCGTGTTATACAACACAAATCTTCGGTTATGAAATACTGTCAACCATTGTTATATTTAGTCTACGTGTACGAAATATTTGGGTGTATTTACCACGGTTATGGTGACCTGTGTTTATCAAATACTCGGGTCTGTTTACCATAATTATAGCAGTGGACGGTTATGAAATATACGGTTCTGTTTACCATAATTATAGCAGTGGACGGTTATGAAATTCTGGGTTCTGTTTACCATAATTATAGCATGATAAGAGTAAGTACTATAAATTAAATAAGTGTTTTAATAATTATTTACGAATTATTGGGGATCTTTCCTGTTATTTAGAAATATAATCGAAAACAGATAGGACAGGAAAACCTCCACCCTCACACACACACACACACACACACACACACACACACAATGATGGGAAGACTCTCAATGTACTCCCACTCTTATTATGTAGACATGAAGTAATCAAGTGTTTTCTTGTCATATACCGCGACTGCGCAGTGGACTCTTCTCCCTAGATCCCTTAAGTTTCCCTCTCGTATTTCAGCCAATTTCATCGAAATAACTGCTTGTTGCGTCACGGCAGCAGATAGATGTTGTTTCATCTCTGGAATTGCGACCTGTAACTTGACGCTCAGCCTCAGACGCAACGCTCAAAAGTCAAAAGCCATTTACAAAACTGTAAGCAGCGTGGAAACACATTTGCAATCATATTTAAATGCTTCAGCACATTGTGAATTCACTACTCACGTCTTCAATGAACCAGAGCTGTTTCACGGCGGAGAAGCCTTGATCGTTATAAAATTAATGGTTCCGTCAGTTTTCAAGAAATTACTTTCCACTACGTAGCTATTATTTAAGAATAAGACAAATATTCTGTTAAAGACATGTTTTATTGCTAGCCTAGGTGGAGATGGGTATCCATTTCCAAGGGTCAACACAAAGCTTCTAGGAAATACAAAGAAGGAAACAAGAATACAAAGGAAGAAAGGTGAAAGACAGGAAGGAATACAAAAAATGGATAGAAATTCGAATGCAATATTATTGGTCTAAGAATAAAACAAACAAAAAACTAACGAGTTGAAATACTGTGGTTTTAATTTGTCAGTCTTTTGAGAATGTTCTCTCTAGCTTACTTTCGTTACAGGTTTACGGTTTCATTGGAAGACTTATTTTGCCTACACAGTGCCGCGTTTTGTTTGAATGTGCAGGGTAATTTATGTACACTGTTGTCCATGCTCACTACTGTATTTGTATAAATTCAGATTTTCCCATAGCAAATACATTTATGGTGATATGTTTTTTTTTTGTAATATAGTTAATAAATTAAAAAATTTTTCAAAAACAAGAATGCTTTTAATACATTATTCAAAAGTTTTTCGCCGATAAAACAGTACCAGTATCTTCAGGAAAATAATTATGTAACAAAATATTTTTATAAAAATTAAAACTTTAAATTAAAAACTTTAAATTTTTGTAAAAATATTTTGTTACATAATTATTTACCTGAAGAAGGGCTGGTACTGTTTTATCGGCGAAAATCTTTGAATAATACTCGTATATGTATTAAAAGTATTCTTGTTTTTGAAATATTTTTAATTTATTATTATTAATATATATATATATATATATATATATCTTTATTTAAACACACGCGCTATGTACAGAAACAAATGGAAAATACGTATAACTTAATATATGTAAAAAAATCATGTTTAAAAAAATGTTATTAAAAATCTTTCACATTATTTTTTATATTTCTTAAAAGTAAATTGACATAAGTTCCTTCTGTCCACTACGCGTTGTCTTTATTATCTTGAGTGACTGCATGTGTACTAAAGATGTAGATATAGATGCCACAGTTTCCACTACTGTCATTACTAATAACCATTAGTTTTAGGAACGGAACTTTGAATAAAGACCCTATTTCAGTTCCCAAAACTTGACAAAATATGTTCAGGGCAGGAGCCAACAGTAAAAACTTTCTAAAATCTATTTATGAAGAAACTATATTTGAATTTAAATGTAAGCTGTTTAATTTACACATAACGATTTAAGGAGTTTGTCAGTTTTAATTATTTGAAAGGGCACAATTATTTTGAGCAAAAATATAGTTTCGTTTCCGAGAGAAAATAAAGAAGGCAAAATAGGGAAGGCCGTGGGGTTTGTATCAATCACGAGGGTCAGTCCACGCAGAGCGGAAACATATTACGAAGTTTTCTTCGTTTCCACTCAGCCAAAGTTTGACAGTAGCAAGTGACAAGAAACGATCGGAGGGAGTTTAAAGATACGAGATTAATGTAGACGCCTTAAGGATGATAAATTGGACGGAATAATCTCATTTAATTAGTGTCGAGCGCGTTGTGAATCTGTCTCACTGGTGAAGTTTTTAAAATTTCTCTTCATTTAATGACGTCATCTTTATGTGAGAATATTCGTTTAGCGTCATTCCATTGCATATTTTGAAGTTACATCAAAATATATGTTTTCTAACTATTTAAAATAAACATTACGGGACGAAGATCATATAGCCTGTGTTTTTACTCGTTGAAATGTTTCATACATTTTAAAGTATTATGTAATTTTGTGATCAGCCTCGTACAAATCCAACAAACAACACTGTTTTAGGCCTACATAGTATTTACCGAGATTAATATGTGCTCGGAAAGATGTAGCGTAGAGCGGACAAAATTTGTGGTGACGTCATAATGTCACTAGCTTCCTTCTACATTGTAATAAATGAGGCGTGAACAACTATGGTACAGGTCATCAGGTATAGCCTGACCGGTGAAATCACGGGAGGAGGAGGCAGATAGACGCGAGGGGGACTTAAGGATGAGAACATAGAAACATAGAGCGTCCAGTATGAGGTATTGATGGTCGATCCAGTGACTTTAACGGATCAGTGATTTTAGTGACAGCGCCAGGTTTGGATCAGTGACTTTTACCGGTGACAAGGGATACCAAGACTGCTCTGTATGTGTCAATAATATAAACACTGGTCCACTGTGTCCACACTGGTGAAATGATTCCACACCTGTTTCCATATTTTCCTTTTTGGCAGGTTCATTTAATTTCAAACTAAACCCCTACGAAATTAAAAACAAACTACCGAGCGCGAAATAGCTCAGCAACATGTAGTGTAGGTCGAAAATATTTTTTGGTGATGTCAATAAACAGCCAGTTATCCGTAGTTAGTCCATTGTCATAAAATCACTAGCTTGACAGAAAATATCGACTATCCCTTGTGGAACATTGGGAGGAAGCAGATCAGTGCTGTACACTACCACACCACAAATAGTAAAACGAGTGTTTCTGGGCATCTCAAGGTCACCGGTCAGGCTAATCCTGACGACCTATAACTAGGTGATTAATGATTAGACACTGACGACTTAACTCTTTCAGGCTTTCCGACGCTACACCTGTCACGGGGGGATGACATGCTACACACATTAGCATAATTAGGGATACTTGGGAGGTTTTTCCCAGAAGGTTCGTTAGTCGAAATTGGGCCTGATATGAAATGAAGAAGTTAAGAGTACGCTGAAAGTGCAAAATGGATGTAGCCTACCGATAACTTTGATATTCCAGATTGTAATTCTTGACCAAATACAAATAAATGGAAGGGGTCGCGACCTCGTGTCAGTGTTATAAAGGGGGGGAGGGAGGCCGCAGAGCCTCAAAGATTAAAAACCCCACCTTTGAACACAATACCAGTACTCCTATTGTAAGATGACCACCTGGAAAACGTTATCATAACTGGATCCAACTGGTATAAATCGAAGTAAGGGAACGTTCTTGCCATCTGTGGTACTTCCAGACTGGAGGCTTTCACAAACGCTCTGTTAACGGCTACTTTGTAAAGGCTGACACGTCTGGCGCCATCTAGTTGATAAGGAAATGGAAATACAGTATATATTACCTACGTAATGCATTTTTACTATTTTTCATAACAAATACGTTGTGCAAGGCCTGAATCAGGCCTATCACTGTATAATTGCAGCATTATCAGTTGTATGGTTAAATATATTTGTATATTACATAAATAATTTATTAAAGACTGTCTGACGTTTAATTGATCTATTCATGTGTAGATTGTAATTTGTAACCAAATATAAATTGGAGGGTCAGTTTTATAAAAGGGGCGCTGAGCCTGAAATATTGAGATTCCTGGATCTACAGTACGAAATGAAATTCAGATACAAAATTCTTTGTTTCGGATTTGACTTGTGAACAATCTTTTAAAAGTACTTCATATTTATTTACCGCCGGCTTTTCTTCATTCATTCATAGGTCAACGAAGAGAATTAGCGTTCACTAAGAACGTCGACCGCATCAGGGATGAATACGTTTTTGAGATTGAGGTATGGAGTGAGAACAGGCCTTTGTTGATCGAGGACCTCCTACGCAACGACGGAGAGCGGTATTTGCTACCGATGACCTTGTGTGAACAATGGATGGTTGAGGTTACGACGGACCAGAAATTTTAACCCATTGTCGTGACCATAATTCGCAACAATGCCTTAAATAATTCATAGACTCGACTTAATCATCAACGACGTGCGAGCATTGAAGGATGAAAGTTAAGAGGCAACTCTTCGTAATTAGATAATAAATTTACCCACAGTATTAAATGCTGTATGCAGGTTTGCCAACTTAAAGAACGTTGAGTTATAATTGAAATTTACGTACTTCAACAGCCGTGTAGTTTGCCAAATTTTAATAAATGTAATGGTATTTTAATAAATTGCATGACGACAATGTTTTATTGGAATGAAGTAATAAATTTACCTACAACAGCCGCGTTTACAGACTTGCCAACAGAATGTAGAATATTGCATTATATGGATGTCGACGGTTTATTATAATTAGATAATAAATTTACCTACACGAACAGGTTTACCAACTTGAAATAACCTTTTAAATTTTAAAGTTGTTGACGGATGTTAGTTTATCACAAGCAGCCGATAAAACCCCCCGAAAACAGAAACAAATGTTACGAATGTGTAGGCGAATCGGCATGATGTTAAGAATGTATAGGCAAATCGGCATGATGTTAAGAATGTATAGGCATATCGGCATGATGTTAGGAATGTATAGGCAAACCGGCATGATGTTAGGAATGTATAGGCAAATCGGCATGATGTTAGGAATGTATAGGCAAACCGGCATGATGTTAGGAATGTATAGGCAAATCGGCATGATGTTAGGAATGTATAGGCAAACCGGCCTGATGTTAGGAATGTATAGGCAAATCGGCATGATATTAGAAATGTATAGGCAAACCGGCATGATGTTAGGAATGTGTAGGCAAATCGGCATGATATTAGGAATGTATAGGCAAACCGGCATGATGTTAGGAATGTATAGGCAAATCGGCATGATGTTAGGAATGTATAGGCAAACCGGCATGATGTTAGGAATGTATAGGCAAATCGGCATGATATTAGGAATGTATAGGCAAACCGGCATGATGTTAGGAATGTGTAGGCAAATCGGCATGATGTTAAGAATGTATAGGCTAACCGGCATTATGTTAGGAATGTATAGGCAAATCGGCATGATGTTAGGAATGTATAGGCAAATCGGCATGATGTTAGGAATGTATAGGCAAACCGGCCTGATGTTAGGAATGTATAGGCAAATCGGCATGATGTTAGGAATGTATAGGCAAATCGGCATGATGTTAGGAATGTATAGGCAAATCGGCATGATGTTAGGAATGTATAGGCAAACCGGCATGATGTTAGGAATGTGTAGGCAAATCGGCATGATGTTAGGAATGTATAGGCAAACCGGCATGATGTTAGGAATGTATAGGCATATCGGCATAATGTTAGGAATGTATAGGCAACCCGGCATGATGTTAGGAATGTATAGGCAAATCGGCATGATATTAGGAATGTATAGGCAAACCGGCATGATGTTAGGAATGTGTAGGCAAATCGGCATGATGTTAAGAATGTATAGGCTAACCGGCATGATGTTAGGAATGTATAGGCAAATCGGCATGATGTTAGGAATGTATAGGCAAATCGGCATGATGTTAGGAATGTATAGGCAAATCGGCATAATGTTAGGAATGTGTAGGCAAACCGGCATGTTAGGAATGTATAGGCAAATCGGCATGATGTTAGGAATGTATAGGCAAACCGGCCGGATGTTAGGAATGTATAGGCAAATCGGCATGATGTTAGGAATGTATAGGCAAATCGGCATGATGTTAGGAATGTGTAGGCAAATCGGCATGATGTTAAGAATGTATAGGCTAACCTGCATGATGTTAGGAATGTATAGGCTAACCGGCATGATGTTAGGAAGAACAGGAATAATCTTTTATCTGAAAAACAATATAATTACCTGTACTCTTCTTTGCTATTTTTCAAATTCAAAATTGCTAATTAAATACTAAATTTAAAAAAATTAGGTACCCAATATCAGCAAATTAACAATAAATGAATATTAAGCGGTAAATATTAAAAATGTTCACTCAATATCTCAGTTCAATCTCTAGTACTGGCCAGTCACTGAAGAAGGCGACATCGTAGTCGAAACTAGTCTGTATGTATTGAAAAACTGGGAATAGTGAATTTTTGAGTAAACTATTTTAATATTTACCATTGTCAATTGTTCTCACTAGCTAGGCTTTAATTAACCTAATAAACATTAAACTATTGTAACTAAATATTAAATAAATAATTATTAAATATTCAATAATATTAAAATATTGAATAATAAATAAATTGATATTAAATACTCAATACTTTAAAATTATTATTAAATAGATATTTATATATTGAAACGAAATATTAAATATTTAATAATATTAAAATATTGAATAATAAATAAATTGATATTAAATACTTAATACTTTTAAATTATTATTAAATAAATATTTATCTATTAAAACGAAATAGTAAATAATTAATTATTAAATATTTATTAATAATAAAATATAGAATAATAAATCAATTGATATTAAATACTTAATACTTTTAAATTATTATGAAATAAATATTTATCTATTAAAACGAAATATTAAATAAATCATTATTAAATATTTATTAATATTAAAATATTGAATAATAAATAAATTGATATTAAATACTTAATACTTTTAAATTATTATTAAATAAATATTTATCTATTAAAACGAAATATTAAATAAATCATTATTAAATATTTATTAATATTAAAATATTAAATAATAAATAAATTGATATTAAATACTTAATACTTTTAAATTATTATTAAATAAATATTTATCTATTAAAACGAAATAGTAAATAATTAATTATTAAATATTTATTAATAATAAAATATAGAATAATAAATCAATTGATATTAAATACTTAATACTTTTAAATTATTATTGAATAAATATTTATCTATTAAAACGAAATATTAAATAAATCATTATTAAATATTTATTAATATTAAAATATTGAATAATAAATACATTGATAATAAATACTTAATACTTTTAAATTATTATTAAATAAATATTTATCTATTAAAACGAAATATAAAGAAATAAATATTAAGCATTTAATAATATTAAACAAATACATTAGGTTTATTTGTTTTAATGAAAAAGGAATTTGATATGAAAGATACGTATGCCGAAGATAAGACTTGCGTCACTTCTGTTTCAAAGCAGGCATCCTCAAATTAAGAGATCCTGAACTGAAGACGATGAAATAAATTGTGAAGCAAAGTTGAAGCCGATCATCGATCGAACGGCAGGAAGACAGATTCACAGCGCTCCCGACAGTAATTAAACCAGATTGTTTCCTTCAATTTGTCATCCTTAGGTGCTCCGCATTAATCTGCCATCCTTAAACCCGCCCCAGATGTCTTGCTATTTGTAGACGTCGAACTCTCGCTAAGTCGCCGTTATGGGGGCATACAAAACTTTTTAATATGTTTTCCGCTCGACTTGTGCGGACCCTCGTGGCTGATATAAAGCGCTCTCCAAGTTCACCGCTTTTTCTGTTTGTTCTGTGTCGGAAAAAGGGAAAATATTTGTGTTTAGAATGCGATTAATCATTTTATTAGCTGTAGATGTGTTTTCATTTACGAGCGGCTACTGTTGTATGGATATAATAAACAAGTAGAGTTATAAATAATTAATTATTAGATTAGCATAGATAAATTTCGTAATATATCCTTAATATTATTTAGTTTTTACATTGTTTTAACCTTATTTTGTTTATGGGCAGAAAATAAAGATTTGGCTGAAGTAAATGGTTCGTATTTAAAAATAATTTCAAATGACAATAAATTATATATATATATATATATATATATATATATATACACACACACACTAAAAAATTCTTAAAGTCTCTTCCTCCCTTCTCCCCTCTCTTTCTTTCTCTCTCGCTCTCTCTCTCTCTCTCTCTCTCTCTCAAGTGTGTGGGTGGGTGTCTGTGCTTTTATGTGTGTGTTTAAACATTTAAGAATTTTACATTAAATATGTTTGATTTGATAAATATCACATAAATGTACTTAGTATGATCTTTCACAGAACACAGGAAATCCATTTTAAAAAATTAGTGTTCCAAACAATTTTAACTTTACAGCAATAAAAAACGCGATGTAACTAAATGAAATCCAACGATTCAGCAAAAAAAAAAAAATTATATATATATATATATATATATATATATATATATATATATATATATATTATCTATTTCAATATAGCTATTTAAAATCTGCATCGATCCATCCCAGTGCAATTGTAGTTTACAACAGGCCTACTCCAGTTTCAAAATGCATAACGTCTAATGCAATTTGTAATACAGTAAATGAATTTTTCCATCAAATTACAAATAATTTTAACATTGAAAATTAATCGCTCAACGTTTCGACATCTAAATAATACCCTCCTTAGGGGTATCTATTTAACAAGATTATTATTTTTTTTAAATGAAACACTATTACAACAAAATTATACATTCATAATATTAAAATATATTTACCTTGTAGTTAACATTGCAAACGTCATTGCTTGTATATTGACTTCCAAGAAAACTTATTAGTTTAATGCATAATTTTATTGTAGTTTCCAAATAGTATAATTTTGTTAAATAAACGCCGCTGAAAGGACATAGCTTAAATGTCGAAACTTTGAGTAATTTTTAATATCAATTAGACTGAGATTTGATCAAAGCCTTTTTACTGATCATTAATTATAACTGACGTTAACATGTTCTGCAAAGCACAGTAGAACATATCTATACGCCGTCTCAGGGTAAGAGTCGAGGCAAGCCAGGTATTGTCACCGGCACACGAGAAGATGCTCCAGTTGTTTCTGTAATAATAAGTTCCGTCCTCTCCTTCTTTATCTCTGGAGGAATCCACTCTAGTACCTGTCTTCTACCATCCTCTTTACATGTCCAAACCATGCAATGCCTTCTGTCTAGTACCCACTCTTATATTGTCACCGGCACACAAGATGAACCCTGGTGTAGAAATGAGTAACACTCGGTTATCAGTTCTGCGCATGCGCTGTCAATGTATTCCTGACCTACAAACAAACTTTAGCGGTACGGTAGTTTTTAATAGTTATATTCTATTAAGTAATATAAATATTTACAGATAGGTAAAAGTACTAATATTAATAAGAAAGGTGCACAAAATAAATTATATATGATCCCGTTTCAGCATTGTAATATTCGTAAATATACGTTTTTTGTTAGAAATGTTTTTGTGAATGGCCTTATCGTTTTAACCTGCCTTGGGCCAGGTCTCTTCTCGTGCGGCGGTGATAGTAGCTGGGAGATTGTGTCGCATATTATCTGATCCCAGAAGGCGAACCAATGTAAGGCAAATACTGCCTTGTAATTGGTCTATAGCTCCTGCCACTCCCCCAACAACAACTGTCAACATTGTGAATCGTTGAAACATTGTGAAACCTGGAATGGAAATACAAAACCACCTAGTTTTTATCTTTAATAAATCTTGAGGAATTTTTTAAAAAGTTTTAGCTACCTATATATTATATGCTATATAGGTATATATATATATATATATAGGTATATATATATATATATATATATATATATATATATATATATATATTTATATTTAATTTTTTTATAATGGGGTGGAGTCGAATTTTATTATTTTAGAGAAAAGTGGTAATTTTGGTATTTGTTAATGTAAAACATATTACCCTATATGTTTCACATTAAATTATAATATGTCATAGGTACCTATATTATAGGTATGGCAGTTATTGTTGAATTACCTAATTCAATTTCCGAGTAAAGTAGGTAAGTACTTACTTGATTTGAAATTCTTAATTACCAAATTAATTTAAAAAATACCTACCCTGTCAGCTAAATATTAATAATTCTACCAAATTATATAGTTGAAATCATAAACATTTGATGTTTACGTACAAGTACATGTTATAATATTTTGGCGTGAACTAAATGCTCCAATTTTCAGCTATAATAATAGAAACATTTCATTTATTTGAAGTTCATGTAGTTTATTTTGAGGTTTGCATGTCTGAGGCCGAATAATGTTTTCTAAAGGCTCTACGAATTTGACAGTTTTTGCTGGTGGAGTGGGAGGAACTACAGACCAATCAAAAGGCAGTACTTGCCTTACATTGCTTCGCATTCTGGGATCATTTAATAAGCGATAAGGGCCGGCCTGGACGATGAAGAGGCGGGGACGGCCCGGCGAGTATTAGTGACGCATCGCCGATAACTCCACTTAAAAACCTTAATCTAATAAATACGCATTATATAAGATAAACGTTCGGAATTGTGAGGTGACCAATTCGAGAAAAAGACGAATTACAGAAGTCTTGAAATTAACATGTAATTATGTGTGAACATAGCACATAAATACGTAAATAGGTGTGTAATGTACTTACAGATTGTTCGGCCCCAAAACTGAACAACACTATACAAACGCTAGTAGCCTGCAGTATAGTATGTAATCACAAATACAGTATGTTATTCTATTTTCATAAAAGACTTTACCTATATATACTACGTGACAGTGCAGATGACGTTTGTTATTACTGTGACGAATTAGAGAGGTTTTACTGTATGATAATTTTATTATGGATATTCCATTAACTGTTTAATATAATATTTGTGTTTAGACATCACGTATGTTTAAATTCTTAAATTTGAAGAAATTCTATCCACTTATTTACCCATCTAATATAGACATAGGCCTACACTTTGAAAACAATCATGAAACTAACCTGGAATAATTTTGATAAATTCCAAGTCACACCGAATCCTGAATTAAAGCGTGCTAACTAAGATGTCAGAAACGAGCGCGCGTTCATTAAATTAAATAAAATCACAGTATTTACGTATTTATGTGTATGAATAAACCATGAACGCGCGCGTTGCTGAGTGATGGCTGACAACAGCTGATCAGGTCGTCCCACACAGCTGTGTTGCGAGACTCATGACCTTCAACAAACAATGCTGGCTTAAAGGCTTTAACAATAACTTTTAAATAATTCATAAATGTTTTATTAACGGATGCAAATGCTCGAGTTAAATTATATTCATCATGAGCATAATCAATACAAAAGCATTAAAATTATATTTTTTTAAAATTCTAATATTTAATTTGAACTTTTTTTAACAACAGGCGTATTTAACAAGAAGCATAAACAAAAACAAAAAATTCAAGTTAATTCCTACTTAGGTCAACAAAGAAAAATATAATTTCAGTTAATTTTTAATAAATAATTACAATTAAAATAACTAAAGTGGCGTAACCTATGCGATAAAACAGCTGTTCTACTAAATAACCTATAACATGAATCAGCTGTTTTATGAAAATATATGTTAGTAATTATTTTTAAGCCAAATTGGAGGAAATAACTATATTGCGTACCTTGCCCCTTTTGTGCAAAATGTTTCTCCCATATAAAACTAAAATTAATTCCTAAAATTTAATTATTAAATTAATTTTTGAACAAACTGTATTAACATCAAGTGTCATCCACAACAAGATATAAAAAATATGTTTAAAAATTTGAACAATATATATATATATATATATATATATATATATATATATATATATATATATATATATAAGGAGAGGGTGAAGTAATAGAAGAAATTGAAGCGGAAGAAACTATTAGTTTAGTGTTGAACTAAACTTAGAATGGTATTTGAATATTAAAAAGACACAGGGTGAAAGGACGAATGAGAGCGACGTTGCCAAATTGTTGTCTATACCCTGTTGCCACAACTGTAGGTGTCTGAAGGGGAAAGCGAGTACCGGCGGATACAAGTGCAAAGACAAATATCCCAGTCATCTGATTGGGAAAAACCCAATACGGGCCCAAAATCTCTTTGTTCTCAAGTTTTATAATACGTTTATAACTTGAATAATACTATAGTGCTAAACATTTTTATGACTCCCTTAAGGAGGTGTAGGCCCTACTACCTTCAACAATTCTAAAGTGGATATCCTCAAACTATTCGAACCAAACAACAAAAATACAAGATCATTTTCACGTTTACAATATAAAGTAGATTCTACTTCCAATCTTCTGTTAAGTTGTGTTTTTATATAAAACGCTTACAGATGCTATAAAACAGTACAGATGTACCGAACTAAATGTTTCTAGCTGGAATCTAACTAGTTTCCATCATTAGAATTGTGTCTTATCATGTTTCTGTCATTTGGTAATGCCTGAATAATTCTAAGACAAATATATTTTGTTATCTGAGGCCGTGGGATTTACCTTACGTTCTGTTTTCCCCTTTGTTTAAATAAAATGTGTTTAGGGTTGTGTAAAATGTATAATTCTCATTTATTTTGTTGCTCAATCTCCAACAATCATTCACACTTTGAAACAAATTTTTTTTTTCTTTAGAGATAGTAAAAAAATTGTAAGGAACTGACTTGAATATTAATTTTTTTAAATTCACAAACGTTTTTACTGCCCAAAGCCTTTTTAATCCCAAAAGTTTCAATAAAGGAATTACCTTATTGTAACGTTAACTTTTTTCGGAATCACTTTTGTAGATAGTTGTTAAAAATTATACTTATCGTATTTAATTATTTCGGTTAGGTTTACACAGCGATATCTAGTAGTGATCGACTGAATTATGCATGGGTGGAGTGGTACCACTTTTGTTCACAAAGGAAAGAGGTAAACAATGCTTAATTATTTAAAGGTCGCTTTCTGTCCATTAAAAATAAAACTTTCAAATACAGTGCCGGCAAAAAGTTTAGGGGCATCCCTACATTTATATGTTTTTGCTGTTGTCCTAAAACTTTCTGCCATCATGGAGAAGCCATCATGGTCTGGGGTTGTATAACCTCTGAGGGGCCGGGAGAACTTTTTATAGTTGAAGGCTCAGTCAACAGCACATCTTACTGCAAGATCATTGAAGAAGTAATGCTTCCCTCAGCTGCAAGGTTGCTTGGTGAAAATTTAATTTTTGCCATAAATCCCGTCAAACCATGGCATGGTTTCGCGATCAAGGCGTAGAAATTCTCCCTTGGCCAGCTCCCTCCGAAGCCCTGATTTAAATCCCATGGAAAACATATGGAATACTATGGGTATGCGGTTGGCCAAAAAGTACGAGCTTAAGCTAATGATCGCTCAACTCTGGAAAGACATCAGCAAGGAAGAGTACAGAAAGCTCATCGACACGATGTCAGACCGTGTAAAAAGCTGCTACAAGGCCAAAGTCGAGTCAATACACTATTAAGTTCATAGTTTCTTGTTTTTTTTCTCAAATTTTCAATTTGACTTTCATTTTTTGTATAATTAAATTGACTAAAAGCTAAAAGTTGTACTTTTTTCGCCTGTCCCTAAACTTTTTGTCGGCACTGTATAATCAAAATTATTTCATTCTAAAGCGTAGAAAACAATTTCTAGTTTTCCTTATATTATTAATAAACCTATAATTGGAAGAAAATTTCTCCCCAGTTGAATGCTGCAAGTGCTGTACAATATGTAATAGGTCAGCGCTATCTGTGATCGAAAACATGAACTAACGCACTTTAATAAAAATTGTAATTATTATGGATTTATATATATAATTATAAAAAAACGATCGCACAGTCTGGACTGGATTTCGACGTGGCGCACGAAGCGGGCACAGACTTGGTATTAAAAGAAATTCCTTTCCTCTAGAGAAATTCAATTTGCATCTTCAATTACACCATCCTGCTAAAACTTTGTCAAAATATGTATTGTCGTACAACTAAGTTGTATGTGATCAATTGGTGATTTATTCAAATATACTGTATAGGGAAGATTTACGTAAAAAGTAAAAGGTAACAAATCTTGTAATCGTGGTGCCTTATAAAATGTCATTGAATTTTAACTCAAAGATAATATGATTTATAACATTTCGTCATCTATGCAGACATATTTATGTAGATATGTCGTCATATTTTTCTTGAAACTGATGATTCTTTCTTGTAGATTATTGTAATTGTTTGTGCGAATAAAACGACTGATTTGCGAGTAAATTATGTCCTTTACTAAATCAAGTCAATGGCAACATATTCTATATCATCAGGATCTATATCTTATATTTAGATCCAAACTATTTGCCAATTAGATGTTTTATTTACACATTTTTAAATGTTGTTAGTGTAATATGAAAAACTGTGTAATAGTTATAATATAGTGTATAGTATAATATAGTTATAACATAATACTAGTGTAATATGTTAGTGCAATATTGCAGTCTTTTATTTTATTCTGTGTTGTACTTTTTTTTGCTTATTCTATTTTTAATATTTCTCGCTACGCGCATCTCTTTGTTTTTATTTATTTATTTGTTATAACTTATAAGCCTATTGACTATTTTGGCAAATTATATTTTACATAGAATACGAGTCCACGACGCACCAGATTACACTAAGGAAGGGAACAACGCGGGTCTGCTGTTTCCTTCGTTTCTAAAAGCGGACATTGGCGAACATACAACAGCATTGACGGTAACTCATTGCTAAGATATAGAAATGAAACCTAGTTGTACGTCTCTATTTATCTACTTGTCTATAAATAGATTCAGAAAGTTGGGATAACAGCATCTCTTGGTTAACAAAATAGTAAAGTTAAAATTTACTAACCTTAAGTACCTACTGATTACCTTACGAAGATCAATTTGTGAAATGAAAAATCACATTCCGTTCGGAACTGCACGGCAGCGCTATAATTACAAGTAACGGTGACTATTTTATATGGGCGCTTTTTTTGCTTTGGTCGTCATTTCCGTTTAGCACTACATTCGATACAGAATAATTCGTTATTGGTGAATCTGGAATGTGACCTAGGGGAGTAGGGGGTGAGGGAGTATGATAAGGGAAACCGTCAGGAGTTTCTGGTGCCAATGGAAGAGGAAATGTTTAATTTTGTAACAGGCTTAAACTTCTGCTGTTGGGATGGATATGTCTTGTCAGCCGCAGTATGGGAGGTTCTTTACAAACCAGGGATTGGACACGGAAATGGACTCACAGAAACACAGCAGTTACGACAAAATGCCTTTAGTATTACGGCTGTAAATGAACGTAAATTGAAATATTTTTCGTGACAACTGCGTTCCGCCATTTCTTTTGCACGATTCAGTAAGAAAGCTTCCCATCGAGAATTTTCCTGCGGCCGAACAGCGACGGCCGTTGTCTAGGCAACGCGCTTAATTATTCTAACCACGACAAACGTGTGGGCCTGCTGTGTCGTAATTTATTCCGCGGTACTTTAGGTAAGAATCTGTAAATTAATAAAGCTAAAACCGCGCGAGACGTTTAGGAAGAAAGCGAGGCAAGAATGAAGATGCTTAAGAAGGATTTGGTAATCAATTCAGGAAAGGAAATGAATCTAATCTTGACTATTGTAGGATACTGGGAGCGAATTCTGTCGAAACTCAGAAAGTCAGAACTGATCTTCGTCAAAACATACTCGTAGTGGTTACATTGAGTGCGTATTCTGAATATTAGAATATTTATTGGATGTACAATATGTTTATTAAAATCTACAGTATGTGTATTATTATCCTTAACAGTATGTTTATTGGAAGCTACATTATGTTTATTAGAATCTACAGTATGTGTATTGGTCTTTACAGTATAATTATTGAAAGCTAAATTATGTTTATTAGAATCTACAGTATGTGTATTGGCCTTTACAGTATATTTATTGAAAGCTACATTATTGTTAATTAGAATCTACAGTATGTGTATTGGGCTTTACAGTATAATTATTGAAAGCTAAATTATGTTTATTAGAATCTACAGTATGTGTATTGGTCTTTACCGTATGTTTATTGGAAGCTATATTATGTATATTAGAAGCTAGAGTATGCTTATCGGACGCTAAAGTTTGTTTTTGGGGCGCTACAATATGTTTATTGGACGCTGCAGTAAATTTATTGGTTACTGCAATAGGTTTACTTGAAATTACATTATGTATACTAGGCGTTACATTACGTTACTAGTATATTCTAGTATATTTATTAGACAAAGGTGGACGGCATATAACATTATCTGGAAAGCTCGTTACTATTAAAGTTATTAGCGGTTAGAAGTGAAAAACGCATTACTTACGCCTAGTGTCTGTTTCTTTCGCAATGTGTTTCAACGTTTCTCGAAAAACGTCTCCATTGTGATAATTTGTCACTGAAGCAATTGTCAAAAACCGATCTACATTCACATTAAATACTGAAATAACCTGTTGAACTAAAAATGTGACTTATCTTTAACCTTGTTACCAACCTGAAAACATCAAGTTGGTCTGGACGACTGGCAAGTTCTGATGGTCGCTGGCAGAGTAAACAATGCCACAGTGGTTGCGTGGTTTTCTTGACTAACGAATGCTCTCAAGGTCTAACCATAGAGTTAGGATCGCGAGGGTTCGAACCCTGCGTAAGGCCTACCGAACGAATAAGATAAGAGTTTAGTGTACGGAAAACCTCACTGGAAGGTTCTACTGATACCGGTAGTGTGGTTGTAGTTTGGAGTCGTCCCAGTCCTGGCTTTACAGTAAAGCCTTCGGGTTCTTACGGGAACGTGACTTCTGTCTTTGGGCCTGACAGTAGTCACGAGTATGAGGTTGGGTTCGTGAGACGAGGTTTCTCATGCTGAACTGTGGTTATCAACAATATATGGACTATCTTTGCGACAATACCCGTCAAGATTCCTCATATTTTAATTCTTCTTTCCACTTTTCACGAACGCTCTGATGAATTCGTCGGAATGAGGAATGAACTCGTGGCCTGTCCCACACGATTACCCAATCGGTTAGCTTGCATACACAGTTCGACATAAACAAGGAAGCTGAATATAGTATTTATAACCAATTTATCTGTCGTTAGGGAAAATGGATTCTAAGTATGCAGCATACGTGCAAGATGCCATTCGCCATAGTCTGATTAACTAAATCTTGATTTAATACAATGCAAGTATTGTCCGTGTGACTGTCGACATTGAACCATCCAACGAAAGCTGTCTGCTGAGAAATATTCGCAAGGAAACAGCAAGTTTGAATAAAACTGTTTTGTTCTATAGGCCATTATTACTTAAATGATAATATTTATACAAAAAAGTAATATAAATAAAAAAAGTTTACAAATCAATTCCTAATTTGGTCAAAAAAAAAAAAAAAATTCGACATAACAAATATGTACACCAACATACCCATACCCGAAACGCTCAACATCCTAGAAACCCAATTAGTACAGAACAACATACCTAAAACCCACGTTACCGAAATCATAAACATCCTCCAAACCATCACCAAACAAAACTATTTCACCTACAACTCAAACTTCTATTCACAACCAGATGACCTACCCATGGGGAAGTCCTATCAGTAGTGTCCTAAGCGAAATTTTTTTACAACACATAGAAAACACCAAAATACTCACAAACAATACACACGCACACAAAATCATTTACTGGTACAAATACGTCGATGATATCATAACACTATACAGATGCAACTCCCGTCAATGAGAAAACACTCCTCACATAAACTAATAAAATACACCCAAAACTCCACTTCCACAGCTTCAACATTTACAGGAAACCCATAATGACAGACACACTTATCCACAACACCTCAAAACCACCCTAACCAACACAAACACCCTGCCTTCAGATCCATGCTCCATAGACTTAAAGAAGTCCCAATGATCACAGAAAACATAAACAAAGAACTAGACACAATTAAATATTTAGCATACACAAATGGATACACCACAATAATAGGCAAACTATAGTACAAAATACAAAAAACACTAAAATTAACACTACAGACAGGGAAAACAAATGCATCACATTACCATACATAAACAAAAGAACAAACAAAACAGCCCGCAAATTTCAAAAAATAGGATACAAAATAGCATACAAAACTAATAACAAATTACAATACAAAATACAACACAACACCAACAACAAAAATAAACTACAAGCACCAGGCGTATACAAACTGAACTGCGATGAATGTAACAAATTCTACATTGGACAAACAGGTCGCAGCTTAAAACAAAGAGTCGAGGAACACAAACAGAACACCAACTCAACATTTTACAATCACATAAAAGAAACAGGACACAAATAAACAGACATTTACCATAACCTAGAAACCTTACATATCAACACACTAGAACAACATGAGATTTACAAGACACACAGAGTACAAACATATTAAACGAACAAACACAATACAAATCACACATACTCTTTGATACTATCGAAAACCTACCTTTATAACCGTCACCGCTTGACCCGACATCTTCAAGCAGAAGACACATACGAAGATCGGCAAATAGCGATCGAAAACGTTCTGTCTCAGTAAGTTTTAACAAATTTACTAAATTTAAATTTCGGATAGTCATAAACTATTGTATAAGTGATTAAAAAAAATTATTGAGTTACTTTCAATTAAATAATTACCATTAATATAAATAAAGTGGCATTACCTGTGCGTTAAAACAGCTGTACTACCACATAACCTATAACGTAAAATCAGCTGTTTTATGAATGAATTTGTTATCACTTATTTTAACTCAAGTGGGACGAACTTACTATATTGCATACCTTGCCCCTTTTGTGAAAAGTATCTCTCCAATATAAAACTAATGTTATTTCATTATTCAATTTAATTAATGAATTAATATTTCAAAAAATTGTATTAACATCAAGTGTCATCCACTACAAGTTTTAATATATATATATATATATATATATATATATATATATATATATATATATATATATATATATATATATATATTTGAACTAGACATGTTGAATAAAATGTATTTACTAATAATTGAAAATTTGAACAAGATATAGGCTTATACAGAGTGAGTGTGAACTAATAGAGGGAATTGAAAATCCGAGTGTATATGGATTCCAATATACATAGTAATAGTAAAATCAGTGAAGGAATTTGCTTACTATTTACAGCGCTTCACTACACTTGTGATTGCGTCCCAGCCCAAGAAGGCCAGCTTCTCCGCTAAGTCTAATATTTATCTACGCATTCGAGACTTCGATACTATCGAGAGCCGTATAAATCGAGTCGGCCGATTGTATCTGGGCTGATCTAGCAGGAATTAGCCCCCTAGCTCCCGGCTTGCCCGGATAAATCAAACGTCGGGTAGTACTGTTATTATCGGGACGAGTTGCTACAGTTAAACAGCAGAATAAATAATCTGCAGATAGCATCGAGAATTACCAACACCTTCGGGTCCCGGATAAGGATCTGTACACGGTGGATGCGCGTTCCCGGCTACTAATATCTCAACTCTCTTCAACAGGGATCCATTTTGTCTGTTTCCGGCATTTATGGCTTCTAGATCTCAACTTCAGTTTGTTATATTTGTTTATACAATATTAATTTCCTTTATTGAACTAAAATTTCTTACTGGCCTGACCGTCCATACTAGCTAACACGTCTTGATGTGTTGATTTCAGCATTTAGGTCAGGAGTTCTCAATCTTTTTTCTAAGACTGTACTCCTTAATGAAAAATTAAAATGTTGTTACCCCCTTGTTGTTGGGGGGTGGGCGATACATTAGAAAACATTTTTTCACCAAAAACGGAATATATTTGGAAATATATTAGAAACGCATTACAAGAAATTAATAAGAAGGATGAGCTTGCATCTTTTTACACAGTTCCTCAATGTTCGGCTCAAGTTTTGTTAAGTACAACCTTAAATCGTCCCCAACATTAAGCTTGTTTCTGTACTTTCTTTTTAAATATGCTAAGCTCGTAAGCCCTCTTTCACTCAGGTATGTAGTTGCAAACCCAATAAGAATCTTGAACCAAACACCGATCAAAAAATCTAACAATGTAGCACTGGAATATGTATTTTGTTAACGTCGGATTACATGATAGTGTAATCAGTTGTTCCTTCTGGAATGTTGTCAGATTCGTCAATGTTTTAATACCATCAAACGAAAAGGGGTCACGGTTCCAGTCAACGTTTTGTCTGCGGATGGGAAGTATTCTCATAAACTTGTCTTCAATGAGGTTATGTCCAATTTGAGTTTTAAGGTCAGCAAAAGCAGATATCCTTTTTTCGTTTTCTTTCTAAAATAAGTTAAAATGTTTCAAAAGTATTACAGTTGTTGTTTTCTATTTCATTTTCCCAGAGTGTTATTTTTGTTCATCACTGCGTTTATTTTGTTTACAACATAGAAACACTACCTTTCATAGACTTATTCCATATGTTAGGTTTTTCAAAAATAATAAAAGCCAATGAGAGTCAATGTGTACTCATGATAAATTAGATTTGTGCTCTGGGAAAAATCGATGCAATTCTACGAAATAGTGAGACAAGCCTTCTTTGGTTCCACCAAGAAGGTAAACACCTCCGTTGAGGCACCTGTTTGTTCCAAGTCCACACAAGTATTCCATTAGATTCCATTATTAAATTATAACCCTGCAAGATTACAAAACAGAAATAAATATTTTTCTCAAACCTCGTACCCCCTACGCTACCACAGTTTGCTAACCCCTGCTTTAGGTGATGCTAAAGGTTAGGATGCTTTTAATGAAACTGGAGACGAAACATTTCTCCACAATGTACGTAATTAATTACACTACAACGTTACAATCATAAACAAGCTGAAACCCAATGCTCGTCTTCGGGGATCTCGAAACCTTGAGACTTTCAAAACAGGTATTGCATAGTATGGATGGTTATAAAACACCCATAACATGAGTATATAATATGATATATGATATGAATATTAGTATATGAGAATATATGGTAAAATATAAGATAAAAACAATTACTCTATTTCATTTTACGAACCCAAGACTTACAAAATATTTTAATTTCCTCAAATAATATATTAATAAAACACTTGTTAAACACAGAAGATTGTGGATATCTTAAGAGAAAGACCATATTTAACGATTTTGTAAACCCAAACAGGATACAATTCTGATTGGCCCCATGTTACATTTTTAGCCCTATTTATAAATAATAGAATTAGTCTGCAGTGTATAATAATTTAGGCATTGAGAAAGATAAAAAAGAAAAATGTAAATAAAATATTAAATAAATAAATAAAAAAACACTGCCAAAGATAGCATAGTGTTACCTCAAAAACATTTTGTCCCAGCAAGTTTTTCACAATTTTACCTGAATTAGGAGATCAAATTATAAGTTGATAATTATAAGTCATCATTTTATATGTATATTAATATATATGTATATATAGATTCAGAAAAAGGTGTTGAAATTTTATTGAACTTATTAGAAAATCAACTGTTTTCACTAGCTTATTAGTCTTACAAAAATGTCATTATAACAATGTCACCGTAATCATGTAATTACAACAATGTCAGTACAAGAATGCAATTACAATTATGTCATTACAACAATGTTATTACAACAATGCAATTACAATAATGTCGTTATAACAATGCAATTACAATAATGTCATTACAACAATGTTACTACAACAATGCAATTACAATACGTCACTACAACAAAGCTACTACAGCAATGACATTAAAACAATGTCACTACAACCATGCCATTATAACAATGCCACTGAAAAATCAAGTCATAACAATGGCAAAACAGTCATGCAATTACAACAATATCAGTACACGAATGCAATTACAATAATGTCTTTACAACAATGTTATTACAACAATGCAATTACAATAATGTCATTACAACAATGTTACTACAACAATGCAATTACAATAGTGTCAATACAACAATGTTACTACAATAATGCAATTACAATAGTGTCAATACAACAATGTTACTACAACAATGCAATTACAATAGTGTCAATACAACATTGTTACTACAACAATGCAATTACAATAGTGTCAATACAACAATGTTACTACAACAATGCAATTACAATAGTGTCAATACAACAATGTTACTACAACAATGCAATTACAATAGTGTCAATACAACAATGTTACTACAACAATGCAATTACAATAGTGTCAATACAACAATGTTACTACAACAATGCAATTACAATAGTGTCAATACAACAATGTTACTACAATAATGCAATTACAATAGTGTCAATACAACAATGTTACTACAATAATGCAATTACAATAGTGTCAATACAACAATGTTACTACAATAATGCAATTACAATAGTGTCAATACAACATTGTTACTACAACAATGCAATTACAATAGTGTCAATACAACAATGTTACTACAACAATGCAATTACAATAGTATCAATACAACAATGTTACTACAATAATGCAATTACAATAGTGTCAATACAACAATGTTACTACAACAATGCAATTACAATAGTGTCAATACAACATTGTTACTACAACAATGCAATTACAATAGTGTCAATACAACAATGTTACTACAACAATGCAATTACAATAGTGCCAATAGAACAATGTTACTACAATAATGCAATTACAATAGTGTCAATACAACAATGTTACTACAACAATGCAATTACAATAGTGTCAATACAACAATGTTACTACAACAATGCAATTACAATAGTGTCAATACAACAATGTTACTACAATAATGCAATTACAATAGTGTCAATACAACAATGTTACTACAATAATGCAATTACAATAGTGTCAATACAACAATGTTACTACAACAATGCAATTACAATAGTGTCAATACAACAATGTTACTACAATAATGCAATTACAATAGTGTCAATACAACAATGTTACTACAATAATGCAATTACAATAGTGTCAATACAACAATGTTACTACAACAATGCAATTACAATAGTGTCAATACAACAATGCAATTATAATAATGTCGTTATAACAATGCAATTACAATAATGTCATTACAACAATGTTACTACAACAATGCAATTACAATACGTCACTACAACAAAGCTACTACAGCAATGACATTAAAACAATGTCACTACAACCATGCCATTATAACAATGCCACTGAAAAATCAAGTCATAACAATGGCAAAACAGTCATGCAATTACAACAATATCAGTACACGAATGCAATTACAATAATGATATGAATATTAGTATATGAGAATATATGGTAAAATATAAGATAAAAACAATTACTCTATTTCATTTTACGAACCCAAGACTTACAAAAATATTTTAATTTCCCCAAATAATATATATTAATAAAACACTTGTTAAAAAGAGAAGATTGTGGATATCTAAAGAGAAAGATAATATTTAACGATTTTGTAAACCCAAACAGGATACAATTCTGATTGGCCCCATGTTACACTTTTAGCCCTATTTATAAATAATAGAATTAGTCTGCAGTGTATAATAATTTAGGCATTGAGAAAGATAAAAAAGAAAAATGTAAATAAAATATTAAATAAATAAATAAAAAAAACACTGCCGAAGATAGCATAGTGTTACCTCAAAAACATTTTGTCCCAGCAAGTTTTTCATAACTTTACTTGAATTATGATATCAGATTATAAGTCATCATTTTCTTTAATGTGTACGTTAAATTAAGTTATACCTTATAAGTTTTTCCAACGACCAATTATAGGCATATTTGAACGTCCAATAGTTTGTAATACGTATTCTCGACGTTTAGGTAATATTGTGTCCTCAGAGCCCTACATATATATATATATATATATAAATTTTATCCACCGGTGGATAAAATTACTTACAATAGTAATATATTAACTTCATAAAGTCAGTGCAACGGAAAAACAATGGATAACGTAAAATATCAAGAATATATATATATATATATATATATATATATATATATATATATATATATATATGTTGATATAGGTTGATATATATATATATATATATATATATATATACACACACACACATATATATGTATACACACACACACATATATATGTATACACACACACACACACACACATAAATATATATATATATATATATATATATATATATATATATATATATATATATACACACACACACACACACATATATAGATAGATAGATAGATAGATAGATAGATAGATAGGAATTTCAACAGTTCAAAAAACAACGAACAATAACATATGAAATAAATTAACATAAACCCATAACAGAAAAACATTTTAATGGGGTCCAACAAATTGAAATATTTGCACAACACAGACAGTCCATGAAACACAGGCTGTCCATAAACAAGGTTTCGTCGATCGTCGCGGATAGTAAAATCTCAAGAATAAGGCAAGTACGCGTAACAAAACATTTGTAAAAAGTTTTCCAAGCGCTATTTAGGACTTGACAATTCAGAAAAAGGTGTTGAAATTTTATTGAAGTTATTAGAAAATCAACTGTTTTCACTAGCTTATTAGTCTTACAAAAATGTCATTACAATATCATCATAATCATGTAATTATAACAATGTCAGTACAAGAATACAATTACAATTATGTCATTTCAACAATGTTATTACAACAATGTTAGTACAACAATGCAATTACAATAATGTCATTACAACAATGTTACTACAACAATGCTATTACAATACGTCACTACAACAAAGCCACTACAGCAATGACATTAAAAAAATGTCACTACAACCATGCCATTATAACAATGGCAAAACAATCATGCAATTACAACAATATCAGTACGCGAATGCAATTACAATAATGTCTTTACAACAATGCAATTACAATAATGCCATTACAACAATTTTACTACAACAATGCAATTATAATAGTGTCAATACAACAATGTTAGTACAATAATGCAATTACAATACGTCACTATAACAAAGCCACTACAGCAATGACATTAAAACAATTTCATTATAACAATGGCAACAAGGTTTTCAAACAAATTTAACTTTTGAATGAAATAAAAAATGCAAACTTTAAATTGGCTATTGTGAAAAATACGGGTTGAAAATTAAATCGGTGAAATCAGAATTTTGAATACTACGGTTTGGTCGAATCTCTGGTCCCGTAATAATGTTTTTGTTAACTGAATATAGGTTCCCGATACCTGCCCAGGTGGTGGCCTCCCTCTCGTTCGAACCAGATCGTGTGTGCAAATATATAGCTTTACAGCGATGAAGGGATTCATGTACAAAATACCTTCTTAATGAAACTTAGTGATGTCATGTTCAACGAGGAGGCATTTTAATTCTCATGCTACTATTTTAACTGCATAATGTAAATATTTTCTCTTAGAACCAGTCCAATGAACAAACTATTTGTATAATATTATTAATGAATTTAAACTCAAAATCTTAATCCATTAAGGCCAGTCTTTAAGTAGCCACTGTCGATGATGATGGGGACCCAGTCTTGTAGTACGCAGTGTTTACATTGATATGAAGGGAAAACCGCAATGCCCCACGCACTGCCAAGCATTACCCATGCTCGGAGTGCTCCATTGGGAAAGAGATGAAATATTTCATTACCTCTTTGTACAGCAGATCCCCGAAGCTGAATGTCATACGTCCAGATGTGTAAATAATGTCCTAAATATTGAACTCGTTGATATATTCCTTTAGGCAATATATTTTTGTGATATTAACATTGGGTACGTGTATTTTATTAAAAAGGGATTTTATGTAGAAAATAGCTGCAAGCGTCATGCGATATAGACATGTATTTCTGTGTTTTATAATGTGGAATTGGATTTCCCACAACAGGCACAATCGGTGTGATATTTGCAAGAACTCACAACTTGCAGCAGTTGTGACGCAATTTTTATTTTAAATAAATAAAACCCTCGTAACCACAAAAAACACTTTATTCAAACCCTTATGTATATTAAAATTAGAAAAGCAATCATCTTCAGAGGAAATTAAAATAACCTTTTCAAAATGACTTTATTATTTTATATATGTACTTGAATTAACACATTTCCTATTGCAGGGGTTCTCAAACTGATGGAAAGTTTTCGGCAGGGGTAGATAAGTAGCCTACACTGTAGGATTGTAGCATTATCAGTTGTTGGGCGAGATATATCTATATATTATATAAATATTTATATTAGAAGCAAAATAACATTATCAGATGTTTAACCAGTTTCTGTTTCGTACTGAGATTGTAATTCTTGGCCCAAAATAAATGGTAAAGAGCGCGACCTCTCATGTTATTGTTACAAAGAGGGGCGCGCAGAGCCTGAAAGATTGAGACCACAGCCCTAAGGGAATGGCAAAGACGTTCACCCTGTCTTATCTACACCATGAAAATGGCATAAGACAATATTATTATACCTGAAAATAGCTACTCTATACCGGTATCGCGAAAAAAGCGACTAGCGAAATAAGGGACCATTACGGATTTTCTACCTGCGTCTTGATTCTTAATCTTCAGTGAAATAAGCGACCATCACAGAATTATTCCACACTCTTCTTAAGAGTGTTTGAACTGTTAAGAGTTTTTTATATTTATGTTTTCTGATTTCTATCACACTTCAACCATCTGGATCATATAACTTTTTCTATATGGATGGAATAAATCTCTGAAAATTGTTTACTTGAGCTTTTGAAAGTTCCGTTCATGAAAAGGTTTTGACATGATGCTACAGTCCTTCGCTCCCTAAAATCCCACTAAAAATTATGATTCTTTCGCCTTATTTGTCACCCGTTAGGAGAAAACTGCTGCCATCTTTCATCTGACAGTACGTCGTCACGTTTCTGATTCCTGGAACTTTACTCCTTCGCTGGCACAGAAGTCTCTTTGTAATAAGCTGAGCTGCCATCTCTGTTAATAGATCCTAATCTTTGCTGTGAAGATCGCCTAACTCCTAACTAGACAGCCGTATCTTCTTCCCGAGTACGCTTCATAGCCGTTTGAAAAGCGTTCTTGACTTCGGAGGCGCCACAATGATATTCACTCCTACTCAAAATCTCGCCATTTTTACTTTTCGTGACACCGCGACACGTTTTGACCGCTTCTTTGAACATCGATCCAGAGTATCGATCCATCCATATTTTGTAGCTTGATGTTATAAGAGTAACCATCGTAAAGCTTGCACTGTTTACTTTTGGTGGTTGTAATGAGTTCCATAGTAGCAAACAAAGCTGATAGTTCACACAAACATAGCACTGGGTCGGCCTTGTTCACTTATAACCGCACGATCTTCACACAATGAATAATACAGTAACAGTGACACAAACAGGTATACCTAGACTGTTGCAGGGGTAGTGAAAGTGTAGCATGGTCGCTTATTTCGCGTATCTTGTATTCGGTATCCCTTGGTTGAATGATCTTGGGTGTGGTAGGGATAGTTCGGCCACTTATTTCTCACATTTCGTGATGGTCGCTCATTTCACTGGTTCCTTTTTCCATACATTCCTCTCTACCGACTTCGTAAAGAGGATTCTACCCAATGTAAGAAAATGGATAAGGAAAGGTAGGTTAGGTTAGGTAAGGAAAAGACATAATACACTCCCCGTACTGGGGACGGAGGTACATTCTGCCATCGCGTGTGTATAGTAGAGCTGCCTGTAGATAAGCATAACGATGAACAATACGAAGTGGATGTTTATCAGGAACGGAATCAGACTGATTACGTATTCAGCTCTGTTACGGGAAAGAAAACATAATCAACACATGGCGGTATAATGTAATAGAGAAAGATTTGTAAACGTTGGTTTCTTGCCAAAACGTCGCCCCGCAGCCCGTCAATAAGTGGCGAACACCGCTGCCGGGAAAATGAAGAAAAAATAAACCGGCGCTGGGACGTGACGCGAAAGTATTAGCCGCTTTAATAACCCGCCGTAGTTTATGGGGCGCGGGGCCTAAAAGCTCGGCTACTCATGTATACCTCCGCCTTTACACTAATTGTAAGAGCAACATTGTAGGTCAACACACTCGGTTAGACGGGTTCATTTATACAGAATAATACTTGACTTTATATTTTAGTACATTTTACTTCTTTTCCTAACATTACAATGTTTTCCTTTGTTCACGCGTTACGGAATGACTCTATTTTCAAAACCTAATAGTACTTTTAAAGAAATATTATTCAGTTTTGAAAATGGCGTCATTCCGTAACGCGTCATCAAAAGAAAATATTCTAATGTTAAGAAGGGCAGAGAAATCTACTAAATAATATAGAAATATTCATAACAGAAATGAAGATGAGTACTTATATAAAGAATATCAATACTGTACTCGAGTTTAATTCAACAATAAGAGCTACAACAATGGATCAAAATACAATGATTCAAAAACATCAAAATAATTAAAACCCAGAACCATAACTATATTAATTTATTAACAGAAATCAAATGTAATCAATTAACTGTAACTGTATGTTTCGGTCACCAAGCAACGATCCTCATGACAAAGTAACTCTAAAGATGGTTGCTTAGTAACCGAAATGTAAGTGTAGATTTATAGTTATAAAATTATTCCGTTGTTGTTATTTGGTTTTTACTGTGTTTAATTCACATTACACTGTTGCTCAAGAGAATAAAAGATATTTACACTCGTTACAAAAAGTTTAAACTCTTTTTGTAAAATATAACAATATTATAAACGTGTACAATTTATTATACGCGAAATAGAATTTTTAAAATATATATTTCTGCTAATGAAAATGGATATAAACTACAAAATCAGGGCTTGAAAAATAATTTTAATTTCCATTGAGGTTAAAAAAAACTAATACGGGTGTTTGAAAGACTATTTTCTAATAGAAAACCAAAGATAATTGTTGCTTTAAAGTTACTACTTTATGTAACCAACCCCCAACATTTTCCCCTTTTTACCATTATAAGGGTATTGTTATATCCTTTCTGTTGTTAAACCTCGCCTTCAATATTCCAATTTGTACACGCGGGAGTTGTTGGCGTATTACGGATACCCCATGTCTCCGGTAAAGAATGGGTCAGGTATATAAGCCCTAATGCGTGAGTCCACCCCTAACCAGGACCAGTATCACAGTTCATTCGATATACTTCAACCCTGTAACATGGTCTATTGTCCTTAATTCATAAACATTTTAGAAAACTGAAAAAGTCAAACATTGTATGGCTTTGTTTAAAATATAAAAAATAAAAGACAACTATAATACTTATTCGTAGGCCAAGTTAAAGTGAAATAGTTTTACTACTTTCCAATTGAATGTTAAGTTTATAATTTGCTTACTGTCAACTAAAGGCGTTGAACGTGTTTTCGGAACAGATTAAGCACACGGAGCATGTCTTTTGTTTCTGTTAGGTAAACCAAGTTAGCAGGCGAAAACTACACAAGGAGTAATTATATTAAAGGGGGAACGTTTTATTCGTGGCAAACTAGTAAAAGCATGTTTGTAAGGTTTGCCCCTCGCCCGTCAGAACTTCCCTCAGGATTTTTCTTTTCTTATTCTCTATTTAATTATTTCCAAACCGATCTGTCTTCACTAAACATTCTTAGTAGTATAGCGTAGAGCCTCTGGATGAATAAACGTGATGATGATAAAACCAGTTTCATCTCCTTAATTCTCGACGTCAATTTCTCCTTACTCGGTTCGGTGTGTTTGAAGATTGCTCTCAATTTTATTTTGTTATAATTTCTATTCTCAGTTTTTGTGGTCTCCTTTATGATTGACTTCGTTATTGTGGATTTTCAAGGCCCCAGTATTTCAAAAAGCGTATACATACTATAAATAATAACCAATATAACGTCGTGTGTGATTAGGTTATGTTAGGATTGGTTAGGTTATGTTAGGATTGGTTGGGTTATGTTGGACTTGCTGTTAGTTTTGACGTGGTCAGGTTATGTTAGGCTTGGTTAGGTTATGTTAGACTTGCTGTTAGTTTTGACGTAGTCAGGTTACGTTAGATTTGATGTTAGACTTGCTGTTAGTTTGGACGTGGTAAGGTTATGTTAGATTTGATGTTAGTTTTGATGTGATCAGGTTAAAATTGGCTTGGTTAGGTTATGTTAGACTTGCTGTTAGTTTGGACGTGGTCAGGTTATGTTAGATTTGATGTTAGTTTTGATGTGATCAGGTTAAAATTGGCTTGGTTAGGTTATGTTAGACTTGCTGTTAGTTTTGACGAGGTCAGGTTATGTTAGACTTGCTGTTAGTTTTGACGAGGTCAGGTTATGTTAGATTTGATGTTAGTTTTTATGTGATCAGGTTAAATTTGGCTTGGTTAGGTTATGTTAGACTTGCTGTTAGTTTTGACGTGGTCAGGTTATGTTAGACTTGGTTAGGTTATGTTAGACTTGCTGTTATTTTCGACGTGGTCAGGTTATGTTAGACTTGATGTTAGTTTTGACGTGGTCAGGTTATGTTAGGCTTGGTTAGGTTATGTTAGACTTGCTGTTAGTTGGGACGTGGTCAGGTTATGTTAGATTTGATGTTAGTTTTGATGTGATCAGGTTAAAATTGGCTTGGTTAGGTTATGTTAGACTTGCTGTTAGTTTTGACGAGGTCATGTTATGTTAGACTTGCTGTTAGTTTTGACGAGGTCAGGTTATGTTAGATTTGATGTTAGTTTTTATGTGATCAGGTTAAATTTGGCTTGGTTAGGTTATGTTAGACTTGCTGTTAGTTTTGACGTGGTCAGGTTATGTTAGACTTGGTTAGGTTATGTTAGACTTGCTGTTATTTTCGACGTGGTCAGGTTATGTTAGACTTGATGTTAGTTTTTATGTGATCAGGTTAAATTTGGCTTGGTTAGGTTATGTTAGACTTGCTGTTAGTTTGGACGTGGTCAGGTTATGTTAGATTTGATGTGATCAGGTTAAATTTGGCTTGGTTAGGTTATGTTAGACCTGCTGTTATTTTCGACGTTGTCAGGTTATGTTAGACTTGATGTTAGTTTTGACGTGGTCAGGTTATGTTAGGCTTGGTTAGGTTATGTTAGACTTGAGGTTAGGTTGGTTCAAGTTAAGCGCTCAATATCACAGGACAGAGACTTATAGGATGAGTCTCGTCTTCCTCAATAACAGTGACGAGTTACAACCTTTCTACTTAATCTCTCACAACAATTCAGTGTAACGAATAAACACTACCCTATGAACCCAATAAAGGCCTCGATCAAGTACGCTACGACCACGCAATAGTCCTGGACAAGTACCCCAATCCTGCCTTAATACATAATTCAAGTCACCAAGTTAAAGGATTCGTCTAACAAATCATTAGGACTAAATGGCGATTAAGATAAGAACGACAAGCACACGGGCATACACGCATAAATCTAACCAGCACTACAACCACACATAATGCACAACATACATCTTATTCACGCGAAAAGAACACGAAAGCGGTTATGATCGTTAGATATGAAGCATCGATGATTCCAAGGCAATTTTCATGCCTTCTCTACCTATAAGAAGTGGACCTTAAGTAGAGACGAGCTATATGGATACGCGTATATGCTAACAGCGCAACTCGTTTCACGCGTAACGTTCTATACATTATGAATAATGTATTATTATAATACTTCTAAATAGAGATCATCTAGTAACTTATCTGTTTAGACATCTGGATAGGCTGAACATACCTGAAACAAACAAAAAACTGAATTAGTTTTACAACAAAAACATCACAACATGAAATAAATTTAAAGTACAGTACAAAAAAGTCTTACACGGTTACATCGCAACAACAAAACACTACAGAATTTAAAGGAAAACAAGTAGAAGCTTACACAGTCACGTGGCAACAAATAACCTAAATTTGAATACACTAAAGAAAATAAAGGAAAAGGAAGACACACACACACACACACACACACACACACACACACACACACACACACACACACACACACACACACACACACACACTGTAACATTTTTTTCTTGTATTCACTTATCATTTACACTTTATTGTACTTGAACAATAATCTTACTTCGTATACATGCGAGTCGACTTTTGAGAACTTTAATTACATGTCCTCATTACGTGTCTCATCTGAGACTGAACGTCTCAGATGTTTCTCGAAAAAGAGGACTCAATTAAAGTTCTCGAATACCCGCATATATACCAAGTACCATTCTTGTTTATATAAATTGTAAGTGTGTGTGTGTGTGTGTATATATATATATATATATATATATATATATATATATATATATATATATATATAACAAAACATTAACTGTTAAAGGTAAACAATATTAATTTATGGCACGAATATTTAAATAATGTTTATAAACGCAAATCTTAACATTAACTGGGAAGTCTTTGAAAATTGAAAAAGTAGTTTAAAACGTTACTTAACTAACGGCAAGTGTTAAAAATGTCGAAACTAGGTGTTTTAATGTTAATTTATTACTTGTAGGATAATTTTCTATTCCATCTTTTAACTTGAACTTATAAACATTTACTTATATTAAATTGTTGAATCAATAGCTTGAGTTGTTAGAGCTTATAATAGGACACGCTTTCCAAAACGGCCGTCACTATTAAGACGAAAAGTTAGCGCTACTACAGGCAAGTGTTATGCATGTTGACGAGTTGAAATGTTTGTTTACCGATCGCTCTGTTAAAGGATTTGTAAGCCGACCCCTGTAACTTTAAAAAAATGATGCTAAGATCTGCATTTGGTAAAGTGAAATATATTTAATAACGTCAAATGCAAAACTTTAAAAAACTTAAAATGACTGATATTTTCCATTAACAATACTGTATTCAATTTAGAAATATTAAGATTTAAAAAAACTAAGGCAGCCTTAAAAAGAGCTGAATTAAATTGCAAAATAAGTCACGCCACATGGCGAGTAGGTGAGTGTATGATACACGTCCTATTCAATCAGCTGAACGCGCATTAAACGGGTTCAACAGCCAAGTTTTAATTTAGCATGAAATTACTTCCTTTACTTTAGTCAGCGCTTCTTACACTCTGTTACCCTTCACCGTTATGTCTCGGGCTTAACGTAGTGGTTACTGTGTTTTTGCTTAGGTCTACTGATCGTGTGTGATAGAGACACGTGGCTTGCAGCTGGTTACTGAGCGCTACCGGTGGCCAAATAGAGAACTAAGTTTAAAACCTCTGAAAGTTTTAAAAACCCTAAGTAAATTGCTATTATTGAAGTATATTGTATCTTCCTCTTTGAAACAGTACCAGCATCTGCCTTTGCTTATTTCATGTTCATCATTAGTATATTTGAAGCACCGCTAAAAATCTCTTTTTTTGTCAGTAAGGAGAATTAATCAGTACGCCCGAATCAGTCATTCACCTATTTGTTCTTTCTAGTACAAATTATAATCAGAACAGCATTTTAATTATAAAAGCGACTAACCAAATAAAAAACCTTTTTATAACTATGATAAAATTATGAAAAATATTTAAAAGTCAGCAGTTTGAGCTTATGGCTGAGGAAGACGTTGCCACATTGTCGGTATGGCGTTCAGCCGAAAACAGGGGAATGGTGCACATTGCAACCCTGTGTGTCCCAGTTGTAAAGGACGCTATCAGTTCATAACGATTCCAAAATTCTCTTCTATAAAAATGCCTTTATAATTTTAATCCTACTAAAAACTCATAACAAATCACAATGTTTAAAAATCATTGGACTGTATGCGCGTGAAACAGACCCACCTATGCCGTCAGATATACGCCCCCTTATTGACATCAGTTGATTGGCAAAGCTCTCGGTGACGCACCGCTATGCATCGTTTCTAAAACGTTAGCCGTCACTGATAAGCATGTCAGCTGGCCATCTACCAGCCGATAGTAAGCAGCCTGGCTAGTATCGCGTTGTTGAAGAAGTATCTCACTAAAAACAGAATCCCAAACCCAGCCCTGTGCGAAGCGAGTTTTCACACAGTGACACTACTGCACTAACATTTACACTATCTATCGTATTGGTCGCAAAGCTCTCAAGAGTCTGGTTTTTTATTTCTTTAACTCAGAAGTGCTTCAGAAACGATTCATTTAAATGCCAGCCGGCGTTGATAAACTCCAGAAAATGTAGATGATATAACAGTATGTTAATTAACATATATATATATATATATATATATATAATTAGATGTTAGAACGTATTACTCAAATAATTTTACAAGCAATTTACAATATATATTCTTTCTACAGTTTGGAGGCACATAATGTCGTTATAAAACCGTTGTTATTATTCCCCGTTTAATCTTTCTTTATTTTATGTCTTTACATTTCTTCTCGCTGTCCCAACCCGACGGCCGGAACCTATCAAAACGTCAGAGGGATGTCATTTTACGGAGCGGTGTAATTAAATGAAGTATAATTAAATGTACTTATTGCGTGTCCAGCATTCATAAACCATTCATAGCGCTAAAGATAAACATATGTGATTCATTGAGTAAACTATAGCTGCTATACAGTTTACAATCTGGATTTACATTATTCATGTTATTCAGTAATTTATTTCATTCCACTCTATTGCTAGTCCCACGAGGGTCTATCTATCTGTGCTTGCGTTTGGCTTTACTGGCAGTCGTCCAAGTTTTGTACGTGTAATTACGACAAACTGTTTTTCTGTGTTTATTCAGTCAGTAACAGGTGACCGTAAAAGTGATGGAATTCCTTCTAGCTGTGGTGGTTATTGGGTGTTTCCTTGCGCGAAGTGATGCCGTTTCTACTTGCACGACTTCTACAAATGTTACAGCTCATACGCGTTTTAAAAAAATATATATTTGTGAGGGAAATTTTCAGTTTTAACTCGACTGCTTATGGAAATCGAATTTCTCTCTGTACCAGACAGAAACGTTAAAGTCTCCCTAACGTAAAAGCTTTAAATACCGTATCCACCACTTACAGATCAGGTCACATCAGTGACGTCACGGTAACAGTGAACGTAACATGCCGTGACGTTGTCCATTACGGGCTTCCCATACCCTTTTAGTGCTCGAGACAAAATGGTTACGTTTTCACAAACAAGATTTAGTAACATTGCAAGGAGAGGAAGAAATTCCACAATAAAAAGTAAACGGGTTCGTGAAGAGGAAGAGATGAGCAAATGAGGGAAACTTTTCGAATTAAATACCTGTAAGTTTACAATATGTTTTTTTTATGACTATGTCTGGAATTATTTTTGAATTTGGTACTCAGTAAATTGGTATTTCTTCTAAAAACAAGACTTCCACTGGATGATGTTCACACCTGTGAATTACTTGTATTATATTCGAGGAAAAACGTACGGAAGTCATGAAATTAACATATACATAATTGTGTGTAAACAGCCCTTATATTCAGATCCCTACTTATCCTTACCTCTAACACTATGCACCCCACTTTCTCTTCAGCCGATGCTAATACGCTTTTTGCTTATGGACAAGAACTAAATAGAAAAACCCACGAAGCAAAACCAATTCGCGAAGCCTACAATAAACGGTTGTAACGTCATTTTAGGAGAAAATCTGAAATTAGAGAATCTGTCAACCAAAGGTATGGCACGTCTAAGTGAATACGGATGTAGCGAATTCGCCCGATCTGTGACGGTCCTCCAAGTAGGGAGGTATAACTGGTTCGATGGTTCGTGTAGGGGTCAGCTGATCCGACGGAAACACACATGAACAAACTATAGAAATAATTGTTAGGTTAGGTTAGATTAGGTTAGGTTATGGTTGGGTAGGTTAGGTCATTACTCGTAACATCATACACTAGTAAAACCCACCGTTACTATTAAGAATTTGAGAATCGACTAGTGGCAGTAAGTGTAGGGGTACTTAGGTAACCCTTCCGGGATTTACTGCCCCTAACTGCGTACTAATCATCGGACCACTTCGACCGTGGCTTTTCTTAAGGAACCCAAATATCACTGGAAAATCGAACCGGTTCGGTACCACCCAGTGATTACAATCCACCACCAATGTATACAACCAACACGTAAACAATCTACAAAGCAATATGCTTCAATTATTGTTCCCCGACAAAACAATCACTCAAAAATAGAATTTCCTGAGCAAAATTCAACTCAACAAAAATGTAGTTTGATTCGCGGCCAGATAGCGGCGAGTGGAGGGGGGGGGGCAAAATGGCAACCAGTCGGCGCTTTAGCACAGATTTATAACCCGGAAAAACATACAGCTGCAGGGCGAGCAAATATAAAAATACACATCAGCTTCGTCTTCAGTCTGGACGGTTTATTGAAGGCAGTAAATTCAGTGCTTATCAGGTAATTTCATCTTGTGATAACTGGCGATGTTATCCAGTCACTGGAGTTCCCTACATCTCCTGCTGTATTATTCTAGTGCTTATTCGGTAATCATTTCCTTTATTGTATGTCCGCAAGAGTTATATGGCTGTAAGGATTCCCGTCTTCTGAAACTGTTTTACTGCGTTATCAACTTGATTATTGTTCAGGGTTTATATAAACAGAGCTAAAACTTTACAAACTGAACGAATTTATAATAAATTTGAGTTAGATTGAACTCCAAGTTAATTATTTATTAATACAACAAACTCGTGGATTTTATTTAATCACGACGTAACGTGATAGCTTAGTCAGACACTGATAAATAAATGCAATCGAAAACGTTATGAAACCGTTTTCGTTGGATGGGGCCCGATAGGTCAACGTGAACATCGCCTACCCCTGAGCCAGTAGGGTTCATGCCTAGCCATATACACCCATCCTTTTCTTATTGTTATGTTGTTTTGTTATTGATTGTTGCGTATCTTTTTATTGTTACATATTTAATTTTATTATATTTCTGTTATGTTTAAATTTTGTTTGTTGTTTTTGTAATTTTTGAATTATATAAAATTTTATTTTTATGTTTTATCCAAAATATTTTCCTTTATTCTCTGCTGTTAACCAAAGTTACTTGATTGGCGATGATAACCATAATTGGTTTTTCGCCAGGGAAAAATACAACCCATTGCATAGATAATCTTATTCCAATTTATTTAAACACTAAAAAGTATTGCATTTTCTCTTGGCTTCAATGAATTAGAACATTTTTCAGTATAAGTCAAAATAGGTATAATTTTTCTAAAGTTTAAAATTTTTTTCAAACACACAGTAAAATTATTCGTAAGTAGCAAAGTTTTAAACCTTCGAACTTAGCATTCACCATGTGACAAACACGTGTAAACATATTTATAGGTATGTGCCTTCAATAAGTACGAGCTATGTAGTGTTTTATAGTTTAGTAAATTTAAATTTTTGATATTATATATACGTTTGAGTGAATTTTTCCGCCTTTCCTAGCATTAAAATAGTATTCTTTATTTATATCAAATAGTAGGCCTACTCTTTAAGGTTTAAGAATGTAGTTATTCCGTAACGCCCCAAGAAAGAAAGACATTTTCTTCGTGGGAAAGGTAGAAAAACGTACTTGAATGTATCAAATTAAGAATTTGATATTTTACTTGAACTATCTGCGTTTCTGGTTGGCCTTTTTCTTTCGGAATGTAATCTATAAAATCCAAATTAACGGCAAAACCTACCTAAATCAATTAGTTTTTCAATTCCTTCTATTAGTTCACACTCTCCTTATATATATATATATATATATATATATATATATATATATATATATATATATATATATATATATATATATAATTATTTATATATATATATATATGTGTATATATATATATATAAATTATAACTAAACCTTTGTTATAATTAAATTTATTTTTAAATGTTATTTATTTACCTTACCTGTTAATGTCACATCTTCAGGTTTATAAAAGAATTAACAATCTTATCAATTTTTAAATATCACTTGCATTTATTCTCTTCAATTAACTCTATACATTATTCCAAATTTATATTAATATTGTGCAGTGACAGGCTTGATATCTTAACTAAAATTACAATGATAAAAGGTGGACTTCTGAGGCTTTAGATTTCTAATAGAATAACATTAAAAAAACAGTATTAAAATTGTATTCTTGCTCTCGGGGTCGCTATTACGGGAACTTTGCTTTTAAATTAGAAATGGCGAAAGTAGAATAAATTTTATAAATTTTGATGAAATTAAAATTTTTCTGAATTTTACTAAAATTTAGATGTTTGTTGGCTACACTTATATTCAATTAATACCTATTGTTCTGAAGAGCTGCTGGAATCTTAGCCTTTGTTCACTTCAGCGCTTACACTTGACACGAAAAAAACTTACTTTCTTAATATTTCAAAAAAAACATTTACGTCGCACCTTTTTAAATTTTACTTATAAAAAAAACTATTTACTTAATTTAATCAATTTCTTCCTTTATAACACTTCCATCCTGGTCCCCACCAATCTGCCTGCTTTCCTTCTGAGACTCTCTTCAAACTTAACTTTTTCTTCCGATCATTTAGTTTTTTATGAAATCCCTAATCTCTCCCACTACTGTGTTCTTTGTAAGTTCCCACAATTTTACAACTAGCTTATCCTAACGGTACACGGTTATTTTCCCGTGGCTATATCGGCCGCTAGATTTCCCTGTCTTAACAAGCTGCACCCTTCTCTATTGTCTATGGTTGCCGCACTCAACTTATAGCTTTCCTGGAAAAGAATAATGACATGGTACCTGCTTTGTCGGCACTATTTGTGTCTTTCCTTTCTAAATTCTACAGAAAATTATTTTACCAACTAACTGAAAATTTTTTAAAGCCTCATACTTTATGTTATAATATATATATATATATATATATATATATATATATATATATATATATATAGTTCAAATTTTCAATCGTTAATAAAATACTTTTTATTCATCCACTCAAGTTCAAATAGATTTGTTTAATTAAACTTGTAGTTGATGACACTTGGTGTTAATACACTTTTTTCAATTATTAATTCTAAAGTTAATAATGAATTATTTTTATATTATATGAGAGAAAACATTTCACATAAGGGGCAAGATATGCAATGTAGTTATTTCGTCCCATATGGTTTAAAAAAGTCATAACGTATGATTTCATAAAACAGCTGATTTTACGTTATAGGTTATGTGGTAGAACTGCTGTTTTACAGTTAAATGTTTCTTTGCTGACCTAAATACGAAATTACTATAAAAAAGTTTTGTTTCTATTATTTGTTCTGAAAAAAGTCACAGACTTAGAGAATTTAGAAGTTTTATTCGAATTTTAATAAATAAAAGTACACAGGGCATTCAATCTTTTAAAATTTAATAAGATTAACGAGCTTAGAAAATTAGAAGTTTAGGAAAATAAATGTTCCCAGAGAGTTGATGAGTGTTCAAACAACAGCAGGCTTTATAGTCTAAAAGCAGCCAGTCCACGAGAGCTTCATTTGATAGAGATTTGTACGCTGGGCTTGGTGCCAAAGCTATGTTACCCTACAACCTGTCAATTGGCGTAGAAACACATTCCGAGAAAATGAAAGGTTGAACGCCACGAACGTGACGAGAAAATGAATTTTCGAAAGGTGTTTTATATTTTCCTACCCGAATGTATCGGGAGAGGATATATAATACACGTAAAAACCTAGTAGCTCCGAGTAGACTCAGAGAACGTGTATCTTCAAATAATTTGATTTAGAGAATCAAATAAAACGTTTTTAAGAATCGATAAGAGGGTAACGTGTCTGTAATGATTCAGCTTACCTTAAACATTTATTTGTATTCTAAGGAATGTATTTGTTGTATGCCTTACAGAAAAAGCATAAACTCGTTCAAGCCGTATTAAATATTTACATTTTTAATTTTAATATTAATCATATTTAAAACTTTTACGTCTAAATTGTATTAGATAGTCCTAGTAAGCTATATTAATATAGACAGATCAAGTGACCAACAGGTCAGTATATTTAGATAGGCCTACCTCTATTTATCGATTGAGTATTACTTAATAGAACAGTTTAACTTTACTGCTAATCTATAATGCGATCTTCTGATTATCTCGTGTGTTTAAAAATACGTTATTCCTATTACATCAAAACCCCTCACAGATTTTTCGATAGATACGATCTAAAAAAATGTCGTTACAAAGATAAAAGTTACAAATTAAAATAGGGTTTGGATGTCTTGTGGTTGCCATTGTCACCGTCCCTGTCGTTACCTCCAACAGGTGGAAGCCCGTGAGGAAAATGAATGTGGGAGAAGTGGTCAGGGCAGTCGGGAACATCACGCTGGTTCTCATGGAAACAGTCAATCATTAAAGACAGCCTCAAACTTCCACTTTATCTAGTGAGATGATTTTAAATTTCAATTCCATTGCAGTAATAAATAGTTATTTTAAGAAGATTCTGAAAGAACCTCTTTCCTATACTGGACGACAGAAACAAGAGCTGCTGCAGGTAGAGGTTATGTGGTTGTAATGCAGGAGTTCTGGGGAGGTTTTACGAGATGCTGCAGTTGAATGATAAAAGAGTGATTAATCGCGGCTGAGGAGATGCTGGTGTTTAATCATTGAAGAATGTGTAGCAGTCGCTAGGGAGGTGAAGGAATTTAATAATTGGAAAGTGGGTAGCAGAAATTGGGGAGATGCTGCAGTTGAATGATAAGAGTGATTAGTCGCGGCTGAGGAGATGCTGGTGTTTAATCATTGAAGAATGTGTAGCAGTCGCTAGGGAGGTGAAGGAATTTAATAATTGGAGAGTGGGTGGCAGAAATTGGGGAGATGCTGCTGTTGAATGATAAAAGAGTGATTAATCGCGGCTGAGGAGATGCTGGTGTTTAATCATTGAAGAATGTGTAGCAGTCGCTAGGGAGGTGAAGGAATTTAATAATTGGAGAGTGGGTAGCAGAAATTGGGGAGATGCTGCAGTTCGATTATTGAAGAGTGTGTAGCAGTCGCTAGGGAGGTGCTGTAGTTCAACCATTAGAGTGTGGGTAGCAGCATTTGGTGAGATGCTGCAGTTCAATCATTGGAAAGTATGTAGCAACCGCTAGGGAGGTGTTAAGAGTTCTACCATTAGAGAGTGGGTAGCAGCAATTGGGTAGATGCTGCAGTTACGGTAAATCATTGGAGAGTGTGTAGCAACCGCTAGGGAGGTGTTCAGAGTTCTACCATTAGAGAGTGGGTAGTAGCAATTAGGGAGATGCTGGAGTTCAATCATTGAAGAATGTGTAGCAGTCGCTAGGGAGGTGAAGGAGTTTAATAATTAGAGAGTGCGTAGCAGCATTTGTGAAGATCCTAGAGTTCAATCACTGAAGAATGTCTAGCAGCCGCAAGGGAGGTGCTGGAGTTCAACCATTAGAGTGTGGGTAGCAGCAATTGGGGGATGCTGCAGTTCAATCATTAGAGAGTGTGTAGCAGCCACTAGGGAGATGATGGAGTTCAATCGTGGGTAAAGGGTAACAGCAGCTAGGGAGATGCTGGAGTTCAACCATGGGAGAGTGGGTAGCAGGTGCTAGTGAGGAGATGGTGTTTAATCACTAGAGAGTGGGTAGCACCAATTGGGAGATCCCGGAGTTCAATCACTGGAGACTGTGTAATAGCCGCTAGGGAGGGGCTGGAGTTCAATCATTAGAGAGTGGATAGCAGCAGGGAGGTGTTGGAGTTCAATCATTGAAGTTGTAACAGCTGGAGAGGTGCAATGAGGTGCTAAAGTTTTGCGACTGAAGAATAGACAACAGCGGCATGGTGAGGATCTACGATATCCTGGAGTACAATGATTAGAGAGTGGTTAGCTGAAGATGGGGAGGGACTATCTTATATCCTGATATGTAAAGTTAATGTTTTGTATAGTACGAGGAGCTAAATTAAACTTAAAGACACACTAAATAACAAGTACCTATTAACATCTACACTATAAAGTGATCATAGTCAATCACTGGGGACGTAGTAACGTACAGTACCGTAAGGCGTTCTACATCACAACTACAAGAATTCTTGTACAGTACTTTATCATGCAGTAAATAAACAGTTAAGTTGTGAATAAAAAGCCCTTTGCAATAAAGTATAATAAATATAGTATCAATTTATAAAGAAGAATAACATTACGTATAAAATACGTAAATTATATCCGATCGTAACATCAAATTCTCGTTTGCTTTAAGAAAGGCGCCGTCTTGTAGAGATACTATCCATTCTGAATAAGAAAATAACTCTGGTAACAGCATTTACATAGAGTCAAGATAGATTGGGACATGCTTATCCTCTTATTTGTAAGGTGATTTAGGGAACTCGTTTTATTTCTTTATTGTTATCGCGAGATGTATAAAGTATGGATTCGATTTGGCCGTAGGTCGATTCTGGATGAATTATGACAGCGAAGCACGTCCGGTAGATTTATAGAGTTCGAGGGAGGAAAGCGAGAAAATGGTCGTTTTAAACTCTATGTCGATAGCGTCCGTAATCGATAAGTTGGCGGGAGGATATTTTATACGAGAAGTGTTTTTCGATTGCTCTTCGGAAGATTTAAATTTCGCAGGAAATAAAGTCTGAGAAATTTGAGAGAAATGTTATTTGAGTGGAGTTCGTCTTCGAAAATACACCCTTACTTGTACGATTAGGGTTTCATAGTAACTGTGTCTCCTATTAAATTCCTTCTATTAGCTCACACTCTCCTGATATATATCTTGTACAAATGTTCGATCGTTATTAAAATATTTTTTTTCATCCAATCACGTTTAAATACATTTTATTTAACCTGTAGTGTACAACTATTAATGTTAATATAGTTTTAAAAACATATTTACTCAATAATTAATTATAAAAATTTTGTGGTCTAGGTTGGATTCGAACTGAGTAGCTTCATGTTCAAAGGCTAGCGCTTTTGGTACTGAGCCAACTTTTCCATGTAAAGTGTTTCTATAAGAGAAGTATATGAATTTTTCTTTTCTCCTTTCTAGTTGCCATCGAAACCTCAATGGTGCAACCTTAAATTGTTGCCTTGGTTACTAAACAATATCATAAATAATCCTCTAGGATTAAAAATGAATGGAAAAAATAAACAAACAAACTGGATTAACAGTTCGAATCTTGCTTCACAAACGGATAATGCGAAAGGAAAGTGAAAAGAAACTACAACACAATACAAGCGAAAAAAAAGAAAGCGTGAAATAATAACAAACAAAAATAATAGTCCAACACCATACATAGAAAGAAAAATGGGAAATTCGCTTCCTATTTTACCACTTAATATTGTTATTCTGACAAATCTATATACATATTTATATTAGTTGAAATTATAAAATAAAAAGAAACTAAAATAAAATTTTTCGTTATTGACTTGAGTAGGAATTGTCATAAAATGAGTTTTTAATATTACTTGTTTATATGTTTATTGTCAAATATAATTGTTATACAAAGTTGTGGCCGAATTTGTTGATGTGAAATGAAATTTCCAAAGGTTGTACTGTATTTCGAATAGAATAGAACGTTATAGGGGCTAAATAGTACATAAAATAACGGTTATTTTAAAATTTCGCAAGTAGTCCTTTTTCAAATTTTATACATTAAAACATAATTTTGTAAAACAGCGAAAAATAACAATTCTCTTAAAACACAAAAACCAAAAATTCAGTGCATTTGTAATTTACTATTTGTGTTTATAATTATAGTTTTGTATATAAAGTGTCATTTTTTTAGGTTCGTTGTTAAACCACAGATCCTTATAAAATCTAGCACGTGTCCGCCCGTTCACCCTTGGCAACACTCTCCACACGGGAGAACCATAAATCGTATGGAAATGACAGTTAGCAGTACAATTATTCTCTGTGTGTATCTACGAACGGGAAAATATGGCCGACATTTGGAAAATCACGAAAGGGTCGCCAAGGGATAAAAATGAAGCGCTTGATTGCCTTTTTGTGAACATGAAGCGTGCCATAAAGAAGGAATTACTACAACTTGTTGTTGATTACAGATATTACTAGAGTCGGAACAAAATCCTTGAGTTAGAAATGTAATTTTACATTATTTTTGGTTACAAAAATCTTAAACAATATATAACAACATTCGTTGCTTGAGTGTAAAGAAAATTAGAAACATGACAACACTGTTAACAGCCTTTGCTAGTGTAAAAATCCTTGATAGCTAGCAAAATACTTTTTTAATTTTAATTCCACGAAAGTAATGTATAATTGTTTTCAGAGCTACAGAAGGTGCCGAAAATCTACAACGAAAGAAAACCACAACAGGAAGAATTTCTAGAGTTCAGGTAAGATTGTTAAATAGCGTAAACTTTTGTTAAATAATTTGGTAAAGTATTTTGTAAAATATGAATTATAATCGTAACGAACATAAAATGTATCATAGATCATTTAAATACGTGAGTTGTTGTGCTTAATACGAGATAGAACTGACCTTCCCCAGTAGTCCAAAAAGCTCTCGCTAAGTTTAAACTTAATTTTTATCGTTGCAATTTTTTATTGTTTGTTATTGTTTAACTTTGTTATTTTTTGCTTATATATTACATTCAAATTTTTTTAGCATTCTTTTTATTAGATTTAGTTATTTATTCCTCATAATTATAATTTTTTGTTTATATTTGCATTTCATTGTTTATAATGTTTGTTCAAGTTGAAGACCTTTGTTTAGGTATGTAAATGTTTTTGGCGAGTTATAAAGAAAATGACCTCTACATCCGACGCACTATGATCATTGCACTGGCAGCCAGTATTAGCTATTTGAATTTCATTACAAACTGCTGCCCGTTCAATGTCTGGGGACATTATGTAAAACTGGCGCGCAGGTGTGGGGACCTGTGTAATTACATTAATCCAAAATGGCTTATTTTAACAGCGGGAGAGTGCCACCGGGTTGCAACTCTCCAGGAGGGACCGACAAATCGCAATCAGTTCTTTTACACGAACTTCTGACAGGCGCTTTATCCAACGCTGTAAACGCCAGATGAATGTGAAATCAATTTTATTTCACTGGCGTGTCGTAAAATATCAATTTAATGGTGCATTTTATGTGGCTTTCGTTGCTGGTTTCAGTGTTTTCACTATCTTTTAATATTTTAAATACCATAAAAGCTGTAGGATAAAATCCACGGTAAAATTAATAGAGTTCATCCGTGACGATCGAGGGCGACAAACCTGTGACTAAGAGAGGTATAAACATTCTTTAACGTCTGAGTGTTGTAGGTTTGAATAACTTATACAACGAGTTCAAATTACTAGTTCCAGATAGGTCTTCTAACCTTCAATACAAATTCCTTTCCTTAAGTGTACATTTATAAAAAACTGCGCCTCGTTAAAACAAGTAAGAGTAACGTATTACTATATAACACTTTATGAAAAATAGCTACCACTAGGTGGCTAGGTGGTGGATTCGGTTTAGCGTGGGGATTCGTGCGGTAGTTTCCGCAACTACGCGATAGTCCCTGGCTACATACTGAAGCTGTCATTTGCAGGCGCATGCGCACAAGTGCTTCTGTCTAACGTACATACAGCCAAGTGATTTTTCGCATAACGATTTTACTGTATGACGTCCAAATTTGAGAAACACCAGCTCCAGATTTAACCTGACATAAAACTAAATAGGAATCCCAACATTAAAGATTCATGTAGAACCAGTGCAACATAAAATGAATCTCTATTACCAAAACGTCAAACCATACAGTACAGTTGTGAATCCGCAACTGTACTGGTGAAAGTCCCACCACAAAAGAAGCAGAAACAAAATTGATTTACATTTTTTAAAAATTAATAATACAAAATTTTTAAGGCTTATTAAACGAATATCGTCTGAAAAATAAAAGCGTAAAAACAATTGTGAAAACACTTTCAAGAAAAGAAATTAAACGTTTTACATTATAAACATAAGCAAAAAGATATGGAACGAATAACTGGAACAGATGACATGAGACAATTGAATAACACAAAAATAAAATGAACAAAATGCAAAAATTCTGAAACAACAAGTAACAAATAAAGTACAAAAGGATCGAAACAGAATTACAAGACACTACAAATATCAGCAAATTAGTCAAAGCGCATACTGAAATAGCAGACGTGAGACAACAGAAAAATACAGAAAATGGAAATAAACTTTGAGGGTGAAAACACTTTTTTAGAAACCGATGAACGATGAACAAAAACACAGAGGGAACATGAAAAGACATTTTTGGAGCATCTAAAGTATAGACGTAAATTTTGAAAACATTAGCTCCCTAAAATAGTGAATATTATAAAAACATAATGAAAACGTTACACAGAACAAAAACTAAAAATAAAATCTTTTTAAAGGATTTATTGAAAATTTTAAAACGTGTTTCTAGCAAAACAAACACAGATAGATTGTTTTTTTTAAATTTACAAGCTTCTCTCGATACGTATTTTACTTTCCCTACAAAGTACATATGAGATACATAGAGATATAAAGTATATACAACTTACGAGAGACTTCCTTCTAGATACGTGATGCTCCAGAAATATTCGTGTTACTTTTAATTGAATAGAGGAACTTACACAGTTATAAAAGAAGTACCTAACCAGGATTAGTAATGCGTCTGGTAGTATTTCTGAACTGCATATTTCCTTTTTATGTTGAATACACTTCCATTCAAGTCAAAGCCCTTATATTTCTGCGGGGCCACATTTCCTTCACTTGAAAATGAAATGACCAACTAATCAACAAAATATGAAATACCTGGATATGAAAGGTTAGGTTAGGTTATAGCTTTTCCCGCTCAATTTCTAATAAATATTTTGTAATAAAATTTTAAAACTATATAATAACGATCACAGCTCAGTAAATAAAGAATTCCTCATTAGCGAGAACATCCAAATTAGTATCTAAGTACAACTAAATATAGAGTATGTGGTAAGCTAATTAATTACAATACAGCTATTACTATAAAAATGTTTAAGTCAAGTATCGTATTATTATTAGCTCACTGATGATGATAAGTTTGATTGAAACACGTTTGCGGAAATAATTTATTGTGTGTTCATGTTTGTTGTTACATTATCTAAATTATTTGTGGTCACGACTGAAAGTCAAATGTTTTTGAATGAAATTTTATTTCAGTTTAATAAAGTTCGTGGTCGACACACTTTACAAAATGAAAAGTATAAAGAGACGAATATACTTTCATTTATGGATACATTTACTGGATTTTCTGTCGCCTAAATTTTACGCTACTTTGAAAACAGACGTTTTGGAGATATGAGACAGCGTAGTCATAAAACTGACATTTACAAACTTGAGAAGCATAATCTTGCAAATAGGGAACGATTTTGTCGTAAATCTGTGAAAAAACGATTCGTTTTTCTCTTCTAAGAACTCGCCAGTTCACGTTGCATTGACTTAGACACGGCTGAACTAGTTCAACGAAACAAAGTTAAATTAAATCGAGTTTATACAAAGTTTACAGATCGTGTTTTACATTGTCTGGGAGTTGTATAGAGTTATGTGAGACTTGGACGTGTTACGAAACAAACACCAGGCTCTGATCATTATGCCACTAACATTTGCCGTGCGAATTTTTTAATTAATAATTTCAGCAATATTTTTGGGTTGTTTAATTAGGTCTCTCGTTGAAAATATTGATACCCTTTTTGTTTAAAATTAATTTGTATTATAATTGTCCTTTCCCGCGTGGTAGAGCATCCTGACCTAATCCTATATTGCATAAACAAAAACAAAATGTCTTCCTCTAATACTCTCTTTGAGGACGACTGCATCAAACCTATCTCTCACCTTTTCTCACATTCCGAAACACTATTTTTGCAATCTAATGCAGGATAGCATCTCTAAAAAGACCAGCTCTCTGTTGGGAGTCAGAGAGATATTTTTGCAATCTAATGCAGGATAGCTTCTCTAAGGGGACCTGCTCTCCATTGGACGTCACAAATATTTTTGCAATCTAATGCAGGATAGACTCTCTAATGGGACCTGCTCTCTGCTGGGAGGCACAGAGATATTTTTGCAATCTAATGCAGGATAGCAACTCTAAGGGGACCTGTTCTCCATTGGGAGTCACAGAGATATTTATGCAAACTAATGCAGGATAGTCACTCTAATGGGACCTGCTCTCCATTGGAAGTCACAGAGATATTTTTCCAATCTAATGCAGGATAGCATCCCTAAAGGGACCTGTTCTCTGTTGGGAGTCACAGGGATATTTATGCCATCTAATGCAGGATAGCATCTCTAAGAGGACCTGCTCACTGTTGAGAGTCAGAGATATATATTTGCAATGTAATGCAGGATAGCATTTCTAAGGGGACCTGCTCTTTGTTGGGAATCACAGAGATATACATGCAATTTAATAGAGGATAGTATCTCTAAGGGGAACTGCTCTTTGTTGGAAGTCGGAGAGATATTTATGCAATCTAATGCAGGATAGCATCTCTAACGGGACCTGCTCTATGTTGAGAGTCACAGGGATATTTATGCCATCTAATGCAGGATAGCATCTCTAAGGGGACCTGCTCTCTGTTGGGAGTCACAGGGATATTTATGCTATCTAATGCAGGATAGCATCTCTAAGGGGACCTGTTCTCTGTTGAGAGTCAGAGATATTTTTACAATCTAATGCAGGATAGCATCTCTAACGAGACCTGCTCTATGTTGAGAGTCACAGGGATATTTATGCCATCTAATGCAGGATAGTATCTCTAAGGGGAACTGCTCTTTGTTGGAAGTCGGAGAGATATTTATGCAATCTAATGCAGGATAGCATCTCTAACGGGACCTGCTCTATGTTGAGAGTCACAGGGATATTTATGCCATCTAATGCAGGATAGTATCTCTAAGGGGACCTGTTCTCTGTTGGGAGTCACAGGGATATTTATGCTATCTAATGCAGGATAGAATCTCTAAGTGGACCTGCTCACTGTTGAGAGTCAGAGATATATATTTGCAATGTAATGCAGGATGGCATCTCTAAGGGGACCTGTTCTCTGTTGGGAGTCACAGGGATATTTATGCCATCTAACGCAGGATAGCATCTCTAAGGGGACCTGCTCTCTGTTGAGAGTCAGAGATATTTTTACAATCTAATGCAGGATAGCATCTCTAAGGGGACCTGTTCTCTGTTGGGAGTCACAGGGATATTTATGCTATCTAATGCAGGATAGAATCTCTAAGTGGACCTGCTCACTGTTGAGAGTCAGAGAGATATATTTGCAATGTAATGCAGGATAGCATCTCTAAGGGGACCTGCTCTTTGTTGGGAATCACAGAGATATTTATGCAATCTAATAGAGGATAGTATCTCTAAGGGGACCTGCTCTTTGTTGGGAGTCACAGGGATATTTATGCTATCTAATGCAGGATAGCATCTCTAAGGGGACCTGCTCTCTGTTGAGAGTCAGAGAGATATATTTGCAATGTAATGCAGGATAGCATCTCTAAGGGGACCTGCTCTTTGTTGGGAATCACAGAGATATTTATGCAATCTAATAGAGGATAGTATCTCTAAGGGGACCTGTTCTCTGTTGGGAGTCACAGGGATATTTATGCCATCTAATGCAGGATAGCATCTCTAAGGAGACCTGCTCACTGTTGAGAGTCAGAGAGATATATTTGCAATGTAATGCAGGATAGCATTTCTAAGGGGACCTGCTCTTTGTTGGGAATCACAGAGATATTTATGCAATCTAATAGAGGATAGTATCTCTAAGGGGACCTGCTCTTTGTTGGGAGTCAGAGAGATATTTATGCAATCTAATGCAGGATAACATCTCTATCGGGACCTGCTCTCTGTTGAGCACCTTTTCTCACATTCCGATATACTATTAATCTTCTATAGTTTATTCACTTTATACAGTATATTTGTCTTCTATAGTTTAGTCACCTTCTATAGCTTACTCATCTTATATACTTTATTCACCTTCCACAGGGTATTTATCTTCACCAGCATATCTATCTGTTATACTTGATTCACATTAATTTTCTACACTCTATAATTAATCTTTTATATTATATCCAACCCAATAGTTTACTTATCTATTATAGCACATATCTTTGGAGGCAAAGTCAAATTTGTTCTGTCCTTAGTACAAACTTTGGCCACGAAACGAAGAGATATCCTTTTATTTACAAATTTACAAAACATATTTCCACGTCAAATGTAACAACATTCATACTTTCCTGGAACGAGTGGGTTGGATTCCATCAGAATACTCTATTGGAAAGCAACAGAATTATAGCAAATCGCATCTCGGCGGATATCGGATTCATATAAACGCAACCGTCACGATATTTCCCAGTCCGACGAATAAATACGGATTTACTTTGCAGCTAAAAACCTATGCCTTGGAAATGCAGAATAATCAGAAAACTTTCCCGGTGTAGGCTGTTCAGCAAGTAATAACAAAACTTTTTTAACTCAATTCCTACTTAGGTCAACAAAGACAATTTTATTTTACTTACTTACTTTTAAATTATTACAACTAATATAAATAAAGTAATATAACCCATGAGTTATACAGCTGTTCTACCGCATAACCTATTACATAAAACCAGCTGTTAATATAAAATCATGTGTTATCATTTGTTTTAAGCAAAATGGGATTAAATAACTATATTGCATACCTTGCTCCTTCTTCAAAAATTTGTTCTTCCATATAAAACTAAATTTAAATCATTATTAAAATGTGAATAAACTGTATTAACATCAATTGCCATCTACTACAATTGAAAAAATGTATTTCAACTTGAGTGGATGAATAAAAAAAATTTATAAACGATTGAGAATTTGAGAGAATAGAACAATATACATAGTGAAACTAATAGAAGGAATTGAATAAATTTTTAAAAAAAGAACAAATTATATTGTAAGTAAAAACAAAAAAAATAAATAAACCTAATCGATAATGATAAATACAATCTTTGGTCTGGGGTCGGAAAACTCGTCCATTTCGAAATGGTCTCATCCTGATATTATTCCTGGAAGTCTACATAGATACGAAGACTGACGGCATCATTTCATGGCCTCTATTTATAAAATTGTCGAACAACTTCCCCGCAGCTCAAATTGCTTGGATTCCAACAATGATTTCATTCCATTGCTAAAGAAACTACGAAAGCTAATTAAATGACGCACAGATACGAAATGGTTACGTTAATTTACTTTTGCAGCTAGTTTTTGTGTAGCTTTAAAGGTATGAACTTCCGCTTTCTTTGCAATGGGTTCCCATTCTAACTTTTAATAGCCGACTGTGGCGGTTCATATTATTTTGTTAATTTAAGAATTATGGGAAACCTAATTAATGATGTATTTTGTTGAAGTGGAAACATAGCAAGGCGTATAAACACTGATTGAATGAACATAAACCTACAATATTCCGACAGAATAATTTCCGTCAGGTTACGCTATGAGTCAGCTCTAAGTGAATTAAAAGATAACATGTGATTTCATGGAGGAGTTTTTTACACGTAGGTTATGTTACATTATCTATTTTATATTGTTAAACGAAAATGTTATTATTAAATAATTTTGTTAATAAGAGTTATATATTAACTGTTATTTTCATATTAATCAGTTATATATATATATATATATATATATATATATCGCAATATGTTTTCTTGTGTATTAATAAAGAACAAAAGTCAAAATACAAATACAAGAATTATATTTGAATTTACAATTCATATATATTGAATATTGTAAATTCAAATATAATTCTTGTATTTGTATTTTGACTTTTGTTCTTTATATATATATATATATATATATATATATATATATATATATATAAATTCATTTAAATTTTGGTAAATTTCAAATTATTATAGTTATTTTATTATAACTACATATAATAATTAGTTGTGTATTTTTAATCCAATTGTTCAGATGAAAATATTCTTAGGCGCCTCTGATAACAAATGTTTAGGTAATTTCTAATTAAGCTATATTAAATGTTTTTATTATTATAATATTTCTGTAGATGTGGCTATAATAAAAGTTTTCACTTCTGTCGGCATTCCCGAGGACACAGCCTAATTTTTTTTATGAAAGAAATATCTCTCACGTGCATATGCACACGCTCTCTTTCTCTCTCTCTCTTATACAAACACACACATTGCGCGAGCATATTACACTCTCTCTCACTCAAGCACGCATATTATTGTATGAGAAGTAAAGAATAATTCAACCAGTTAATACTTCAAAATATTACAATATTTTCAGAAGACAAATTTACATTGCTATATTAATGTAAGGCAAAATAATAATTTTGTCCCAGAGTATCCTTCTAAGGCGTACGTAGCACGAGATTAAATACGAATTACGTGCTGGCGATGTCCTCTTGAGGCGCAAGTGAACGTCCTCAGATCTGTGCTATATGTAAGTCTACTTAGTTTAGTGTGTAACAGAAATACTGTGATGATACTTGGGTTCCATAGATATTCTGTTAATATCCACCGCCCATTACTGTCTGCACAACCGAACGTTCAGAAATGTTGGGCACATTGTTGAAGTGGAATGTACTCTGTGGAGATACAGTCGTGGATCGCCTTGCCTCTCTGTTGTACTAGCTCCCGTACTAGTGAGAGAAAGTATTAGATAAATACTTTCTAGAGCTTTGGCCTCTAGAGTCGAGATAATACATCTACAAACATACAATAAGAAATGCTTTGAACCATTCAAAAAAACCGTCACCGCATCGGGGGCGAGAGAACAGCTGACACCAGACTGGCCGCTAATCTAATCTCGGCTCGCTTCGCGTGCACCTCCGGTATGTCTGTGCCCACACAATCACATCATCTTATCAGCGCCTTCTCGATTCGATCAGCCCAAAGTTCGTGTCGCTGCCACTGCCACGCAGTCTTCTAATTAATGCCGGACAAACGTTTCGCACTGCCAGGCCATTTATTTTCGCAACGGTTATATCCAAAGATCTTGTCTTGTCGGAAAGGCTCGATGATTTCTTTACAGATAATTTCATCGCGGAGGTCCGGCAAGGTCAGGCAAACACCTTTAACCGGGTGAGCATCAATGGTCGCGGGTAAATTCACAATTTTCAAATAAATTATAAAATTCCAGATAATTTGTGAACAATAACTTTGACAAACAGTGTAAGATGTACGATCCAGAGCTATGACGGTCTATTTTATTTACAGCAAAAAGCCACGCTTCAATAATAATGGAATTGCCTATAAATAAACAATGTATTTTTACGTCACTCACTGGAACTTCGTCAAAATGTTATTTGGTACTTACGTATTATAATACGGAGCCCGCTATTTTTAGAGGTTATTTTTGCCGGGGACGTAGAAAAACTAAATATTTATTCAGAACATATTTACTGTGAAAAATATTTGTCATTATGACGATCGGTTCTTGGTTTCTGCCTGCCAAGAGGAAGCGGTGTCAGCGAGAATAGAGTTATTCGCATCGCCGCCAGCCTCGATCGCCACATATATTCCGGCGATACCGCGATGCCTCTTGTTCCTCTATTTAGCACTTCCCCACATCCGGTTCATAATGTAATAGGTAATGTAACAGGCACATATTTAGTATAACCCCTGCAGTGCGCTGTATACAGTAATAGTGGCCTCCGTATAGAACGTAAGTATGTGTTATTTTTTTTGTGGACAACATAAAACATGTTTGAGATATATTACTAAATATCATAACAACCTTTCTTTAATTTTTATTGAACCGAATAACCTACCAATGATCAAATAAATTACAAAATGTGTATTAATTTATTTATAACAATAATTGCCACAATGAAACAAAGTTTCTTGTGTTACTAATTTTAACGCTAAATCTGACTAAGAAAAAAGACTTGACTTATGAGTTTATCATTTACTTTAATTAATCAGCGAGGTTTCGACGGTCAATTTGCTGTCTTCAGGCGTCCATTTGAATGGAATTTTTTAAAATTTGAAATTCCCTGGTTTATTACATATATTACCATTCGATCAGCAGATTTGCAATTCACATGCGCTTTGTTTTTTAGTTGTATCCTCTTGGATTTTGTATTTTAGGATCAATGTAGTTAGCTTTGGGATCTGGCGAAATATATTCCCATAATTTTTACAATCAAATTGATATCAGAATGGTAACATATACTCCAGAATAACAAAAGTTAAAAAAGCAATTTCAACCAGTTTGACGTCGATTATCCGAAACGTCAATTTTCCGAACATGGAAAGTAAGCTGAAAGAAAATACTTTTGTGGATCTCACAATGTAGGATACAAATAGGGCGTGTTGCGTGGTGGGAGTTTTTTATTGAGTATTTCCAAAGTTTTGAGTAACAGCTACATCATGTTATTCTTTGCAGTGGCAGTACACAAATACTTTACTATATATACACTGTGTAAGTAATTGCTTGCAGTATTACAGTAATAGCTGCAAGTACTGTACATGCAGCTCTATAGTACGCTCTAAGTGTTTTCTAAAACGTAAACTATAGCTTTATATTTAATGTAATATGTATGTTTGATTATCCGGACAGCCTCCGGTCCCAATTATTTCGGATAATCGACTCTCGACTGTAGAAGATATGCACATTTTAAAACATACTTATTGAAAATCTCGAGTGAAAATTTTAAAATTACTTGAAAATAAAATTCCAAGTATCTTGTGATGAACTGGAAAATTTGTTACAAATATCAAGTGTTCTTAGCTGGGTTATGTTTACATTGACTTTAAACTACTAGAATCAAGAATGCGTCACAAATTCCTTCGCTAAAATATAATAAAGGTAAAAAGCAATAATTCTCTTGAATCGATTGTTTTCAAACGTATTAGATTAGAATATTAAAGATTGTAAAGCTGCTGATGAAATAGTACGCAATGAAACAGGGATTTCCGATTTCAAAAGAGAAATTCAATGCAAATGGTGACTTTAAGATAACAAATTAGCTGTCGAAACCTCTCTGTGTATTTTAAATAAATTATAATTGACTTTTTTATCAATCGCCTTTTTCCCTTTTATCTAAACTTGCGAATATGTACAAAAACAATACATTTCACTCTTAGATATTTTCGCTGATCAAACAAAAGATATTCGATATTCGACTTTTATGTTTTGCGACTTACGAGTTATGTCATCATCGTTTAATTAATGAATAATAGTAATGAGTGAATTAGTAATAACATTATCTAAGATATGGGTTGGTGAAGGGGTATGAAACCCTACGGACTACGGTATGCGGCGTAGTTTGGCTAAAAGAGACTGTGGTGAGCGGTGGAGTTTCGCTAAAGAAGACTATGGTGAGCTGTGTAGTTTTGCTAAAATGACTACGGTATGCGGTGTAGTTTCGCTAAAGAAGACTATGGTGAGCTGTGTAGTTTTGCTAAAATGACTACGGTATGCGGTGTAATTTTGCTAAAATGACTACGGTATGCGGTGTAATTTTGCTAAAATGACTACTGTATGCGGTGTATTTATGCTTAAACTGCTTTGGTGAGCGGTGTAGTTTCGCTATAAAAGACTATATTGAGCGGTGTAGTTTTGCTAAAAAGACTAAGGTATGTAGCGTAGTTTTGCTAAAAAGACTATGGTAGACGGTGTAGTTTCGCTAAAGTAAACGAGCCTTATAAAGCTTGTTCACCTGCGATCTGATCTAACCTGAAATACCATTATTAACAACAATAACAAGTCAAACCAAATTTTAAAACTAATCAAGCGAAATTCAACTTGTAAAAGTCAAGTTGTTAAACCCACTGTTTTTAAAATAAAACAAAATATTTTTTCAACAGAAAATATTCCATCTGTAATAGCCAAAGATAATCGGGTAATTATGAGAAATATATTAAGTTAGTTTTTTTAGTTAAATTTCGTTAAATTTCACGAGCATTCGGCCTCATCGTTTAGAAATTTTACCGCAAAACCCTAATGCCTATTTTGCAATTCAATAAAATAACGACATATCTTAAAACCACGTTGTTTTATTCAAAATATTTATTAAAATTTTTACAATTTCTATTTAGGTTTTTTATGGAAAATAGCAATTTATATTTCCATGACACATTTCTATTAAGTCAGCTCATTATAGAGTTAAAAGAATCTTGTTTCTTTTCCCTCCCATGACGATTATAAATCTTACTGTCGTGCAGTGTTACCATAACTCAAAGATAACTGCGCAAAGAAATTTCCCTGCTGAAATGGTTTCCATGTTTTACATAAGTGGAGATGAGCACAAACTAATGAAGAACTGCGTAACAGTTTGAATGGATGATTTATTACCACAGAATATATATAGTTGTATGTTTGTGTTTTCCTTTAATAGAGGAAGACTTTCGAAGCTATCGGAAAAGTTCGATTTAGCAGGTGAGAAACGTTTTGAAGCTTCTTTCAATCGCCCTTATAGGCATTAGACGTTTTTACTCGTATCACAGGAATCAATATTTGTAGGCTAACATCCCTTAGCAGCAGGGCTATGAATTGATTACACCTTCATTTGCAGGGGAGCATTGTTAAGGAGTTGCATTTTAAGGTATATTAAGGGGACCTATTCCCCATTGGGAGTCACAGAGATATTTTTGCAATCTAATGCTGGATAGCCTCTGTAGAGACCCTTTAAAGACCTGCTCTCCAGACCACTTTAGAATGGGAGTTACAGATATTTTGGCAATCTAACGGAGGATAACATCTCTAAGGAGACCTGCTCTCCATTGGGAGTCACAGAGATATTATAGCAACATAATGCAGGATAGCATCTTTAAGGAGACCTACTCTCCATTGGGAATCACAGAGATATTTGTGCAACCTAATGCAGGATAGCATCTCTAAGGTGACCTGCTCTCCATTGGGAGTCACAGAGATATTATTGCAACATAATGTAGGATAGCATCTTTAAGGAGACCTACTCTCCATTGGGAATCACAGAGATATTTGTGCAACCTAATGCAGGATAGCATCTTTAAGGTGACCTGCTCTCCATTGGGAGTCACAGAGATATTATTGCAACATAATGTAGGATAGCATCTCTAAGGTGACCTGCTCTCCATTGGGAGTCACAGAGATATTATTGCAACATAATGTAGGATAGCATCTCTAAGGTGACCTGCTCTCCATTGGGAGTCACAGAGATATTATTGCAACATAATGTAGGATAGCATCTCTAAGGTGACCTGCTCTCCATTGGGAGTCACAGAGATATTATTGCAACATAATGTAGGATAGCATCTCTAAGGTGACCTGCTCTCCATTGGGACAGAGATATTATTGCAACATAATGTAGGATAGCATCTCTAAGGTGACCTGCTCTCCATTGGAAGTCACAGAGATATTATTGCAACATAATGTAGGATAGCATCTCTAAGGTGACCTGCTCTCCATTAGGAGTCACAGTGATATTTGTGCAATCTAATGTAGGATAGGAACTCTAAGGGGATCTGCTCTCCATTGGGAGTTACAGAGATATTTTTGCAATCTAATGCTGGAGAGTTGCATTTTAAGGTATATTAAGGGGACCTATTCCCCATTGGGAGTCACAGAGATATTTTTGAAATCTAATGCTGGATAGCATCTGTAGAGACACTTTAAAGACCTGCTCTCCAGACCACTTTAGAATGGGAGTTACAGATATTTTGGCAATCTAACGGAGGATAACATCTCTAAGGAGACCTGCTCTCCATTGGGAGTCACAGAGATATTATAGCAACATAATGCAGGATAGCATCTTTAAGGAGACCTACTCTCCATTGGGAATCACAGAGATATTTGTGCAACCTAATGCAGGATAGCATCTTTAAGGTGACCTGCTCTCCATTGGGAGTCACAGAGATATTATTGCAACATAATGTAGGATAGCATCTCTAAGGTGACCTGCTCTCCATTGGGAGTCACAGAGATATTATTGCAACATAATGTAGGATAGCATCTCTAAGGTGACCTGCTCTCCATTGGGAGTCACAGAGATATTATTGCAACATAATGTAGGATAGCATCTCTAAGGTGACCTGCTCTCCATTGGGAGTCACAGAGATATTATTGCAACATAATGTAGGATAGCATCTCTAAGGTGACCTGCTCTCCATTGGGACAGAGATATTATTGCAACATAATGTAGGATAGCATCTCTAAGGTGACCTGCTCTCCATTGGAAGTCACAGAGATATTATTGCAACATAATGTAGGATAGCATCTCTAAGGTGACCTGCTCTCCATTAGGAGTCACAGTGATATTTGTGCAATCTAATGTAGGATAGGAACTCTAAGGGGATCTGCTCTCCATTGGGAGTTACAGAGATATTTTTGCAATATAATGCATGATAGCATCTCTAATGGGATCTGCTCCCCATTGGGAGTCACACAGATATTTGTGCAATCTAATGCAGGATAGCAACTCTAAGTGGACCTGTTCTCCATTTGGAGTCACAGAGATATTTTTGCAATCTAAAGCAAGGTAGAATCTCTAAGGATATCTGCTCTCCATTGCGAGTCACAAAGATATTTTCCTATTCTAATGCAGGATAGCACCACAAAAGGGGACCTGCTCAAACAAGAATCATACTGGGTATCTTTGCGAGTCGACTTTCGAGAACTATTAATTACGTGGTCTCATTTTCAAGTTTATTTCAATATCGTACTTCTTATTAAAATGTCATTTTTGTTAAAAAGTACAATAAATTACAAACTAAACTGACTCAGTAAATGGTTATAATAGTTTGTAAATTAATGTATTCTAGATTGTAATTTTGTAATAGGATCTTCTGATGATGATGATGACATGGTCATTAAAATGTACATAAGGGTTTATCATAGGTAACTTGTAATAGGTATTGGTTATTTTTTATTATTATTGTGATATTGGGGTGGTTTTGCAAATATTTTTATTGAAATGTATTGTAGCACTGTGCTCTTGGTATTGAATAATGAAACCTCCTGTTAATAAAAGGGTGGTATTTATGTTTACGCTAGAACAGTGATGACTTTGTTTACACGATTGGAAATGACATCTTAATGTATTCAAATTATGAACAAACGATCTTGGGATTTCATCAAATCGACTTGCTTTCAATACGGTGACATTAATGCCGATTGAAAAATGCAACTCTGCTTTGAAATTTCTTTTTAACTTCCGCAACGCCCTCTAAACCCCATAAATCCCACAAGACGTGCAGTGACGCCATAACTCAAGTGAGTCGAGGGGACGAAATTGCCACGTTGAAATGGAATCCATATTTTATGGAGAAGGAAAGCCGGTAAAGTTTTTCTTCAAGTGATCTTATTACAAATAAGGAACTGGGGACGGCCGCCGTTCATGTAAATTACAGTTTGAAGCTTTGAGTCGGGGCTGAATAGTTCTACGAAATGAGTTTCTGAACGAATCCAACTTTTGCAATTCAACGTTTTTTTACTTTTCTTTTACTTTTGTTGTAATATGCAGTTTAGCGTGACTACCTGGATCAGCGACACCGTTAGAGGAAATACAAATTTGAAACTCACGAAATGTTTTACAACTGAACTGAGACTGTTACAATTAGGTCTTACGGAAGCTTCTATTAGTTCCGGTAAAGCGGTCGAAACAGTAATGTCTGGCTGGAGTTCGTCCCGTCCCTGGGGCGGGCCGGTCGCCAGTCCAAGCCTTAGTAAGGTTGCAAGTCCCTCTCTAGCTAATGGAAAGAAATGGAGTATATAATATAAAATGTCAAACTTGTAATAAATTATATGTAGACAAACAAAAAAGAAATTAAAAGAAAGATACAAAGAACATTTAAACGCTTATATCAAACCAAACATATACAAATCAAATTTAGCTGCACATTGTATTAATAATGGACACGAGTTTCCGGAAATAGAAAATATGAAATTAATAAAAGAATTAAATAAAGGATTAAAAATGAATATATTTGAAACATTGGAAATTTATAAGCATAAAGTTAAAGACAAATTAATTGATGAACAAATTCAAGAGAGATCTAGGCACCAAACTACTATTTATAAGGTCATTGATGTTATAGAACAAATTACATAAAGTGCAATACTTATATAAACATATGGTCGTTTGTAGCACATATGATTTAATTTTGTAAAAATATTTTATTAGATAATTATTTTCCTGAAGATGCTGGTAATATTTTATCGGCGAAAAGCTTTGAATAAATATATTCATTAAAAGTATTCTTGTTTTTGAAATATTTTTAATTTATGTATATATATATATTTTTTAAAAAATTTTTTATTATTTTTTTTTTCTGTTCCGTTATGTTCAGAGAGTATGTTCATACAAGAACGTGATACTGAGCTATGTTTTTACCCAGAAAGAGGAGCTTCACGTCTATCAATTAAAAATTTCCCACTTCCCAAATAAGGCAAATATGTATTCTGAAAAATTGCATTAAACAAAAAAAATATTTAAAAAACTAAAAATACTTGTTTTTCATAATTACGTCAAACCGTTCTCTTCGAAACTAATTGATTTCACTGAAATGTCAACCAAGAGTGGGAAATAATGCGTAAGAGAACAGGCTTTGAAGCTGGGCAACTGAACCTTGTGTGGATTGATTGGCCTTGTTTGTCACAACCTGCTGGCGCGACGTGACCAATCAATTAGACGTGGTCACTTCCAGATCGCACACAAGCCTCGCCTTGGACAGCATCTGGTACAATAACACTGCTCATCAGAGGACAATGACGAAGTGTAGGGCTTTGTTGGTCTGGAGGACATTCGGAGAAACGTTTACATGTAAGAGAGATAGGGAGAGTTGCACATATCAATATCCTCGGGGATTCGATCTTATTCAAAAAAGGAAGATGTGGTTCTCCCCCACTGTTACATTTGAAGCATTTGATTTCAGCCTTAGTATTTCCTTTTTTATCCTTCACTATCTCAACACGTAAGTGAAGCGAACAGTCGCGTTCGTAAACCCCAAAAGAGAGTAGGTCTGTGTGTGTGTGCGTCTGTCTGTGTGTGTGTCTGTCTGTGTGTGTGTGTGTGTGTGTGTGTGTGTGTGTGTGTGTGTGTGTGTGTGTGTGTGTGTGTGTGTGTGTGTGTGTGTGTGTGTGTGTGTGTGTGTGTGTGTGTGTATTCTATACACAAATATTCCTATAAAAGAGACTCTCAATATTATAAAATCTAGATTAGAGCAAAATGAAAAGATAGAAAAATAATATTAGAAATCAAAATTATTTTTCATATAATAACAAAATTTACAAACAGGAGATGGTCTTGCCATGGGTGCTCCCTTATCGAATATAATATCCGAAATATTTTTACAAATATAGATGATAAAATAAATAAAATTATACAGACATTTGATAAAAACTGTTATTGGTTTAGATATGTATATGATGGATTCTATATATCTAATAATAATGGTATAATCTTAATAACTATTTTAGATAAAATAAATGAGATAAATAAAAATATCAATTTTACTTATGAAATGGAGAAAAATAATAAGATCAACTTTCTAGATATAACAATTATAGGAGATTATAATGAATTTGAATTTAACATATATCGTAAACCGACACAAACTAATCAAATTATACCTAATAATTCTAACCATCCGTATAATCAAAAAATGGCTGCATAATACAATTTATTATATAGATTACATAAAATACCTATGAATAATGAAAACAAAATAAGAGAGAAAAACATTATCTATCAAATTGCAATTGAGAATGGCTATAAAAAGAAAACTGTTGATAAACTTAATTATAATATTTTAAAGAAACAAAATAATAATCTAATTTACAAAAATAATGATGAAACTGTCATATGGACTTCAATTACATATTTTGGTAATGAAATAAAAAATATCACAAAATTGTTTAAAGGTAGCAACATAAAATTCGCATATAGGTCTAATACTAATAATAAATATAATGAATAATAATAATATTATTAATATGCATGAAAACAACGGTGTACATAAATTAGAATGTGATTATTGTAATAAAGTTTATATAAACTAAGAAAAAACTTAAAGATAGATATAAAGAGCATTTTAATGCATATAAAAAGCCAGAAATTTATAAATCAAATTTTGCTAGTCATTGTATTAATAATAATCACATATTTCCTAATGTAGATAATATGATACTTGTAAAAGAGATTAACAAAGGCCTGAGAAAGAATATTTATGAAGCTTTAGAAATACATAAATATAACACTAATAATGAGTTGGTAAATGAACAAATACAAGTAAAATCTAAATTTGATAATTTATTCAGTGTTTGTAATGTTAGGGCAGCAAAATAAAATTTTAAGAACATTGCAATTGATTTGGCATAGCTATTTATTTGATCTAATTTGCACATATGTTATTTTAATTGTTTAATATTCCTGATGATGTTGGTACTGTTAGCCAACGAAAAGCTTTGAATTGTAAATTCAATTATAATTCTTGTATTTGTATTTAGTTCTTTATATATATATATATATTTTTTTTTTCTTCTTTTTATCCTGAACTTTACAACACTCTTTTCTTGCATTCACTTATCACTTACACTCTGGTGTACTTAAACGACAATATACTTGGTAAATTTACGAGTCGACTTTCGAGAGCTATTAATTATGTGTTCTCATTTTCAAGCTAATATTAAGACTGGCGGTTACTTGTAGTTGGTACGTGTGTGAGAATTGCATTGTCATATGGTATAACGGTACTGTTCTATTTTCGGTTACACTGCACTTTGGGTCGGTTTTGGTCTGTCTTGGGGTTAATTTTGTCTATTAAATTACTAATCGTTTATCATTTTTCTATTGTATTTGTATGTGTCTGTTTATTATATTAATTTTGCGTTTATAAAATTTACAGTTGTTTCCAGATTGTCATTTTTAGGTCTTTTGTAATTTATTTCATTGGATGTATGTTTTCGTATGTATTGTTTAAGGGTTAATATAAGGGTATATATATATATATATATATATATATATATATATATATATATATATAGAGAGAGAGAGAGAGAGAGAGAGAGAGAGAGAGAGACAGAGACAGAGAGGGAGATGGATATATAGGTAGGTAGGTAGCTAAATAGAAATAGAGAGCGAGAAAAAAAGGAGAGGGGGAGAGGAGGAAAGAGGTAATGAGAAAGAGACAGATAGATACACAGGCAGGTAGATTTAGCGGAAAAAGCGAGAGTTGCTTGAGCCTAAGTCAGCAATCAGATCTGGAAATCTAATATATATATATATATATATATATATATATATATATATATATATATATATATATATATATACTGTAGTCCATAAAGAGTGCAATCACCTGTCGCTTGTACATTTTTACCTGTATTCTTTCAATTTAATTTTACTCGGTTTCATTAACCCTGTATTCCAAATTCTAAATAGCCTATACGAGACTCAAGTGAAACATCACAGCGCATAGCAACATATGCAAAAGCAATAGCCTACAGGTCAGCAACGACCTACAAGCCTGCCAGCTCCCACACGCCTGTGCTTAGACATGTAATTGATCATTAAGGTTCAAGGAGGCGGTGGCGAGAATGACAAAGACATATAGGAGGCACTTTGTCTTTTTGTGCCTACTTTAATATTTGCAAGCGCAAGGAGTTGATTAAGTGTAGCGGCGCAGGTTTTTATCTCCCTTTTTATTGTTTGACAAATCTCTAACATCATTTGTCGCGTTAGAGATGCAGAAACTTGTCTGAGGATACGGTTTGTTTTCGTCTGGCGGAGGTAAGTTTCTAAGTTTTGAAAGTAACAGAAGTTTTAATGAATGAGTTAAAAAAAAGGAGTATGTGTGGGAAAAAATTATAAAAATAATATGTTTGTACATAAATAGCAACTTTACAAAAAAAAAAAATGTATTCATTTTAAAAAATATTTTAATATAACAATATTTTACAAAACCTTTTTAATAATAAAATGAGAGTAAAAACTAAATTTTGAATAACGTGAAAAAAGTTAGAAAACAAAATTATTAAAAAATTATACATCCAAAAATAATAAAACTCTTCGAAAACACAAACAAGATATAAAATTAATTTTCATTTAAATTTGCGTAGAAATTGAAGTGTTAATATATATATATATATATATATATATATATATATATATATATATATATATATATATATATATATATATATATATATATAATAAATTAAAAATATTTCAAAAACAAGAATACTTTTAATGAATATATTTATTCAAAGCTTTTCGCCGATAAAATAGTACCAGCATATTCAGGAAAATAATTATCTAATTCCTGAATAAGGAATAATAATAGATTAGATAATTATTTTCTTGAAGATGCTGATACTATTTTATCGGCGAAAATCTTTGAATAAATATATTCATTAAAAGTATTCTTGTTTTTGAAATATTTTTAATTTATTAACTATATTACAAGAAAATATATCACCATATTTAATATATATATATATATTATTTGCATGTAAAACAAATTTTAAAAATTAAGATAATAGTATTATTTGTTTCCATCTACACTTAAGCTACTAGTTTGTCGCTAAACATACTTGTACAAAAATTATAACGAGCTATATCCATTTCATTGATTTTTGTCTATTATTTTTGTTTATACTTTCTGTATAAACTAGGTGTTTGTTTCTTCGTAGATTTACAAAACAAATTTTCTTGTATCTTGTATTCATGTACTCTTGTATTATTATAATATTATTTATTTCTAAAAACATATACTTAAACTAAAAACCTTAGACATATGTTAGTATGTTAAAATTGACTATAGTAGCACTTACCTTTTGAATTATTGAGGACAGCCGTTTCAATAACCACGGCCGGACACATTTCCTGAAACAACTGTCTCAAATAATCCAAAAAAGTGCTACTATATTCAAGTGTAGCATAATAACATATGTTCAAGGTTTATAGTTTAAGAATATATATTTAGAAATAAATAATATTGTAGTAAAACAAGAGTAAGGTACATGAACATTTGTTTTGTAAATCTACGAAGAAACAAACACCAAGTTTATACAGAAATAAAAAAATCAAATCATTTTTATATACCTGATTATAATTATAAATATAAATCTGACAACTCCATATTTAATAACAGAATAGTATAAAAAGCCACAGTACCAGTTTTCTTGCACGTACCATTCACACCTTAATTAACCACAAGAAATATTTACGTGATTTATTTACTTTGAACAATTAGTAATAAAATCAAACAAATAATCACCAGTTATTAATTACAGTAATTAAAAAATTAATAGCTTCTATAAATGCCATATTTTCAGTTATTAAATCTACAAAATTGGTTTTCGTTTCCCCTCCTCTCACAAAAACCAGACGAGAAACACAAATATCATAAAACAGAACTGGTCAAAATCCAGTGACGTCAATTAAATTTTATAACTGCAAATTATTACAATAAGAACGGCATATTTGCAAGTTTTTCTTCCAGTTTGCTTCCAAACGCCGGGGAATATTTATAACCTCGTTTGCAAAACCTGTCAATCAGTCGCCCGTTTTCAAGCTGACATCGGTTTTTGTAATCACAGATGTTGGTATTGGCATACTGGAATTCTTTTCGTCTGTGGTCTGGACGTGTACGGACTGCATGGTAGCAGTTTCTGGACGCCCCCCCCCTGAGTTCCGCTTACGCAGCATATGATAGCCTTCATGGAATAATTCCCCATTTCCTTATCAACTAGCTGGCGCCCTGGACGCTAAACAACCAATCGAGATAAATAAACCAATGGTAATTAGATGGCGCCAGACGTGTCGGCCTTTATAACGTAGCTGTTTACAGAGCGTTCGTGAAAACCTCCCATCTGGAAGTACCAGCGATAGCTCTTCCTAGGTTTATACTACTTGGATCCAGTTACGAAAACGTTTTCCAAGTAGCCATCTATTAATAGCTAGAGTACTGATATTGTTTTCAAAGCTGGGGTTTTCAATCTTTATCGAGCTCTGCCCCCCCCCCTTTTATAGCAGTGATAAGGGTCAATTTATGTTTGGCCAAGAATTACAATCTGTATGAAACTGAATTAATTTAGATCATATAATTTAATTTAATTTTAATGTAATATTTACTTATACTATATAAATATATTTAACCCTACAACTCATAAGGTTTCGTATATTATGACAATGGATTTGGTCATGCGTACATACATATATGTTGAAATCAGTAGAAGCGTTTTCTTGTTATATTATTATTTTAATATAAACACTTGATAAGGGTCACAATTGGTATCTAGTTGTGGAGTAGATAATAACCATGTTCTAACGGTTTAATAGCCTTTCTTAATCCAAGCAATAAAGATGGCGAATGTAGATGTTTACATAATTTCAATTATTTATAAATCAATATCCTCATTCTTCTTTATCAAGGTAGGCAGTAAAATTGATAGCATCTAGAGCTGCGTACACTGTCACCAGCTAAACAACTCTCCCCTAGACATTTTTACTAATGGAATATATGTATGTATGTACATATATAGAATGCATATATATATATATATATATATATATATATATATATATATATATATATAATATATTTTCTTGTCTAATAATTTAAAACAACATAGGTTATTGAAATACAAGAATATTTATTAATTTATAAATTAATAAATATTCTTGTTTTTTAATAACCCATGTTGTTTTAATATATATATATATATATATATATATATATATATATATATATATATATATATATATATATATAATACTAGGCCTTAACTAAATGTAATATCTACCGGGTTCTCTAAAGAACTCAAAACTATAATGTCAGACATAATAAAATACTATTTTCAAAGAAAGGATAAACCGCACAAGGTCACGCTAGACAGCGCGTCAAGTCCATTTCAGTCTCTAGCCACAGCCATTGTTACTCTTAATCTCCTTCGCTAAACGTGTTTATCTCCTGAGATCACGGCCACTCTAATTAAACGTAACGCCAGTGATTTATCCACTGACCTAGCCACTGCCATGTTTCCATGGCAAACCTATTCTACTTTCCAACTTCCTTACTTACATATTGTGCATTCCGTACAAGTGAATTTATAAGCGACTTGAAACGTCAAATTATATAAAATGCCAAAGCTCAGGTCTCATTAAAAATTAATTGCCTTAAAAGATCAATTTCAGTAACAATGTGAACATTATAATGTGGAACTACACTGAGAGCTGGACATCACTGATGATGGTTACATTGTCTTCGAAACGGGACTGTTCTATAAACTGAATTTTAATTAGAAATGAGTTTTATATTTAGAAGTGTGTAGCTTTTTCAAGTTATTCTCATTAGGTAACCTCTAATTTGTAATTTTTACCCTATTTTTATACCAGCTTTAGCGTCGTATTGGGCTCAAGAAATGCTTCCGCCTTGTGTGTTACGGTTATTTTGTATTGAACCCCCTGGTTTGTACAGCTTTTGCCTACTAGCTATTAGTCGGGTTGATAATGGATTACAGCTGATGGTATTTTACTGGTATAAAATGACTGGTACCAGCTAGAAGGAAATAGCTTGTATTCGTTTTCATTAGGAAGAACGAATAGAATGTGGTGAAATGCGGTGACTTTTTGGGAGACGTTTTGTTGCTTAATCGTTGGATTTGTCGAACAGCAGTTGAAAATGTAATCAATGCTGTAGAGAGACTCTGGCAGGAGACTAAGGCAAGCACAAAAGAGGGCACGGAACATATCTTCAAGTCATTTCGGCAGAGTGGCCAGTGGGATAAGTGGGGAATGATCTAACGGAAGGTTAAACCTTGGAAGCGTAGTTTGAGGAAAATAAGAGGTTATATTCTGTTTCGCAAAGATGCTCTTATATGTCGGACGTTTTTCTGAACATCCAGATGGCAAACAGTGCCAAACGAAATTTGTTGTACTGTAATTCCGGAATATTGTGATGAAAAAATAATTTTGAAATAAATTTTAAAAAGGAATCGCAAACCTAAACCAAAATGGGTTGTTTATTATTATTATGATTATTATTGAGGTCAAAACGTAATTACGTCCGAGACAAACCGTAAATTAGAGAATAACTAAAACCACTGAAACAATCGAAATTCAACAAGTACATATTTAAAGTACGTAATTAACATTTAATTAATGCAGGAGGTTTTTTGTATATTTTTAAAATGGTGGCCATATATTACAACCCACGTAGGCAACTTAATTATACATTAACTGTTGTTTATAAATTGCCTACCCTGCCCCTTAAAAATGTTTATCTCATCTGTATGGTGCTTTATAAATCCAGTGGAGTTACTTTCACCCAGACGGAACCGTAAAGCAGGCCAGTTACGTAGCGAACATACCTACAGTTCAAAATAAGATATTTTATAGACGTACAAATTGTAGACAAAACAGACAATGCGAAGCGGCGATCGTAAAACCCTCAACGCCCCTCTCCTCCCAGAACCTTATGCGTTGAATTTTGTCACGCGAGTTTGACACGCATTTCGAGGAAATACTGACATCCTACAGATACTTAGGAGGGGGGATCATGAAGGCTCCGTGAGGAAGTATCGTAACTCGCGCCCGCCTAAATGGAGCGGACGATTTAAAGTTAGACAGCTGTTTGTGTATCGCAGCGTATTTGTCAAATTAAGCGGGAAAACCGACCCTTGACAGTTGTTACTACCACGGGCTTTACTACCTATAAAGAACCGTGTATGGAAAACCAATCACGTAAAATAATAAAATGTTCTTCACTTTTCCTTTCTTTCAACGAACAAATCGGAGAATATTGAGCAGTGAATCACTTAAAATAACTTGGGGAATTTCTTGTTGTTCAATAATAACAAAATCCTTCGCAGTCGATATAAATTTGAGCCAAGAAACGCTTGTAAAGACCAGATCTTTAAACAACTTATAATAATAAATCCTCCAAGCACATACTTTCATTAATCGTAATACCGGTTTCGGCAACAAAATTGTCTTCATCAGTTATTACTGTGTACTAGATGTAAATTTATACTCACTTGGAATTGTTTTTAGAATTATATTAATTATTTATAGTCAAATTGATCGAAACGTTAAGAGAATAGTAATGAAACAAATTTATTTTTAGTAAAATGTTAATATGCCTCCATGATTAACAATAGTTTGCGCCAGTACAGACGTAATCGAAATGGGTAAGAATGTAAGAAATATACCTGGTGTGTATAAACCTTCAAGGACACGGGGAAAATTATAAAAACTTGTTTGTTGGCGACAAAAAATTAAACAATTTTAACAGAAAGGCAAAATTACTCTACAAATAGACAGAGAACTTTATAAAATGAATGCCCTTGTATAAAACCGTGCACGTCAATACAATATAGCTTTAAAGTACTGTATTCATATAGGATGAATTTTGTTTTTAAATGATAATTTTCACTAATGCGCGTGGTAAACAGTTGAAAGGGCTAAACACGGCATCTTTGTTCCCTGAGGCATTACAAAATGGAGGCCACTTTATTTGTTAAAAAGTAAGGTTACTTTAGCAACCCTTATGTTGTTTTTATATAATAACCAAATCTATTTATATTGAAATTTAATAACTGTTTTATAATTTTTAAAAAATAAATAACAATAAAATAAAAAAAGCAAAAAGTAGAAAATTGTTAGTTTGTCTTGCCATGTTCCAAGACGATAATAATCGGGAAAAATAAATATACATGGCTATGCAGAAAGTCGTCAGGAACACGGAAAACATAATAAACCTAAACCAAAATGAAGACCACTTCACTTCTCAACAAGTTGACTTTTTTATGTTAATACAGGTTTTCAATCCATTAATTACATTTAATTAATTAATTAATGTTTCTATTTTGTCACGTAATATTGTGATTCTCATATGTATTAACCTACATACATATTTATATTAATTGTAATTAATTAATGTTTCTATTTTGTCACGTAATATTGTGATTCTCTCATATGTATTAACCTACATACATATTTATATTAATTGTAATTAATTAATGTTTCTATTTTGTCACGTAATATTGTGATTCTCTCATATGTATTAACCTACATACATATTTATATTAATTGTAATTAATTAATGTTTCTATTTTGTCACGTAATATTGTGATTCTCTCATATGTATTAACCTACATACATATTTATATTAATTGTAATTAATTAATGTTTCTATTTTGTCACGTAATATTGTGATTCTCTCATATGTATTAACCTACATACATATTTATATTAATTGTAATTAATTAATGTTTCTATTTTGTCACGTAATATTGTGATTCTCTCATATGTATTAACCTACATACATATTTATATTAATTGTAATTAATTAATAAAAAGTAACTAAAATAAAATTTTTCTTCATTGACTTAAGAGAAATTGACTTTAAAAACGTTTTTCTTATAACTTGTTATTGTAATTTTTTCGAAATTTAAAACTTCTGGCGTTAGCGCCAGAAACACCAGCACAAAATTTTATTCATTCTTTCGTCTTCCTGAAGGCCTTCTACATCACCACGTATAATTTTGTTTGCCAATATAGTTAGTGGCGATAATTTCCTACTTAACTATGATGATATAATAACACTTTTATTTATAATTATGTATACACTTGGAATAACCTTAATGTTTGCAACTTAGCCTCCTTTAGTGAGACAATCAGAAATATTAGCTACAGTCGTCACTTCACAAACGACCTCCATTTAACAATTACAACATGTAGATAAACCTTCGATCGCGGAACAATTCCCAATGCGTGGTAAAACGGCCGGAACGTGACATCAGCTGATCGTTACGATCAAGGTCACTATAAGGTTATAGGTTGTGTTCCGTTAGACACGCTTCTCCCAGTGAGCAAGTTGTACGCAGCGGATGCTAAATGATACAGTTTTGTTATAAATTTCCCAATGTGAGAATAGTAAAACAGGTGTGAAGAAACAAATATCCAGTGAAGGAGGCGATTTTAGCGAAAAGTTAAACTTTAAAGATGTTGAACTAATTTAAAACAAGCAATGTAACATGTAAAAAAAGCCAATTCCTACTTAAAATCAATTAATAAAAATTTTAATATATTTTTTAATTTTATAATTATATTAATATAAATACGTCAACAGCTATATCAGAATAACAATATTAAGTGACAAATTAGAAATAAAATTTCCTTGCAATTTTCCATTTCCTCTCTTGTATGGTGTTGGACTATTATTTTTGTTTGTTACTATTTGTACTTGTATTTGTACTTTTCGTCACTTGTATTGTCATGTAGTTTCTTTTCGCTTTCTTTCGTATCGTCGGAAGAATAAGTGTAAGTATAAGCAAGGTTCGATACCATTGATCAGTTTGTTTGTTTATTTTATTCTTTTCTTTCATTTTTAATCCTAGAGCATTATTTTATGATATTGTGTGGTAGCCATGACAACAATTTAAGGTTGTACAATGGAAGCTTCGATGACAAAAAATAAAATGGATGGGGCAAAAAAATAATAAAAAGTTCATATACATCATTGATAAGTACATATTCAGCTATGGGAAGTTGGCTCAGTGCCAAAGCGCTAGACTTCGAACATGAAGAAACTCAGTTCGAACCCGACCTAGACCCACCAAAGTTTTATAATTTAATTATTGAATAAATTACCAAATCTATTTGAACTTGATGATTACAAAGTATTTTATGAACAACTGAAAAATTGTACAATATATATATATATATATATATATATATATATACACACACACATACACAATATACATACATACATTGAGTGATTAAATTTTTATTTTCATTTGAAAGAGAATTTTTAATATATTACATGGAAATTTCCTGCTTTTCGTATAAAATAAGAATTAATTCAAGCTTTAATCAGAAATTTATTTAAAAAAATAATTTGTTCAAACACTTGAACTAAGAAACTTGAACTAATTATATTGATATATTATTAAATTTGTTATTATTTTATGTCAAATTTAGTTAAATTACATTATAAGTATGTATAAATAAATTTTGTACAAAACCAATTAAATTTGTTAAAATAAATTTAAACAATACAAACTTTAATTTGCAGTTTGCAATTATAAGCAGAGCCCTTCTACCGCGTTGTATAAACAAGCCAGCCAGCTGAGTGCAAAGATATATTACTATTATTAAAAGTTATCACGCTAGAGCTTTCGGTAAATATTTGTAATTCGTTTAAAACTTTGGATTTATGTTCACAACACCTTTGCTCTACACACCGCGCCACGCCGGTCAGAAACACCCACTAGCTAGGCTTACACAGCGCTGTTATCTTCCCAAATGTCCCCTTTAAATAATCCGGGATAGGGGCCCAAAAGCCAGACAGACACGTGTGATTTATTACGTTATTATATGCAAATACACAAAGCTATGCTTTAATAATGTGTAACCCGAAGGGTTTACACTGTAATGTTAGCAATTACACGTGTCGTTATAGGACGAGATAACAAACAGCACCCGGTTTGGCGCATGCGCAGAGCCACTCGTTAATGCTTTATATACTGTGAGCCAAGGAAATTTATATTTAGGCGGGGAAAATAATGGTATTGTTTAGCTACGTGAAGTTATCTAAAAATATATAGCGTTAGGGAGGGGGAAGGGTGGAAAAATACGGGGATTTTCTTTTACTTGTGTTATAATTAGGCCTATACCTTTATAACTATTAGATATTATTATGCCGTTCTAATTTTATTAATTATATTTTTTGAAACGTTTAATTCTAGATTCTAAAATAGTCATCCTGGTACATTTTCTCTTGAAGGTTGTGAGTTTAAATCATCCTTTTAATTGAAAAATTGAAAGTAGAAAGAAGTAATATAACAAAAAATATTTAAAATCAATTCCTACTTTGAGAACAAAGAAAAATTTCAACTTAGTTACCTCTTATTAAATAATTACAAATAATATAAATAAAGTAACATAACCTATGCGTTAAAACAGCTGTTCCGCCACGTTAACTATAACATAAAATCAGCTGTGAAATCTTATGTTATCACTTATTTTAAGCCAAATCAGATGACAAGAATATATTGTATACCTTGCCCCTTTTGGGAAATGTTTTCTCCCATGTAAAAATAAAACTAATTTATTACTAAATTTAATTATTGAATTCATAATGGAAAAACTGTATTAACATCACTATCGTGATGGTGACACTGTCGTCCACTACAAATGTAAAAAAAAATGTATTTGAACTTGCGTGGATGAATAAAAAGTATTTTATTAACGATTAAAAATTTGAACAAGATACATAAATAAGAAGTGTGTAAACTAATAGAAAGGACTTGGAAAATAGGATATCGTAACGCTGGCTTAAATCACACGACTTTTACCGTTCCAGAATGAGCCATCGCTGTATTTTGCCTTAAAAGGTTCTTTACTTGCCCCAAACACAGGACCAACAATTGTGACTGTATGACTCACAGTAGAGTTCTCCATCTGGGCGCGGGGAGAAGCATGGATTTGCTTAGGGGAAGATATCTTATGTGTGGTTACCACAAGGTCTGAGATCTTAGGTAGGTACCTGACAACAAGCTAAGGGATTTTCTCCCAACACTGATGCTCCTTTACGCTATACGTTGATGGTGATTTATAATCTTTAGCATTAATGTTAGGTATAAGGACATGACGAGATATTATGACGGCATTTATGTAGAGAAAAGAGATTATGCTCTGATCAGGAACCTTAGGGAGAACGATGTATCGTTAGCATAGACCAGAACCTCCTAGCGTTACCTAAAGAGAGTGTCTACCACTTGAAATAAACTACCATAATTAAAGTTAAACATTCATGTCTACCAGCTCTGTAATTTCCAAACATAGGTTCTTGGATTAAAGGTGATGCTTCCTTAGAGGAAACTACAACGATATTTTAAACAATAATTTTGAACTTGAATAACAAAATTAATTTAGTATTTTTAAACCAATTTTAAAGTGAAATAAATATTTACATGGTGATTACTAACCACATTCAAAAATAATTTTCTCTAAAATCTTAAATCACTTTATACTGTCGGGTGGTGCACAGATCCAATGTGTGTCGGGGTAATGTAGAGGTGTACGATTCTAACACTCCCCGTGAAAAGATGAGGATATGGAGAGAATGAGGATACTGAAATAAATATTTACATGGTGATTACTAACCACATTCAAAAATAATTTTCTCTAAAATCTTAAATCACTTTATACTGTCGGGTGGTGCACAGATCCAATGTGTGTCGGGGTAATGTAGAGGTGTACGATTCTAACACTCCCCGTGAAAAGATGAGGGTATGGAGAGAATGAGGATACTGAAATAAATATTTACATGGTGATTACTAACCACATTCAAAAATAATTTTCTCTAAAATCTTAAATCACTTTATACTGTCGGGTGGTGCACAGATCCAATGTGTGTCGGGGTAATGTAGAGGTGTACGATTCTAACACTCCCCGTGAAAAGATGAGGGTATGGAGAGAATGAGGATACTGAAATAAATATTTACATGGTGATTACTAACCACATTCAAAAATAATTTTCTCTAAAATCTTAAATCACTTTATACTGTCGGGTGGTGCACAGATCCAATGTGTGTCGGGGTAATGTAGAGGTGTACGATTCTAACACTCCCCGTGAAAAGATGAGGGTATGGAGAGAATGAGGATACTGAAATAAATATTTACATGGTGATTACTAACCACATTCAAAAATAATTTTCTCTAAAATCTTAAATCACTTTATACTGTCGGGTGGTGCACAGATCCAATGTGTGTCGGGGTAATGTAGAGGTGTACGATTCTAACACTCCCCGTGAAAAGATGAGGGTATGGAGAGAATGAGGATACTGAAATAAATATTTACATGGTGATTACTAACCACATTCAAAAATAACTTTCTCTAAAATCTTGAATCACTTTATACTGTCGGGTGGTGCACAGATCCAATGTGTGTCGGGGTAATGTAGAGGTGTACGATTCTAACACTCCCCGTGAAAAGATGAGGGTATGGAGAGAATGAGGATACTGAAATAAATATTTACATGGTGATTACTAACCACATTCAAAAATAATTTTCTCTAAAATCTTAAATCACTTTATACTGTCGGGTGGTGCACAGATCCAATGTGTGTCGGGGTAATGTAGAGGTGTACGATTCTAACACTCCCCGTGAAAAGATGAGGGTATGGAGAGAATGAGGATACTGAAATAAATATTTACATGGTGATTACTAACCACATTCAAAAATAACTTTCTCTAAAATCTTGAATCACTTTATACTGTCGGGTGGTGCACAGATCCAATGTGTGTCGGGGTAATGTAGAGGTGTACGATTCTAACACTCCCCGTGAAAAGATGAGGGTATGGAGAGAATGAGGATACTGAAATAAATATTTACATGGTGATTACTAACCACATTCAAAAATAACTTTCTCTAAAATCTTGAATCACTTTATACTGTCGGGTGGTGCACAGATCCAATGTGTGTCGGGGTAATGTAGAGGTGTACGATTCTAACACTCCCCGTGAAAAGATGAGGGTATGGAGAGAATGAGGATACTGAAATAAATATTTACATGGTGATTACTAACCACATTCAAAAATAATTTTCTCTAAAATCTTAAATCACTTTATACTGTCGGGTGGTGCACAGATCCAATGTGTGTCGGGGTAATGTAGAGGTGTGCGATTCTAACACTCCCCGTGAAAAGATGAGGATATGGAGAGAATGAGGATACTGAAATAAAAATTCTCGACGATAAGGAAGAAAGCGTGGTTCAGATACAGAGAACAAATTGTGGTACAAGCTGATTTGCACAACGAGACACCCTTCAAAAATACCACTGTTTTAATCTGCATTTTGTTTTTGTACAAGAGAATTTCAATATATAGCTCCCGAGAAATAGACAGAGCCTAGCCCTACTCATTTGGTAAATAAACTGTAGATTGTTGATGAAACCTGCTGACTCAGTGTCTGTCGAAACTTGATGCTACTAACGAAACTATAAGAGATAAGCAGGAGAAGGTTGTTTGGGTTTCGCCACTAGTCGGCGAACTCCTCTTTTACGCATCTCAAGGCTCTTTATATAACTTGGGAGTAATATTAAGTGCAGAATTATATTTCAATAGTAGTTTTCCTACGAAGGATGAAGAAACACTGAAGGGCTTATCTTCGATTTCGTTCAAACAGTTACAGGTGGGCTTCCTTGAGAGTCGGAACTTGCAGGGTTGCCACGTCTTGGTGTACAATTTGGCAACTGTACGGCCGAATGATTATACTGAATAACGTACCCATGAATCCCAATCTTTAGAAAACTATAAACAATACCTCGACAATATACAGTGAAAGTAATCAAGAACCTTTCACAGCTGAAACCTTTAACGAAGAAACAGCTGTGCGTCGATTCGTATTTCTAGGTTATAAAGTGAGATATTTTAACACAGTATAATGAAGAAACAAAACACTTTTGTTCTACTTTCGCACACAAAGCGAGATCGTGTTTCCACATAGTTGCCATGACGACTGTCACACAATACGGCCTGTCATCTCTTGACACGACTTTCCCGTGTACAACCAGACAAAAACATGTAAATATAGCCTGGGTGAGTCAGCCGTACGACCAGGGCTTCTCAATTACATCAACTTGTCAGGCGACGCCGGCTGTAATATTATCTACTAATTACTGGCTACAGAGAAATCTCAACGGTGTATCATTTCTTCAAATATCTGCGCAGAGGCGAAACGCGATTTTAATGGGATAAACTAATTGGAAGTTGTTTTACGTAAAGTATAATTTAAAAGGTGTATAGTGATAAAGATAACAGTGAGTTGACTATGGTCAAGTGTCGAAAGTGATACAGCTGATTTCAAAGAAAACAAAATTTTTATAAACCATTACAGCGTTATAATTACGTCTCTATAATTCAACCTCTTATATGCCTTATATGCACCTCTTATAAAACAGTATGTCTGACACCTTTTATATCATCTTCAGCAGCCATCTTCAGTGTTCCTAATGTAGAGCTAGTAAGAAGGTAGGTCTTTCATAATCTTCCTCTTTATCAGGCAGGCTTCAAGAGCGCGGACCATATGACCATGCACTTGCCCTTGAGAGATCGCAATAGGCGAGAAGGGAATTAAAGGGTCAGTATAAATACTTTCCTACAAACATGATAAGGACTGTCAAAACACTGACTTGCGAGGGACAGCGGATATTAGATAAAATCGATGATAATTCATGTCCACAAAAGAATAATAAAAGAAAGTGTCAAAAACTTTCTGCGAAGATACATATTTGGATCAAAATCATTTTTGATGTATTCAGGACGTTAATTTGTTTTATAGAAAAGGAGTATCATCTCTCCTTATACGTTGTAAGAGTTATACCTGGGGACAGATTCTTTAGTCTATGAGAAGAATCATGGCTTATGTGAAAGTAGATCTATACTGTTCATGGCAGGGTCCTTGAAATAGATCTCTGGACCGTCAATAGCCCCTGGTGCTGATTAGAAAGAAAGTGAGATTTTTTATATGACAAAAATAAGTGAATGAGTTGTACGTAGAGACGAAATTTTTTAAGGTCTAGATCTAGATCTATTTCATATGTAAGCTAGTGACGTTAGATAGTCATGACTTAGGTGGATAGTGTCGAATTTCTTAGGTGTACATAATTTACAGAGGTGTCTAGTAACATGTTAAGGAGGAGAAAGGGCTTCTACAATATTAAACTTTGAGAATAGTTGCTTTGTGAACAACTCCTAACGCTATAGTTGGACACGTTTCCTACCAAATTAGATTTAAATTTCGAAAAAAAACTCGGAAAAAATATTTCTTTCATTTATAAAAAACTTAACAAAATATTGGCCAAACGTATTTTTCTCGACCAAACAGTACAAGGGGTAGTTTGTAAATACATGGACAAGAGCTGTTCTACTCTGATGTCTGCTGCGCTAGCCAAATACATAAACACTTGTCACAGAAGGGTTGCGGGTTCGCTCCTGGGAGACAAGTTTCACCCTTTCCACCGTATGATGCAATCACATGTGTGAAAGTACCCCAGCCCCCGACCCCGGTTTTGTCAGGTCGGATATTCACGCCGCCAATTTAATACACGTGTTACAGTAAAATGTTGTTCCCAGCAGATGAGAGGGTTGGATTAGGTTAACACGTCCGGGGCACGGGTGAATAAGGGTGAATGTGTTTTGCGAAAAAAGTTTCAGAAGGGTATTATTGGAAAAGGGGTGTTTTTGGTATAAGTAACCTTTTACCGTAATGAAAAATAAAGTGAAGTCTATTCTTTTAGATTACTCACATAAATGACCGGGTGACCCCGCTCGTGGTAGTACTGAAAGTGGCGCATTCAAATCCCGATGTTGGCAAAGAATTTATTTCAAGCAATAATATCTTCTAAAACTCGCAAAATAATTTTAAACATACTAAAATATAAGTAAGGAGCCCTATTATTTAAACAAATGTTCACTTGTCATGCTTGCCAAAGTGCATTAAGAGTCTTGTAATAAAGCAACTTCCTTTAAAGCTAAGTAAAGTTATATAAGCTTGCAGTTTTTATCACAATAATCAGTTCAGGCTATTTTGTGCGAAAAAATGTAGTTTTAGTTAAACAAATACGTATATCAGCAAAATCTAAGTACAATAAACATCGATAGCCCAAATATTTACACATTTTGTAATTATAGGTATGCTAATTATACAGTAAACTCTCACTAATCCGGCAGATATGAAACTGGAGTACTGCCGGATTACTGGAGGGCCCATTATAAAACACAACGCGCCCGCGCGCGCGTGTGTGTATTGACCAAAACTAAACAAAACGCAGGAAAAAAGGCCTGTGCTGTACATGAAATGATAAATCGAAAATAAATGTACTGGTCTGTAGTTTACGATAAAAGGTTAGCTTATCTTTAACGGTAAAAAAAATTAAATATGTTTCTGTTTGTACTGAACGACATTGTTCACTTGCTCTTCAGTAACGGTCGATGTACATAACTACTGTAACAACTTACGGCTCGAAATCGTTTGTACATGACGAGCTACTCAACTACAACTGGGTGGAATGAAGGTCACTCAGTCACTGACATCGAAACGCGGTGAAAAATATACAAGTTGTGTTTATATATTGATTGTTTATATCTTCCGTCCTTGAAGAGAGCGCCGGATTACTGGAAGTCGAAAAGGCAAAGGGCCGGATTATAGAGAGTTTACTGTACTTCGCCATACATAAAGCTCGTTTATCTTGATTAAGGGCTCTTTATTCATTTGCCTTTAGGGAGAACATTCATCTGCCTTTCCTAACAACAAACACTGTTAGAAAGCGAGTAAATTATATTAGAAAAAGTAAAATAATGTACTCAAATGTATACCAATAATTTAAATATAAATAAATTTATTAGGTGTATTAAAAAGGTAAAAAATACTCTTCAAGATAAATTTTCATGTGAAACTATATAAAATATAAATCCCATAAACTCAACACGTCATCCCAACTTACTATTCCCTTTTTCATAAATACTGTAACATTTTATTTATTATATGATCACTTATTTATTATATGAACAAATGCTGGAAGCGAGCACATGTATTGCTCCAAGAAATATGTGTTCTGTGATTGGCCAAACCCCATTATAGCAAGGAAAACATCGTTACGGACGTCGCCAATATGCTACCCTCGTGTCTGGAACGTTTGCGGACTTTTAATCCCGTGTAAGGGGTTCTCGCCGGGGGTGGAAAGGCCAAAGGGATTATGGGGATGTAATTTCTGGAGGACTTTCTGCCCTCTTCGGAATCGTTGAATTAATGTTTTGATATAACAAGCTTAGGCCTCTGATTAATGCCAGTAAACGATGTTATGGCTTTTGTCGGTGCGGATGGGACGCGGATGGTGAAATAAATGTTTGTGATGGAAATGTTTTTATTCTCCAAACGGACAATATGAGAAGGGTCAATAAAGAATGGAAAGAAATCTACAGTAGTAGTTGGAATCAAACCTGTAACGCTTCGTCTCAAAGTTTCAATTCGTCAATTGAGCCGCTTCTTTATTTTATTGGTGTAATTAATATCCGTCGGTTGTTTATACTGACAAGTACAGAATTTTATTTCGGGAGGGGCGCAACTCTAATCGTCTACCTAAATGAAAAAATTATATTTTTTTAATTTTTGTTTTTCTTAGAAACAAGTTTTTTTACATTGGTGATATTCCAAAAACCATATAAAGCTGTAATAAATTATATGAATTATACCACAACGTTTATGAGATACGAATCGATACAAACAATTAAGAATTATCACTTTTAATGATATTAAAATAATTTTAAAAATTGTAATATTCATTATCATTGATAAACCTTCTAACTTGGATATTAATAAACCCTATCTTTTTAATTTGATATTAATATACTATAATGCAGATAAAAGATGCACACAAAACTCACAAATTCATCATTTATTATTAGTTTAGAGGCGTTTCAACGATAAAGTCATCATCATCAGTCAGTGTTGCTACCATAAACTCTAACAACAAGAGTTGTTAATTTAGAGTTTGTAGTAGCAACACTCACTGTTGATGACTTTGTCATTGATAAATGATAAATCTGTGAGTTTTGTGTGTCTTATTTGTATTCACATAACCTCACAAGCTAACCTCAAAGAACAGTTGTATTAATATACCTTGTTTATAACTTGATCTTTAATAATATTTATATTAAAAAATATCAATATTATTCACGTCTAGAGAGGCACGGAACCCTCCTGAAGTTTTACGCTTTTTCATTTACAGGTTACGTTATGGAAACCTAATTTTACGAATATTCAACCAAAACACCATAGCCGAGTTTAATCATTTTCAAATAGAGGCTTGAAAAAGCTTACATAAAGAAAAATTACTTTTAAAACTAACCTAACCATATTTCTTAAAACTACTAATGATTTAATACCTGTACTATCGGCGGTCGGAATCGAGCCAAAATAAGCACATTTGAGGCGTTTTAGGATCTTTCTTTATTGAGTTACACAATTGAGAACGTGGTAAAGTGGTAAATATATCACATAATACAGGATAAAACATAACCTTGTATATAATACAAACCTTCAAAGTAACTTATTTTTTAAGTTGAGTAGTTTTAAATAGTTACTTTAATGGTTAGTTTGATGAATTACAAGTGATTCCTTGATACATTTTCAGGAAAACTAATAAATGTACAAAAACCTAATAGTGAGCATATACAAACATAACTGAAACACACACACGCCCGACGCACAAAGTAAATGAATCCATTCTTTGAAGATTATAGGCTACTACATTCAGGAAACAGAAACAGGAAGGATAGATGAAACTTTATTAGGGCCCGTAGAACTTGTAGACTGTACTGGAACGTTTCAATAGGAGTACGTACAAAGATGTTAGTAACACCTCAATACAGATCCACTGCATGGCTTAGATAAGAAGACAGCATAGAAATCGTTTTTATGTGTAAAATTTCACACCCTCATAATGAGTTTTTTTAAAGGGACAGTTTCTAGTCCTTGTCCCTGGTTAGAACTCACGCCCAAGATAGCTGGAGCATTAGAACAGCCTATATCTTAGATTCGTTAAACATGTGGTTTTATACAACAGCTGTTCTCTCTACATTTAGAGGTTATATTTTAAATAGTAATTTCTAAAATTTCGTTTTTTTTTTTGAGTGGATGCGTACAGCAACTGGCTATTTATTAAATATTTTAAAAACAATAAAGTTGTACTGAAAATTTTAAAATTTGTTAAGTGTAAAAATTTGTTAATATAGTTAATAGTTAAAACTATGCAAACAATTGCATTAACGGTAAATACAAAACCAAGTTTTTATTATAAATATTTGTATTGAATTATTTTTTTAATTGTAATTTTTGTTAATTAACATTTAATAAACAATTATAAACCCTAGTTACAAATATTTACACAATCTTTATGTAAATTTGTTCAACACATGATCAGAAATTTATCAAATTTTTTTAATGTTTCTTAAAATTTGTTTTAATTTTCTTTAAAACTTTTTAAAGATGCTATCTGTACTGTGTTAGCGAAATATTCATAAAGGCTGTAAATATTTGTAGCAAGGGTTATAATCGTTTATAATTATAATCACGCTACTATGCTCTCTATGCTTTTGTATTTATCATTTTTGTAGTTTTCGTTATTTTGGCAATTGTTAGTTGTGAGTTTATTTAGTATCTCCAGTATTAGGAATAAGGATTGTTAGTTAATTGTAAGCACTCACAAAATTATTGGTTTGTTGCGATCGAAATGACAGGGTGTTTAATTAAAATGTTGAAGTATTATTTCTATTTGTGAAGAGTGAAACACGTTAGAGAAATAGTTTTCGGCAAAATACGATCCACAAAATTAGACATTATATAACCAAAAAGCATCTGCACAAGACTCGCGAACATTATCCCCAACCGAACGTGTCGTTCCGACGTTACAAAAAGCCCCCCTAAAATCCCACCCGGTGTTAATTACCGTAAATATTTTGCCGAATTGTTCTGCACCGCATCCCTTGCACGGTAAATAATGCACTAAATGGCCGCCCCACCCCCTTTCGGCTCTCGTACGTTCGCTACATATATAAGTCTGGTAGCCACCCTCTTGTTCCGAAGTAGGGGAGAATCGCTGACAACTGATAAAACGAGTGGATAGGGGATGCAGGTGGAAGTAAGGGAGCGGTTTTACAGCGCTGGCAACTTGTACGAAAGAGGTATTTCTGTTGTAAAAGTAGGAGTGTTTTAATGACTTCTTGAGTGCTTTGGGCGGGGGTGGGGCGCGGATGGCACGAGCGGTATTAATGTGCAATCACAGAGCCTCGTCATAATACGAAGCTTTGTTTGGCATTCATTCTTCTTTCTAACACACAAAAACTAATGACAATAACAACACTAATTCCTTTTTTTTACATAACGCGGTGTTTTTAATGAAACCTAAAGCAAAAAACAAGTAATTTAAAGAAGAAATTTTAAAAGTCAATTTCAACTGACTCAAGAAAGACAAATTTTATTCTAGTTACTTTTAATTAAACAATTACAATTGATATAAATAAAATAAACATAACCTATGCGTTAAAACAGCTGTTCTACCACATAACCTATAACAAAGTCAGCTGTTTTATAAAATCATATGTTATCACTTATTTTAAGCCAAATGGAACGAAATAACTATATTGCGTGCCTTGTCCCTTTATTGAAACGTTGTCTCGCATATAAAAGTAAAGTTAACTCATTAAATTAAATTAATAAATTAATATTTGAAAAAAAACTGTGTTAACATTAAGTGTCATTCCCTACAAATTTATAAATATGTAATTGAACTTGAGCGGATGAATAGAAAGTATTTTATTAACGACTGAAAATTTGAACAAGATATATTTAGGGAGTGTGAACTGATAGAAGGTATTGATTAAATATAGAACAAAACCTATTTACAGATACATACCGTGTATGCTTAGATCCGGCGTGTAGCTGTTTGAATGACAAAATGGAATCAACAAACAAGCATGACCCAAGAGACACAGATTGCCATATTAAACCTAAGCTCTCGTAAGACCAATACCTGAACACTGCATCGCACGGTTATACAGGTTATCGGACCTTATAGTAATATGCATTACACTCCGCCCGTAAGACTCCTAGCAAACTGTTATTGCCGGAATACATATTTTAGAATTGGCGACCTATATATGGAATAATGTACATTTGGAAATACGTACAATACATGCAGATTTATAAACAAGTATATATGAATGTAAAAACACATGTGTGTCAATACCCACATATAGAAACACTTAACACATACATCTAGAAACCCGTCTATTAAATGGAAATGGTATGTTTGCCAGTGCAAAGCAATAAATAGGTAAATGTAGTGATGAATATATTTAGAAACAAGTGCAAGCATGGAAACATGTTTTAAAACATGCATATTTAAAAACAAGTATAAATGAAAACACATAAATCAAGAAAAATATATATAGTATGTTTGGACATAGATAAAGAAATATGTATATTTAGAAATGTGTATCAAAAAGTGACAATATGCATGTTTACTAACATGTGTATATGGAAGCACATATAACAATTTGCATATGTAGCAACGCGACCATTAGGAAAAACGCATTATTTTTTACACGTTTTATTAACTAATTGCTTTAAAAACGAGTCAACATTTCCCTTAAATAATACTTCCAAAACATCTTTCTTCCGATTGAACTGCATTAATTAAGGGAAGATTTAATTACGGCAAAAGATAAAAGCCATCTGAATGCATGGATTAGAGAGAGTAACTTTGTGTGAATAGTGATCAAAGGATTTAATCCGCAATGATAATTGCCTTTTCAGAACTCGGGGAAATTAATTTTCATTGTGAGTGCGTGTATGTGTGTGTGTGTGTGTGTGTGTGTGTGTGTGTGTGTGTGTGTGTGTGTGTGTGTGTGTGTGTACAGTATTACGTTTAAAACCCTTCTTATAGCTTGATTATAATTTACGCAACAAGAAACGTTTTTAGATATTCAATATTTAAGAACTGAAATTTCCCGAATACAAAGTAATTGTTAAAATGTTTTATAGCATGTGTAAAAAATAGACCCGCTTAAACAGAGAGAGTCGTGTGTATAGTATTACACAGAGAGCGTCTTGTGTATAGTAATACACAGAGAACGTCGTGTGTATAGTTATACACAGAGAGCGTCTTGTGTATAGTATTACACAGAGAGCTTCTTGTGTATAGTAATACAAAGAGCGTCGTGTGTATAGTATTACACAGAGAGCGCCTTGTGTATAGTATTACACAGAGAGCGTCGTGTGTATAGTTATACACAGAGAGCGTCTTGTGTATAGTATTACACAGAGAGCGTCGTGTGTATAGTAATACACAGAGAGCGTCTTGTGTATAGTAATACACAGAGAGCGTCGTGTGTATAGTATTACACAGAGAGCGTCTTGTGTATAGTAATACACAGAGAACGTCGTGTGTATAGTTATACACAGAGAGCGTCTTGTGTATAGTATTACACAGAGAGCGTCTTGTGTATAGTAATACAGAGAGCGTCGTGTGTATAGTATTACACAGAGAGCGTCTTGTGTATAGTATTACACAGAGGGCGTCGTGTATATAGTAATACACAGAGAGCGTCGTGTGTATAGTAATACACAATGCGTCGTGTGTATAGTAATACACAGAGGGCGTCGTGTGTATAGTACTGTAATTATTTGCGCCTTTTCAAGTAGTTCATCTTAGTCGGTATCAGTAATTAAAAAATCAGTTACAAATTTTGAAGTAAACAAAATATTCTACTTTTTATGAAGATATTGAGGCTTCATCCTTTGAGAATTAATGGGGTTTTCCAAATGTGCTTTTACAGCATTTACATATTGCTCAACACTTTTTGTTATTCAATTTTAAAAAATTTTAGGAAAAAACTTAATTTTTGAAAAACTTATTTTTAACATTTGATATTATGTTTGTCCTGTACTTTATTTGATAATCGACTTATACATTTTTCAGAGAATAAAATTAAACAAAGATGGAAATGGTTTTGAAAAATTTTCGAGGATCTACTGATTTTCAGATAAACCCAACGACTCATGGTGACTCTATGACCAATTTCGTTCACTTAATTTTTATAACACACAGAATAATCACGAACCTCAAAATATAGAATGCTGCTGCAAACGCTAAAGAAACACTCCAGAAATACACCCGATTCATCATCTGGTTTCGCAGTATGTTTAAGATTTAGTTAAACTAATATTTGTGACTGTCAGAATTGTTGACACTTGCATGACAGATTTATTTTAAATTTAACTCGGCCCTCGGTTTATTTACGAACCGCGGTTCCGGTGCCACGCTGTGAACCGGTCTTTGGAAGAGTTTTAAGACGAATCATGGTGTTATAATGTTTACATATCCGCTTGCGAGCGAATTTCACGCAACGTACAGTCGGAATGATGCAAAGTAATGCCGCCGAATTATGCAAAATATGTGAAGCCCATTCCGCCAGACTCGCCTAACAATAGCTCTGCCGGTTGCAAGTATTTTAGCCCGTCGTGCGATGTTTCTTAAAATCCTGTATTTACTACTACACACAATGTTATTGTACAGAAAATTACTGACATTACAGTGTAATAAAATTACAGTGATTTGTATAAATTACAGAATTAAGCTTTTGAATTTCAATTGTAGCTTAATTAAATTCAAAAGTAAAGCCTTGGCCAAAGAGAGAACAAATTATTTAAAATAAAACACGTAAGCACAAAAACATTTCAATTAAATCTTTATGTATGTTTCGACTGCAAGGCAATCATCTTCAGAGGAAATTATTGCAAGAATACCTACTAGTTCTAGGTTGTTGAGGTTACGACGTTCTATTTACTTAAAACAAAAATTAACACCACAAGGTTGTTACCGTTAGACAACAAATTGTTATGAAAAATCCAAGATGCTCAATGTGTGGCCAAATATTAGTAAAAAAGTCTACTTTTAATTTTTTTCAATTTCATTTGTCTAAAAGGTCAAGTGTGTAAAGTTTCCAAAATTACATACACAAAAACTGTTTGGGTATTATTTTATATATTTGGTTTAGTATCAAATTGTAATGAGGCGAATTTATTTGTTAGAATGAAATTCTTTTTGGGCAATATTTTCCCGCTATGACGTCGAAAAAAACGCTTTTCCGATTACATCTCAAAAGCAGAATTAATTAGCCAACCATCCCGAAAACTAGTTGTAGAGGCCTTACAAGCGTATCTACTACTATTAATAAATACGATGCTCGAGAGGGCACTGAAAATTTTATCGTTTAATGAGGATCAAATTTTCCTCTTTTGCTAATAAAGTTAAATATCATAATTTAATAACAACATCAGTAGCTCGTAAGGCGTCCAATCGCTTACGTCTGCAAGTACTTTATTTGGAGGTTATGTTGAAACCTTGTTCACAGTCTCCGACGGAAACAAACCCGATTGTTCACAGTCACGTTATTGTTTACGATATTGGAACAAGTAATGAAATATGGACAGGCTAATACCCGAAGACGTACAAAGTGCAATCAAGGGTGCTTTGATATCTACGAAGACGTCGGATGCATATTGTTTATGTGTCACGCAGAGTCTGGCAAGTATCAGCCTAGGGGCGTTGTCAGATAGATGTGGCTTGTAGATCAAGTCTGCATTGCCGTCTGACAGATAAAGAATAACCACAGCCATCGCCGTATCTTATGAATTCTTGGTCTGTACAAGAATTAAAATCTATTTTTTTAAACTATAAAAATGGATATACAACTGCTTCTGCTTTTTCAAACATCAAAACATTGTTCTTCGTTGACTCGTTTCGTATTAACTCCATTATCAGAACTTTAAACCGTATTCTAAGAATACAATTCACAAAACACAGTTTATTACAGTTTTGATAATTAAAGAGTACAGTTTAAAGTTTTGATAAGGACGTTTATCCGAAACTCGTCAATGAAGAACAATGTTTTGATGTTAGGAATGGCAGAAGCATGGACTCAAATGTATACCAATATATCTAACAGTAACAAGATAATTATATTAAAAATTAAAAAAATGGAAATTAAATGGTTTTGTTTTTAATTGCTTTCTGATTTTGTGTACTCAGACATAACATTGAAACGTTAAATTTGCTGAGGTAATAGTTTGTGTTTATGTACATTTTTCGTACGTATAATTTAACATGTATAAGTATTTACTGACAAAACACGAGCTACATTGAAAGGAGCATTACAAAGTAAGGCAGTTATAGGTAAAAGTTTATAAGCTGGAACTTAGGGGCTGCGGGCCTTAGCGAGACACCTAGGACGAGGGGAGGGTGGAGGTGCTCGCAGGTCGTTTACAAAAACCTCGACCCTTGGACTTCCGCTGACCATAGGGTTGACCAATTATTCTGTTACTTAATGCTTTTTAATGTATAGTAAAACTAACAACAAATGAAAATGTAGCGTTCACGGAAGCGTGCTAATAGGATTGTCTAAGGGTTGGGACGGGTAGGCCGCGATTTATGGCCCAGATGAGGGATGACGACCGTGCCCGATGTTTTATAGATGACGAATACACAATTCGCCCAAGAGCCATGTGCCAACTTATAAAATTTGACCTATACATTGATAGAAAACATAATAAACCCAATATTCTAAACAACTAACGTTGATAGAGTTCACAAACTACTACAAAGATCGTGCAAAAGCGCAACTCATATCCAAATTATAATCTATAAATTCTGCATTTCTTGTATATTTGAAACATTGGTTAGAGGGCCCACTTAAAATAACAAGTTTTAATTTCGGGAATTTTTGAAATGGATACACTTTCTTCTGATGAACTTGAACAAATACATTGTAGTCTAGTAGAAAAATCTTTCACCTAAAATCACGCTTTTACACATCTATATAGATGTATATATGTACTGTATATAATTATTTTAGCCCAAATTAGGTAATAACATGATTTCATACATCAGCTAATTTGATATTACCTAGTTACATATTTAGTTTTGCATATCCCAAGATGGCAAAACTAAATTCATGAAGACAAGGTTGACAATTGTACAGATAAATATTTATGAAGCATTTGCTGCCTAACAAAATCTTTTGTAGTGAAGACGTCTTATTGCTGGGAGAGAAATTCAAACAGTCATGTTTGAATTGATCACGAGACGCACCTCATATTTTACCTCAAATTAGGGGGTAACATACGATTTCATACAACAGCTGATTTTATCTTATAGGTTATGTTGTGTATCAGCTGTTTTAACAAGTAGTTTTGTTACTCTATATAATGTATTTGATTACGTTAAAATGTTATTTCAGCATTACGTTAGACTTACTAAATATTTTACTTTATAAATAATACACACAACCTCCATCCATAAGTATTTTTATTTTAGTCTTATGTACAATTAGGTTACGAAGTAACCATTCTAGAGACATAGCAATACATACTCATTACAAACTGAGTATGTATTGTCATGTCTTTGAGGAGGGTTACTTTGTTACCGAAATGTACATACAACAAGAAACAAAACATTAGTAGATAGCGGTTGAGTGTATTATTTATTAATAATAAACCACAGTATATTATTCGTACACTATAGATAATTACTGATATTAATTTATATTTCATTATATCTCATTATAATTAAATCATTATAATGATGGAATAATGTATTTGTTTTCCAATTTTCGGAAAGAAAACTGTTAAGACACTTTATATGAACAAATTTCAATTAGATTTTATACTAATCACTTTTACATTGTATATGATTATCCGAACTTTAAATTTTGTAAATTTGTAAAAACTTATTGAGACAGAACGTTTTTGATCGCTCCTTGGCGATCTTCAACAGTGTCTTCTGGTTGGAGTTGTTAGGTCAAGCGGTGACGGTTTTAAAGACAGGTTTTCGATAGAATCAAAGAGTATGTGTGATTTTTATTGGGTTTGTTCGTTTAATATGTTTGTATTTTGTGTTTTTGTGTGTCTGTAAATTTTATATTGTTCTAGTGTGTTGAGATGTAGTCGTTTTTTGTTGATGTGTAGGATTTCTAGGTTATGGTAAATGTCTGTGTATTTGTGTTCCTCCACTCTTTGTTTGAAGCTGCGACCAGTTTGCCCAATGTAGAAATTGTTGCAGTTTGTGCGGTGTAATTTGTATACGCCTGGCTCTTGTAGTTTATCTTTCTTGTTTATGTCGTGTTGTATTTTGTATTGTAGTTTGTAATGTAAAAGTGATTAATTAAGTTTCACCGAACGAAATGGACTACAAAATTCTAGATTTTATAGATAAAATCTTTACTCAGTAAATTTTGCAAACAACTAATACAAGTTATCCAAGTTTTATTGTTACTTTTGCACGTAATCCAGAGGTCGGGTATCTGACAGTAGAGACCACATTCACCTCTATACCATGATGTTTCTAAGCATTCACAACCAACGTTTTTGACCTCTTGTTGTCTGTTGCCAGCCTTTCCGACATCCCCTGCCCGTTGTAAAATACGTCAATAACTTTTAAGAGATACTCATAACATTTGTATAAAGTTTTAAAATAATGATCACGAACAAAAGACAACCATTACAATCAGACTTGAAATTTATTTGATGCTTCGTTTTTAAAAGCACTTAAGGAAAAAAGTCAGCGTTTCGCTCTGGGGTGGTGCAAGTAGGGGTGAGTCACGCATGCGCGTGTCGTCGTTTCCGGTGCACGCGTCTTGCCAATCAGCTGTCACAGGAAAGGCAATTACACACGTTGTGGCCACCGACTGTTCACGGATTCACACCTGATAAGACTTTCCGAAACAGTAAATTTGGAGAAAAAATTGTGAGGAAATGTTGGTAATATTTAACGAGCATAAGAACTGGAAATATTTCGTTCTGAATCGTATTAATTTGTTGTCACATATACTGTAAATTGAACCCTTTTTTTTAAATGCAAAATCAATTATTTGCCACCCATATTCTCTTAAATGAAGGCTAACCTCAAATATTGTTTAAGAAAAACAGTATTCAAGTAAATATTCAGCTGTAATATTCTACACGAGGAGAGGTACAAGGTTGGATCTATAACTTGTGTGTACTTGGAGTTGTGGTAGGTAAATTTCTTTCCTTAATACAATCCTAAATAAGTCCTGATTCCTCACATAATGACTTAGTTCTGTTGGATGTTTGCATGTTTGTACTTTGTACCTCTGACTTGAGATATTTATTCTAATGCAAATTAATTATTAAAATTTATTACAGCTAGATTCTCCTTTTCACTCCACGAATTACCAATTCTCCTTTGCGCTAAAAAAAAAACATCTTAGTTGATATTTTCAACCAGGCTTTATTCTACAACGAAAGGAAAATTAAATACAATTGATAGTGACTGAAAATGGAACTATTTTTCTGACAGAAAGAAGTGTACTTTGTGGAGTGAAGAAGCGACACTGGCGGTGTAATTATTAACTACTTTGACGTGTAAAATAAAATTGAAGTTAACAAAAATTCAGTGGACGTTGTTTTACGCTTTATTAAGAATTAAAAAACCAAAATAGCTTTTTGTAACGAATTTTTATTATTTCAACTCTTAATAGAAATTGGAAAATAACTCGATAGAATTATTTTTTATATGATTTTAATTAAGAGGATTTATGAATGCAGTATATTATTAGAATATTATTTTAATATTGTATTAAACCCCTACAGAAAATCAAATACATAATTAAAAACTGAGGATTTATGATGACAATTTATAATGAGTAATTTTATTATAATATTGAATTAAATAAATATTTTTAACTTGATAACACAGCTTTCTAGTATTCACTTATCACCTACACTTTAATGTACTTGAACAAAAATTGTACCTGGTATATATGCGCGTCGACTTTCGAGAGCATATTGATTATAGTGCTCTCGAGCTTTAAAAGTCCGCGGTGTTGTGCGTTTGGAATTCCGTTGTCACGGGGTATAAGAACAGATTCTGTTGTCACAAAAAAAAAAGCAATAGCGTTATACCACGTGGCAACGGAATTCTCACACGTCCAGCTACTGCAAGAACATTTCAGTCTCCTAAATCTTGAAAATAAGAGCACTGTAATTAAAAAGCTCTCGAAATTCGAGTCGCAAATATACCAAGTGAAATTCTTAAATTAAAGTTAACAATTTACACACTGCATATTTTCCCATACTGTTATATTCCCTGACCTCATACTGAGGAGAAAAGCTTGACAGGATTTTCCTTCGATTGGGTAAAGAAAATTAGTACCTTTACCTTCATATTATTCTCTCCTTTTATTTCTAATTGTGCTGTTTGGGCTCACTGTCAAGCAGGGAAGTGGGGTTTAGTGGCCTACGAGGTTATGCTACGAATATCTGCCACGATAGTGTCTGCCGCGTGTAGGAATATGGGAAATGTGCTTTCTGGTATAGGGCTGGAACTGTGAATGGGGGTTGTAGGGCGGAGATAATGTTATGTTAGAGAACCCTATGTTTATTTAAACATAGAGGTTCTGGCTGACTGACTTGGGGTGCTTATTTTATTATTTTTATAATATGATGTTTTGTTTCTGTCTGTGTGTGTGTGTGTGTGTGTGTGTGTGTGTGTGTGTGTGTGTGTGTGTGTGTGTGTGTGTGTGTGTGTGTGTGTGTGTGTGTGTGTGTGTGTGTGTGTGTGTGTGTGTGTGTGTGTGTGTGTGTGTGTGTGTGTGTGTGTGTGTGTGTGTGTGTGTGTGTGTGTGTGTGTGTGTGTGTGTGTGTGTGTGTGTGTGTGTGTGTGTGTGTGTGTGTGTGTGTGTGTGTGTGTGTGTGTGTGTGTGTGTGTGTGTGTGTGTGTGTGTGTGTGTGTGTGTGTGTGTGTGTGTGTGTGTGTGTGTGTGTGTGTGTGTGTGTGTGTGTGTGTGTGTGTGTGTGTGTGTGTGTGTGTGTGTGTGTGTGTGTGTGTGTGTGTGTGTGTGTGTGTGTGTGTGTGTGTGTGTGTGTGTGTGTGTGTGTGTGTGTGTGTGTGTGTGTGTGTGTGTGTGTGTGTGTGTGTGTGTGTGTGTGTGTGTGTGTGTGTGTGTGTGTGTGTGTGTGTGTGTGTGTGTGTGTGTGTGTGTGTGTGTGTGTGTGTGTGTGTGTGTGTGTGTGTGTGTGTGTGTGTGTGTGTGTGTGTGTGCGATATATAAATAAATAAATAAACAAATTAATAAATAAATAAATATATATATATATATATATATATATATATATATATATATATATATATATATATTAAATACGTTTTCTTGTAATATAGTTAAAATAAAAATATTACAAATACATTAATAGTTTTAATTTATATATACAGTATGTTGATTTTTTTGAATAATATATATTAAAATTATTTTGAATTTGGAATATATATATATATATATATTAAATACGTTTTCTTGTAATATAGTTAAAATAAAAATATTACAAATACATTAATAGTTTTAATTTATATATACAGTATGTTGATGTTTTTGAATAATATATATTAAAATTATTTTGTATTTGGAATATATATATATATATATATATATATATATATATATATATATATATATATATATATATATTATTTTTATAATATGATGTTTTGTTTCTGTATGTATGTGTGTGTGTGTGTGTGTGTGTGTGTGTGTGTGTGCGTGCGATATATAAATAAATAAATAAACAAATAAATATATATATATATATATATATATATATATATATATATATATATATATATATATATATATATATATAAAGAACAAAAGTCAAAATACAAATACAAGAATTATTTGAATTTACAATTCAATTACGTTTTCTTGTAATATAGTTCAAATAAAAATATTACAAATACATTAATAGTTTTAATTTATATATACAGGATGTTATATATATAGAAATAAAACCATTTACAAATACAAGAATAATTTATTGAATTTACAATTCACAGCTTTTCGTTTGCAAACAGTACCAACATCCTGAGGAATACTAGAAATTTAACATCAACCATAAATTTGCAAACTAGATGCAACAAACAGCGTTGTCAAAGTAATAGTTTGACAACATTGTAATAAATTTGGTAACGCTGTTTCTTGCTTCTAGTTTGCAAATTTATAGTTGATGTTAAATTTCTAGTATTCCTGAGGATGTTGGTACTGTTTGCCAACGAAAAGCTTTGAATTGTGAATTCAATAAATTATTCTTGTATTTATAAATTGTTTTATTTTTTTATTAATACACAAGAATACATATTATAGTATATATATATATATATATATATATATATATATATATATATATATATATATACATACATATATATATATATATATATATATATATATATATATATATGACTTAACTTTTGTTATAATTTTTTTTTTAATGTTATTTATTTACCTTACCTATCTAATGTTACACCTTCAGGTTTATAAAGAATGTATAATAATTTTTTGTTAAACATCACTTGCATTTATTTCTTTACACATTATACCAAATTTATATTAAATATTTTGCAGTGACAGGATTGATAACTTAACTAACATTACAATGATAAAGGTGGACTTTGAGGCTTTAGAATTCTAATAAAATAACATAACAAAGATAATAAATTCAGTATTAAAATTTTATAGTTGCTCTCGCGTCAATAATACGGGAACTTTGCTTCTTAAATTAGAAATGGTGAAAGTAGACTAAATTTTATAAATGGTAATGAACTTAAATTTGTTCTGAACTAAAATATAGATGTCTGTTGGCTACACTTATATTCAAATAATACTTATTGTTCTGAAGAATCCCTGGAATCTTGGCCTTTATTACCTCCTGCACTTACACTTGACACACAAAAAAACTTTTACGTCGCACTTTTTAAAATTTATTTATTTAAAATATATATATATATATATATATATATATATATATATATATATATATTAAATATGGTGATATGTTTTCTTGTAATATAGTTAATAAATTAAAAATATTTCAAAAACAAGAATATTTCATTAAAAGTATACTTGTTTTTGAAATATTTTTAATTTATTAATTATATATATATATATATATATATATATATATATATATATATATATATATATAACAAATATTGTTCTTACATTTAACCTTATGACCTAATGCTAGATCCAAAGAAGTTCATATGACTACAATACTAACTAACCTACGACCACTAAAGTTATGACTAAGTTCTAACACAACGTTCCTGTAACTAACTTTTGGCCTCACTAATATAATAATTTTTATTTTTATCAATGGCGACTATACTTTAGCAAAAAACTAAGGAAAGAAACTATGTCTTCCATTTTGAAAATTTTCAAGTACTTCTAGACGTGTGATTGGGCAAAGTAAATCAATCTGTGTGGTGCTCGATGAGCCTGATTCAATCATATGGCACCTAACGCGTTCACACGCCAGTCAATCACACTTGACCGGTTGACAAAGTGTCAAGCGAGCGGAGAGAGAGGATTAATTAACGTCACTTAGTCAATCAGCGGATCATGTCCGTCATTAATCATTTCCTCTGCAACCACTTCAGCTCGGGCAAAGACAGTCGGCCGGGTACCTCTTATTAGACAAAGAGATGTGGTGTCATGTCATGTTGGTGGGTGGTAAGACAGACGTCCTTGTCCCCAGAGAGATATATTCCGAGGACGATGAACTTTCGAATTAAGTGGATCAGATGCATTAGGAGTGTAGTGGTTGGGGTGGTTCGTTAAACCACTTAAACAAACGCAAATATTAAAAAAAAATGTCACAATCGATTTCAGCTCTCAAAGAGTCGATTATGAATCATGTTAGCTGTTAAACTTTTACTGCTAATTTTTCAGAGAATCCACAAGTTCTCTTATTCTAAAACCGAACAAGATTAAAATAATTTAAATAAATGTTTCAACAAGCAAAGTTGGCAATAAATAATACTAGTAATTAATTTAAGATAAGTTAAAGATGACTAATTTGCTAGTCATGTGTAACTTATTTATCTGAATAACAAATAAACCATTTGTTGATTCCATCTTCGCGTGAGCTACTAGTAATCACTTACAACTTTTTAAAAAAATGTTTTAACTTGCCTATAGTAGCACTTACTTTTTTTGTTGTTGAGGACGGCCGTTTCGGGAGATGTGTCCCTTTGTCAACTCAGACCGTAACTGATCTCAAGGTTTACGTGGGTTAGGGTGGGGGTGGGATATTTTGGTTGTGTGGGTGTATTAGGAGTTATGATGTCAAAAAGTGCGTGTGAGTTGTAATGTAATTGTGTATTGAGTGTGTAAACGGATACAACCCAACAATGATTGACAAATTATTTCTGTGTTGTTTATGAAGAATTTGTAAGTTAGATGTTATGTCTATGTAGTCATGTTTTGTGGAGTTGAGATGATCAGCGATGTTTGATTGGTAGTTATTGTTTTTTAGTGCTTTTATATGTTCTTGGTAACGTGTGTAGAATGGCCTATGTAAAAACTGGGGCATGAACTGCAAGTTAGTTTGTAAACTCCAGTGGTGTTGTAAATGTCGTTGATTTTGCTGTTGGGTTTAAATTGTTTGTTGAGAGTGTTGTGTGTGGAGTAAGCTATTTTGTAGTTGTATTTTCGTAATGTGTTGGTTAGATTGTGGGTTTTGGATGATCTGTAAGGTCACACATTACGAAAATACAACTACAAAATAGCTTACTCCACACACAACACTCTCAACAAACAATTTAAACCCAACAGCAAAATCAACGACATTTACAACACCACTGGAGTTTACAAACTAACTTGCAGTTCATGCCCCAGTTTTTACATAGGCCAGACAGGGAGGTCATTTCACACACGTTACCAAGAACATATAAAAGCACTAAAAAACAATAACTACCAATCAAACTTCGCCGATCATCTCAACTCCACAAAACACGACTACACAGACATAACATCTAACTTACAAATTCTTCATAAACAACACAGAAATAACCAACGCTACACAACCGAACAATACGAAATATATAGGCACTTCAAACTACACCCTACACACATACTCAATACACAATTACATTACAACTCACACGCACTTTTTGACATCATAACTCCTAATACACACAAAATACACCCACACCACCAAAATATCCCACCCCCACCCTAACCTACGTAAACCTTGAGATCAGTTACGGTCTGAGTTGACAAAGGGACACATCTCCCGAAACGGCCGTCCTCAACAACAAAAAAAGTAAGTGCTACTATAGGCAAGTTAAAACATTTTTTTAAAAAGTTGTAAACAAATAAACCTTTTAATTAATTCCTTGAGTACATTTCAACTCCAAAGTAATCATCTTCAGAGGCCATAAAGAGATATTTACCAAGCAAATACATTAATAGCAATCTTAAATTCTCCTTCCTTCGGGCGTCCAGCTTCACTAATAGGGAATAGTCCAGAATGTCCACAATAAGCCATCAAGGCGATAGACAATCAGGATTTAATTAAAAAGTTAATTTGTGATTAAAGATGTATTATTTATTTACATAAAAATTACGCCATAGTTTCTTAAAATAATTACTATAGTTTATGTGATCAACACAATTTATTTACTGTATTTAAAGATACCGTATCCTTTGTATTCAATACACGTAACAAACAACTGACACGTTTTGTATCATAACTAATTCTGTTGTGACTGGAACTCTGTCATAACTATCTAGTTATGAACAGTTGTCTGTCTTATGTTATGTACTGTCTAATGTTTTTTGCATTATTTTATTTTTATATTTTAAAATTCATTATTATAATAGTTACGTATAATAATTTACAATTCTGTTGCTATTGATTTATTCATTACTATATATTAAATCAGGTTGGTTTATAAAAATAATAGACTGATTATTTATTATTTTAACTACATTAATCTATTTATTATATATTTTTACTAATAAAGTTTAGTACTCATAATTCGTAATTGTATTTTTTTCATGTGATTTTTTGTACTTATTTGTAACGCTACTTTTGTTTAGTAATAACTTGTATAAATGTCATGTAAACTCTGATATTGTACATTGTGTACTTTAGGCTGAAGATGGAAACAAACTTTCGCAAATGTGTTGTCCCCTCAACCGCGAAGAATACGCCCTCCGGTCACATTCGCCCTCCGGAAGACCGTGGCAGGGGTTGTAAGAAAATACGATACCCACCCTTATTTCCTTCATTACCTATATCGTTAGAGTTAATTGATCCACATTTAACAGCAACCAGTACTGTGGGTTATTGATTTCGCTCTTAACGCACCCTAGCCTCTCCGCAGGGCGCCACTAGCCTCGCGCAACAGGGGGTTAATTTGCTCACTTTGCGTCCGACCTACGCGAACGTTTCATATTTTCTGCATCCGCGTAGGTGTAGGTTTCACGTCTAGGGCAATCAGAGAGCGTGAAATTCTCGAGTTGTTTATCACGCCGTTCTTTTTGATATCGCGAGTTCTTGCGAACCCAATTAGTACAATACGCGATTGCTTTGCTTATAGGCGTGCGCGCGGGGGCGCGAAGAATTCGCCAACAAAGCGCGAAGACGCGCATACTCACCCACGTAAACAAACAATCAATGACGAATAGCTGGCGAATATTTGCAATTTTAATTCTTGGTTTTGTTGTGTTTAGTGTTGCGGGGAAACGTTCGCAACGAGTAGAAAGTGCCAGCCTTGTGACACTTCTCAACAGTTTGAAAGCTGAGTATGTATAATCAAGTGCATAATTATGATTATTTATCCAGCAAGCTATGAAATATGCAACTCATGGTGATCACTTGTCAACTCTTGTTGTGTGTTTATATATCTCATAAAATCGTAATGGTTTTTGTGATTGCCATAGACTTATAATCGCCTGGTAGGAATACGAAGGGGTGAGGGAACACACTTCACCCTAATCTCTCTTATACAGTAGATTATGAATACAGAGTAGTTTCGGCGACCATGTAGTCTTCATCAGTGACTGGCTAATTTTGGAGTACAATGGAGGCGAGATTGTTTTGGTCTTCACTGATGAAGGCGACATCGTCGTCGAAGTACTGGCGGGAGTAACGTAGCAGTAAGTTGGAGAATCATTGTCCGTGTAGACATTCTGCCTCAAAGATCCACGAGGCGGTGAAAAACTGTAAATTAGGAAAAACAAGCATCAACATACAATACATAAGAATTCACAAAGCAGTGGTAAATGAGGCATGTCTGCTGAAACAAGACCTGACACAGCAAAGACGAAGAGAATGATAGAAACAACAGAAATTGCAAACAAAAAATTGATTTAAACAACGCTAAAGAATAGAGCGACTAGCTCAGACTTACGATCGAGATGAGAGGTGGAGAACATTAACGAATGCGTGGCAAAAAAACCCATATAAGAAGAATGATTAAAGACAGAGAAGTAAAAACGAGTGAGAGATTTTTCGCTTTAAGAAGACGATCTGTGGCGAGACCACGGAAACGTTGGAAGAACTTACTCCAGACACATCGGGAAACGGCCAGGCCTATTTAGAAGTAGAAGAAGAATATCATACGAAACCGCTCAAATAACGTGGTACCTAGCTGATAAATTATCGACGCGGTTTAATGCGATATATAACTTCTTTATTATAACGTATTTTGAACTCGCACTATAAACGTACAGCACTAATAACGTAAAGAAACAAGTGGGTTGTGTCTGTATTATTAGAATTATCACGCCTGGCTGGAGCTGGCGCAAGTGTTTAACAACAAGTTCATACTCTGTTGTTGTTGTTTTCGAGTCTATTGAGGTGCAAAATGCAAATAGTTCAGATTCCTCCAAAAGTCTTGATCACAAAATCTGCCAGTTCTGAAGCCCGTTGGCTATGAAGTATTTCAATTGTTGGTGCTCCAAGTTGAAGGAAGGGAAGGTCAATGACTTGGCATTGTACGGGAACACTGAGCGCAGGAGTACAGGTACCTGTAACCCACACTGAGCGCGTCCCCAGGTGGCGGATAGGGGAATGCCTCTTCACAGGTTCACCCTGTGAGTGGTAGGAGGGAAATAAAATACCTCCCGCGGTCCAAACAGGCAGAAGTTCAACCTCTTTGGAGACAATGGCACCCATTACTATGAAGTCATACTCTGTTGAAATTAGTATATAGTTAAACCGTCTGATGCTAGAATAGTGTGAGAAATGTTTGCACCATATCTTTCATGTTCATCCACCACAATGTACAGTTATTTCTAATTTAAGCAATGGGGTTTGTTCCAGTTATGCATACCACCATTCCCTTAAGGACCACGGTTTATTCATAGCGTTTATAAATATTAATTCATTCTAATTGAATAATAAATACTTTGCTTGTGGTCACGTGGGCAGAACCCTTGGCCATGAAAGTTAATATTCTGGATTCGAGTCTCGGTAGCTCCGATGAATTGCTGCCTGAGATTTCAACCTCCATGTCTATTTACGTGTGTACATCGGGTCAGTCCAAGGTTAATAGTGGTTAATAGTGCTGGTCACACCAGCCTTCCTTAGATACCGTATGACCCAAGTTAGGTAGATCTACCCTACCTATTCTTGGCATTGAATACGACTTTAGTTTGGAGCAAGCTCTTTAGTGTTTATAAGATCCGTAATCCTTATATTAATCCTACGGAATACATCTTCTATTTAACAACTAATGTTGTAGTTTAGCATATTATTCCGAAATTTACAGTAACAGTAGGTCGAACTGAGTGGAAAATCTTTGCAGAATAGCTGAATTTTTAAAATCATTTTTTTGAATTTGTAAAATCATTTTGTGACATAACAAATCGTTGCGTGGCATTTGACAAGGCCAATATATTTCCAAGGTATAATAAATTATCTTTATCCGACAAAGACTTCCTGTATCAGGAGTAGGTGCGTGTAGATTGGTCCCTCTTTAGTGTTCTGCAAAATATTTATTCTACGAAATGACAATCAGAATAATCACGAAATAATTCATCACCTCGTTGATAATATTGGCTGATTTTAATTGCTTCCCGTGGTCACGTATAGTAGGCTACATACTTGGAAGGTATAAAAGGAAAATTTATTATAAACTAGTTGACCCGGGTAAAATCGTACCGCCTAAAAGCCAATGAATGGAGTGTTAACATTGGCTAACTTAAACTTAATTTAGCATTTTATTAGCGCGTCTCCAAAAAACCTGATGCTTAACAATGAAACTCATTAATAATTTCAATTTCTTTCTGTTTGAACAGATTTGTAGTAATATTATGTCGATCCGAAGATGGTTGTGTAGGTAGCAAAAGCTCTGTAATTTCTTGCCATGTAGGATTGCAATTGAATGCTATAAACAGATCTGGACGGACAAAGCGCGAACATATGTCATTGCATCTTGGGCGTATTCACGCGTGTGCCGTTGGCTTCCTGTAAAGGTAGCCGGCAGAATGGCCATTTTCCCAAATTCATTGCTATTCACATTAGCATCATTAAAAATTGCATGACGTAAATGAATGTATGCTTCTGAACGCAACTTGGTTTGATTTAATCGATTATAGGGAAGTCGTTCTGTTTCGATTTCCGCATACATATCGACAATATATTAATTATAACTGTATGAAACAACTGTGACGTAATGTTTAACATAAATAGATGTAACCTCTATGCCACAAATGATTTTTTCTTTTATTTAAAACCTTATGTACATTTCGATTGCATAGAAATCATCCTCAGAGGTAATTTACGATATACATACCTTTTATGAATTTTTATTGTAAATTACCTCCGAGGGTGATTGCTATGCAGTCGAAATGTACATAAGGTTTTAAATAATAGAAAAAATCATTTGTGGCATAGAGGTTACATTTATTTATGTTAAATATATTAATTGTTGAGTGTCACAACAAAAATTTGGAATGAATTCAATGAAATGTCAAACAAATGACATTGTACACAGAATTCAGTGTTGAATAGCGAAAACCGGTGGAATGCATGATTGTACAGAAATGGGTTTGGAAAGTGCCAGAAACCTTTCAAAGAATTTACTCAACAGTTTCCCAAAGTTTCATGGGGAGCGCATGAGTGGTTTAGTAATGCATAAGGCTCTTACATACAAACAAACAAAACATTTCTGTATGTGTATATATATATATATATATATATATATATATATATATATATAACAAATACACAAAGCTTTGTCCGTCTAAGCCACACTTTGTAGCTAGCCATTTTGGAAACATCACTATGAGTATAGCTCTTAGCAGGAACACTAGGGAAATGACATTTATATCAGAGAGAAATCTTTTTTCCGTCCTGAGTGCACTGTGCGTGCTCTGTACATTCACGTTTCCATATGAATGAAGTTTTCTACGGGTGGTTGGGTTTTTACTGTTATGGAAGCCGCCAGATCACTTTGCATTATTCATGCAACGACCTTACCTAACCTGGCCGTAGGAAGCTTTACATTCGGCCCCGATGTTTATTTATGCCTTACCAATAATAATAACAATAACAGTAGGAAAGGCCGTGTTCAGAGCAGTCCTAACGGCTGACTTAATTCCGTGACGGGAGGTTGCTAAGCCAGGATAAATACAGCCTCGTTGGTGTCTATCTTTAACATCAGAACTTAGGGTGCATAAAAATAATAACAAATATTAGCCTACAACCAACAAAGGCGCCACGGACTGAACACTTTAGTGAAAATTACTAAATAACAATTTTTTCCGTTAATTAGGAAAATATTATTTTATTCAATTCCTTCTAATACTTCACACTCTCATCTATATATAATTGTTCAAATTTTTAATCATTAATAAAATACATTTTAATCATTCCCTCACGTTCAAATACATTTATATATATTTTTAATAGTTCTCAATTGATGTTTACACAGTTTTTCAGATATTAATTTATTAATTACATTTAATGAATTCGTTTTAAATGGAAGAAAAACGTTTACAAAAGGCACAAGGTTATTTGTCTTACAACAAGTGATAACATATGATTTCATAAAACTGCTGATTTTATGTTATATGTTATGCGGTAGAACAGCTGTTTTAACGCATGGTTATGTTACTTTATTATTTATATTAATAGTAATTACTTAATAAAAAGTAACTAAAATATTTTTTTTACCTATGTAGAAATTGACATTAATTTTTTGTTTGTTTATATTACTTGTTTTTTTTTTTGCGTTTAATTAAATTTAACTGAATTATCTAGGTAGCAACCAGAACCATTCTCTTTGTAAAAATGTCAGATCTAATATAGACACTGAAAATATGACATTGTAAATTAGAATTGCAAGTAAAAGAGGTTTGTCAATGTTAAATATAAAATAGGTCTAAGTAACACAGGGTGTCTAGTAAAATAGCTTGAAGAAATTCCCTGAGTTTTCCCTGACTTTTCCTCTTTTAGAAAGCCCAGTTTACATTGGGCCCATCCATTGATATCTGAAGGATCTTGGATAAATCCAGACTTTGAAGAACGAATTGAGTAACTCTTTTGCTTATGTGTCTGTAAGGAACACAGAGCCAAAATATCGAGCTTTCACTTCATCCGTCTCTGCATCCCAATACCTAACACTCAAATCCATTTGGGCTCTGTGATATTTTGTTTAAACTTTCATCAAAGCCAATTACATAGTTAGAATTTGAATTTAATGATGTCAGTAACAGGTCTTTAATATAATTTGATAAACCGAATACAACACTATAGGAAATTTTATCTTTCCCCAATCTCATATTCTGTGCAATGGTGCTATCAGGGAACATCCTTAGAAAGAGGCACACACTACCTTCTGCATTGCGTAAAGAAGTGTTGCATTACTAAATTCACGCACCATATAATCTCTGCTTCAGTCACTTCATCTTTTAGTTTATATTTATCCTAAGGAAGGAGGGGAGGTAATGACATCTGCATGACGCGCTTGCCCGCTACTGCAATGAAAACTGGAACCTTCCATGTTGAAATAAACAGTGTACAAATAATCACCGTCAAATAAAACACATACTACCACGAGTCTAGACAAATAGCTGGCAACGAATGTTTAAACAGGGTTCTGTGTGGTCAGAAACAGACTGAGTTATCTGTTATCCCCACCTGTCCATATGATATAACAGAACCACTGCGCACCCCAAGGCCACGGTCCAGGTTAAAACCTCCCAGCTGTACCAACTCGACACGTTTAATGTTTATTGACATAAGTCCTGAAGTCATAGCATTGGGCTTATCAAATAAATAATGGGCATCGAAATAAAGAAGTGTTATTTCCTGACTGCCCTGGCCCTAAACCAGCCCGCTGGCTTACAATAACAAATATTCGAGAGCAATAGCCACTAGTTTTGTTTCTAATCAAAATAAATATTTTCCCGATTTTTTAAAATTTCCCCTGACTTTTCCCTGAATTTTCCAGAATCTTAAAATTCCCTGACTTTTCCAGGTTTTCCCGGCTTTCCCTGTCACTAGACACCCTGTAAAAACATGTTATGAGGAAAGGGTTAGGTAAACGTGCTAGAGACAAAAGAAGCAAACTAACGGTCGCAAGACGGAACTCACATCTGTGACTTAAATTAGCCCATATTGTAAGGACAATACGGGGCATTTTTTATAATAAAAAATATTAACAAGATATATCAAAAATATTAACAGAAACTGCAATCAGCAATTGCCTAAGAGCAAAGAAATATCAATGTAATTTCTCGTATTAATAATAAAAAATTAATTTCGTAAAACTTGTAATTAACTTTGCAAATTTCTCACGACCTTTCATTAAAACCCCACCATTATTACAAATTGGCATAACTGTAAAATAGATTTCAACGCGATAAAGTATAACTGCAAACATCGCGAAGGCGTTGAAGTTTCCACTATCTGAAGACAATAACACCTATAATCAATTCGCCCTGGCGGTGATCAACCATCACAACGACGCGGGATCAATTAAATTATTTCCCAATCGAGACGATCGTAGTAATTAAATCCCGAATGTAAAACCTTATCACCTCGTCCAATTAAATCGGACAGCACAATTAAGCGTGCAATAAAATTAGACAACGAAATGGCCGACGCAGCGTAACGATGCCGTCAGTGGAGTGGAAAAGACTTTATTTATTATTTATAACGCTTTTCAAAATTTCGTTGTAGAGGAAATATTGCAGTGAATAGTGAATGAAGGCGCCTCGTATCTGACTAACATATTGTCGGGCGCTTCCCTTGTATACATCATGAATATATTTACCCTCTTGGAAAAATGCTACAACGAGCTACTGGAAGTGAATTATGCAGGAGGAAGGAAATCGTCGATTTTATACTGTGTAAGTTACGTATTGACAACATTGTTACGAGTAAAATACAATGACATATACAATATAATAAAATATATACGAGAAACCCCTATAATTAAACAACAACCTAGTACGATACGTATGTCGTTACAGATTTCAGGACCGATACTTTGACTACACGAAAATGCTATTCAGTATTAAGTTCAGAAATTATCTTTAAAAAATAATTACATTAAAATACTTAGACGTATGGTTAACGTTTATAATAAAATCAAGAAAGCCTAAAGAATAATGGATTTTAAACGGACGGTTCACAAACCTTCTGTCACTTTGTATCCTTAGACAATCTAGCGACCTAAACCATCCACATGTCGAAAAATGTATTGCGCTAAACAAATATAAAAATATAATACTCTAAACAAATAAAGGAACAACATTAATCACTTAAACAATAGTTTCCGAACTTTAAATTTAGTACATTTTTTAAAACGTAGGTCAAGCGGTGACGGTTTTAAAGGTAGGTTTTCGATAGTATCAAAGAGTATGTGTGATTTGTATTGTGTTTGTTAGTTTAATATGTTTGTACTTTGTGTTTTTGTGTGTCTGTAAATTTCATATTGTTCTAGTGTGTTGAGATGTGGTCGTTTTTTGTTGATGTGTAGGAATTCTAGGTTATGGTAAATGTCTGTGTATTTGTGTCCTGTTTCTTTTATGTGATTGTAAAATGTTGAGTTGGTGTTCTGTTTGTTTTCCTCGACTCTTTGTTTAAAGCTGCGACCTGTTTGTCCAATGTAGAATTTGTTACATTCGTCGCAGTTTAGTTTGTATACGCCTGGTGCTTGTAGTTTATCTTTGTTGTTGGTGTTGTGTTGTATTTTGTATTGTAACTTGTTATTAGATTTGAATGCTATTTTGTATCCTGTTTTTTGAAATTTGCGGGCTATTTTTGTTTGTTGTTTTGTTTATGAATGGTAATGTGATGTATTTGTTTTCCCTGTCTGTAGTGTTAATTTTAGTGTTTTTTTTTGTATTTTGTACCATAGTTTGTCTATTATTGTGGTGTTGTATCCATTTGTGTATGATAAATACTTAATTGTGTCTAGTTCTTTGTTTATGTTTTCTGTGGTCATTGGGACGTCTTTAAGTCTTTGGAGCATGGATCTGAAGGCAGCGTGTTTGTGTTGGATAGGGTGGTTTGAGGTGTTGTGGATTTATGAAACTCAAGAAAGGAACAACACTAAAATTACAGAATAAGGAGTGCAACCAATCACTTGAAGTACATAACTAACATAATTCGGAACAGAATATCTTCTCGGTGAATACGGGCAGTATAATCTTAGACTACTTGTTGCAGGTAGCTACTAAATTTTATCCTCAAAGAGGGATAAAGTACGTCTGTGATGGTATTATTCGTGGGAAAAAACACGAAGCACTGCTAATTTTCAATAATTATGTTCAATAGAATAATTATATTAAAACACAACGAATGATTAACATTTATAAAAAATCGAGAAAGCCCTATCGCGTCGGTTTAGTCCAGCCAGCAACCTTCAGAACAAACCCTCAGTCACTTATAACTTTACCCTTAGACAATATAGCTACCTAAACCATTCTTATATAGAAGGATGTTTTGGATTACGCTAAAATAACCCTTAAGAGCAACAATAAATTTACAGAATAAGAATTAAAAGAGCAGCCAATCGTTTGGAATACATAACTTATATAATTTGGAAAAGGAGAAAATCTTCACGGTCATATATCAAAATCTTCATGAATCTTCAGTGGGCAACATAATCTTGTACTACCTGTTGCAGGTAGCTACTAAATTAGTCTTTAAAGAGGTAATTAATAAGCTTCGCGAGAGAAAAGGAAATATTTTTTAGAATTTAATTATTGACGAGAAATTGACAGCAAACCTAGCAACGAACCTGATCTATGTATGTTCTGTTCCAGAAACGATATCAATCAATAAATTGTAAAACAAGAAACTTACAACAAATAAAGTAAGACCTACAAAAGCTAAAAGACAGTAAAATAATATAATAATTGTAAAGATAGGCGATTTGGATTCGGAACCAAAGTCAGTTGGAAGATGCAACATGTTATTTTTGGGGGAGATGACGTCCTTATAAGCATTTACTTTCCTTATAATGTAGTGTATAAACTATATGGGCATTTGTCAATATGAAATAAAAATATTACAGCGTAAAAATTGACAAACACTGAAAGGCAATCCTTCCTGAAACAGTCCCTTGTGGACTGTTAACATTCGTCCACAAAATTAACCAATTTTTATTGCAAAAATCTCTAAACTTCTGACAAAAACTCATGATCAAACTTTCTTAGAAAATTAGAAAGCTTTGCTTACAAATGAGAAATGCAAACATAGAGACAATTTCAGTTTCTAATATATTTTATCACTTATCCAGTGTGTAGGGATGAACCTTTAATCATTTCTATTCATGTTATAGCACGCTTGCGAACTTTTGGAAATAAACAGACACAAAATTTCAAAGTATGACGATTTTCCCTTGACACATAATTCAAAAAAAGTGTAATAATTAAGTAGTAACGCAATTTCTTACCAGTTATGTTAGGCTTCACAACATGGCCCATCCTTTATAATCCCTTACCTGAAAATAAA
>JBAIZL010000001.1:394943225-395013225 GCA_036971475.1 Prosapia bicincta
ACACACGAAATCATCAGTAAGACGAATCTTGAGATGATCCATTGGGCGTTTTCACCCTACGCAATGTCACCAGCACATCATCAGCAGGGGTACTTTACACATACGTCGGCAGCAACGCCGAGAAAACAGCATTTACCGACATGCCGCAGCACAGCACCGGGGTCAAAGCGCTTACAACATATTTACCGACAACGCTGTGCTGTGTAGTGTGAAAAGGCCTAGATGTCCGGAGATGGCCTAGTGTACACTGCTAATCGACCTTGCCTAGTTATGGTCTTACAGGGAGTTGTTTACTGATGTTAGTAACTCCACCACCGGAAACCATAGTCTTTATCTTTCTATCTTCGTTAAAAAAACAGTTTTTAATGTAAAGGAGTAAAGCTGTGTTACTTGCCTAAAATTGCACTTATAAATAAAGTTTATTACATGTACAATAATTGAAGTAAGTAAATACTAGTTGTAAATTATATTTTCAAAAAACAAACAAAGAACGTTTTGGTGAAGTTAGTTATGGCTCGACATAACTTGCAAAATACCGGATATAACTCGTAATTTGATGACAATTCACGAATATCAGTTTTACGAAAAATGAATGAAAATCATCTCCAGTGAAGAGAGGGTTACTGTGAAAATATCTAGATCCCGAGTCATAGCAAGAGACTTGTTCGGTGCTACTTGATATTTAGATTGGTGTCGAACCACGATACTATACTTATCGGACAACCATTATATTTTGTTCACCACTATGCCTAGGAGCGAGAAAATGGTAGACAACTCCCGGATCTTCCTCCTACACTAGTAGGCGAACCTATCCTCTCCCATCTCAGGTTACCTGCTATGTCTGCTAAGATATAACTACCTTTGTTTTTAAATGTTTCCCAAAACATACAGGCTCGCGAAAGTAAACAGTTGTTAAGGCTAATATCTTGACCTTCAAGCCCGTAGCAGAGTTCACTTTGAAACAGAAACGAGTAGCCTATTAGAGAATCACAGAATAAAGCGTCTATACTAGAACTTATTTCATAACAAAAATTTACTTCCTTAGTTTTTTGCATAAATGATTTAGAACAAAAATAAGATTTTGATTTGGTTCTATAAACAGATATATAATTTTTAGAAGTGTAACCACATATATCATCACATAAATTTTTACACTGGAGTTCATCGATAGAACGTGACGTCTTCAAATCGGAACGAATATCAACATTGACAACTGTCGTTATCTTCACTTAGCTGTCTTCCTATTTAGTTAAATGTTATTTAGAGGTTATGTTTAAATTATTTCCAAGAGATATTTCCTAATTATTCATGAATAACGCAAGTTTGATTTAATTAGGAGATTTCATACAATAGATGTTTTACATTGTAAGTTATGTTGACAGAAAATCATAAATTTTCCAACTTGTTCAAAGTGAATCACAATTTAAGAAATATAAATTAAATTTAAATCAAACGAACTTACTATCAGAATAAAGCAATATACAAAGTTAATTTACACGTATCGATTTTGAACAGTCGACATCCGCTTCCGGGCGTACATGTTACAACTTAATTACCGGCATCAGAACGCACTTGATGCGATATGTATATTATTACTTGACAATTTTCGCTGCACGCCCAGAGGCCTGCAAACGTTGTTCTGCCTGATTTTTACACTTCATTAACTTTGGCCTCGAAGCGGCTAATATAATAAGAAATAACCAACTCGGGATTATTTTCAGATAATTGTGCTTCGCGGGCCTTCAAGTGTTATGATTACGTGGTGACCTTTGTTACTGGTTATGTGTTGTACGGAGTTTTATCTTCAGGTTTTTGCATTATATTTTAGAATTTTTTCAGTGACTTTGAACACGTATTCAATCATATTTATTTTTAACTTATATTCACTTATTTGTTAGGTTAAGTATCGTATTAGAGATACTATCGCGTGGTTACATATCGTATTTCATGCACCAATTATTTCTTATTAGATGTAATACATTTTATCTGTATCTAATCTGGAGTTGAACATTGAATTGATATCAATTACAAAAACAATTGTTTGCCTGTATTGTTGTAACAGTTTTTTATTTTTCCAGAGGTATCCTGTTGTAAAAATAGTATAGTTTAGTGTGCATATATGGACTATAAACACGTCCACCTGTTGTAGTTTTTTAAAACTTGTATTGCTGTAGGTCAGCTGTTAAAAGTCAACTACTTAGTGCAACACTTTAGTAATAGATGTCGCTGAGTTCATTCATGTACAGGTTATCCTTTCCCTCTATAATGTTTAATGTATTTATTCATATTTAAAGATTTCTTTAAAATGAAAATACTTGACAATGACCAAGACAACTCGACTTTATTCGTGTTTACAAATGGTAATCGATAATACATTCGAAACAAGTAAAACGTTATTTTAATTGTGGGAAACCATAAATGCTTGTTAAAACATAACAAGGCGAAATTAGTTATCGCCTTAAAAACATAAGTTTACAACACATATACTTATCGAGAAATTCTTTCACATGCACACTGTGTTACATTTCATTATACTATAACAAAATATAGCTGCATAAAATATATTTCGATTAAAAAAAAGATAAATTTTTAGCATCGCAAAAAAATTAACCGGTTGACGAATTGGACAAGTAGCATCCGTTTCCCTGAAACGTAGATTATGACTAGCTTGACGTTGAAAAAATTAATTTTGCATGTACTGTACATATAAGTTATATATATGTTGTGTAATATAGTTCTCTGTTTAAGAAGCACTGCGTGAATAATTCTGAGTTTGTTTGTAAATGTAGGTTATGTTTGTAACTGTCAACATTGTTTTGAACCACTATTTGTAGTTTGTATCATTAAAAAATACGTTTTTATTGTTTCAAATATATTGTTTCAATGTATCTAAATATCATTATTAAAAACGAAGTTAGGTGATGCAATCTGTCAAGTATTGTCTCACCTTGTTTTTTGAAAGCCAACCGTTAACCTTATCTTCTATGGAAAATTTCATTCCCTCATTATTATAATTTTTCAAAATAGTTTATATTTTCAGCTTTTAGGATTCTATTCTAGACGGGATGGCGGATACACCTCTAGTTTTTATAGCTCCGTTAGAGAGCAAGTTACAGCCTTATTTATGTTGAATACTTTTGTTGCCCATCGGTCAGAAGTTCACCTTCTGACCATAACCTAATGTAAACACGCTTCCACATTCCAATTTCTAAATTTGATGATTCAGATTAGAGTCTACGACCCCGATAGAGAACAGGTCTTCCTCAAGAATACTGCAACCTCGATAGAGAAAAGGTCTTTTTCAAGAATACTGCAACCTCGACAGAGAACAGGTCTTTCTCAAAAATACTGCAACCTCGATAGAGAACAGGTCTTTCTCAAGAATACTGCAACCTCGATAGAGAACAGGTATTCCTCAAGAATACTGCAACCTCGATAGAGAACAGGTATTCCTCAAGAATACTGCAACCTCGACAGAGAACAGGTCTTTCTCAAAAATACTGCAACCTCGATAGAGAACAGGTCTTTCTCAAGAATACTGCAACCTCGATAGAGAACAGGTCTTTCTCAGGATTACTGCAATCTCCATAGAGAACAGGTCTTTCTCAAGAATACTGCAACCTCGATAGAGAAAAGGTCTTTTTCAAGAATACTGCAACCTCGACAGAGAACAGGTCTTTCTCAAGAATACAGCAACCTCGATAGAGAACAGGTCTTTCTCAAGAATACTACAACCTCGATAGAGAACAGGTCTTTCTCAAAAATACTGCAACCTCAATAGAGAACAGGTCTTTCTCAAGAATACTGCATCCTCGATAGAGAACAGGCCTTTCTCAGGCAACCTCCATAGATAGTTTTACAGACAAATACAAGCATAAACAAGCTAAATCATATAGTCTCTAGTATAAACATGTTCTATATGACCTCCGTTCTATTTGAGGCAACACTCGTACGGTTTTTGAAGGTTTTGACCATTTTGATGAAGACGGGTTGTTTCATGATCGTTATACACATGGTTATTTTTTCCTGTATTTGGACGATGGTACAACCTTGGTGCCTCACACCAGGCATGTCTATCACCAAACCATCGCTATGTATACATCGCTACCTTCAACCTTCTCAACTCACCGGCCCTTTCCTTATAACACCCTTAAAGGGAACGTAGATTAAATGAAATACAGTAATTAAATTCCAATTTGAAGGAGACAGAAAGAACTGTGATTAACTTATAGGAATCGAGCAAGGATTGTGTGAAATGACCGAGGATGACCATCACTTGAGAAAGGTCCATATCGGATAAAGTGGAAGAAGTATAAAGAAGAGTCAGATTTATATGTGACTCTAAATAAATTAATGACGAGAGTCGAAATAACGAACCTAAAGGAAGACAAAAGATTTGGACTCTAGAAATATTGGCCTCATTCCGCCGGCAGCGAAGCAACGACCCGCTATTTCCAGGTTATCTCTCCAAAGACTCGTTGAGCAGACTACAAAGGACCCTCCTGTCTTGTTGGGAATGAGAAGGAAAACAAAGATCTTCGCGAGGAACGTGCCTCCCCGCGGTAGTTACGATGACTTGCTAACAAAGTGGGGATATATATATTTTTAGCCCCGTCGCGTCGACAGATGCGAGGCAAGACAACACTTTACAGTTCTTTAAATTGCTTTTAAGACGCGAAACGTTTCAGTTATTTTACTTTTTTAACGTGTCTGTTTCTAACGATACTTGAATAATTATTTTTTTATCGTAATATCGCTTACATTTATTGTGATATAGCTCCACTTGTATCGTGATATCGCTACACCTTTATCAAGATGTCGCTTCAATTTTATCGTGATATCTCTTCACCTTTATCCTTGTATCACTTCACTTTTATCGTAATATCACTTCATTTTTATCTTGCCATCGGTTCACTTTTATCGTGATGGCGGTCCATTTTTATCGTGACATGACTTCATTTTTATCGTAATATCACTTCATTTTTATCTTGACATCGCTTCACTTATATCGTAATATAACTTCATTTTTATCGTGATATGACTTCATTTTTATCGTAATATCACTTCATTTTTATATTGACATCGGTTCACTTTTATCGTGATGTCGCTCCATTTTTATCGTGACATGACTTCATTTTTATCGTAATATCACTTCATTTTTATCTTGACATCGCTTCACTTATATCGTAATATAACTTCATTTTTATCGTGATATGACTTCATTTCTATCGTAATATCACTTCATTTTTATATTGACATCGATTCACTTTTATCGTGATGTCGCTCCATTTTTATCGTGACATGACTTCATTTTTATCGTAATATCACTTCATTTTTATATTGACATCGGTTCACTTTTATCGTGATGTCGCTCCATTTTTATCGTGATATGACTTCATTTTTATCGTAATATCACTTCATTTTTATATTGACATCGGTTCACTTTTATCGTGATGTCGCTCCATTTTTATCGTGACATGACTTCATTTTTATCGTAATATCACTTCATTTTTATATTGACATCGGTTCACTTTTATCGTGATGTCGCTCCATTTTTATCGTGACATGACTTCATTTTTATCGTAATATCACTTCATTTTTATATTGACATCGGTTCACTTTTATCGTGATGTCGCTCCATTTGTATCGTATTATTCCTTCGTTTTTATTATAACATCGCTTCACTTCGTAATATCACTTCATTTTTATCTTGACATCGCTTCACTTATATTGTAATATAACTCAATTTTTATCGTGATATGACTTCATTTTTATCGTAATATCACTTCATTTTTATATTGACATCGGTTCACTTTTATCGTGATGTCGCTCCATTTGTATCGTATTATTCCTTCGTTTTTATTATAACATCGCTTCACTTCGTAATATCACTTCATTTTTATCTTGACATCGCTTCACTTATATTGTAATATAACTTAATTTTTATCGTGACATGACTTCATTTTTATCGTAATATCACTTCATTTTTATATTGACATCGGTTCACTTTTATCGTGATGTCGCTCCATTTTTATCGTGACATGACTTCATTTTTATCGTAATATCACTTCATTTTTATATTGACATCGGTTCACTTTTATCGTGATGTCGCTCCATTTGTATCGTATTATTCCTTCGTTTTTATTATAACATCGCTTCACTTCGTAATATCACTTCATTTTTATCTTGACATCGCTTCACTTATATTGTAATATAACTTAATTTTTATCGTGATATGACTTCATTTTTATCGTAATATCACTTCATTTTTATATTGACATCGGTTCACTTTTATCGTGATGTCGCTCCATTTGTATCGTATTATTCCTTCGTTTTTATTATAACATCGCTTCACTTCGTAATATCACTTCATTTTTATCTTGACATCGCTTCACTTATATTGTAATATAACTTAATTTTTATCGTGATATGACTTCATTTTTATCGTAATATCACTTCATTTTTATATTGACATCGGTTCACTTTTATCGTGATGTCGCTCCATTTTTATCGTGACATGACTTCATTTTTATCGTAATATCACTTCATTTTTATATTGACATCGGTTCACTTTTATCGTGATGTCGCTCCATTTTTATCGTGACATGACTTCATTTTTATCGTAATATCACTTCATTTTTATATTGACATCGGTTCACTTTTATCGTGATGTCGCTCCATTTGTATCGTATTATTCCTTCGTTTTTATTATAACATCGCTTCACTTCGTAATATCACTTCATTTTTATCTTGACATCGCTTCACTTATATTGTAATATAACTTAATTTTTATCGTGATATGACTTCATTTTTATCGTAATATCACTTCATTTTTATATTGACATCGGTTCACTTTTATCGTGATGTCGCTCCATTTTTATCGTGACATGACTTCATTTTTATCGTATTATCCCTTCATTTTTATTATAACATCGCTTCACTTTTATCGTACTTGATGATTCACAAAATATCACTTTTAATAATGCTATTATCGTTTTAGTTCATTGTGTTTTAAGCTATTGCCTTGTGTTTCTCATCTGAAGAATATGAAGATAATAAAATTGTAAATGTTTATAAATTCTTGTATTTCCAAACACCTCAAACCCGACACAAACGTATAAACCAATTTACTAGTGCATACACAACAAACAACACGCTCACGCAAACACAACACAGACTACTCATCCCCAAATAAATCTTTAGAAGTTTAGGACAAGAACAAAGAAATCAAATTATTTATTCACAATTCTAGGGAAAGTGGGGAGTATACTTGGGTGAGACGGCAAACGTTGAATACAGTTTCTTATTTTTAATCATTAAAATGCGGATTTGGTAATCATCTAATGAATAAGGCATTTTTTATAGAGAAAGCTGTTTTTTTTTTCATTTAATAACGATTTAAGTGTAAAAGAATTTTACTTTCGAAGCTTACCACTTTTCAGATAAACAAACGAACGTGTCTCCGATAAGGAAGGATTTCTAAAGGCTTCACTATTCTCGTGTAATTACCAGCAATACACGGAGTGGTGTCCTGCCGAGCCGTCAAGAATTGATGTGGCATAAACACGCCACACCGCCTCTGCAGCGACAATGGGTTTATGTGGCGCTCCGTTGCGGACGTAATCCGAACTGAACGTCAACAATGCCGTGGTCCAATGAGGTGTAGAAAGAGATAAGACCGGACTGACGATGATAAAACATTGCGGTCGCCTCACCCCCAACGTCTAATTTATAACGATAATGAAAAATTGTCTTTCGAAAAAGAAATGTTCGTTCAGATATTTAGGCCAAACAGAAAGTCCTGTCGTTTAGTGAAACCTTTGCAATAATATTTATATAAGTATAATATGTTATATATAAGCACAAAATCCATAATCTGATTTTCAGAAATGTCAGAAAAACTAAGAAAAAAATCATTTTTTACTCATCGCCAGGCATCCAAAGTTTCCCCTTTTCTCTACTTTTCACTAACTTAATTCATGTTTAGTTTACACGGTCATGCATCTTCTGATAAACGCTGGGTAATCACGTTATGGATATTCGTAAAGAACATGAAAACCTTGCTTTTACGAGAATATCTAACGTTTCTGAAATGAAGAATTTTCAGGTCTTGCATTTAGCAAATACCTGCAGATGATAAATCTGACCACTACCTCTTTATCACATCTTACATGGCCAACGATTATGCGCTTATTCCTCCAGTTGTCTGATTAACTTCTAGCCACAGCATAAAATCCTACCGAGTAGTTTGGATTAAATCTAAAAATATATGAAAAACTATTTACTGTTTACGAGTTTGGATATTGCAATTCTACAATGGAATTAAAATACTAAAATACCGTAAAGTCGTACTCAAAGATTAGTGACTTTTATTACAATTTCCAGAACATCACTTTAATGAAAAAAATTGTAAGACATCTGGAAGAGTGGGGGCGAGAAGGAAGTAAAATCATTTCAGCATCGGATTTCAGAGAACTACGACAAACCTGTAAACAGAACCTCTCCTGTTACATCAGAGACAGGTGTTCCACTGAGTAGGAGGCTGACGAGTGGGAGTGGAGAGTGGGTCTTTTCCTTTTAAATATCTCACTGGAAAAGTAAAACTGAATAAGAAAGCTGCTAACAAGTGAATGCTTTCAAAATCGACTATGGGAACCACAACTTCTTGACTTTACACAAACAAGGCTTTGACGCCTTTTCGATCGTCTGGCAAAATACTTTTCTAATTTTAATTCTACTATTATAAACGTTTGGACGTTTTTCATCCATAATTACGAATTGCATCAAGATAAATGGGCCACAATGAGGACAAAATTATCGCACAGACAAAAGGTATCTTCAGATCCGTCTGCTAAAAAACTATGCACACTCAAATACTCGATTAGAAAGGCGAATCGCATCTTGGTGCGCTCGAAACAAGATTACAGAGATGTTCCACTTTCCACTCAACCTTTAGTCGGCCCAGTTTGCTCTGTGATTGTTGGATAATAATTACAAATAACAGATGTTAAAAAACCACGCATGAGTTCGATTTATGACACGCGCGTGTTTCACTGCATCTAAAAGAAATTAATGGGAGCACAGGTATGAAAAGATTTTGTATTATGTACGCACATGTTCAGTGTATGTTAAGTGTTACGGTGGCACTGACTATTAACGTTTCTTTTGTATTTATTATCTTTCCAAATTGGTTTATTGTCACACATAATGTCAAGGACAGCTGATCGTGGCAAAGCGAATAATGCACAAACAGAATTGAAACTTGAAGGAGATTAAATAAACATTAGCGTGATTTAAAAATATATATAACCCAAACCAGAATATTCAAAATTGGAAAATCACGAAATTAATTGTTAAGATATGACGGTTTTGGAAAATGAAGTAGATTATAATAGAGGGTTAATCTTTGAAATGGCGTTTTTACACCTTAAATTCTATTAGACACAGATCGTTTGAAACTCGTGTATTAGGAATCTATAGAGTAATCGAATAGCTTTGATTTGTATCTGTGTGCTTGTAATTATTCATTCTTTGCGAATGGATCAATTATTTTTGTAAGTTTTTAATTACGTTGTTTAGAAGTGTTTGGTTTGATCATAGTGTTTTTAATATTTTATATATATGAATATATATATATATATATATATATATATATATATATATATATATATATATATACATACACACATATATTATTCATCAAGATTTTTCTAACTTTAGCTTTACAAAGTATAGTTATTGATAGTATAATTTTGAGGTTATATTCACATTTTATATCTATGTTGTTTACTATTTTACTATTACAGAATATTTATATCGTTATTATGTTTTTAGATATGTGGTGAGAATGACTCGAGTTGTCCCGTAATGTGATCGGTAAGTTGTATTTAATCACTTATATGATTGAAATTTTATACTGTATTTAATATCTTAATTATCTTTAATATCTGTAATTAAAACGTTTGTGAGTTTTTGGTTAGATATGTGTTCATGTGTATTCTATTTAGCATTTATATATGTTTATTTTCGTTTTCCGTTAGTTTTATTGTGCCTATAATCTTACAATATTTATAAAATTACTGTTACTTTCATTTTGAGGTTAGTTTCACTTTTAAATATCTAAATTGTTGTCATATTTAAGGCCCATTAGTGTTTAACCATTGTATGATTGAAATTTCGTAATTAATTAAGTAAACTGTAGGGAAATGTTTGGTATGAGTTAATAAAAGCATCCTAACATAAAAATCAAGGACGTCTAGATATGTATGCAACGTGTGAGCTGGTATTTTGTTTGCTTTTGTGATTTATGGAAAGAGCTAAAATTATTACCTGAAATCTTTAGAAACCATTGTGAATAATAGATGAGAAAAATGAAGGGAGAAAACTTCCTCGGATTGTATTTCATGAAGGATCTTGCTTCAATAAATCTAAAGTTAATGTGATTCTTGTATACATCTGTTTTAACAGACTGTGTGGCAAAGGTGAGTAGATAAAGTGTATAGAATAGATCTACAAGTGCTTGATATTAACATTGTCCTTCGTTCTGCTCTAGCATTTGACTACTAGCCTAACTGAAAACATTACAAAATACATATATAGTCTCTTTCGTAATCGCGTCTCTTTCTTTGCAGAAGCAGAGCAACCGATTTAAAAATCATGTTTACATCAAACTATTACAGTATTATTATTTAGTTAATTAGAGCTGTTTACACTTTAAACACGACACTGATGTTTTCTGAAGTGTTGAGTTTTAACCATGCCTGCAGCCCAGTCCACCCTAGCGATCTCAAGGTCAGAGGCACAGTTAAGCAACACGTTTAAAGATCATGTCTACATCAAACTATTACAGTACAATATTTTCATTTAGTTAATTAGAGCTATTTACACATTAAACAAGACGCTCATGTTTTCTGAATTGTTGAGTTTTAACCCTGCCTGCAGCCCAGTTCACCCTAGCGATCTCAAGGTCAGAGACACAGTTAAACCTCACGCACTGTACAGTACTTCGGAAACCCAAACTGCTCAATTCAAAGCCATCACTTTGTACCAACGTATGTGACTTAACGTAACTCCTAGCTACACTGACCATACATTCTATACCCCTTACATATGGTTACTAAAATGTGCGTTTTCATAACAAAATTACACAAGAGTGCGCACTTGTGTGTAATGTTTTACAAAAAGATCAGCAAAACTGTAAAAAACAACGAGAGTGTCGAATGTTTTTTTTTAAATAATTGAGTGTATACTAAAAATGGGGAGGGGATATTATAAAATATAAATCACAGATTTTGTCAAAAAAAATTCGGAGACGATTTGAAAATCTCAACAGGGTTTTAAAGAATCGAACATTTACTGTAACTTTGCGAGATATATTGTTTGTTCAGAGCTGCCAATCTATCGGGAGCAGGGCTGAAAATCTATCGAGAGAATGATTTGAAAATCACAACTTGATTTTTAAGAATCGAGTTTTAGCTGTAAGTTTGCGAGATCAATTATTTGATCAGTGGTGCCAATCTTTCCGAGAGAATGTTTTGAAAATCTCAAAATGATTTTTAAGAATCGATTTTTAGCTGTAAGTTTGCGAGATCAATTATTTGATCAGTGGTGCCAATCTTTCCGAGAGAATGTTTTGAAAATCTCAAAATGGTTATTAAGAATCGAGCTTTTGCTGTAACTTTGGGAGATCGATTGTTTGATCAGTGCTGCCAATCTATCGAGGGAATGATTTAAAAAATCTCAACAGGATTTTTAAGAATCGAGTGTTTGCAATCTTTGCGAGATCGATTGTTTGATCAGTGCTGTCAACCTATCGTGGACGCTAATTGCACACTCCATTAACCTGTCTAGGATGTCGCAGATGCCAAAGTGTCAGCTGCCTGGACTGTGTCTCTGAGACTCTCAGAATGGTTGAGGAACTGAAGCATTATTTAATTAAAAATGTAGCAAAAACGCTGAATTACATTGGAGCTGTAAAGAGCACGATTCCAGATACTAAGACGAGAGTTGCTCTAATATTGTGACAACGCCTTCTATACTTAATAAGTAGGCATCTGAGCGTAACCTACCTTTGATTTAGTCACATTTTATGTTCACAAGGAACAAGGTAGCACAGCTTATTTGTAAAAGATTTCTAATGCTAAAGAGAGCAATGATTTAAATTTACGTATATAAAAATTCAATAAAACTATCTTTTTAGAAGGAGAAAGTAAATTCATGTCAGTTGTAGAAAGTGAGAGATTTTAGGAAACAGAATGTGAATGAGTTTATTTTATTCTCTCCTTAGTCCAAAATAACGTTCCTGGTCGATCACTTTGGATACTAATTATAAAACCAGATAGACATTTGCTCTCAAATTAAGTTAAATCATTTATTACATAAGCAGGTGACCCTTGGTCAAGTACAACGAAGTAGAGTGTAGATGTGTCTGGGTGACGCTTGGCTTAAATAAACAAAAACATGCGTAAATCCACTTAATTAATTTTGTGTTATCTTGTAACCCTAAAAACTATTCAATAGCCCAAGTATCGTGACATTGACAGGAATAAAACCACTTTATGGTTGTGGCGTTTATTACCTTCAAACGGCGATTATACGAAATTGAAATATTACACGCGTCAATAAAATCATCCGAATCGTCCGAGCTAAATTGGCTTTTAAACGTTGAATATTATTACGTCGGGCAATTTGATTGGAATGATCGATCGGGGTGGACCGGAGGGGTTGGGGAGAATTACGGCCCCGTCAGACGGTAATGAATGGACTTTTAAATCTAGGACACGAGTTTAGTTTTACCGAGGGCCAACAAATTGATGAACTGTCGTTCCAAGTTCAGTTTAAACGCCTAAAATGGCCGTTTCCGGCCGAACGCTCTCCGCTAAGTACGATATAAATAAGCGTAGGGTTGTGTTTAAGTCCTTTTTGAAATCACCACCTTGGGCCGGGGTCATTCGTCACCTCAGAAATCGGCCTTGAGGGTTGAAAACAACATTAGTGGGGCGACGTCAGACATTCAAACGAAATAGAGAAGAGTTAGGGCATGTTTAACTTCAAAATTGGGAAATTTTTAAAAATGTTTTAAAATAATTAAAACATAAATTATGCATTTTTGTATATATAAAATAAACTCATTTCTTACTTACTAGCCAACGCCCACCCTTAGCAGTTGAGCCATTTGGCGACGCGCTGACCAGTAGAGATGGGCATCCCTGAAGATGGGACCGTTATAATTCTGGGACCGGTTCAGGGCTGTGCAACCATTAAGGCGTTCGGCATTCATAAATTCCCACCACAGCAGAAACTCCGGGGTTGGCAGCACATGAATGCGGTGGAGGTGCGCAGCAAGGTAATCATGACCGGTCTTCAATCTGAAAACTGCAACGCTAACAGATCGGGGCAAGTTTTGGTCAATTGGTCTACCCGTCACAAGACTTTCCCACCGTTTTCCTGCTGAGAGCACCCTCAATCGATCGTGAATCCATTTATTGGTGGACTTCTTTATTAGGGACCTGGAGGAATGTAGTGAACTCAGATCCTCGGTCTGAGCGAGACTTGTTTCCTGCTTTGCTAGTTGATCAGCTTTTTCATTGCTAGTGAAGTTTACATGGCTCGGGACCCACTGGAAATTAAGAACCCACCCGGCATTTATGAGGGCATTTCTTCTCATGCATTAAGTTTGTGGCGACTACACAAAATTAGAAAGTAGGAAGGAATATAAACGTATTGTATGTAAAGTTTTGTAGACGTCTTGAAGGAAGTGGTTAGGCACGTGACGACAAAAGATGTAAACAAAAATAGTAGGGGCAAACATCTGTTGTCTGTGACCTTATCCCGGTATAAAATGAAAGTCTTAAGTGTCCTTGTCTAGCCCTCCTATTCTTAATATAAGTATAAATATAAATACAGCTAATTTACCAGTGAGCAATAGTGTATTTAATAATACGAAATAACATAAGATCCCAAAGGTTTATGAGAAATTAAAACTTTTCACAAGTAGCATAGAAGCCTATTGTCATGACCTAAATTCCTATTGCAGTGTATATCATTTTATCGACATTAAAGTAATTTCCTTCACTAACCGTGACGTCATCACAAGCACGTGCCACTGATTCCCTGGATACAGACATTTCCGAAGGGTATCCACGAGACAGCTGCAGATTTATCGCCAGAGCAATTTAAAACAATACAACTATAGCCGGCAACCAGAATAGCCAAGAGCGTGCAGCACGGGAAAATATATTACCGCGGTAGGAAATTTATGAAGCCTTAAACTAGACATAGTTTTGCGAAAGAATCGTACGACCGCTTAGCATTTTTACGTAATTTGGGCAATTTTCAAACAGTTTTTACATGACAAAAATAGCATCACCTTTTAAATGAATTTGTTGAAATAATCTGTTGAACGTAGTAGCTAAAAGCTGGACTAAGGTTGCACTGAAATCTCCAATAGTCCATTATGGAATTTCTTTCTATGGTTGCACTGAAACTTCCACTCGTCTATGATAGAATCTCTTTCTAGGTTGCACTAAAATCTCCAGTTGTACATGCTTGATATTACTGTATGAGTGTACCTTGGACCTCACACAAAATCTAATCTGAATACAATTAGAAAATAATGCAGTAGTAAGAAATACCCAAATGTATCAAAGATGGCCAGGTTTCCAAGGGCCATTTTGACATATCAATGGATGGGATGTGCTTTTGGATATTGTTGCTATCAGAAATTGCTCGGACAGTCAGGCAGCTCTAAAGGCTTTAGGTAAGGCTAGTGCCAGCTCTAAACTGGTGACTGAGACTATAGCTTCTCTAGCAGAGTTGGGTACAGTTATAATTCGCTCAACCTAACCTGGATTCAAGGACATTCTGGCTTCATAGGGAATGAGAGAGCGGACTCCTTCGAAAAACAAGGCCGTAAAACTCATGGAGGGCAGTACTGTGGGGATACTCATGGACCAAGGTACTGTGGGTATATTCGGGAAACTAGTGGGGAAAGAACTACTCTCTTAAGTAGGCCTCAACTCAGAGGTACTGAAGAGCTGGTCACAGGCAATGGGAATCTGAGGGAGATCCAACACAAAATTAGAAGATCTAGGTCCCCTGTGTGCTAGAGATGCGACGAGGACCAAGAGGAAAGCCCAATCCACGTACTCTGTGAGTGCCCTGCTTTGGGAGTTGCAAGGACAAAGTGGTTTTGGTTTCCAAGTATGTATCAGACGATTTAGCATCAGGTGGGTACCTGGATTATGGAAAAAGGTAGGTATCCACTAAGCTAGTCCTATGGTAGGGATAGAAACAGAGTACAGAGGGTGTAGCTAAGTGTTCTACACTGATAAGCTCGATCCAAGTTTTAGTAATAAAAAAAAAAAAATACTATCGGGAAAATGTATTTACCCAAATATTATGAATAAATATATTTATAAAATAAAGTTTTTCTCTTTATCGTCAGTGTTCCAATAATCTCGACAGTAAAAAATCTAAGTGGAAGTGAAAGCAAATTTATTGAATTAGATAAAAGGAAACCACCCGAAAAAAAAATACACACAAAATTTTAAAATCAAGCCAGTTTGGTTGCACACAGTAAGAACTTTGACTCTAGGAATTTGCGGTTTCCGAAACTATGGCAACCAGCTCCAGCCGAATTGCCAATTAACTGATTCCAGTAGCTTCCAAGTACCGTATTGATTAATGGCGTCACAAAAGGGCTTACCTGTTTCCATAATAGTGCTGACAGTGTTATTGTATATCCCTCGCACTAACTTACCAGCACATCCGGTTTGTAATCCTGAAATAGGATTATAGGAGGAAAATTAACTCTACACACAGATGTTTCGTCCCAGCGGTATTATATAGCTGGCTATTGTTATTAGCCGTATATTAAGAGCATTATTTACATGTTTAACACGTTTGTATTTAGCGTGTGTTGAAAGGCGAATTACGTTTAGCGTGACATCGATTCTGTAAGGAGGAAGGCTCGGCAGAGCAACGTATAGACTGTGATGAAGGAACCATTGACATCCGAGCTAAACGAATGTTGTCTACTTTTAAGGTCAGTCATTCTGACTGTTCTAACAGAAGATAGGAAAGGATATTATATATATATATATATATATATATATATATATATATATATATATATATATATATATATAATGGATAAGTGCAGGTTCGTGCAAATTGTAAACTCCTCAAAACCCGCAGCGTTTTCGTAGCAGTCGCTGATAAAGGTTAAACAAAAGGTGAATATCCTGTGGAACATAGTTATTTATCCTGTAATGGAGGACGGGGGGTAGCGCAGGAGCCGAGGGTATATAAATAATTTTACGCGATGTTGTCACGACATACAAGCACATGAACGAAAAAGATATTTCAGATAAAATATATCTCGATTTAGGTCGTAAAAAAGACACGCCATTTTGTTAATTTTGCTGGCATTCGATTTGTTTTGCTTTAACATACTTTTATAAAATAAATACTTCTTTTAGCTAGTCGTAACAGAAACATTGTATGTTGATAAATGGGGTCACGCTTTAACATATCTGTATATTTGTATAGCCTGTAATTTTTTTTTTACTGTCCAACACTGTTTTCTTGTATTCACTCATCACTTACACGTTGATGTACCTAAATAATAAATCTTACTCTATATATTTGCGAGTCGACTTTCGAGAACTATTAATTACGTGTTCTCATTTTCGAGCTTATTCTGATACTAACGGCTAAATGTGTGGGATTTCCACTGTCACGTGATACACCGGTACTATTCTATTTTCGGTTTCACTGCACTGTGGGAAAGTTCTGCTTTGTCTTGGGGTTATTTTTGTCTATCAAGTTGTAAATAATAATTTATTCTTTTTTAAAAAGTTTATTTGTGTTTGTTCGTTTATTTTATTATTTGTGTATTTATAAATTTGTAGTTGTTTCCAAATTGTCATTTTTAGGCCTTTTATATTAGAGGCATGCATTCTAAGGTGGGGAGTGTATGGTTATTTGTGATGGCGTGTGTGGCTAAGTTTGAATTGTGTTTGGATCGATGTATACTTTTAAAGTGTTCTTTTATACCTGTCTTTTAATTTCTTTTTTGTTTATCATTTGTTACAGTCTGGGCATTCATTTTAGAAATCCTTATTAGGTGTGGGACATATTTCTTCAGGTTGATTCATTATATTGGTTGTACTTCTTGTATTTTTGTAAGTTATATTAATAACGTTATAAATAATATTGTTGTACAAAACTAAAATACAGTTCTAACAGAAGGAATGAAGCAAGTCATACAACATAATTGTGTCAAATTAGACACCGAAAGGATTAAAGAATGAACATATATGAACCATACGGTCTAAATTTGATACTACGTTCAGTGTCTATAGCGCTACGGCAACAAGATAAACTTTGCAACATTGTAATAGATATGGCAACACAGATATGGCATAGATTTGTGCTGGCTCTAATCTGAAATATGTTATATATGATCTTAGAACTGTTTGACAAAAGCTTCGAATAATAAAAAATACATAATTCTTGTATTTGTATATTCTCAATGGTTTTGATTATTACACAAGAAAAGATTTATATATATATATATATATATATATATATATATATATATATATATATCTGAACAAGCCAGGAACAGAGAAGAAAATATCCTTGCCAGGGATATATGGAAGGATTATGTTTAAAGCACGCACTGTCGCTGCATACCTGAAGTGGACATACTCCCAAGGAACTTAGCCTTAAGAGGTGCTGTACAATCGGTAACAGGTTTATTTAAAAAGCTCCGCGCCACATATTGACAGAATTAACGGCCGGCAGAGTCGGAAAGCCACGGCAATCTGTGTGTTTATACAACACTTGTTCCTGGGTAGGGCCTTACATGGTTGCCGGCTCTTCCTGTGATTTATTACCGCTTTAAAGATTTACGAGTTACTTGCATGGAACATTTTTTAAGCTGCTTTATTAGGTGGCGTAAAGGAAAACGACGTAATCGTGGTGCGATCCATTGAACAGAGATTTCTTTATAAAGTTGTTGTTGGTATAAATTGTTAAAATATTGTGTGTTTGTGTTTGTGTGTGTGTGTGTGTTTGTGTGTGTGTGTGCGTGCGCGTGCGTGTGTGTGTGTGTGTGTGTGTGTGTGTGCCTGACCTCACACCTACCTGTTAAAGACAGATGCTATACAAACACACGGGGTCACAAACCAGATATCTTTTTCTACCAACGAGTGTTGTTCGAGCAAGCGAGTTAAATGCTTAGTCCCTAGGAAGAGTTTTCTTTTATCTTTTTCCTTTCATCACATCTTTTCTACCATTTCACCTACACTCTGGAAAAATTCACCTAATCAAGATTAATTGAAATAACACCAAATACGTACTGGAACTAGGAATACGTGTTGTACCTTAAAAACCTGAATAAAAGATAAACCTTATTTTAGAAAATGCTAAAAATATGAACCTTATCAACAAATCAAAAGTTCAGTAATTTGTCGCTCAATATTCAGAACAATCTTCGCTATATGCGATTAAAGTGAAACTGTTCTTCTCTCAGATATTTAAATATTCAAAAAGTGTTTTATCACTTCAATTATATTTTATCAAAAATCTACATTTAAAAATACTGTTGCTGTAAAACAGGAAACATAAAAACGACCCACTACATTCCGAAACTAGACAATGGATAAGGGTCCGACCATAACTTGACAAAAAAATTACTGTCAAACCTACCTCGTAAAATGCCAAATTTATCCTTTCAACAATGTCGCCGACCAATTTGTCCCGTGCTGCCCACAACATCGTCATCGGCGACTGGGACGGCACCTATCGGCGGCAGCTTGAAACATTATGCAGATGTGATTATTACATTAATATGGAAAGGCACAACGATTGTAGTAATCCTGGCAGGAAATTATAGGTTGGGTCCGATGGGTAGGTTAATTTGGCTCGGGTATGAATTAATTTGGGGTTACATAAGCCAGAGCACGTTCTCGATGAGTCACTGTATGGCAACATGTTAACGTGCACACAACTGTTACGTGGTGATGGGGGCGGCTAAACTGGGCTTAGGCGGCACAATACGGGAGGGTAATGGTGAAAGAATACAAACAATATTAGGCTTCACACCTGTCTCACAGAGTTGTAATAGACCGTACGAAAGTCTGCTAGAAAGATCAACTGTTGATTTGTAAAATTAATTAGAGTTCAGACGATGATTTACCTAGAAAGGCCTTCTTGTAATCGGCCAAATACTTTAAGGCAAGCACAACTTTTGAATAAATGATATGCAACACACCCAACATCAGTATTATGTAACCACAGATAACTCGCCACATAACACTACAGATGTAATACCACCACATCTACATTGATAAACTCTTGTTACGACTCACTGCATTGAATAATAAATGCAATGATCAGTATTAATACTATGTAACCACAGATAACTTTCTATAAAACACCACAGATATAATGAAACCACACTTACATAGATAGCCTTTTGTTCATGACTCAGTGCATTGAATAATAAATGTAATGATCAGTATTATCTACCACAGATAACTCACCACACCTAAATAGATAATCTCTTGTTTATGACTCAGTGCATTGAATAATAAATACAATGATCAGTATCATGTAACCACAGATAACTCACCACAGACGTAATAACACCACACCTCCATGGATAATCTCTTTTTTATGACTCAGTGCATTGAATAATAAATACGATGATCAGTATCATGTAACCACAGATAACTCACCACACCTCAGTAGATATTCTCTTGTTTATGACTCAGTGCATTGAATAATAAATACAATGATCAGTATTATGTAACTACAGATAACTCACCACAGACGTAATAACACCACACCTCAGTAGATAATCTCTTGTTTATAACTCAGTGCACTGAATAATAAATGTAATGATCAGTATTATCTACCACAGATAACTCACCACACCTAAATAGATAATCTCTTGTTTATGACTCAGTGCATTGAATAATAAATACAATGATCAGTATCATGTAACCACAGATAACTCACCACAGACGTAATAACACCACACCTCCATGGATAATCTCTTTTTTATGACTCAGTGCACTGAATAATAAATGCAATGATCAGTATTATCTACCACAGATAACTCACCACAGACGTAATAACACCACACCTCCATGGATAATCTCTTGTTTATGACTCAGTGCACTGAATAATAAATGTAATGATCAGTATTATGTAACCACAGATAACTCACCACAGACGTAATAACACCACACCTCCATGGATAATCTCTTTTTTATGACTCAGTGCATTGAATAATAAATGCAATGATCAGTATTATCTACCACAGATAACTCACCACACCTAAATAGATAATCTCTTGTTTATGACTCAGTGCATTGAATAATAAATACAATGATCAGTATCATGTAACCACAGATAACTCACCACAGACGTAATAACACCACACCTCCATGGATAATCTCTTTTTTATGACTCAGTGCATTGAATAATAAATACGATGATCAGTATCATGTAACCACAGATAACTCACCACACCTCAGTAGATAATCTCTTGTTTATGACTCAGTGCATTGAATAATAAATACAATGATCAGTATTATGTAACCACAGATAACTCACCACAGACGTAATAACACCACACCTCCATGGATAATCTCTTTTTTATGACTCAGTGCACTGAATAATAAATGCAATGATCAGTATTATCTACCACAGATAACTCACCACAGACGTAATAACACCACACCTCCATGGATAATCGCTTGTTTATGACTCAGTGCACTGAATAATAAATGTAATGATCAGTATTATCTACCACAGATAACTCACCACACCTAAATAGATAATCTCTTGTTTATGACTCACTGCACTGAATAATAAATACAATGATCAGTATCATGTAACCACAGATAACTCACCACAGACGTAATAACACCACACCTCCATGGATAATCTCTTGTTTATGACTCAGTGCATTGAATAATAAATGCAATGATCAGTATTAGGACTATGTAACCACAGATAACTCGCCACATAATACCACAGATGTAATGATAACAACACACCTGCATAGATAAACTCTTGTTCATGTTTCACTGCAGTGTATAATAAATGCAATGATCAGTATGGTGTAACCACAGGTAACTCACCACAGACGTAATAACACCACACCTCAGAAGATAATCTCTTGTTTATGACTCAGTGCATTGAATAATAAATACAATGATCTGTATTATGTAACCACTGATAACTCACCACACACGTAATAACACCACACCTCCATAGATAATCTCTTGTTTATGACTCAGTGCATTGAATAATAAATACAACGATCAGTATTATGTAACCACAGATAACTCAATACAGACGTAATAACACCACACCTCCATAGATAATCTCTTGTTTATGACTCAGTGCATTGAATAATAAATGCAATGATCAGTATTATATAACCACAGATAACACACCACAGACGTAATAACACAACACCTCCATAGATAATCTCTTGTTTATGACTCAGTGCATTGAATAATAAATGCAATGATCAGTATTATGTAACCACAGATAACTCACCACAGACGTAATAACACCACACCTCAGTAGATAATCTCTTGTTTATGACTCAGTGCATTGAATAATAAATGCAATGATCAGTATTATGTAACCACAGATAACTCACCACAGACGTAATAACACCACACCTCAGTAGATAATCTCTTGTTTATGACTTAGTGCATTGAATAATAAATGCAATGACAAGTATTATGTAACCACAGATAACTCACCACAGACGTAATAACACCACACCTCCATGGATAATCTCTTGTTTATGACTCACTGCATTGAATAATAAATGCAATGATCAGTATCATGTAACCACAGATAACTCACCACAGACGTAATAACACCACACCTCCATGGATAATCTCTTGCTTATGACTCAGTGCATTGAATAATAAATGCAATCATCAGTATTATGTAACCACAGATAACTCACCACAGACGTAGTAACACCACACCTCAGTAGATAATCTCTTGTTTATAACTCAGTGCATTGAATAATAAATGCAATGATCAGTATCATGTAACCACAGATAACTCACCACAGACGTAATAACACCACACCTCAGTAGATAATCTCTTGTTTATGACTCAGTGCATTGAATAATAAATACAATGATCAGTATCATGTAACCACAGATAACTCACCACACCTCAGTAGATAATCTCTTGTTTATGACTCAGTGCATTGAATAATAAATACAATGATCAGTATTATGTAACCACAGATAACTCACCACAGACGTAATAGCACCACACCTCAGTAGATAATCTCTTGTTTATGACTCAGTGCATTGAATAATAAATACAATGATCAGTATCATGTAACCACAGATAACTCACCACACCTCAGTAGATAATCTCTTGTTTATGACTCAGTGCATTGAATAATAAATACAATGATCAGTATTATGTAACTACAGATAACTCACCACAGACGTAATAACACCACACCTCAGTAGATAATCTCTTGTTTATAACTCAGTGCACTGAATAATAAATGCAATGATCAGTATCATGTAACCACAGATAACTCACCACACCTCAGTAGATAATCTCTTGTTTATGACTCAGTGCACTGAATAATAAATACAATGATCAGTAATATGTAACCACAGATAACTCACCACAGACGTAATAGCACCACACCTCAGTAGATAATCTCTTGTTTATGACTCAGTGCATTGAATAATAAATACAATGATCAGTATTATGTAACCACATATAACTCACCACAGATGTAATAACACCACACCTCAGTAGATAATCTCTTGTTTATAACTCAGTGCACTGAATAATAAATGCAATGATCAGTATCATGTAACCACAGATAACTCACCACACCTCAGTAGATAATCTCTTGTTTATGACTCAGTGCATTGAATAATAAATACAATGATCAGTATTATGTAACCACAGATAACTCACCACAGACGTAATAACACCACACCTCAGTAGATAATCTCTTGTTTATAACTCAGTGCACTGAATAATAAATGCAATGATCAGTATCATGTAACCACAGATAACTCACCACACCTCAGTAGATAATCTCTTGTTTATGACTCAGTGCATTGAATAATAAATACAATGATCAGTAATATGTAACCACAGATAACTCACCACAGACGTAATAGCACCACACCTCAGTAGATATCTCTTGTTTGTAACTCAGTGCATTGAATAATAAATACAATGACCAGTATCATGTAGCTGCAGAAAATGCCTAAAACGTTCTCATTTTAAAGATTATATAAAAACATATAAACAATTAACTGTAGCATTGTCAACGAATAACATACATTGAATTAATTGTAGTAAGATTGGTTGATATATAAATAAATATATTTGTTCAGAATACAAAAAACAATAGAAAGTACAATAGCGTAATTTTAATTAATAGACAGTTATAAACCTTTGCTTTAAATATTTATACGAACGTTATCTACATTGAGCCAACACAGTTAGCATCTTTAAAAATTACAAAAAAAGAAGTGATTTGTGAAGTAACACCTGTGGTATTAAATTTTATGTAATCATTTAATTTCAGCAGTTTTATAAGTGTACATACAAGCTATACAAATATACAGATATGTTAAAGCGTGACCCCATTTATCAACATACAATTTTTCTGTTACGACTAGCCAAAAGAAGTATTTATTTTATAAAAATATGTTAAAGTAAAAATAAATCGAATGCCAGCAAAATTAACAAAATGGCGTGTCTTTTTTACGACCTAAATCGAGATATATTTTATCTGAAATATCTTTTTCGTTCATGTGCTTGTATGTCGTGACAACATCGCGTAAAATTATTTATATACCCTCGGCTCCTGCGCTACCCCCCGTCCTCTATTACAGGATAAATAACTATGTTCCACAGGATATTCACCTTTTGTTTAACCTTTATCAGTGACTGCCACGAAAACGCTGCGGGTTTTGTGGAGTTTACAATTTGCACAAACCTGCACTTCTCCATTCAGATTAGGTCATTGCGGCAACAACAGTTTGAACAGTTCCAAAATCGTAAAATTAAACGAATACACACATTGTATGAATATAGCAAAAATAATAACAGTAAAATTTACAGCTTCTTAGAGATCGAATTCTAATTTATTATTAAAAGTTATGTAAAAATATGTTTCATATATTATAAAAAATCCTGTAAAGTTCTTTGACAGATTGAAGAGTATAAATGACGTCATATTTACTAGTCACGAGTCTTACAGAGACATTGAAAAATAACGCGATTCCAAAACGAGAGTCTATTGGTGAACCCAAAATGTAATCAAATAAGATTTAGCGACCAAATTCCCATCTAGAACCGAATAAAGAAAAGAAGAAATTCTGTTGAAAATTACAAATGTTTTCCCCAGAAATAAAAATTCTAAATAACAACAAAATATTCTTTTCGTTTTATAAAACTATTTAAGAATACGCTGAGTTTGTATGATGTTACCTGTCTTGTGGACTGTTCTGCTACCTAGAGCTGACTTGGACATGAGTGGAGCTGTCTACAAGACAGACTACATCATACCGATTATAATTGCAGATTTCAGTGAAAAATAAGGATTAAGGAAAATATCTGTTGAGAGTGTTTTCATCGCCCTTCCGACTAGTTACTGAAAAAACTAATGGAAAACAATGTTTTGAAAGCACACACACACGCATATTTAAATAACTATTATAGACAGTAATTAATATCGTGTTTGGTGCTTATAGTGAAGATAATGTACATGCACTGATTGTCAGTCACTTATAACTTTGCCTCTGAGAAGCGTGGGAGAGGTGGATGGAAGAACGAAATAATTACTCAGCCATTAAACAGCTCACCTTCCAGAAGCAACATACCAGATGTCAACTATTTGTAGTATTCAAGACAGGAAATGCATCCACTGCAGCATTCAAAACGGGAAATGGAAATATCATGTTATTTTTGCAATACATATTACATTTAACGTCCTATAGTACGGATCACATAACCGTGCACTTTTACTTGAGAGATCGTAGTAGGCGAGACGGAAGGGTCAGTATAAATACTTTCCTACAAACATGATCAGGACTGTCAAAACACTGACTTGCACGAGACGCTCAATTAGTGATGTTCATAATTCGATGATAAATTAGCTCTGGTACGAAATAAATAAACAATCTTGAAATATGCGTAGACATATCGGATGCAGAAACTGTCTGTGTATAAAACATAGTATGTAACATGTTTTAAGTAGTGGTAATACATGAGAAATCTCGCAAGGTCAAGTGTACGGTGAACGTGGTCCGCAATATACTTGTTAATTTTTAATTTCCTTCTATAGTTCACATTCTTCCTATATAAATTTATATATCTTGTTCAAATTTTCAATCGATATTAAAATACTTTTCATTCGTTCGCTCAAGTTCAAATACATTTTTTTAAAGCTTGTGGATGACACGATGTTAATAAAGTTTTTTCAAATATTAATTCATTAATTTATTTCGCTTTCTATCTTGCCACTGGATAATGTGATTCTGTTATATGTATATACATATTTATATTAATTGTATTTATTTAATAAAAAATAACTCAAATGAAATTTCTTTTTGTTGGCCCAAGTAGGAACTGACTTTAAAAATGTATTGTTTCTATTACTTGTTTACATAATGTTAAAACAACTATCGACACCTGAACGTTTGTACGAGTTCTTGGACTTAACTAATAAAGTACAGTCACTGCGGCGCTTACCTGCAACTTGGAGAGTAGCGTTGCGGCTGGTTGCAGAACCCGCCACATTCCTCGCCACGCACCAGTACACGCCTCCGTCCTGCTCCTTCTTGCCGTGGACCACGCGCAGGAAGAAGAGCGATCCTGCCGGCAGTATGACGCGGTGCGACTTGGTCTCGGTGTCCAAGTGCTGCCCGTCCTTCCACCACTCGATCGTCGGCTCCGGCTTGCCTTCCGCCTTACAGTTCAGTGTGACCGGGTCGTTCTTGGGCACTATTATGTCTGAAGGGTGCTCCGTGATTCGGGGCGATCTGTATTGTCCTGAAACAAAGAGAAGCGCTATCAGAAAAGACAAAACCTAATCAGTCAAATGCACAAGTCATGACATCACCATTCACAGAATTCCACTTGTTTAAATCTTAAAATTTGTTCTATTTATGTTTACTTGTTTCCATTTAAAACTTACTCATGGAGACTTACACATTCTTTATTGAAATGACATTAAAATTATTTATTAAAAATATAAATAACAAACAAAAGTATGTAGCCATATAGATATATGAATAAATCAGGATGCTTATCGAGGGGAACCCAAAAAGCAACATGCACAATAAAATACAAACATAAAACACATATAACATACAAAACACTATCCCAGTAAGGGTTAGAGAGCTTGCCCTTTTCTTACCTTAATAGAGAGCAGGTTAACTAACCTTCCAAAGCAAAATTGTCTATCTCTCCTGGGGTCTTATGTCCTTAATGTGTACCTCCCTATACTTCTTTATTCTCCTTGCTACACCTCGGGAAGGAGGATATAGGTCACCCTACGTATAACTCCGATAAGCTTCAGTCTACCCGGAAAACGTTAGTCATGCATAATCCTTCTCCATACCGCGACCTAATCCTAGCTACAGTATATCCCTAATCCTACCTATATTGCATTCCTTTTCATGTAATTGTCACCTAAAACAGAACAACCACGCGTTTAACGTTTTATACGCCTAAAGAAAGCCTTGTACATAACCACGTGTTTAACGTTTTATACGCCTAAAGAAAGCCTTGTACATAACCACGTGTTTAACGTTTTATACGCCTAAAGAAAGCCTTGTACATAACCACGTGTTTAACGTTTTATACGCCTAAAGAAAGCCTTGTATATATAATAAACTTCAAGCCAACTTACGCGGGAATCAGGCCTACAAGGTTTAAAATCGCCTAATTTCTTGAATTTACAAGTTTCAACAATGTCAAAAAAAATAAAAGTCTTCCTTTCTAGGTAAAATGTCCGTAGTAATATTGGTTTACTTTTCAATAATTTAAGCAAACAAAATAACATACAAACATTTCCCTTAGAGTATATAAGGACTCGGAAGCTTTCGGGCTAAGCTTATAATCCTGCATCAACACCGCTTGCCCTGGCAGTTAGCCACTTATTGTGTACGTTAAAATGAAAACTCATCTTATTTATTTGCAAAAATGTAATAAAAATGTAAAATAAAATTATAGTTTCATTGAAAAAAAACAAAAATAAAGAAACAGGTAATAAAAAATTTCAAATCCTACTTAGGTCAACCAAGAAAAATTTTATTCTAGCTAGTTTTTATTAACTACGTATATGTATATACATATTACAGAAACATAATATTAAGTGGCAAAATAGAAAGCGAAAATGGTTATAAAATTAGTTAATTAAATTAATTAATCAGTATTTGAAAAAAAAACAGTTTCAACTCCAAGTGTCATCCAGGACAGGTTGAACTTGAGCGAATGAATAAAAAGTATTTTATTAACGATTGAACTTTTGTGCAAGATATATATATATATATATATATATATATATCACTCGAGTGATTCGACAATGGTCAATTGACCGAAAGGTGCCTCATCACTCAAGGTAAAATTATTGCACTTAATGGTGGATAAAATTACTTACAATAGTAATATATTAACTTCATATATATATATATATATATATATATATATATATATATATATATATATATATATATATATATAAAGAGTGTGAACTAATAGAAGGAATTGAGAATGATCCCAAACACGAAGCAATTTCATTAAGAAGTCAACTGTATATGGTTTATTGTAACGTTAATATATTTAGTTGAAATAGTTTTTCATTATTAGGCTAATTTTAGTCTCCAATGCAACCATTTTTATTGATATTTTGGAAATAAATCAAATTCATTTTCATTTTAAAGTACACAATAGGTGGTGATTTGCAAGTTCAAAGGGTGTGAGGAATTTGGCGCGGGATTATAAGGGTAGGCCAAACGGCAACCTAAGGGCATAGGGCTCTCCCGAAACTTGACCAGAGTATATAGGGCAGTTATGTATTCTCACTTCATGTGTTCTAGCGAGCTACGATAATGTTATAATATTTAGGTGCATCTATTTCTCCTTATAATGTATTTACCTTCTTACACTTTTATTCGAAATTAACTTTTCTTTTTTTTTTAAAAAAGGCTTATTTTATTTTCATTTACTTGTTTTGTATTCCACAATATTGAATACACTACCCATTATTTACATTAGGTATATTATTATCAATATTGTAGTATCTCTAGGCCTAATAACTTTTCAGAATATATTGTGAAGACATGATACACTATTTACACGTTCTAATAGCTTGTGCTTTTCCCCTAGGAAAATGAAGGGATATTATGAATGAATTTTTCGCAGCTGTAAAAAGACTAACTCGCACAAAGTCCGCGTAGCAGCGTGACACTCGCGCTCCTCAGGGAACTCGCGTTGATACACAGCCCAGAAATATCCCGCATTCAATAAATCTTATCACCTTAATACGCGAGCTTAATCCCACAGCTTACCCTTCCACTTATCAGACGAACCTATCATTATTTCTCTCGCAGCAGATCCTGTGTAATTTACGATGTGGATTTGCATCGCGTTCAAGGCGTGGAAACATGAAAATGTCTTCATTACTTGTAGATAGTCGAAACTAGTTAGTGTGTAATAGTTGTGGGGCGAGAACGATGAGGTAGGTTCAGGCGGTTAGCTTTGTTAATGTAACAATAGAGTAATGCGCTAAAATAAACAGTGCTGAAACTGAATCAGCTGTAGTTGCTTTCTCGATCAGCTTTGGATTGTTGTCCTTCTGACGTATTTCGTTTGAGGTTAGTTTTGTTAATGTAGCAATACCGTATGCGCCAAAATAAACAGTACTGAAACTGAATCAGCTGTAGTTGCCTTCTCGATCAGCTTTGGATTGTTGTCCTTCTGACGTATTTCGTTTGAGGTTAGTTTTGTTAATGTAGCAATACCGTATGCGCCAAAATAAACAGTACTGAAACTGAATCAGCTGTAGTTGCCTTCTCGATCAGCTTTGGATTGTTGTCCTTCTGACGTATTTCGTTTGAGGTTAGTTTTGTTAATGTAGCAATACCGTATGCGCCAAAATAAACAGTACTGAAACTGAATCAGCTGTAGTTGCCTTCTCGATCAGCAGTTGTGGTGTTGACGTATTTTTTTGTACATGGTGCCAACTACCCCAGAGAAAATCTTTATCGTGGGTCATTATTTTCGCTCATTTGGTATTGGACGTGCGGGTGGGGCAGGTTAGTCATACACTGCACGAAAACCCGCGTAGTAACGCTGTGATTAGTATTGTGTGGAAGACCCACCAACCCCCATCGTCCAACTACAAGAACAACAACCATGAGTATAACTAGTAAAATAACGTAAAACCTAATATGAATGCTGCCTTTAATCGGACGGAGGTCATATAGAACATGTTTACACCCCAGTCTAACCGATTTAGCTTCTTTATACTTGAATGTGTTTGTAAACCTATGTAAATAACTCAAATATAATTTTACAACTGTTTCAATACTGTTTATTTTAGCGTACATGGTACATGAAGGGGTAGTCGGGAAGAAAATGGTTTGCAAATTTTACAGGAGATCAAATTTAAAGTTTTGAGCCCTTTCATTATTTAAAACCACCATCAATATAATATTACTTCTTTTTATTGCATACGTCTAATTTATCAGGTTTTTGGGGGCCATTAATCTTGCATAGTTCAAGTTAAATAGTTTGGTGGTTTTTAATTATGCTGCCGAGTGAATAATGCCATAAAAGTGAAATCTTCTGGGCGTACCGGTCTTTTCCTCAGGAACCACTGATCCTAAAATCCACTTCGCAGGGCGGATTTTCCTCATTTTTAAATATCTTTCAACCTATATACCTTCTTCGCATGGTGAATAAATGAAAAAAAATAGCTTTATCCCTACAAATTAACATTAAAAACTAAAGTTAAGAAAAGAATGGGACCACGTTTCCCCCTGGATACTTAATATAAAAAAGTATAAATGTCGTTGTTCTGGATAAACAACATTATTAGAAATTATTACGAGTTGTAAGAATACCAGAGCGCTCCAAAGAAAGAACAACTCAGTAATTTCTGACAAATTCTATATCTGGTCTTGGCTTGCCCTACTGTCTCCTGATGTTTCTGTCTCCTTATGATAGTTTTCCCATGTAGTTCTTTTTTCTAATTCCTCCTATAAGTTCACACTCTTCTTATATAATATATATATATATATATATATATATATATATATATATATATATATATATATATATATATCGTGTTCAAATTTTCAATCGTTAATAAAAATACTTTTTATTCATCCATTCAAAATCAAATACCTTTTTTTTTTAAACTTGTAGTGTATGACACTTGTTAATACAGTTTTTTTCAATTATTAATTCATTAATTGACTTTAGTTTTAAATGTGAGAAAAACCGTTACAAAAGAGGCAAAGTATGCAATATAACTATCTCTTCCCATTTGAGTTAAAATAAGTGATAACATATGATTTCATAAAACAGGCGATTTTACGTTATAGGTTATTTGGTGGAACAGCTGTGAATAGGTATAAATAAAGGGCATATGTTACATGTTTTTATTTATATTAATTGTAATTATTTTATAAAAAGTAAATAAAATAAAATTTGTCTTTGTTAACCCAAGTAGGAATTTACTTAATAAATTTATTGTTTAAATTACTTGTTAATCCGTATTTTTACACATTTCACTATAAACTATTCAAAATTACCACTTATTTTTCACTACTGTATAAACCCCTTTATAAATTTTGCTAGAACATATATTGCAAAAAAAACTACTTCAATATTGTTTACAATTTTTATCGCTATAAACAAGTAAACGAGCATTCAACAAAACATAAAGCCTATATTTTAGTGAGCATTAAAATTATTGACAACGGCCCCAGAATGTTGACGACGTTTTTAATTTTGTTTTTTGCAAACGAATTTTATGACGTCGTTTACAGCACCAATAAAAAGTATTTAGAGTTAGAAACTGCCATCTCATAATGGGAAAGCATGGGATAATCAAGAGATTGACCAACACCTGGCTGATTACCTGGGGAAGACAGATCATAATAACGGAAGAAATTTAAAAGGATCTAAATTCGTAAGGGTTATCCCTTAGCATAGGAGTCCCTTGTAAATGGTCCGGTGATGGTCAAAAAGATGAAGTAACCTAATGCTAGAAAAGAATTAAAGACAAGGTCCAGAGAAAACATCCAGTTTTTCGAAGGTATGTCTCTGTCTTTCTGCAGGGGTCAAGTGCTCCCCTAGTGTGACATAGCTGACCTGTCAATAAAAACACCTGTCTTCAATTTGGCAAAAATAGTGACGGAATCCGCAACTTAGAATTTAGTTAACTAAATTCTTTTTTAATTTTAAATCTACTATAACATACTGTAGTTGATGTAGATGTTTATATTAGATTGTAGATAGTACTTTTAGATTGAAGTGTGTGAGTGAGTGAGTGTGTGTGTGAGTGTGTGTGTGTGTGTGTGTGTGTGTGTGTGTGTGTGTGTGTGTGTGTGTGTTTGCACGTGATTACATATTTGTCCATCTACACTACTTTGACTTTGAATTATTTTCCTTACTATTTAGCTTACAAAACTATTTTTTTTTTAATGTATGAGAAATGGCAGGAATATAAAAACACCGTGAAAATTGTTTGCAAAAACAAAACGCACTTGAGAATATATTCTTTGGATTTCGCTAAGTGAGAAAGTTAGTACAAAGTGTTGCCCCGTTTATCCTACTAATGGAAACTGTGAAGTGAAACACATGAAAACTGACAGAAAACACGGCAAGCAATAAACGTAACCACTCGTCACGACTGGTTTGCACACTTGCTCGTCACGGCCGGCGAAGCCCGCCCGTGTTTACGCCTACGTCACTTCCACATGCAAATGTCGAACAAACTATTTATTGTTTGTCATTTCGAAAATTGTTACCGACACTTTATTAGCGCTCTGAATAAACAATTATGTACGTCATAAATAAGGAGAAATTCTCCGGAGTGGTTTGGTTTTTTTAATATCGCCTGCTAAGTGTCGACTGGCGCGGCGTTTGCTAAACCAACGTGTTGCGGAGTAGCGCCGCCTTGTTTAACCTGGTTGCAAGCAGCGTTCAACAGTGTACCTGCATCCACAAAGTGTCATGCTACAGAGTACAATTGGTGTATCCATATTATGTGGCCCGGAGCGCTGCACTCTGTCATGACAATAATATATATATATATATATATATATATATATATATATATATATATATATATATATATATATATATCTGTGTGTGTGTGTGTGTGTGTGTGTGTGTGTGTGTGTGTGTGTGTGTGTGTGTGTGTGTGTGTGTGTGTGTGTGTGTGTGTGTGTGTGTGTGTGTGTGTGTGTGTGTGTGTGTGTGTGTGTGTGTGTGTGTGTGTGTGTGTGTGTGTGTGTGTGTGTGTGTGTGTGTGTGTGTGTGTGTGTGTGTGTGTGTGTGTGTGTGTGTGTATACATATGTATGTGCATGTAGGTGCATGCAACTAGGGAGATGCAACTAGGGACGTACAACAATTGATATGCAACTATGGACGTGCTTGTAGGGACATGCAGCTAGGGACGTACAACAATTGAAATGCAACTAGAGACGTGCAATAGGGACGTACAACAATTGATATGCAACTATGGACGTGCTTGTAAGGACATGCAGCTAGGGACGTACAACAATTGAAATGCAACTAGAGACGTGCAACTAGGGACGTACAAAAATTGATATACAACTATGGACGTACTTGTAGGGACATGCAGTTAGGGACGTACAACAATTGAAATGCAACTAGAGACGTGCAATAGGGACGTACAACAATTGCGATGCAACTAGGGACGTACAATTGATATGCAACTATGTATGTGCATGTAGGTGCATGCAACTAGGGGCGTACAACAATTGAGATGCAACTAGGGACGTGTGCAAGTAGGGACGTACAACAATTGAGATGCAGCTAGGGACGTTAAACAAGGGAGATTCAACTATTTGACGTGCATCTAGAAACATGCAGCTAGGGACGTGCTACTAGAGAGATAGAACTAGGGACGTCCAACAATTGATATGCAACTATGAACCTGCAAGTAGGGACATGCAGCTAGTAACGTGCAACAATTGATATGCAACCATGGACGTGCATGTAAGGACGTACAACAAGGGACATGCAGCTAGGGTCGTGTAGCTAGGGACATGCAACTAGGGTACGTAATTTTCTTGTCTTCGTAAAAGATCAGATTCAGCTTATACACTTGATTCATCTCCGCTCCAGGAAGTACTTTACCCCTGTAATGCGGAAGTTTTCCTCTCTCCTGATATCTTCTAGCTGTTTCCACAACCTCGACTTCTGCAGAACGTTATCCTTAATAATGTTCGTGCAGAATGTTCTACCCAAAAACCTTCTATTGGCAATGTCGTACTGCTTTTTGCGCCACAAAACTATCAATGAAATAGCCTTTCTCCTTGACATCTCTTTGGTTTATCTCCTTGACATCTCTTTGGTTTATCTCCTTGACATCTCTTTGGTTTATCTCCTTGACATCTCTTTGGTTTATCTCCTTGACATCTCTTTGGTTTATCTCCTTGACATCTCTTTGGTTTATCTCCTTGGCATCTCTTTGGTTTATCTCCTTGACATCTCTTTGGTTTATCTCCTTGACATCTCTTTGGTTTATCTCCTTGACATCTCTTTGGTTTATCTCCTAGACATCTCTTTGGTTTATCTCCTTGACATCTCTTTGGTTTATCACCTTGACATCTCTTTGGTTTATCTCCTTGACATCTCTTTGGTTTATCTCCTTGACATCTCTTTGGTTTATCTCCTTGAAGTCAAGAAGAAATCGGGTAATTCACGATATGAATGAAGAGGACGAAAAGTTCGGGCAGACAGGTTTTGTCACTTAACAAATATCTAAAAACTTAATTATATTAAGTGGACATAACGTAAAAGAGGAGAAAAAGTGACATGCCTTTAATACAGTTCTTTATTATTATTATTTTTCATTGAAGAACATATAATTTTAATTTGAACTTTCTCACTCAACAGCTAAAAGGATACCATTGTTCACCAGTCATAGAGTAGTGTTTACTAATGTACAATTGCTTTAACATAGTAAACTACGAGTATTAAATATTATAAAAGTAGAAAATCATTTTTATAGAGATGTATTTGATTTCTATAACACACACCCCCCCCTCTCTCTCTCTTACACAAGTGCGCGCGCGTGCGCGTTTGAAGAACAATGCTTTAAAACATGGTAATGTGAGTGTTCGTCTCTATATATAGAAATGCCACCCACAACATCACAGTTATCGTTTGATAAATTAAGAAAAAGATTGATTTATACAAAAAGTGTCTGTAATTGGTAACAGAGCGTCAGTTTATCAGTTAATATAAATTTTCTGAAGCAATAAATAAATCAATTAATTTTTATTGTGACAACTCAACAAACACATTCAAGCATTCTTCCTGAGCCTAACAATGATTCTCTGTAGGTTGCTATCAGATTCAAGTCAACTATTCTAGAGCCATACAATCAATAAATAGATTGCATCAGTTTTTTCAAAAGGAGTTTATCTCCAGACAAAAAGAAGATTTATGATTTCTCTCTGTTCACTAAATCGTTTCTATTCTCATCAAACGTAGCCTAAACGTCATTAAAATACATTTCTTCCACATTCTCTCTCTCTAAAAAAAAGAGAGAGAATCCACTGAACCTAACACCTTCTCCAGCACTTGGGTAACTCTCGGGTATTACCTTCATCTATTGCCTGCACTTGAATTCAACTTCTTGTAAAAAGTTACAATTTAAGGTGTGAACGTCTTCTTTCTGTCTAATCCGAGAAGAGTGACTAATATTCCTAATTCCTATCCAAATTTCCCTGAGGAACAATTCCAAATTGTACTCATGTTGGAAATTTAGTTACCCATTGTGCAGATAAAAAAAGAAGGAATCCGCAGTACGGTTCGTAGATCACCTCCATCTACTAGTTCACACTCACCCTATATTGTTACAATTTTCAATCGTAATTAAAATAATTTGTATTCATCCCCTTGAATTCAAATACATTTTTTAAACTTGTAATGATGACAATTCATGTTAATACAGTTTTCTTAAATATAAATTCATTAAATTTAATGAATTAATTTTAGATTTATAGAGCAGAAAAAACTTTTCACAAAAGGGGCAAGGTATGCAATATAGTTATTTCTGCCTACTTGGCTCAAAATAGATGATAACATATGATTTCATAAAACAGCACCTTTTTGTTATAGGCTAAGTAGAACAGCTGTTTTAACACTTAGGCTATGTCAGTGATGTTTGGAGCAGGAATCTCTAATAAAATAAAAATATACAACCTCAAATTAAGATAAGTGGCCACTGGTAAAAATATTTTGATAAAATCTATATGACCTTGTTTTGCAAATACGTAGTTATTTTAGTGACTTCAACTGGAAGAACATTATCAAGTTTTCATTCTACTATCGCGCCTAGGCCATCTCTTCATCTTTCCCCACTTTGCTTTCCTATATAATGTTTACGAAAAATCTACGCATACCATCAAACCTTACTTACCATTAAAGTTTCTCAAACTTATCGTACCTCCATAATGATTTGATTTCCCGAAACAATCTTTCGATTTCCTGAGAATTCTCATAGCATATTTCTATTTATCGCGTTCCGTTTAATAAACAATACACAAACAAAACATTGGTTTTTAAAATAAAAAAGAGGGATTTCTGCTCGAATACGTGTTTCGAAAACAGTCAGTGAACTAATTCGTCCCGTACAATCAAACTACGAACAATTTGTTATAAACAAGATCAGATCTAATACTCCGTAATTCCCTTTAAAGATACTATCCATAAGAAATAACAGAAAATATTTCAACACCACTAAATGAACGGCAGGTTTTAAGAAACAAACTACCTGCACTTTACATCCGTAATTAATCCACCTGTTCGATCGGCCTTTACCGCGTTCCGTTACCAGCGAAGTAGTACTTCAATCTAACCTCACAAAATTAAAATGCACGTCATTAACGGTGAAAAACTCATTAGAAGATCTAAATGTTGTGTTTTAATTGGTAAAGCCCTTTTAATTATCATCTGAAGTAATAAAATAATTAAATTATTCAGGCCCGACTTTAATTGGCACCGCATTGTACGCATAAACAAAGCGGGCGCTGGTTGGGGTTTATAATTAATATTAAATTTAATCAGAACCTTATGAATTATTTCAAACTATTGATGTTATATTTTGCTCGCATTTACATAAACGCGACAATTTTTCCCTTTTCAAAATTGGCAAAGTAATTTATTATGATGACGAGTGTCAGAGTAGTTTCACGTTTTAGGGCTAGAGTAGAAATAAAATTAGAAAGATACTTTCCAGTCACGGAAATTCGTACGCTGGATCAAGCCATGAGAAGGAAGACTGAGTAACTTAATAAAACAAATTACGGGAGAAGCACTTATCCAAACTAGTTAAGATTACGGTTTATTAAGATAAAAGTTTAAAGAATCGATACAAATAACGCTGATATTTATTACATTCAAGTGAGTATAAACAACACGGAGATGGTCTGCATGGGAGACTCGGCTGCAGGATCGAGACTAGGAGGGATTTAAATACAGTTTTAGAATACGATGAGAGAGAGAGAGAGAGAGAGAGTGAGAGGGGGAGAGAGAGTAGAAAGACAGTATCTTTGGACTACTTTAATCCAACAAGTGTTTGGTGGTTCCCAGGACAACTGGAACTGACAGTGTTCCATCTTCCCTAATAAATTGGCAATCTACCTGTGAGCAGAGTCAACGATTAAACAATGATGAAGTAAAGACGAAGTGGCACCTCCAAATATACTTCTAATTTAATACGAATATAGTTTTACACTACAAATAATTTATGTAAACAATACAGAGCATGTCTGTAAAGGGGTCAAAGAGAGGCTATAAGCATTACGCACTTGTCCGTTCTACAGGGAGTGCGGTTGGAGTACTCTACGAATATCTTTAGATCTTAAATGTGATTCTCAACTCCATTGACGTTTCATTGTATCAGTGAGGGCATATCAATTTACCAAAGGATTTATTTGACACCCGTTGGTTCTCTCTCTTTTACCAGACGTCTCAGGATTACAATCATCAGATTCCACTTCCACCTTCTCGCGGATGGAATCGGAAGAGGTTTTGGATTTAGGACAGATGGTATAACCATCCCCTCCTTTGGTAAGTTTTTTTTTGCACTCGACAGTGACGGTGCCGATTTGGTTTGTTGACCAACAGAACTTGATTCTTCTTTACGATTTATCGCCCTAGACACTAAAAGCTTTTAACAGTTGGCAATTTATTTTGCGTGGAGCTGAATGTGTCGGTAATTTCCTTGAACCAAAAAATCTCCCGCGGAAGAGGTCGATAGAGGAAGCACATCTCGCGACGGGTTTACAGGTTGTGCTAAGCTTAAAGTACGGTCGTTTGTGTCAACGAAAGCAGGCTAGTAATTTGTTAAGTTAGAACTTCAATGTTTTAGAGTCAGGTCAGCATAGCTCGTGTAGTACTACTTAGGTGCGGCATATGTCCTATCCTCAACCTTAGGTTGGGTGGCTTTATAGATTTTCCTAGCCTCTGATAACGATGTCCTCTCCTTTAGTCATAATGCCAAGGATTGTCTTCTCACCCTTAAAGGTAGGACAGTTTAACTGGGTGCTCACCACCACAGTTGGCGCACTTCCGGGTATTAACGCAATCTTCTTCATCATGACATTCCACGCTACATTGGCCGCGTACCCCCTGCTTGGAATAGATTGCTTTAGTTACTCTCAAAAAAATCATGAGTTGTTTAGTATCGTTTCTTGTAATTGTGAGTAGTATATGTTCACGTATTTATTACCCATTGTCAGATGGAATGAACAATTTTAAAGATAATAAATATTGATGGGGAAACTCTACTAAGAGGCTAATGAGCTGTCTCGGGTCGGTGCTAATCCCCTGAACTGAGCAGCGTGGGGACCTGACTGGTGTGTAGCTGCCCTGAGCTGAGCAGCGTGGGGACCTGACTGGCGTGTAGCTGCCCTGAACTGAGCAGCGTGGGGACCCGACTGGCGTGTAGCTGCCCTGAGCTGAGCAGCGTGGGGACCTGACTGCCGTATGACGGAAAATAATAGTTTCCAAAAAAGCTATTTACAGAAAGGTGACCGGCCGACAGTTTAGTTCGCAGGAACAGCTCCAGAATGCGGTGTAATCACACCACATGCAATTAGACAGCGTGCATTCATGTCTCTACTAATTACAGACCCTTTGTTAGCACTGTATTTCGATTTGTATGAAAAACAGGCCGGGTCAAAGGCTTCAGCATTTGCATACAATGGTTGGGGGGGGGGACTAGTGTATTAGGTGACTTTTCCTGTTTTTTGTCAATTGCTACAATGTCGGGTCAATTGTCTGTTTCTCAAAATGGAGTATACAGACAGGCCTTGTTTGTTTTGTATTTCCCTCTTACAGTACAATCTTGTACGGAAATTCCTTTTTAGAGTCCTCTCCGGTCTGGATTTGGCAATCATATGGGGTACTTTTTCTGTGTATTCAAAGTGCTCGGGGCTGGTAGCCATGCAAAATTAAACTATTAATAATGTGTCCAGAAATGAATACAGGTTCTCAATCAATAATGTCAGAAATAATGAAGAAAAAGAACGGTCGCTGTAATATTTCTCGTTCTTATTACACTTTTGCTATTACTTGCGACCAGACTTTTTGTTAACTAAAAGTTGTTAAATTGTTAACTTACACTTGGAGGAAACGTTTTCGTCTTACGACTTCTTCAGCCTCGTATTTTTGCCACTAAGATTGCTGCAGTTGTGCTTCTTTGGTACAATTTTTTGAAAGTTTGAATTGATGTGATCAAAGAGTATGTGTGATCTGTGTTTGTTCGTTTAGGATGTCATTTTTATGTGTGTTGCTATGTCTGTATATTTCATATTGTTTTAGTGTGTTTAATTTATGGCCTTTGTTGCATATGTGGAGGATGCTTATGTTATTTTCCATACTTTTGCATGAGTGTTTAGTGTCCATGAGGAGATTTGCGAAGGTGATTCAATAGTAGTGTACAGTGCGCTTTTGTGTTATTTATATCTTATATATTTCGCCGAAAGATATAAAGAACACAAAAGCGCACTGCATACTACTATTGAATCCTCCTTCGCAAATCTCCTCATGGACACTAAACACTCATGCAAAAGTATGGAAAATAACATGAGCATCCTCCACACATGCAACAAAGGCCATAAATTAAACACACTAGAACAATATGAAATATACAGACATAGCAACACACATAAAAATGACATCCTAAACGAACAAACACAGATTCCACATACTCTTTGATCACATCACTTCAAACTTTCAGAAAATGGTACCAAAGAAGCACAACTGCAGCAATCTTAGTGGCAAAAATACGAGGCTGAAGAAGTCGTAAGACGAAAACGTTTCCTCCAAGTGTAAGTTAACAATTTAACAACTTTTAGTTAATAAAAGGTCTGGTCCCAAGTAATATCAAAAGTGTAATAAATATTAACAACCAGCTCGTCATGAACAGCAAAAAGATTTCGATATTTCTCTTGTTTCAGGAAAAGTTAAAATCGTTACAAAAATCATGGTAAAGTCGTTCACAAATAACCCAATTAAAAGCAGTTTTTGTAAAAAAGGTATTCATTTACCGTCTTGCAATACCCAAATCCGCTCCAACTGCTACATGTGTATACTATGTGTATAAATATTACATGATTTTTTCAAAAAGTATATGCGCATTGTTTAAGATTACACTGTATTTTACCAATATTATATGTTAATATACCTATATTACTCGTGTTTTACCAATATTAAATGTAAATTTACCAATATTATACAGGTTTAACAGATTTTACATCAGTATTTACCAATATTATATGTGCAATTACCATTATTACATGTGCTTTTCACCAATATTACTAATGCATTTTACTACTATTACATCAGTTTTACCAGTAATATATTTCCTTTACCAATATTATATGTGCAATTACCATTATTACATGTGCATCACTAATGCATTTTACTAATATTACATCAGTTTTACCAGTAATATATTTCCTTTACCAATATTATATTTGCATTTACCATGATTACATGTCCATTGATCAAGATTACACATACTTTATCAATATTATATGTGCAATTACCATTATTACATGTGCATCACTAATGCATTTTACTAATATTACATCAGTTTTACCAGTAATATATTTCCTTTACCAATATTATATGTGCAATTACCATTATTACATGTGCATCACTAATGCATTTTACTAATATTACATCAGTTTTACCAGTAATATATTTCCTTTACCAATATTATATTTGCATTTACCATGATTACATGTCCATTGATCAAGATTACACATACTTTATCAATATTATATGTGCAATTACCATTATTACATGTGCATCACTAATGCATTTTACTAATATTACATCAGTTTTACCAGTAATATATTTCCTTTACCAATATTATATGTGCAATTACCATTATTACATGTGCATCACTAATGCATTTTACTAATATTACATCAGTTTTACCAGTAATATATTTCCTTTACCAATATTATATTTGCATTTACCATGATTACATGTCCATTGATCAAGATTACACATACTTTATCAATATTATATGTGCAATTACCATTATTACATGTGCATCACTAATGCATTTTACTAATATTACATCGGTTTTACCAGTAATATATTTCCTTTACCAATATTATATGTGCAATTACCATTATTACATGTGCATCACTAATGCATTTTACTAATATTACATCAGTTTTACCAGTAATATAGTTCCTTTACCAATATTATATGTGCATTTATTAATATTTCATGCATTTTACCAATATTATATTTGCATTTACCATGATTACATGTCCATTGACCAAGATTACACATACTTTATCAATATTATATGAGAATATACCAATATTAGGCTACATGGGTTGTACCAATTAATCATGTGCCTTCACCAATTTTGTATGAGCGTTTATTAAAACTGCATTTACATTTACCAATATTTCATGTATTTTACCAAAATTATATGTGCATTTATTAATATTTCATGCATTTTACCAATATTATATTTGCATTTACCATGATTACATGTCCATTGATCAAGATTACACATACTTTATCAATATTATATGTGCAATTACCATTATTACATGTGCATCACTAATGCATTTTACTAATATTACATCAGTTTTACCAGTAATATATTTCCTTTACCAATATTATATGTGCAATTACCATTATTACATGTGCATCACTAATGCATTTTACTAATATTACATCAGTTTTACCAGTAATATATTTCCTTTACCAATATTATATTTTGCATTTACCATGATTACATGTCCATTGATCAAGATTACACATACTTTATCAATATTATATGTGCAATTACCATTATTACATGTGCATCACTAATACATTTTACTAATATTACATCAGTTTTACCAGTAATATATTTCCTTTACCAATATTATATGTGCAATTACCATTATTACATGTGCATCACTAATGCATTTTACTAATATTACATCAGTTTTACCAGTAATATATTTCCTTTACCAATATTATATGTGCATTTATTAATATTTCATGCATTTTACCAATATTATATTTGCATTTACCATGATTACATGTCCATTGACCAAGATTACACATACTTTATCAATATTATATGAGAATATACCAATATTAGGCTACATGGGTTGTACCAATTAATCATGTGCCTTCACCAATTTTGTATGAGCGTTTATTAAAACTGCATTTACATTTACCAATATTTCATGTATTTTACCAAAATTATATGTGCATTTATTAATATTTCATGCATTTTACCAATATTATATGTACATTTATCATTCTAATATTTATACCGATACATTTTTATAACATATGTATAGCAATTGTTATGGTAAACATTTTATAAAAAAACTGAGTTAAAGATTTCCCTAGAGTTTGAATTTATCGACTTCAGAATAATCTGTGGAGCCAAAACGGATCCTATGAATCAGGCTTTGACTAGAGTACACAATAATATCAATGCTTTTAAAGCTACTCAAAGCATATTAAAGAGCTGGAGGATAGAGGTTTGTTTTAAAGGAAGAAAATGATTTAGCAACAAGAACATTCTCCCTTTCTGGAGGGAGGGATAGTCATGACTTGCATGGGCAGTACCGCTTCCAGGAGCACTGCAAGTGTCACTGCAGCAGGTGTGATTGGACGCAGTGAAAGTAGAAATGCGACTCCGGTGATTTACAATCACAAAATCCATTCCTCGCTTCACCAGAGACCGGATGACGTAAATCCAAGGAAAGTAAAATCATTAAATGAAATTACTATCACGAAGAGTAAATTGTGCTTCTAAATTACGGTTTTCCTTTATCAAAAGCTTTCGGTATTTAAGTAAGTCATAGGATAGGGGCAACCGAAAGATTTTTCACCGCTAGTGACGAGGCGTCTGGAGAGTTTAAGGCGCTACTCACGTCCCAATCACATCGTTGCTCCAATGACCACAAAAACGCGAGCAGACTAACTCGATCGCAACTAAAATGTACAGTACTTGACAAGGAGAGAGTGGAAAAGTTCATTTATACCGAAGTTTAGGATCAATAAAGTATTTTAAGACGAAAATCTTAATTGCATGGTAAGATTTCTGAGAGGCGATCCAAGAAAAATGTTACAATAATAATAAAAAATAATATATATATATATATATATATATATATATATATATATATATATATATATATATATACACGTTTCATGAATAGAAATAGTAGCCGTACTTTTCGTTTGAAGCTTTTCGCCAACTAGCTGGGTTGCCATTACAAAAACCTTTCACTGACACATCGCAACCTAATGATAAATAAATTTCAAATGTACACAGTTTAATAATTATAATATAAACAGTCTTCCAACCTTACAACCATCTATGAATTTTCCTATTTCAATAATTTCTCAAATATTTGGAAGATAATATTGTTTTACAAACGTTTATGCGTAGTAATAAGAAATAAAAAAAACTGTTACCCAAGTGTGTGTGTGTGTGTGTGTGTGTGTGTGTGTGTGTGTGTGTGTGTGTGTGTGTGTGTGTGTGTGTGTGTGTGTGTGTGTGTGTGTGTGTGTGTGCGCGCGCGCGCTAGTGATTACATAAAGAGGTAAATAATGTATCTGGACATACAAACTCTACTAATTAATTTCTTTATGATTTTGTCTTATTATTATATTACTTCTATTACCTCACTCTCTCCTGATATATCTTGTACAAAGTTATACGTATATTAGATGACAATTGATGTTAAATACAGTTTATTCAAATATTTATTCAATAAATAAACTATAAAATTCATGGGTTCAGCTGGATTCGAACTAAGAATCTTTATGTTCAATATCTAGCGCACCTTGGCAAGTGCGGCAACTTTCCAATACCTAGAAATATACTTCTCAAAGATGTAAACTATATGAATGTCTTGCCTTCATCTGGTTGTCGTACATGTACAACCTTAAACTGTTTGCCATGGTTACCACACAATATCATAAATAGTGATCAAGGATATCTAAAATAAAGATTTTTCTTTATTAACCTCAGTAGGAATTTACTTCAAATTTTTTTTATATTCCTTTTTTTAACAGCTGATCACAAACTGACGCTTGACATTGTAATAAATATATTATAATGCTGTCAACGCAGTTGCAAAAGGAATAACAATAACGCAGCTCAAACAAAAACAATAAACCTTACAACTACATCTGCCCATCTACAGCTAGACTTTCACTTCACAGTGATACTAGGGAAGTTATTAAGCAAATGTGCGTGGCTATAGCATTGCACAACGTACAGATTCGAGTGTCTTGCAATTCTACGTTACCCCATGATGTTTTTCTGTTTGTCGCAATTAGTTTCACTTTTTAATTAAACTTTGCGGTTTAGTAAATCCGCCCCCCCAGTGTTGCCAACATAAAGCGTTAAATATAATATTCTTGGTTTTCAGAGACAATGTTGAATACGACAAATGTTTTCGTTTGAAAAATACTGTAAGCGGCGAATTATCTTAAAAGTCCTACGGTTAGTCGATAAAGCTATGCGTTTAAATTCGTATAAAACCGATGGCTGCTTTATATTAACATATGTTAAGTGTCAACGTGAAAACAAATAATATCTATAGTTTGATTTAAAACAAAATAGGATTCTGCGTAGGCGAAATCGACCCGAGAGAGTGGGGATTACAGCCGTCTGAGCTAGTAGGAATTCACATCTTGCTGCGTGGGTGACTCTTGTTGCCAATTCGATGTTTTACTTCCGTTCGTCGCTCATCGACATCGTAACTGTATGAGTGATTTACTAGTGGTGTAGCTTGCTTCGTTTGGCAATATCAGTCGCTGGCAATGGCAGGTTGACTGTCAATGCGTTCGAGCTGACAACATCGCATCGCAACCCTGCCACAGACCCATTCCTATTCTACTTTAATTCAAAGTATAGTGCGATATATTTATTTGGGGGTAATAACACAGAAAAGCCCCGGAAAGTCGGACTCCGTTAACTCGGATCCCTGGATAACCCGGAATAAAAAACAATAAATAAGAAATAACGAAATGAAATAAGTACAGTACATACATAAAACGTCTTCAGATAAACGAGTTAATGAACGTATTGTTTGTATGTCCTATGCAGAAAGTCTACGAGATTGTACAACACGGAAGTGGCTCACAAAATTCAACACAAAAATTGACAGATTTGTTTGCTGAGAAATGAATTGCAAAGGACTTTAACTGTATAAACAATACGTTAATATGTAATACTAGAGCCCCGTGACTAATTTAAAATTGCCACTTTATATATTAATTTAATTAATTTTTAAAAAAAATTAAAAATTGGTAATTATTATGGAATGGGAATATAAAGTTATAATAGTATATTATTTAACAGAAAGTATAAGCTATTTTATACAAATGATTGAAGCAATCATGTACAAAATTGCAATTTTTAATATCAAATCATTTTTTGGCATTTTTAGCCTTTAAAACTAACATTTGGCGAAATCCTTTCTTAGTGTGCGTCTATGTTATGAACGGAATGTACCCTGAAAATTTTATGTCTTTACCTTTTATAGTTCCGACCGTACCTTGATTCTCAATCACTCACTGAGGACAACGATTCTTATATATAGATGCAAGTTCATGTACTGCACTATACTCTTTGTTTGCTACATATATAACGGGGTTTTCTTATAAGTACAATGTCTTCTTTTGATTTTCCCTTAGTGTTCGGATAACCCGGATGGGCCACGGCCCAGTTAGTCCGAATTATCGAGGTTGTACTGTATAGCAATAATAATAATACCAAACAGCTCTCATGATAACTTCTTTACTTGATGAAAACGTTTCATTGCTTGGTAGGCCTAGACGAGGTTGGGCTGACATTAGACCTAACCAATCTTGTAAATGTTTACTTAGAAATGTCCTTCCAGTTTTATAAGAACGTTTTATCTAGAAATTTTCCTCTACAGATATAAACAGCCCACTGTATTTATATTCACTAGAAATAACTTTGGCAGAAATAGCAACAAAACCTCAAAAACACATGTGTCGCAGAAATCAGACGGTAGACAGCTGCCAATAGGTTTGCGGAATAGTTCCACGTAGTACCAACCTAGCTAAACATAATTACCGTACGGTACAACATACAACTTGTTACTATATAGTCTAATTATTTTCAAGTTTTGCTACTATTGTTTTATTTATTGTTATATTATTAGGTTTTTTATTTTGTAATTTCACTCTATTTAGACTTCATTGTGTTTTTGTCACTACAGTATACCCTTGATGGGCACCGATAACAAAAATTGTTATTTTTTTTAAATTTTGTAATATCACTCTATTTAGACTTCATTGTTTTTTGACACTACAGTATACCCTTGATGGGCGACGATAACAAAAATTGTTTTTTTTTTTAATTTTGTAATTTCACTCTATTTAGACTTCATTGTGTTTTTGTCACTACAGTATACCCTTGATGGACGACGATAACAAAAATTGTTTTTCGTCAGGAAAAAATGTTACTACGAGTATTAAACGTGTATAGTTGAAAGCTCGCCCATAGTCAATTATTCCTCCCCGTAACTTGTTTATGCCATACTTATTAAGATAAAACATAATTTATAACCAATATATTAAGTCTTCCGAATATAACACCCCATTTTGTTTGAGTTGCATAATTTGAGATCGAAAACGAAAAAATAGGTTTAAATGATGTAAGATTTAAAAGTTATTTTACTTTAAATAACAAAAACTCATTTCTTCTAAAAATAGAATTTGCAGACACAAATTAATAAAAACTACAAAAAGGGAAGATTACCTTTGAAAGAAAATGTGTCCCTTATATGAGAGCCTAATTATTTCAATATCTTACAATTAACTTTTTTTTACTTTATTATGTTCTAAGCATTTGTATCTTACTCAATACTCCGTTATAAATAAATTACTTATTTAAACATAATCTATAAACATTTATACAGGCCCCGTTGGTTCATATTTTTTTTATATATCCTTTGCCTCTTGATTCCTTTTCGGATATTCTTGATACTAGGACACACAAAGTTGATTCAGTTGCACTACGGAACTCATGAGCCCAGTGTAACTGTTGTTCATTACCTTACCCATACTTCATCTTCCTTCTCCTTTGAGTAGAGACGGCAACAAAACTGACAATGGGCATTATCATTTTCAAATTCTAAAATTGAACTATCGCACATTTTGCTTTATTCGTCATTTTCAATTGATTATATATATATATATATATATATATATATATATATATATATATATATATATATATATTCTGAAAGCAGACACTTCAAGTAATACAAAAACATTTGAAGCTAACAATTGAAAAACATTTTAACCTTCCCGCTCCCGATAAGGAAGAGATATGAATCTCAACTGGTTTAGATCAAGATGAGGCTCTGACTTAATTGGACCTACTCTCCAAAGGGGTTTTAAAGAGAGGACCATCAGTTACTTCCAACATCCGTAAAGGATAGGTAGATACAGTTATTAATTAATTTCTTCAACTAACAAACTCGTGTCATTCATAAACATAACCTACTTTTACTAGACTTCTAAACCGTCAAACAGTTTAACAATAAAAAGGGATTAAAACCTGAAGCAGTAGAACGCAAAGGAATCGACGATGATTTCTGGATGCAAGGAAAGGGATAACCCCAGGAGGAAGATTGAAGACGTAAAATCGATAATACCTGGGGGGAATTAGGTCGGCCATCAGTCATACAGGGTGACAAGCGCCGATTCCCAAGCCCCTTACCGGCGCGGCGCGATGCGGCTATCTACGTCACTACTGTGCCGCCGAACTGCTGTCTATATCTGGCGTTAAAGTTAACACGGTCAGAATCTAAATTAGTTTTCAAGGTCAAAATCAATACGGTAAAAATTATATTTTATAATACCTCATTAAGCTTTAAATTCAACGAAACAACAGTAGTTTCGTAGATTTATAGAAACCATCCCTTATAATAAAACCTCGACCGTTATAAACAAATAAGTTGTAAAGGTTTATAATACAAGTACATGTAAGCAATAAAACAATTAAAAAACAAAACAAGTAAAAATTTGGTAATTATTTCCTTCCTACACTTACAATCAATATGTACAAAAAAATAAAAAAGCCTACGTGGCGTTGCAGGAGAGTCGTCAGAAACACGAAAAAAGTAACGACATTAAGTAGCAAAGCTCAAAAAATTTTTAAACAAAATAACTTTACAGTGCTTTAAAATATTTTATATTGAAGTTTTTTTTTATAAAACAGAACACTTTGTTGTACCATATTAGAATGTAGCTACAAAATCTCAGGTGAAGATAGATTTGGTTTGAAATTAGTAACATGAAAACAAAATTAAAGTCAATTTCTACCTAGGTCAGAAAATGCTTTTTTTTCATTTTAGTTACTTTTTAATATAAGTATGTATATACATATGACAGGACCACAATATTAAGTGGCAAAATACAAAGAGAAATTAATTAATTAAATTTAATCAATTAATTAATATTAAAAAAAAACTTTTTAATGTTTTTTATTAAAAATTGAAAATTTGAACTATATATATATATATATATATATATATATATATATTTTCTTGTTTAATAATTTAAAACAACATAGGTTATTCAAATACAAGAATATTTATTAATTTATAATCTAAGCTTTTCGTTGGTTAACAGTACCAACATCAGTATGTTGGTACTGTTTACCAACGAAAAGCTTTGATTATAAATTAATAAATATTCTTATATTTGAAAAACCTATGTTGTTTTAATATATAAATAAATATATATATATATACATATATATATATATATATATATATATATATATATATATATATATATATATATATATATATATATATTAGTAAGCTGAGGCCAATGAAAAGCTTTCGATATAAATTAATAAATATTCTTGTATTTGAACAACCTAAGTTGTTTTAATAAATAAATATATATATATATATATATATATATATATATATATATATATATATATATATATATATATATATATATATATATATGGTCTGTGTATACTAATAGTAGTATAGGGATAGTGTAAACTAATAATAGGAATTGAAAAAATTAAAGACTGCTAAGAGACCAAAATTTTGACAAATGAAGTGGCCTCCATTTTTGTAAACATTTCTGGGTGGAAACCGTGTTAAACTTTTTCAACTGTTCATCTCATTCTTTATTAAAAATTTAAAAAAAAACACATTCTTATTTACTGATACTTTGTGGCTATCTTCTAATGTAGTTTTATTATTTTTTCCATTTTCCTGATGACTTTCTGCACCGCTAGATATAAAATGGTTTTGCCAAAATCGATTAAATGTAATTTGAAGCAAATTAATTCTAGGCGCATTAAAAGATATTCTATTGTGTTTCTTGTAATCATGCCTATTTTGATTAAAATATTTCACTAAAATATTATCTCATTATAGGCCAAAGAGCATAGAGATTTTTTATTGTTCGAGCCATCCTCTATCCCCTTCAGTTTAAAGAAGATACTGTTACATCGCCGGACGGGCTGGGGGGGGGGGGGTGAGGGATGAGGGATAGTTATCAACGATTCCAGACGGAGGGGTGGAAAAATCAAACAAAAAAGAAGGGAAGCGATATTATCACAATATTTCCTCAACTTTTATTTACAAAAGAAAAACAAACTGCTTTTTAAAAATGTGCAAATTAAGTCGTTCAACGAGCATATATAACGTTAAAGCAGCCCGTCTGCGCAACATAAACGCAAAAAAGCCCATTTTTGGAACGATTACACTTCTGCTCGTAATTCACATCGCCCTTTGCATTATTCAAATACTTGCTTAGCTTAAACAGAGCATATGTTTTTATAACTTCATAAAACAAAAACCGTTTTCGACGTTGCCAAATTTCTACAGAGATATATACTGCGCACGGAGACACAAAATCGTAACAAAGTAACAATAAAATGTTTACGGCCTCTGTTAAAGTCTGCTCTTAGAATATAGCGATCTCTTTAAATATAGGCTTGTCAAAAACAAAGGGACCCTATTTGTCTTATATTAATTTTATTGCATTTTTATTGCGTTACTGTATCTTACGTTTTTCGCTTTGTGAAGATAGCTGGAAGCAAATAAACGGTTTTTAACGACAATGCCAAATTAATTTAAACAAGTAATATATACAAAAAATGTAAGTTAATACCTGCTTAGGTTAACAAAGAAAACTTCTATTAAAAAAAATTTCAATTAATATAAGTAAAGTAACATAACTTATGCATTAAAACAGCTGTTCCACCACGTTATCTATAACATAAAATCTGCTGTTTTGTGAAATCATATGTTATCACTTATTTTAAGCCAAATGAATCGAAATAACTATATTGTATACCTTGCACCTTTTGTAAAAAGTTTTTCTCCTATATTAAACTATCAAGTGTCATCCTCATATATATATATATATATATATATATATATATATATATATATATATATATATATATATATAGAGAGAGAGAGAGAGAGGGAGGGAGAGAGAGAGAGAGAGAGAGAGAGAGAGAGAGAGAGAGAGAGAGAGTGAGTGGCCTACTAGAAGTAAATAAAAAACCTTTGTTTGACTTAGGTCGCGATTTATTCGACAAGTAATTAAAACTGTTATTAAATTAAGAAAAATTAAAACCTCTGATTGTTTATTCAATATTCTACTTTAAGACTGTTAATATTGGTTTTCAAGACAAGCGATAAGTCTTCCATAATGAACCTACCTCCTAACATTTCCTCGGCCAACTTATAATTAAACAAAGTTTTAAAAAACTATCTTCATACAGTTTTCAACTGTTAAAAAACAACGCCAAGACTATTCACCATGAAGCGCTGTAGAGCTGAGTGACGTCAGTTTTAACGGCAAAATTTAATAATGCAAAGAATGCGTTTGTAATTTGCATTGAATTTGTTTAATTTGTATGTTTTTGTTACGTATTATTATGACCATCCTTTTCTAACTTGTGGTTAGCAAAAGGTGAATGTTGTTGCATTGTACATTGTGGTGCAAAGTGCAAGAGTTCAGATTCCTCCAAAAGTCCTGATGACAAGATCTGCCAGTTAGAGCCCGACGGCTATGAAGTATTTAATTGGTGGTGCTCCAACTTAAAGGAAGGAACCGACAATGGCGTGACAGTCAATAACATGATCTGGAGTTAGTTGTGATTGGAGACAATACTTGCAAATGGGATAAGATTTTGTATTAGTTGGTGATATCTTCATGCCTTTTAAATGTCCAGAACGCAGCCTAGCTATTGTAGAGGAGAGGTTTCTTGGGTGGTTTAGATTTAGGATGGTTGCCTTAAACCCGCTACACACGTCCCGAGAAAACCACCCGACTGTCGTGTCCAACAATGTTGGACCCGACGGTTGGTCAGTGTGTAGGCTTGTCGGCCGACAGAAAAGGTTGTATGTGACAGTCGGGCCAACCGATCTGTCACAGCCCCCGACTGCCGACAGCTCCCGACAGCCCCCGACTGATATCCCGACAGCCCCCGACTGATATCCCGACAGCCCCCGACTGCCGACTCCCCCACCCTAGAAACCTGTCGGGTTGGCAAGTGTGTAGCGTTGTCGGCCAACCGACACGACGAATCAGTTAACTTTAGGTAGCCATTCAGTGTTAATTGTGTCTGAATTACCAAAAATGTCTCAAGTTCCGGCGGATGAGAAAACTATTATCGAAGCGTTACTGGAGAACTTAAAAACTTACCGCTGTTTGGACAGGATAGTCTTATATAATGTCATGAAGGAACGTTTTTACTTACCTTTATATATTCTTTCAGAATGCTATAAATAGCTTCACAAGTTTCTGGTATAATTGATGATAACAGTTGCGGAAATATGGCAGCACTAAACTTTAAATCTTCCAACGACCTCCCAGTTGCTAAATATCGGAGTGTCACAACAAGCCGTTCTTCAGCACTTACGCTTTCCCTCGTGACTGTATTTGTTCTTTCAATGAAAGGTTTCACTTTAGCTAGCAACTGTAGGCAACAATCCTCATCCATTCTCAAATATTCTCGGAAATCATGTTCTTCGAGTTCCCGAAGTAGGTTCATGTGGGCAAATTTTTTCCGTTCCATAAACCACTTCTTCGCCCATAAACTTCTTTTTTTCTCCTTTTTTTCATCAGCAATAACCATAACGGCTAAAGCTAAACCAATTTTTTGCTTTTTTGATAAATGTGGTGCTATTGGAAAACAAATCCAGAGCACTTGGAGACACAACTTCACTTCACGAGAACAAGTTGGCTACTAACGGTAGTCATGGTCGGGACGTGTGTAGAGCTCAACAAAACAGAGATGGTCGGGGAGTTCAGACGTGAAATGCTGGTTGATATAGGTTTTTCGCTTAGCAACAGCATTCGCATCCGTATAAGTAATTGTTAGACAAGGGGATCTGCACTCTCCAAGAAGAAGACTCAAACAAGAAGACCTAAATAAAGAGGTTTATAACATATACAGACACACTGTAATGAAACTACAGTGGTTGACGCAATTACACGCATATGATTGATGTACACAAGAAATTTAAACAAAATTAATTATGTTTTATTTTTATGGTTGCCTGATATCATATTCTTATAGTTTTAAATCCTATATGTTTCAACACAGCATTGTTTTTAATTCATTCTAATAGCATATTAAACTTATGCCAGTGCTAAATGGTACAAAATATGCTTGTATCAAACGGTTTAAACAAACCTTAAATAAAAACCCTTACAATATATATTTTACAGATAAGAAAAGATTACTGTACAAGAAAAGAAAAATAACCTACACGAGTAATGACATTGATTTATACACTTGGCAAAACGCCAGTCTAAAATTAAAACATCTTTTTACAAAACTATTAAATATGAACACGACTCATATGGTTTTACCAATTCTTCAGCCTACCTGTACAAAATCTAAAACATGAATATTTATTGCACATAACCTGTAAATCATTCAGCTAAACAGCTGTTCGCGAAATACCATATGTCGGCTTGTCTATTATTAAGCTAGCTGCCATATGTTTAGGAATTGTCTAAATGACAGCTAATAACGTAATAACTCTATGGATGATAATGCTGGCAATCTATTATGCTGAAGCTTCCGGTTGCAAGAATTAAATATGTTAAACAGTTTTTGTAGGTTGGCAGGCGTGTGCATTCAACCGATGCTTTAAACAATTACTTTGTCATTTCATTATATTTTAGGCGAGTTACCTTTTTATTATCTCGCTTTCTCCTGCGGCACAGATTTTTCAATGGATTGTAACCTATCTCCGATATTCTAAAGGTTTAAAACCTTCAACGACATTGCAGTAATGCAACAACTGTCCTAGGTGTATACGGGTTCTTATATCCATAGATTGCCCTAGTTCTTTTTAGGCCCGTTAGATGAACTGAATGTAATAGATATGATATTCAATTATGTACACGAAAATACTTGTAAAATTCAAAACTAAAACACGGAGCGCATGCGTGGATAATTGTAAAAATTGTAAGAAGGAACTGCAGTTGGAAAAACTCTCACAAGAGTTTATATATAGAATTTCCAGTGCAATACAATTTTTAGTGGTTATTCATTAATCAATTATCTATGTATGCGATAAAAATTATTTTGATATTTTACAAGAATTTTAATACATTTATGGTTTTAATTTTGCAAGTGTAGTATATATAAAAGCAAAATAGTTGTTATGTTGTTCAACAAATATTGGCAACTATTTTTTCTTCTGAATAATTATTAATAAAATTATTTAAAATACAAGAATTTTTAAAAACTATATCCTTGTATTTTGAAATATTTCGATGCATTAACTATATTACAAAAAACTTACCACCAAATTTTACACACACACACACACACACACGCGCGCGCGCACACACACACACACACACACACACATACACACGCACGTACGCACGCACGCACGCACCCACCCACACACACACACACACACACACACACACACACACACACACACACACACACACACACACACACACACACACACACACACACACACACACACACACACACACACACACACACACACACACACACACACACACACACGAAAAAACAAGAGAAATACATATACAGTAACAATTTATTGAATCATATAATTCCAAACTTTTCGTTGGCAATCACTACCAACATCATCAGGAATAATCTTGCTTATTATTCTTGAATATGTTGGTAAACCTACTGTTTTCAACAAAAAGCTTTGAATTGTATGTGCTCTTGTATTTGTATTTCTCTGTTTTTTTTTTATTGATATACATATATCAAAAAAAACAAAGGTTATTCAAATACAAGAATTATTTATTCATATATTCTCCAATTATTCATAATAACTTACTGTGGTTAAATAATAATAAATAATACTAAAAACTCTCTGACCACAAATATTTTTATTCTGCCCTGATGTACATTTCAGTTATGAAGTAACTATTCTCAGACGCAAACAAGGACTTGCATACAATTTACTGATATTGTATTTAAAATATTAGATCAGTCTGCAGGTACAGACGAATCTGTATGGACTTAAGTATTTGTATAAACCTAGAAAATTTCTTTACAATCGTTAGTTCTATTTAAAATGTTTCTAAATATTGCAATAAGTATCTTCAACTAATTTGTTATTGAAGAAAATTAATTGGCTGACTCTTCATTTGACTTAAAGATTTATCCTATCATACTATGCAACTAGGGCATGAATAGTATTCCCCAAAAGCGCCTTACTATAAGCTCATTCTGAAGGAACAGATGGATCTATTTACTTGGTGAAATGGGCCAGGTGCTTCTAGTTAATAAGCTAATTAATTTGAGGCGGCTTTGTGATGTCCCCTAATTACATCCATTATAAATGGTCTTCTCATTTGGGCTTTTTAGACAAACTTAAGATTTTGTGATATTTCTAAACCGGTAGAAGATAAGAACCACCTCTTCACCCCGACTGAGAGCAGGTTAATGCAGGTAAGCGATCCCGCGCACGCAAACCCATAATTCCTGCTTATTCTCAGTAGCACGGCTTAAATATGACCTTTTTTATCCATTTAATTCCACCCACCTTTCGGTATCCTCACTCTTCTAAATGGTTGTAACGCGTAGACATAACTTTAGAGCCTCGATAGTCAATAGATCGTATACACGTCTGTACTCCATGACATCATGACCCCTCCCCCATATCTTTACCATTACTGCATACTCCACATAAGTTTCATATCCCTGCTACATTTACAATCTGTTTTTATTTTTTGTAGGCGAAAATAGTCATAGTGCTTAATCACCTTAAAATTCCTGTTCCTATATTTTGTTCTGGATCGTATTTTGTTCTGTTACAATTACTATACATAACAAAGGTATTCCAAAATTTTGTTCTCAATAAATTTAGGGTTAAATAAAGATCAGACGTCGAAAGTAAATCTAGAATATCAGAATGGTTAAAGGATTACGGTTGTGTGTGTGGTGTGAGATGAAGCGGGCAGTGGTTGCCGGACGTGGAAGGGTCTGCACGATACAGTAATAGAAAAATAATGTCCGTATTTATAGAAGACGGAAAAGCAGCGTTTTATCGTCTAAACGTTGAATATAGAAACTGTGTTCAAATAGTTACATAAACGTCGTGAAGTAATTAATAAATAAATTATGTGTAGGAAAGTCTACAACAAAACGTGTACTAGTAGTCATTTGCGTATTCACTAATATTCACTGATAATGACAACACTGAGTCGAAACGCGTATGACTCCTAACAGTTTGTAATTACTATGTGGCAGTCACTGAGGAAGACAACATTGACGACTGCCAATAGTTCGTAGTTACTATATGATCGTCACTAATTCTGCCAAATTCGCGCGAAGTATTAGGGGAAACAACCCTCAATGAGCAGAGTTTAAGCCTGCTCTAGCAACTAGGGTAATGACCATTATAATGTGTTTCAAATTATGCAAAACTACTTCAATGACACACGAGAGTCCTTCAGCTGACAAGAGCAATCAACATTATTATTACCGGCTTGTGCAATAATGGCGCAATCCTCACTTGAAAATTTTCCTGTTATTGTTTTTTCAATACAGACGAAGGTGGTTTATGATAGTTATTTCTTTCGTGTCGATTAATATTACTTCTAAAGCAAAGTTCTATACAAGAGTTATTCTTCTAGTAACTTCCTCTGATGACGATTGCTTTGTAACTAAAATGTACATCATGGCATAAATACAACCTTTTTCGTGGTTTAGAAGGATTTATTTAGTTTTAATTAAAAATCTATGATGTGTGGAAAATGGAAATATAGCACCATAACAATATAAAATGTCTTTCTTTAGTAGATAAAACGTTCATCGAGACCTGTGCGTTAGAAATTAACCCCACCATTGGGTAGCGACGCTCATTTCGTTCGGTCGTTAAATAAAATAAATATCGGAATTACCTCGATTAAAACGTTCAGTTATTGTGGAGCCGTGTACCCGCTGATCGTCAACTCTCCGGTCGCCATAACGCCAATATCCCGTGGAACGATTTATATTAAATACGGTGCGTTTATCGATATGGGATTTCGATTAATCGAAACAAACGGTTTTACATCGATTACAGTTAGCAGGGTTAAGTGGAAAGTGCAATTAACAGAAATTATATCGTAGTAAAAAGTAACGCTCTCTTTTATGCCCTGCATTGAAGGTACCGTCTGAGTGCTTGAACCACTGTTTATTTCATACGTCTGTTTTTATAAATACAGAAAAATATTTCTAGTCAGACAGAAATATTTGTTTTTATAAATATAGAAAAATATTTGTGGACAGACAAGAATTCGCTATAGAAGTCGATACTTGTGAAATCAACTATTGGAATGTTTTTGTAAAATTTGTAAAGTTTGTATGGTGCATGAACAATCTGATTGTATTTGTTGGTAGTAGAATTGATTATAGTTCAGACTTATTAAACAATTTTTGAGTTATCAAGGACAGGATGCGAATCCCAATTTCCGATAGTTAGTTTGTTCTCATTGTTTCTTCTAAATACCTTTCTAATTTTAATTCAATCTGAGATGTTTTTTCAAAGTTAGACTTGATAATGAGACAGATCTTAAAATTTAAAACTATTGGTCATATGTTAATTATACAGTTTTTAAATGTTTCAAATGATAAATATCGTATATTCAGTGTTAAAATTCTGCAGACAAAATCAACTTTATCCTAGAATATAATGTTCGAATATAAAGCTTGAATTCTCTATACTTGATTTTAACCCTTTGACGCAAACCAATAAACCTGATTACACCAAATAAGTTAAACGAATAACTCAAAGTGTGTCAAATAGTTTGGTTCATTTTGCTTTGCACAACAGCTGTCACTTGCAGGCGTAGATCTTAATAAATCGCAAAATAAGGTCGACAGAACAATCCGAACTACTGAGAAAGTTGAGTTGTATGCCACCAGTAAATTTGTCGACAAGTTAGCCGTGGACGTCAAACAGACTTACTTCCAATTCTATTACACGTGACGTACTTTATGCTAAACCCAAGTACTTTATATTGTTTCTATGCTGAAGTGTTTTTGTCGAAAAGAACCCGAGGATGTCATCAGAGCTTGTCGAAACTTCAGTACATAAATTTTTGTTTTATACCATATTTATTAATAGAGTATTAAAACTATAAACATAATGTTGTGTTCTAATAGCCTCAAAATTTAATATTCATTTGTTACTGGGCTTAACGCTATTATAAAAAAAAACAAAACACTTTAGCAAATAAAGGGAAACTGACGTACCCTACAAACAGGCTCTTGTAATAAATAGACGAGCTTCTAAAATATAGGATAAACCAAACTTTTTGATATAAAAAAATATAATGGTATTTAAATAATTTACCGTATATCTTTTACTTATATCATATTACTAACAAACATCAATGACAACGCTACAAATTCGTTTTACTATATATTAACTTGTATATAACTTGTAGATAAAATTGAACTAATAAATTTCTTATCTCGATTCTACAAAACCCTGCGTTTTATTTCCTTTATTAGTTGATACTCTCCTTATATATATATATATATATATATATATATATATATATATATATATATAAATTCGTTTTACTATATATTAACTTGTATATAACTTGTAGATAAAATTGAACTAATAAATTTCTTATCTCGATTCTACAAAACCCTGCGTTTTATTTCCTTTATTAGTTGATACTCTCCTTATATATATATATATATATATATATATATATATATATATATATATATATATATATTCTTAAAATTATCAACCCTTATTAAAATATTCTTTATTCGTCCACTCAAGTTCAAATACATGATTTTAAAGTTGTAGTGGATTGCTTAGTGTTAATACTTTTTTTCAGATAATAAGTCATTAAATAAATTGAATAAAATATTTTAGTTTTATATGGGAGAAAAACGTTTCACAAAAGGGGCAAGGTATGCAATATAGTTATTACATTTGGCTTAAAATAAATAATAACATATGATTTTATACACCAGCTGATTTTATGTTATAGGTTATGTTGTGGAACAACTGTTTTAACGCATAAGTTATGTTACTTTATTTATATTAATTGTAATTATTTAATAAAAAGTAAATATTTTTGACCTAAAAAGAAATTAAAATAATTTTTTTTAATATTACTTTTTTATTGCAACTATAGTTTAAAATACGCCAATGGTATTCCTTCTACTATAAAAATAATATTTCAGGACTTTTGTGCAATGGAAAATGCTAAATAAACAGATGTTTTGAAAACAATCGATAAGCATACACAGTATTTATTAAGTACTCGATGTTTTTAAAGATTGCGTTAAACGTAAATTTAAATTATGATCACGTTTTCAAATTATGTCTACATTCAACACTTAAAGAGAGGACGCGGTTTTTAGATTCTAAACAAAATAACTGACTATGGTCTATTAAGAATACTTTGAACACTAAACAATCTGATGTCATATTTGAACTCTTGTTATTAAAAAAATCAATCTATATTCGACGTGTTCCATTGACGGACAGTACCTAAGAATTCTCTCATTACAAACGAAATGATCTATGGCCACAGATGCAAAGCTGGAGTCGGTTGGCAGGCAAGTTTGGCACCAATGCCCGGCCATTGTTGAACTGTCTACTGGGGACAAAAACTGCCACTCTTGGAATACCAGCCAGCCGCCACACGATATCAATTTGGAATAAATTAGAGTTTTTCATGCGCAAGCGTATTAATTAATAATCAGTTAGCAACAAATATTACTTTATACAGAGCGCAGGCGGCAGAAGAAAAGTCGCATCTGCGGTGGCAATTTATTACTCGAGGCAAGAATGTCCCTGGAATTTTGTACCCACCAACAGGCTTTCCCATATTTTCTTGTTCATTTACGACGCAACCTGTTTTTTAATATGAATGAAAGATTGTTTTTATGCATATTTGATACATTTTTTAACGAGGGTAGATGGAATTTCGATACATTAAGACCTCCCTAGCTGCAGTCGTATAGAACTCAAAACCTGCTTGCCTATATATAGTCCAACCAAGATAAATGCTTAACGTATTTCTTATTATGTTGGGTAAAATTATTTTTGAAGTTATCATCTCTTTCTGCTGCGTACGACTGTGTGTGTTTTGGTCAGGAGACAAGTCATATAAACGTTTTAAAGCCTATCCTACTTGGTCAACAAAGAAAATTTTTATTTTTGTTACCTTTTATTAAATAATTATAATTAATATAAATAAAGTAACATGACCTATGCAAAAAATAATTGTTCTACCACATAACCTAAACATAAAATCAGCTGTTTCATGCAATCATATGTTATTACTGATTTTCAGCCAAATGGGACGAAATAACTACATTGCATACCTTGCCCCTTTTGTGAAAAGTTTTTTTAATATATAAAGCTAAATTAATTCCTTAAATTCAATTAATAAATCAATATTTGAAAAATCTCTATTAACATCAAATGTCATCCCCTATAAGTTTGACAAAATGTATTTAACTTTGAGTGGATTTTATTAACGACTGAAAATTTGAAAAAAAAAAAAAAAAAATATATATATATATATATATATATATATATATAAGGAAAGAGTAAACTAATAGAAGAAATTGAAAACTTAAAAAATTATTTGGGTGGTTATCGGCAGGAACATCTGCTGCTGGCAATTACTAAAACTCAACATATGTATCATTGATACTGGCAAAGTAATCTGCCTCTACAGGTCATGTCATCTTTGCATTTGACGCGTCTCGGATGTCGTCATTCTTTATAATAGTATTGCCTGTCAGAACTATAAGCGCGCTCTAACAGAATCAACTCTCAGTTAGCTCTGATAAATGGAAGACATCCGCAACCAGTCGACTGGAGAGAATGTCACAACTATAAAAAAAAAAAAAAAAAAAAAAAAAAAAAAAAAAAAAAAAAAAAAAAAAAAAAAAAAAAAAAAGACTAATGACTGTACTCAGCACAGGTTCTGTACTTGTACGAGTATTTGCAGGTTTTAGAGCCTAACTGAAAAGTAGAGTATTATAACAATTGGAATTGCGTGTATATAATTGAACCCATGTCTGTATGAAAACTAAAATAATTGGATCTGAATTGTACAAAAAAACATATCAAATCAATTAATTTTAGCCAAATAATGTGCATTACAAACCGAAGGGTATCCTAGGGAAATAGGTCAATTAAAAATAATTAGAAAAAATCTAATTATATATAATTGGATTTGTTACAGCAAAAATTAATGTTTGAACTGTTCTTTTAAATAATATAGTCACGCATGCTAAAATCGATACATCAGATTTGGCTATAACGATATCTAGTAAATGCACCTTAGATTCTCCGCTTTGCACTGAATGTTCTTCAAAGTTTTCTCCCTCCCTCTCTCTCTCTCTCTCTCTCCCTCCTACAGCTCCCTAACATGCTTATGCCGTTATAACGGCTAGATATATCCCTCGTCAATCGTCCTGACCAAATAGATTTCTCTTTTTCCACTGTTTTCGGAGTATTTGCCGTTCAAACGCCTCCTATCCTAACGACACTGGCTTGTCTCTGAGTCGAATTTTATTGACTTCAAATCATACAAATGATTACCATCTCTACCTTTCGCCATCCCCAATCTCTCTCCAATTTTAAGGAGAATAGTCTCAGAAAAAATGAAATGAATAAGAAAAAATAATGAATTACAACTGGGATTAAGATTCGGACATGATACGCCTTAGTCTGGCATTTACCCTGGCCTGAAGGAGAACCGTCACTCACGAAATTGGGATTACATCTTTTCCTCAAGACAGATCTACTACTTATCGACGTTAGAGCGATGTGGAAGATCTTATGTGTTAGACCTTATATTATCCACGAGGAAGGAAAAAGCAAAGAGGTACGAAATAAATCTCACCAAAAATGTAGAAAAATGGAACGTGTCAGAGGAGGCAGGGAAATGGAACTTACCAGAGATGACAGAGAATTGGAATTCGTCAGAGAAAGTGGAAAAGTGGGACTAGCCAAAGATGATAGGGAAATGGAATTTGCCAGAGATGATAAGGAATTGGAACTCGTCAGAGAAAGTAAGAAAGTGGAACTTGCCAAAGATGATAAGGAATTGGAATTTACCAGAGATGATATGGAATTGGAACTCGTCAGAGAAGGTAGGAAAGTGGAATTTGCCAAAGATGATATGGAGTTGGAACTTCCCAGAGATGACATGGAATCGGAATTCGTCAGAGAAAGTGGAAAAGTGGAACTTTCCAAAGATGATAGGGAATTGGAATTTGCCAGAGATGATAAGGAATTGGAACTCGTCATTGAAAGTAGGAAAGTGAAACTTGCCAAAGATGATAGGGAATTGGAATTTGCCAGAGATGATAAGGAATTGGAACTCGTCAGAGAAGGTATGAAAGTGGAACTTGCCAAAGATGATAGGGAATTGGAATTTGCCAGAGATGATAAGAAATTGGAACTCGTCAGAGAAAGTAAGAAAGTGGAACTTGCCAAAGATGATAAGGAATTGGAATTTACCAGAGATGATATGGAATTGGAACTCGTCAGAGAAGGTAAGAAAGTGGAACTTGCCAAAGATGATAGGGAATTGGAATTTGCCAGAGATGATAAGAAATTGGAACTCGTCAGAGAAAGTAAGAAAGTGGAACTTGCCAAAGATGATAAGGAATTGGAATTTACCAGAGATGATATGGAATTGGAACTCGTCAGAGAAGGTAGGAAAGTGGAATTTGCCAAAGATGATATGGAGTTGGAACTTCCCAGAGATGACATGGAATCGGAATTCGTCAGAGAAAGTGGAAAAGTGGAACTTTCCAAAGATGATAGGGAATTGGAATTTGCCAGAGTTGACATGGAATCGGAATTCGTCAGAGAAGGTAGGAAAGTGGAACTTGCCAAAGATGACATGGAATCGGAATTCGTCAGAGAAGGTAGGAAAGTGGAACTTGCCAAAGATGATAGGGAATTGGAATTTGCCAGAGATGATAAGGAATTGGAACTCGTCAGAGAAGGTATGAAAGTGGAACTTGCCAAAGATGATAGGGAATTGGAATTTGCCAGAGATGATAAGAAATTGGAACTCGTCAGAGAAAGTAAGAAAGTGGAACTTGCCAAAGATGATAAGGAATTGGAATTTACCAGAGATGATATGGAATTGGAACTCGTCAGAGAAGGTAAGAAAGTGGAACTTGCCAAAGATGATAGGGAATTGGAATTTGCCAGAGATGATAAGAAATTGGAACTCGTCAGAGAAAGTAAGAAAGTGGAACTTGCCAAAGATGATAAGGAATTGGAATTTACCAGAGATGATATGGAATTGGAACTCGTCAGAGAAGGTAGGAAAGTGGAATTTGCCAAAGATGATATGGAGTTGGAACTTCCCAGAGATGACATGGAATCGGAATTCGTCAGAGAAAGTGGAAAAGTGGAACTTTCCAAAGATGATAGGGAATTGGAATTTGCCAGAGATGACATGGAATCGGAATTCGTCAGAGAAGGTAGGAAAGTGGAACTTGCCAAAGATGACATGGAATCGGAATTCGTCAGAGAAGGTAGGAAAGTGGAACTTGCCAAAGATGATAGGGAATTGGAACTTCCCAGAGATGATATGGAATTAGAACTCGTCAGAGAAGGTAGGAAAGTGGAATTTGCCAAAGATGACATGGAATCGGAATTCGTCAGAGAAGGTAGGAAAGTGGAACTTGCCAAAGATGATAGGGAATTGGAACTTCCCAGAGATGATATGGAATTAGAACTCGTCAGAGAAGGTAGGAAAGTGGAATTTGCCAAAGATGATAGGGAATTGGAACTTGCCGGAGATTATAGTAAAGTGGAACTTGCCAGTAAAGCTAGGAAAATGGAACTTGCAATTGAAGATAGGAGAATGGAACTTTCCACAGAAGGTAGGCAACGGAACTTGTTACAGATAGTGCTAGGTAGGAAAATTGAAATTACAACAGAAACATATTTATGTCAAATATCACAGCAAACATCCTCTAAAACAAAGTACTTTACATATTATTGCTTTTACTCCGTATCGATATAAATTTTCGATTAATCGAAAGAAACACTACATTGATTACATATCAACACAGCACGTAAGTGAATGGGGCAATTAATATAGATTGCTTCCCATTTAAACGTAAATGTACTGTGCGTTATAGCCCGCAGCGCACTAGAATTACCCAGTATTATTTGAACGCGATGCTTTGCCACTTAATAGGGCTTGAACGATGATCGATATTATTGCGATCCATTCGAGATGGTTCCGGATTGAAATTGTTCAAGTATTCTAATGAACAGAGAAATGCGAAAAAAATCATTCCGTAAATAATTTACTCGAATCATGCCTTGAATCACGCCTCGAATATTAAGGATTATTTGCGTTTACAAGAACACAAAGGCTTTGAAATACTGTAGATACAACTAGACCTAAAAATACAAATTAAATCCAATAGATATTCGATAATTCGGGGTAAATGGGACCGACACCCTCTCGAATTACCGGAAACTCGGATTACACGCAAATACGTTCCTATGCATTAGAAAAAAATAGGAGTTTCAATGAACCCTAATACTATGGGTAGTTATAAATGGACTAAATAAGTTTATAGAACTTTATATAAATATATCTTGGAAACCCGACTTATTTCCTTTGCATACCGTACTGATATAAACATTTCTTGGAAGCCCGGATCATTGCCTTTACATTCCGTATTGATATAAACATTTTTTGGAAGCCCGACCTTGCATACCGTACTGATATAAACATATCTTGGAAGCCCGACTTATTTCCTTTGCATACCGTACTGATATAAACATATCTTGGAAGCCCAACTTATTTCCTTTGCATACCGTACTGATATAAACATATCTTGGAAGCCCGACTCATTTCCTTTGCATACCGTACTGATATAAACATATCTTGGAAGCCCGGCTTATTTCCTTTGCATACCGTACTGATATAAACATATCTTGGAAGCCCGACTTATTTCCTTTGCATACCGTACTGATATAAACATATCTTGGAAGCCCGACTTATTTCCTTTGCATACAGTACTGATATAAACATATCTTGGAAGCCCGACTTATTTCCTTTGCATACAGTATTGATATAAACATATCTTGGAAGCCCAATTTATCATTTCCTTTCAAATAGATAAAATGGGCTCACATAGAAATAGGCTCGTATTTATTTGAAGCTCGAAATATCAAGACTCGAAATTTGGAGACTGTACTGAACTTATCTTTGGTCAATCATATCTCGCACTTTTCGATTAAGAGCGTAGTGAACTCAAAACGTCCTTAATAGATCTATACCCTGCCTAACCGGTTCTTACTCTCCTCCGCCTTAATTAAAATCACGACGTTATTAGGTATCGTGTCCATGCTCTGAATATAGGTCTGCTTGAGCCCTGGAGCAGGGGTCATTTGCGTTCACATCCCAATACTCCCAGGCCCTCCGATTGATCCGACACTTAGGAATCTATTATAAATATATAATGTGGCAACTATTGTACTACTGTATAATTTAATGTATATATGGGAAGTAAAATTGTTCGCAGTCCATGATCCACGCGAAGTTCCCGAACGAGGCTAAACGACACAATTAACATAACTATAAAACAATTGTAGCATCGTGGTAACACGATAATCTAGACAATTGTAAATTGCAGCCAAAATCCATGCAATTTGAAGTTCTTCGATTCCAGACATCTCTACTAAAGAACTTAATCTCCCCACTATAATACTACCTGCTCACAGCCCTTCCAATGCTTCGTCGGCGATATTAGCTGACGACTTAAACCTACAAAAATCAAACAAAAAATATCCCTGCATCATTTGCTTTAATATTCTTGTGCTTAGTCCACGATTACATAAACCCATTGGATAAAATATATTTTCAGTCGCATCTTTAAATTACTTTTACAAACAAGTAATACAAAATTTAAAAAAAGTAAATTCCTACTGAGGTTAAGAGAGAAAAATTTATTTATTGTTTGCTTATTTCCGGTTTGTTTATTCTATTAGTTTTATTCATTTTTAACCTTACAGCACTATTTATGACATTTTGTGGTAACCATGGCAACAGTTTGAGGTTGTACAATGGAGACTTCGACGACAACCGAATTGGGCAAAAATAATTCATATATGTCTTTGAGAAAATCATTTTCTGGTATTGGAATGTTGGCGCACTGCCAAAGCGCGCTATACTTTGTACAAGAAGTTTCATAGTTCGAATCAGGATAAACCCCCATTTTTTAATAATTTAATTATTGAATAAATATCTGAACAAACTTTATGAACATCAATTGTCATTCACTAAAGTTTTAAATAAAAATGAATTTAAACTTGTTTAGATGAATAAAACATACTTTATTAACGATTGATAATTTGTAAAAGATGTATAACAGGAGAGTGTGGACTAATAGAAGGAATTTAATAATAACAATCACATTTTTTAACTTAACAATGATACTTTTCATGCGAAACGAATACAAGATACACAGTTCAGGCCTCTAAGAAGCTATAAAACCCATTTCGAGAACCGTTAAGACCCCGACGGGAATTTTCACGGCTTTTTCCTTTTCCATCGACGCCGCAATAAAGCTTTACTCCCGCCGTAAAAGCTGGGATCGCGTGGTGACCTAACCTCTGCCTACATGCAACCTCTCTAACGCCCGATCATACGAAATGTTTTAAAACAGAGCAGCTGCCGCCGAAAGGTGCTTCAAGATTTTATCCTTATTTATTTAACTCCCGTGTTTTTGTTAATGAACTCACAAGAATGCATTTATTCATAAATTAAATCACTATAAGTGCAAAACTGGGAAAGATTATTACTCAAACAGTATTCAATAATTTTATCAACTATGCATCTAAATTCCGGTTAAATCTTTTGGTGGTACCGAACAGGTCCGATAGTCAAAATATTCCAGTGATTGCTTAAGCAAGGATCACGGTCGAATTGGTCCGATGGTTGGTAAGCAGGTAGAGGATGGAGATACCGGAAAGTACCCTCAGCACTCCACCCCCTACACTCATTACCACAGGCCAGTTCCCATCTTGATAGTCACGATGAGCGTTACTAGTGAACAGAAAAGTGTATGGTGTTATCTATGCTGAGCGAGTAATAACTCAACTTAATCTTACCTAAGCTAACACTTATTTCTATAGTTTGTTCATGTCCCGTCAGACCAATTTGAGCTGACCACTAAGCGAACCGTCGGACCAGTGGGGAACCTACTTGAGGGATTAACACAGATCTAATGAATTCGACTACACCCAAAGATTCACCTTTGGAAGATTCCTATTTTTATATTATTCTATCACTAAACGCTATGCTAGTAACAGCTGGATTTTCACTCCACCAATCCCGTTGCAATATGCCCATCTCACGGCAGAACTGGAAACATTTTTTCTAGAGACTTCTACGCCAGTTGCTAGCGAAAGAACTACTATAGAGGTTTCACATTAACGGGAAGTTAGTTTGTGAGTCCGGACTTGTCACTGCATAGAGTGAGATGTTCTCACCTTGCTAAGAGTGGGCTAGATTATAGGACGCATGAAATACGCAGGATGGGAAGGCAGATTAACGCAAGTGAGGTCTGCGACCGCGGGAGGGGAAGTAGTACAGCATTGTACAGGATACTATTCACTACCCTGTTCACTGCACAAACATTAACAAGAGACTGTCTTAGCCGGTATCCCCTCCACACATAAACTCAACAGCTTCTACATATTTCAAAGTCACCAATCAAAATAACGTAATAGCTTGCCTAAAATCCACCGCTGTGACTTTGCCTCTGTTACTTAAAGCGGCAATGGAAGATATTCCCGGCTTCATTATTCATCAAGATCTTAATATCGATTCCTGGTAACGCCTGAAGCTATTATTTTTATACATTAAAGGAATGTTTCACAGAGTATTGTACCCTTGTTTTTAATTGATTGGAAAAGATTTTATTTGTGTCAATTTTTAAGTTCGTTGTTTACTTTAATTTATTCCATCGGTTTCGCTCACCGCTAACCTACCAGAGGCAAAGATTTCAGAGGAACGCTCTTATATCTAAGTATACTTGCATCAAACAAAAACTTTAAGAGAAACTCTCCAAACCACTGTTACGAGACTATGACAACATTTGTTAGCGACTACTGAAAAGTTACTAGTCCTCCTCGGTGCAATATAGAAGCGGATGCAAGTGACTGAAGAAGGATGTGCGTAGGATTTGGGAAAAGTGAGGTTAGACTGCAGGAACTTCTATAAAGTAAGAATTTATAAAGGTTCTAGGTAGAGCACATGTCCCGATAAGGTCGTATCCATACGTTATTACATATCTGCTATTAAAAAAGTTCTTTATCTGATTGTAGAAATAGTGGTTGTTGTTTCTAGGGGACGAGCAGATTAAAGCGGTTACGCCATGGTGGCGCCTTGAAGGAACTGTGATTAGAATTGTGGCAAGTGTGTGGATTCTTCCATGGTACAAGGACATGGAAAAGGATCGCACATGTTCTTGTTGTACATCTTCTTGAGAATATGTCACAGAGATTGTCTCAATGGATAACCTACTATTATATAGTAAGTACTAGTCACCAAATACAAGGATTTCATTCACTATTATTTCAGTTCTTATATATTGTTGTAAATATTTAGTTTACAAATGAAATGCAGACAACAATTTTCTTGTAAATATTTATTTATCAACGTACATATATCTCATGAACAAGAATATTTTATAAAACAATAACCTCGAAGCTCATCATCACACGTAAAGCTTATATAATATGTGTGTATATATATATATATATATATATATATATATATATATATATATATATATATATATATATATATATACACTATATATAGTATACACACACAAGCGTGCGCGTGTGTGTTCCTTACTCATATTATGTAACTAAACATCTACCAACATCTCCCCAACATCACAAGAAAAACAAATTACCTGTAACAGTCATTGCTTTTAATAGCAACTGCAGTCCGGGGATTCGAACGGAAATGTATCGATATGTATGTATACAGTTTGCAGAGTGTAGAACGCAGTTAACAGACATTATATCCCAATAAAACTAGACGTACAGTGTTCCTAATATCCAACATCGACCTGAATTGCCGGTGTTCACCCAACAGTTCGTACAATCGATTGTCGATACTGAATATAAAAAACCTAGTATTTTACTCAAAAACCACGTTTCGAGATAGAATTTTTATTGGCGGGATGTGCGCTATTCACCGAGGATCAGAAACGTATCAAAAATGGTTTTACGAGTAGCATAAAAGTGCAGTGTATAGTGGGCCTCCCCTACATTGCCCTCGGTAGTGGGTCGTTAAATCGGAACTTTGCACAAAGAATTGCCAGCATTAAGATGCAGCTTTGTGTGTAAGTTTATATCTGTAAAAATCCGGAACAGACCAATAGTGTTATGTTTCTAGAAGTAGTTTTATTTATCCAAAAATTCTAGTTCCATTCCATGCCGTCACTTTACAACCGATGCTTCTCGACTCAGTCGTTACGCCCTGGATACATAGATACCGCAGTTTTTTAAATATAACTACAAAACTGTAAAATTTTCTATTTTTTTCCAAGATGTACTTGAAGATTCTGTTACTGCTCACAAAGTGACAATAAAAACATGTTCCTATTCAACGCTAATATTTCTTTTATAAGAATAGTTTTCTCATGCTTCAGTCCCTACGTACTGGTATCTTTTGTTTTGTTTTTAATGTTTGAACGATTCTAATAAATTATGTTTTATAATCTACCGTTAGTAATTAACCTCTGGAAGTATAACTGAGGTAAGAGTGCTCACTTTCGAAACGAAAAAAAAACCATTGCCATCATTCACTCGTCACCTGTATAACAAATAACAATGGCGGTAGTTACTTGGGTAAACAGTCGCTTATTGGCTAATCATGACGTACCCATTTTGCACGAACCACGTCATGCATAACAGTTAGAGCTGCAGACAAAAGGCGAAGCAAACAAATACTTTATATTCAACAGATGTACCAATGCAGAAATATAGAATATTATAACAATTTCCTAGGTTTTATTCGATTCCTAGACTCATAGAAATATTTCAAATCATTTTGTTGTAAACTTTTGGGGTTTAAAGAACTTTCTTTAAAAACATGTTTGTTCTAAAGTTCTATGTTAGCTCTCAAATGTCAAGTTAGCTCTGAGTGCTATGTTAACTCTAAATTTCTATGACAGCTACAATCTACTACAGAGCTATGCTCTCTCTAAAGTGATGTCACTGTATGTTTACTCGTCGTGGCAAAAGGAATAGGTAGACCTAACCTCTCCTTATTATTCTATAGAGATATTTAAAAATTATTAAACGGATTAAGGAACGGGCGGTCATGAGCTGACCTAGCACTACTTTTACCAGCCAATCATGGCTTGTGTGGTCAGAGAAGCTCCCCTAGTTTACAGCTATTCCTTAGCTCGAGAAGTAGAATGCTATTTACTACTTACTGCAAATGAACTGCTATGAATTTAATGCCACCCCTCCAGCGTTTCAAGTAGTTCTACTATAATTACCAGGTAACGGGAAGACATCCCTCTTCACCCTTATGGAGAGTGGGTATACTTCAGGTAAGCAACCCTGCATACACGACACCATAATTGCCCTTATT
>JBAIZL010000001.1:395015725-395090725 GCA_036971475.1 Prosapia bicincta
AGTTACTATCTGGAGTACATCCGTTCATTCTGCAGTCCATAAATTTGCAGTTCCGACGTTTCGCTAGAATCTCATCCAGCATTGAAGAGGTGAACCCAAAAAATTCATGAACCCCAACAATTGTTGGGTTCACTTCGTCAATGCTGGATGAGATTCTAGCTAAACGTCGGAACTGCAAATTTATGGACTGCAGAATGAACGGATGTACTCCAGATAGTAACTATTCATCATATTTTTCCATCCGTGAATGAATACGTATCAGCATATATATATATATATATATATATATATATATATATATATATATATATATATATATATATATATATATATATATATATATATATAAGCAGAGTGTGAGATAATAGAAAGCATTGAAAAAATAAATCATTTTCATAAAAATAGTTACAATACATAGGAAAAAATTCAATTTATAAAACTTTGAAATAATTTGTTTTGTTTTCTCATTTCAAATTTTTAATAAATGCTGTCTTGCAGCTACAATGCAAGAAAGAAACAAACTATGAATAATCCCATTGTTAATTATAGAAATACAGTGGAAACGTTTTTGATATTACAATCTTCGAAAAAATACCCTGCTCAAAATAACAACTATCTACCGCTAATAAAGTTGCCTCTGAAAGTGTAATGCGGGGGAGGGAGAATGTGGCAACATTACTAAAAGGTATGTGATAAGCTCGATACTGTGATAACAGCACTACTCCCCTCGTTGTTGCCATGTTGCTCATTGCACTTTTAACCACTTCCTCACTGGCATACCCTCTTCAGCCTTCTTCCCCTGTAGGAGATATAACCTCGGCATTGTGACTTAGTGACAACGAAATCGTTTCCCCACCTTGACAGTTTCCAAGTACTCTTTTAATGTTAATTCTTCTAAATTCGAAATGGCGGAAGGAACGAGTTCTGAAGAGAAAACTATCCAGATACATTTGGATAAGGAAGTATAAAAGAGTGAATTGATAGAAGAAAAATTAATTACATCAGAAAAAAATTCGTCGACAGACTGTTGAAAAAACAAAAATTACCGGAAGGTGTAAAAAATACAATTTGGATACGTCAGATGGATGGCGAATTTTATTCGAATTGTTCCTAATCTTCACTTCAAACAGGTCACTTTGACAATAGCGACACACTCTCTACACATACTGCAATTTCTAGGAAGACATTTGGCACGGGAGTAGCGTATGCACTGAACTCGGGGGAGTAAAACGAGAGTAATAGACGTTAATCACTTTTAGTTCACGTACGATAGACAGGTGTCGCTAAGAGCACTTGGCATCAACACTAATGGCGCACGTGTCTTATGTTAGAGGCAATCTTCTCCGTTCTAAAAATGTAGATCTAATTCCCTACAAAATACTTCGTGAAGTTAATCTTTAAGTTTTAAATTTCATCCGCTTGTATTCCTTCCATCGAAGAGTGATGGTTATAAACAAGTGATGGTCAAACAAATATATTTGTTAACAAAACAAAGTCAATTCCTACTTAAGGTCATAACCTAAGTTTGAGAAACTTTAACGGAAAGTAAGGTTTGATGGTATGTGTAAATTTTTCGTAAACATTATATAGGAAAGCAAAGTGGAGAAAGATGAAGAGATGGCCTAGCCGCGATAGTAGAATGAAAACTTGAAATGTTCTTCCTGTTGAAGTCACTAAAATAACTATTTGCAAAACAATGTCATATAGATTTTATCAAAATATTTTTACCAGTGGTAATACATAACCTACCACATAACCTACAATATAAAATCAGCTGTTTTATGAAATCATATATTATTTTAAGACAAATGGGACGAAATAACTAAATTGCATATTTTATTCCTTTTGTGAAAAGTTTCTTCCATATAAGACTAAAATGACTTCACTATATTTAATCAATTAATTAATATGTGAAAAATCTTTTTTAACATCAACAGCCATCTACTAAAGGTTTTTAAAATTGTGTTTGAAATCGAGTGGATAAATTAAAGAGTATTTTAATGAACATTTGAGCAAGATATATAAAAATGAACTAATAGAAGGGATTAAGAAATAGATTTGTTTAAAATGAATTAATTAAAATAACGAAATATTGTTATAATGCATTTTAGGTACTGTCAACAAATTTTTATGTTTTACCCTCTCCCAGGAACATAACAATGTAACTTCAAAAGAATAATAAATAAAAGCAACTAAAACCTAAATGCGAAACCCCGATAGAGAGCCGGTATGAGCTCGTCCTGGAAACCTGCTCTTCTTCTACACTTATTGTTTATTATTGACTCATAACAATAACATAACTCAACAATATTGACTCATAACAATAACATAACTCAACAATATTGACTCATAACAATAAGTTGATATTAAAACTCTGTCTTATTATCTGTGCAAGCCTAAATTAGTATATTTGTAATTTGCGCTTACAAACAAATAAACCAAAAACGCAACCGTTGTTAAATGTGAACGGCAAGCTGGGGATTTTAAATAATTGAAATTAATAATTTAGTTCTATAGAAAATAATTGGCTTGCTGTCGGCCGCTAGTAGCTCTGCATGTGAAGAGATATCGAGATGACGTCACTAGCCAATCAGTAATAATTTCAGTACCCGTACCACTATTACTGTGTTCCTTTAGCAACGAACGTGTAGTGGTCACGGTTACTAAAAAATCGAATCTACTTTTATAAAATTAATCTATACATCTTCCCGCCGGCTGTCGAACTTTCCGGTAGCTAACCTGCGTATCCTTCGTAGACACTTTCCGTGCACATAGGTGTAATCGATAAAATATTTCTCTAATAACAGCTCATCATTCCCTTTATTTCTATATCACCATCTCAATTATGTATGTTACTGTTAAGCACGTATATTGATAAATCTTGATGTTTTGTAGTAAAATATAAAATCCAGCAACTCTTGATGGTAGAAATCTGAGCTATTCTTCGAACAACATTCATTTTCTACTTTTACCTTTAACAACTCGGTAAATCTTAGATATCTCTTTAGAGCCACAGTAAATATATCTAATCTAACCTTAATAGCAGGGGGCTAGGGGTGGAACCCTTCCGGGAAAATTTTGAATTTTAAACTATAGATAACATATTTTATGCTATTTTAGCATTTCAAATTCACAATTGTTTAGTTGTCAAAAAGCTGTTTTGCTAAAAACCCATCGCTATTTTATAGGTAAGAATTTTTCTGCTAAAATCAATTGGCTTGGGGGGGGGGACACGTGTCCCCTTGGCTACGCCCCTGCATAATGGACGCTCTCGATGCAAACAATAAAAAATACCCATTCTTCTATTCCCAAAACCAAAAGTTTTACTAATCGTTATTGGTATACCTAACACCTCTTAAACAATATTGATAAAACCCTGAAAAGATATATCATATTTATGAAATCCTCAAATTTACCAACTCATACTAGTAAACACTAAATTTATTGTTGTTATATGAGTTTTTACAGTAATATATAACCTATAATACAGTGTTCTATATTTATAGTTCACTGATCCTTTATAGATCCCCATTTGACGATAATATAAGCATCCCTGGGTGTGAATAGAGATGAATATAGTGGAATAGAATTTGGCGCAAGGGTGAAGCTTTACAAAACAAATATTATGTAAAGCATCGTCATAAACAATTGAAACAAAAGTAAATAAAAATTACAAATGAAACATTTAAAAGTATTAAAATTTAAAACAAACAACTAATGACAATATGATTTGCAGTAATAGAGATACGTTGTGAATTAATCGAAACGTACAATCGATAATAAATTATCAAGGAATGAAATTAAAGCAAAGAGATAAAGATAAGCAACAGGTTCTTAAACGAGAGAGAAAAAGAGAGAGAGAGGGGGGGGGAGAAAGAGAGAGGAAAGATAATTAAAACAAAAACCCATAAACTTAAAACACTTCTTTCGATTCCTACATTCCTATTTAGATAAGCGGTCATGTCGTTATGTACGGTCGATAAAAAACTGTTTTGCCTTGTGGTAGTTACTTTTTGTACCGCCAGGGGCGTGCATCCTTAATCTAGCTGTAATTTGTTTCTGCCATCGTTGTGCAAGCTACAGATGCTATCGGAAGTACAGCTATCATCTTGTGACTGTATGCATAACGCTCAGTATGCATACACTTTAATGGGCGGCTAATACAATTTAGTTTCAGTTGTTGAATGTTTAGCAAGAGTTAGTCCACCATTACATAATAGTAGAGAATGAAATCTTACAGGAGACATGGTCAAACGTTTTAAAATGTTAAAAGTGTAAATGTTTATGTTTTTTGTGAACTATTTTTAAATTACCTTCTATTAATACACTCTCTCCTTATATATATATATATATATATATATATATATATATATCTTGTAACAATTTTCAAACGTTTTTTTACCTGTAGTGGATGACAATTGATTAGGGATGGGCCGATTCCGATTCTCGATTCCAGGAATCGTCGATTCTAGGTGGTATCGAGGAATCGTCGATACTCGATTCTTCATCATAAAAGTGTCGATTCCGATTCCACACGATTCCGAATATTTATAAAAATACGCGTCGGACCAACTGGCCCAACATAGTTTTTTCCTACCGTAAATGAAACGTAAATAAACTCCGTCGGACCAATTTACCCCACATTGTTTTTGATTTAATTAAATTTTATTATCTGTGCAACACTGTTTTGATATTTTTTGTGTTTTGTGTTAGCAAGAAACAACAAAACCATAATTTCATTGTCCCGGCTACCCAAATAATAAACAGACTGGTGATAAAAGTGTTTTTGCGCCTATCACTAAGACACGTAAACGTGTCACATGTGATTGATTTGTGAGTTTATAAATATTTTGAATATAGAACTAAAGTGTAATATATTCTCTCTCTGATAAGTAATGCTACAGGTCCAGTAAATACTATCCAAGATTCATATTAAGTAAAAGTTTTAACACCAAATAATTTACTTGTTAAGGAATTTACGTTATAATTTACTTCCTAGTAAGGATGTATCAATGTTTGTACTTAACTTTCACAAAGTCCGTTTTTAAGGATTATTTTACAACTAAATATTTAGTCAATATTTCCGACTTACTTTTAAGGTTTTATGAAATTTTAAAAACAGTAGTGAAAATCATTACAATACGTTATAACAAATATGTGTGTCGGCCCGTAACTACGGACAAAAAGCTCTTAGATTAACATCATGTTTTTAATCCCGTCGGCGTTTATCTATCAAACAAAAACCATCGTAAATACATCTGTAAGTAGTGTGAAGCTTGTTGTTAAATACTGTGCCTTAATTTTTCCAAAAGTAGCAACACCAGCTGAGTAGTACTAATAAACATAAAGCGTTAAGAGGCCCGACGGTATTCAGTTCAGGGTACTGGCCGTCGCGTCAATTCAATGACGGTTAACAGAAACTGACGGTGGAAAACCACATAATATATCAAGTATGAAAAAGCACTTAAACAACATATATTTTGCCCAAATTTATCAACAAAAAAGATCTATACTTGAAGAAACTTTATCCTCAGACACAGGGCCTACAAGTGATAGTTGGTTAAAAATCAACTGGGATTGAGTAATAAATACAAAATAGGCCTGAATCAGTTGCACTTGTTCCAGACACCTGCAGAAAAAAAAGGTCCCACCAGATGTGGAGAAGATATGCCCCACTAATACAGAATGTTGGGGAAGAAAGTACCCCAGGGGTATTGACAGTAGAAGAAGAAGTAAACAATTATCTGGGGGAACCATTAGCCAGTCCAGATTGTGATGTTGGGAAGTATTTGGCAGTACAAAGTGCCAAATACCCTCATTTAAATGCAATGGCAATAAAATACCTGTCTGCCCACTCACGACAGTGTTTTCTGAAAAACCTTTCTCAACTTCAGGAGCTATATGTGACTAGCGATGAAACTAGCTTGACCCACAACGTGTTCAAATGCTTGTGTTTTTGAACAGAAATGTACATTACCTGCCAGACTTTTAAATATTAAAAACTATCCTATTTGTATTAATTTTTTACTTTTTATGTTGTTCGTTTGTTTTTAATTTTTGTTTTGTTTTGAGAGACAATGTAAATAGGCTTAGGAATTTTTTCAAACATCATAAAATAAGTAAAGTTCACATTTTTAACTTTAAAATAAGTCATTACTTTAATCTTGTTTAATCTATGTTTTTATGTTTAAAAAAATTCCAATTGATAAATCAAGGTTGAAGGTTTTGTGTAGCCTATTACATTAAAACAGAACTTTTAAAAGGTTTTGCCATATGACCAAGATGTTAACTAAATTAATTATTAGAGAACTAGAATGTAAGCTAATATAACTTGAAAGAATCGAGAATCGAACGGAAAATTTTAGAATCGGAATCGGAATCGAAAATTTTAGGAATCGACCCATCCCTACAATTGATGTTAATACAGTTTTTTTAAATATTCATTCAATAATTATTTTTATAAAAATTTTGGGCTTCAGCCGGATTTGAACTGTGAATCTTTATGTTCAAGGTTTAATGCGCTTTTTAGCACTGCGTCAATTTCCAATAACAAGAATTTAGAAAGACGCCTAAAAAAAGTATATGAGTTATTTCCACCATCTGGTTGTCCATGAAACTTCCATAGTACAACCTTAAACTGTCGTTACGGTTACTACAAAATATAATAAATAGTGCTGTAAGGCAACACACACACACACACACACACACCCACCACACACACATTCATATATACATATAACAAACGGCATGTTACGGTCGTTAAATAAATGCCTGCCTTTTGAATACAGGTTTTATGCTCACGGACTACAGAAAAACAAACACATCTTGTTAATTACTTGTTACTTTGTTTTAATTTTCAGATTTCCCCCTTAAATTGCACTTTTACACAGACAAAAACGTTAAAATCGTCGACAATCGGAAGTGGAATCGGTCGGAAACACTTTGGAACCGTTGAACCAAAAAATTAATAAAGCGAGACGAAAGGTTTCAGCTGAAACGCTGGGAATTTAATAACCACGCCGGGGAAGGGGTCTCACAGGACCTTGTTTATTACATTTAATTTTATACTTACAAAGGACGTATTTCAAAACGTCTGACACAAACATTGTTTATAAAATGTGCGCCCGTAACTAAAGACCTAATTGACCTATGACGTTTCCGAGCCCACGGGGTTAAACTTTTCAACGCTTCACAGTTTAATATTTACGCGGAGTGCGCAACGCTGTCGGTGTTTATCTTTCTTTTAGCGTCTTCACTTGGGAACGAAAAGTTGATTTTTCTCCCGTTTAGTTAGTTGTGGTGTGTTTTATAAATTTAGAACTAATTTTGAAAGGTGATAATAAAATAAAAAAATCACTCAAAAACTTTATTAAGTAAATTGGGCTTTCTAAGATTCTTTAGTTTTAAGGCGATGTACTTTTATCACGAAGAATAGGGTTTTCATAATTGTGTAGGAATACATTAGGAATATAAAACCCCTGGGTACAAAGTATAGGAGAGATGTGAGATCACAGGAGCGGGGTCACGTATCTAAAATAGACTTCCTCCTCCGGGGTCATACCCGTTTTACCCTTTATAAGCAGGGTCAATTAAAAAGGTAGAAATACTTTGTACTAATGGTCCCCTGAATAGGGAATAACCGGGACGTATAAACAGGATCGTATGCCTGAAATAAACCTGACATCAACCGGGATAAACCTGTGTCTACTTAGTTCTAGGGAGAATGATGTAAGTAAGGTTATTAAAAATATGAGAACAACAATAAACAAATAATATAAACAAAAAATACTTTAAGTCAATTCCTACCTTGGTCAACAAAATGTTTTTAAATTTTAGACACTTTTTATTACATAATTACAATTAATATAAATAAAGTATCATAACCAATGCGTTAGAACAGCTGTTCCACCACATAACCTACAACACAAAATCAGCTGTTTCATGAAATTATAAATTACCACTTATTTTAAGCCCATTGGGACGGAACGTATATATTGCATACCTTGCCCCTTAGTGAAAAGTTGTACTCTAATATAAAACTAAAATGAATTCATTATTAAATTTAATTGATGAATTATTGTTTACTAAAACTGTTTTTACAACAAAATGTATTTCACCTTGAGTGGATGAATAAAATATAAAGTATTTTATTACCGATTGAAAATTTAATAAAACAAGACATATAAGCCTAAAGGGAGAGTGTGAACTAGTAGAAGGTATTGGTAAAAATGTGGACGAACAATGCCTAGACAGAACAATTTTTAATTCTTTCGAAAGAACCAATAAATATAAAGGAGTATTTAGACACCTAAAATTCAGAATGTGAATCCACTACCCCCAAGGAATCCACATCAAGTGAAACCTCACTTCAAACTAGTCAGTCCAGACTCGGCGGCTATCGTCGATCCCAAACACTAAAAGTGATCCAATGACCTTCCTGTGCTGCTCAAATTGGTCAACGGACCGCTACTGGAACCAGACTAGTGTTTCCACCACAGCCTACGGGACAACTTTTCCAGAACACTTCCCGCCACGGAAGGAAGCGAGTAACATGTGACAATGCTCGTTTAAACACGGTATATTTGTCAAATCCTGTTGTCATGGAAACGGTATGTATTAGATTGTCTCAGATCATGGCTTGCAAAGCGACTTTATATTTTTTACAATTAATTCCACTTGTGTGCTTTCAGTTGTGAATTTTTATAAATCTCACGCTCACAGGGAACAATGAAGTTTGTCTTATTTTCTCAAAACCATTAAACATTCTATCAAAATACAAATTTGTTCCAATATACTAAAGAGAGATACAATTTTTATTTACTTAAACAGAAAAACCACAATATTTCAGATGTACCAGAAAAATCCTGGAATTAGTTAACCAAATCAGTGCGTTAATGAATACCTTCTACACTAGGCCACATTCTTCTTATAAATATTTTGTTAAAATTTTTAATCCTAAATAAAATAGTTTTTATTTAGGATTAAAAATTTTGTTCAAGTTCAAATATTGTTTTAAGCTTTTAGTGGACAACTCTTGATGTTAATACAGTTTTTTTCCAGATATTAATTCATTAATTAAATTTAATGAATTAGTTTTAGTTTTATATGGGAGAAAAACTTACAAAAGGGGCAAAGTATGCAATATAGTTAATTAGTCCCATTTGGCTTAAAATAAGTGATACATATGTTTTCATAGAACAGCTGATTTCATGTTATAGGTTACGTGGCAGAACAACTGTTTTATCGCCTAGGCTATGATACTTTATATTAATTGTAATTATTTAATAAAAAGTAACCAAGATCAAATTTGTTTGTGTTAACCTATGTAGTAATTGACTTTAACATTTTTTGTTTCGTTTATATATCTTGTTTTATACATAGCCTACTCTTTGGTTATAGTTATCGGCGTTTTATCTTCTCAATCCATACTATAAAAATATTAAAATGCTGTTCCTGCTGCCAAAGTCAATTCGTTTCACGCCTTGAAGCTTTTTAAAAATATTTTAAACCCTAAAAAAAGATTTTATATATGGCTATTACACTGCCTGAAAAGATATTTTACAGTTGAATCAAACGGATTTATAACGCTTCAATTTATAATTCATTGCCCGTAAAGGAAATCGAAGTCCAACACTGATATAGCTCTGTACCAAACACCTGCTGGGAAACCTAACGTAACCTTTCGAACAATACTTCCGTTGGATTGTTACTAAACGCATTCAATAAGCAATAAAATCCAGCTCCAATTGTGCTTAGGCTAATCCGTTAGCCAGCATGATGCGGGTCGTAAAGGATTTCATTGGAATGCTGTCGCTAAAAGAATCCAGGAAGAATTTAATCAGCAGGTAATTAAACGAGAGAAATCTGTCTCAAGTCGCGCGCTTTAAACGCAATGTAATTGAGCAATTTAGGGAGCGTCGTGCTTTGACTAAAGGCGTTATTGCTTTCCGAGTAAATATTTTTCTTAAAAGCCTCTTCTCCCTTGAAACTAGGCGTATTTAAACTAAAAAATATCGATTCAGGTGTTGGTAAAACAATGCTTCTTGAATAACTATCGATCCTGAATGTTTTCATTAAAATATTTTTAATAACATAGGGAATAAACTATACAGGTTTTATTTTGAAGACAATAAAGAAGGAGGGCACCTCTATTAAAATTTTTACTTTTGCTGTGTGCTAAGGGCGTTTTCATGAAGTATGACGCTTATCTGTCACAAAGAAGAAATATTACGAGCACTTATTCAAACAGTTTCATCCCTTAGGGAATGAACTGATCCCCCCTGCACTTTCTTTTTCATTCTCTACAATCTTACACATCTCCCTCTCTTACTTCCTCCCCCTTCTTGGTTTTCTCCTGGATCTTCCTTTAGTCATTTTGAAGTAATACATAACATTAAGTATTATGTATGTTGGTTATTATGAAAAGAAAGTGGGTGCTGGGGCTCGACCTAGGTAGATTCTAGCCCATTCAAAAGGAATCTCTACTAACATTTTCTCTTTATTTAATGCTATAACTATGGCTATTGTAATTGTAATGTCAAATAATATTGTACATTATACACAAACACATCAATAAATTCAATCACTATAAATGCGGCAAAAAATTTTTGTTTGCAAACTCAATAAATCTATGGTCAGTCCTGGTCGGACATATTTACAGAAGGACAGGTTATGTCAACTTAAATAGATTTTTGGAAGAGTTTAGTCAGAGTTTCGAGACGGATGGGATAATAAAAGAAAGCGTTTGAGAGATGATGGAAGTTGGAAGTGACATCTTACAAATAAATCTATGAAAAACAACAATTCTTTTACTCTCTTGTGGTAATATAGTACTTGTGGTTAGCCACAGTAATATTTTATTAACCTTATGTAAATTTCGGATGGACAGTAACCATCCTCAGAAGCAACACACAACATAATGATTGTTATGTATTTTGTTTCCTCTAAGAATGGTAGATTTGCAATAGCAATGTACATAAAATTTATAAAAACATTATTGTGGTTAGAAGTAGATTTTGTGTTATTTACTATACATCTGTGTTCATCACAGTTTGTTGCGAAATAATATAACAAATTTGGTACAAATAATACAACATCGTTCATTTGTAATATGTTGTTCTAATAGTTTAAATGTTAAACTGGACCATTGCGTCGCTTAAACAAGTTATTACGGAAATCGCAGTAAAAAATCATCACAAAGAATCGACTGAATGTAGTTGTAGCCTCAGATTAGAAGCTGAGAACAAACTTGCAAGATCCTCCAGCCTAGAGTTCCAGTTTCTACCTCATCCTGGTGATAGTTCCCTGTTTACCTTTACCATAGTTATATATTAATCTATAAGTACCGTATGCGGCAAAATAAACAGTACTGAAACAGTTGTAAGATTTTATTTTATTTCATACATGTAAAACAAAAAGAAGCTAAATCGGTAAATGTTCTGTATGAGCCCCGGCTCTCGACGTTGACTTACAAATATATAATACTGTTATATATACCAATAAATTGGGGTACAAAACGCTATACATACTTCGTTAGTTAATGACATAATTAGACAAAATGTAGCACCTGTTCAACAGGCGGTTGAAATGACTCTCTTCTTGCGTACTGCCAGGTCGTCAGGTATAGCGTGACCGATGAAATACGCAGGAGGGGAAGACAGACGCCAGTGGGGACACTGTGGGAGGGGAAGCTACGTAGCATTTCACACTATTCACTGCACGAACGTTAAGAGATTGTCTCGGTAGCTACGTCCAACACACATTAACTGAAATATAGCCGCGGGACATAGCAAGAGACGTAGCCGATGCCCAGTTCCCTAATTGACATTTATTGTGGTGGCGAGCCCCCTGAATCGGTGTTTGTCGAACCTCGTTGCTATACGTATCGGTGCAACAACCCCTGCTTCTTGTTTCCCACTATACTTAGATGCGAGAGAAAGGTAGACAGCTGTCTACCTCCCCTCCTGCGCTTCTCAAATCTCTTGTAATGTCTCGTAAATTATACGTGTCAAGGTTACCAATCAGACTAAACCCAACGACCAGTATTTACCTATATAAATTTTATCTCATTGTAGGTAAATAAAAAGGAAGGGTTAATATCATTACCATTTATAACCTAACCCCGCGTTAATTACACTTCTTAAAATGGATATGGTGATTCATAAACACATCACAGATTAGCGTTATAAAATGCACACAAAAATGAATGAATCTGTGTAATCACCAAAACTGGAAGTACGTAAAACTTGTTTTACAATGTTACATTCCTTGGATGCTTTCGCAAATGGTTGAATTACTCTCGTTTTTATTGCACTGTTAGTCCCTACTTAATTCTCAATATAGTAAAGTGGATGTCTTTAAAATGTTGGATGGTGTTAAAGAATTCAAGACAGGAATTTTTATCTTGTGATTCAGACACAAGTATTCAAATAACGACAACTGGGGGAAAATATCGCTTCACCATTCTTGTAAATCCGCTGCCACCGTCAATGAAGACTAAAGTTGCTAATCGATTACTTAAGAGCGCTAATCCTAAATGTAAGTAATTTTCTCTCAACGTATGTAGATTACATTAATGCCATTATCAGCGTCTCATGGCGTTTTAGTGAATTAGAAACCTACCCAGGCACTTAGAGAGGGGGGTAGATTAATGGTTCAGGGTTTGATTTTGAGGGAAAGCCCTACAGTGTATCGAACGATAAAGAGGTGCCTACAGTATACACAATCCCCTCTATAGGTACAAGAAGATTCAACATTTAGAAGAAAAAGATATCTAAAATTAGAAGATGTCTTCAAAGATTTAAAATTTAGAAGATATATGAGAAGTAGATTCAAAATTTAGAATGTGTCTAAGAAGATTTAAATTTCAGAAGATATCTCAGTATTTACAATTTAAAAGATATATTAGAAAATTTAAAATTTAGGAAACAACGCCATCATTATTTTAAAAAAAACTCTACAAAATTAATAAATTAATTATACAATGTAATGCAAATTTCAAATATTTATTTTTCATTGTAGTATTATATGGTTAAAGTAAGGAAGGACATAGTGAGAGACTTTTTCTGTATGGGTGCTTTAGGGTCATATTACCCCATTAACCAACATCCACCATTTGGTGACCTTGCAGGAATGTCTCAATATAGGCTTCGTTACAGTCGTTCCATTTAGCACCCCCACTAGCTCTTACATGTCTATTCCCATTCTTATATCCATTTATCAAAAATATCTCATCTAGCATAAAACTTTAACCTCTTTTATGATCTGCTGGAGCGAAAATTTGAGAATGTATACAAAAATGCCACCGTCACATTAATTTGTACACGATAATATTCTCTTCGTTTTCCCACATCGCTTTGGTCCCCAAGTGTCGGACATGATCTTGTGAATTCCACCTGACCACAAAGTTTACGGCAGTCTTCTTTTACGCCGTTTCCTTCGTGTCCACAGCACAACTTGTTTCGCAAATCTTCCGACTGGCATACTTCAGTAGTCAAAAAGACCGTAAAAGAATTGTTGTTTTTTCATAGATTTATTTGTAAGATGTCACTTCCAACCTCCATCATCTCTCAAACGCATTCTTTTATTATCCCATCCATCTCGAAACTCTGACTAACCTCTTCCAAATATCTATTTTAGTTGACATACGTTCTCCCTCTGAAAACTCGTCTGACCAGGACTGTTAAAGATTTTTGCTTGAGTTTGTAACAAATTTCTTTTGCCGCGTTTAAAGTGGTTGAATTTATTGATTTTCTGTATAAAATTTTCTAGATTTCATAGTAGCTTCAATAAGCTTCTCCCCCTCCCCACACAAACAGACACACGTGCGCGCGCGCTCTTACGTACGTTCAGGACGTTTTACACCTTCTGATTTTCCATTACGCATTTACCTCTGTTTTTTCAGAGGTTTTCAAATCCTAATTTTCTTATTTCTGTGTTTATACCTTTTTTCCAACTTTTGCTGAATTGACCTCCTCCTCCTTCTCTCTTCCCTATGTCTTCTTGTGTCCACTTCAGTGCTTGTACAGATAGGTCTTCACTCTTTTTCTGAGTATGTGCGTACCTTATTAGTTGATTGACGTTGAATGTCGACTATTACTGTGTGTTGTTCATACTTTTTCTGGTTCTGTCGTTTTTTTAAATTTTCTTCAGTCTCAATTTTTCTGCAAAGCAGCTCCAAAATTCAATGCCAGTTGCTTCTAGTACCTATTGTGATTAGAAACTGCATGTATAGGAAATGAAACTAGTTTTATCCCAACACAAGACAATAAGCATTCGAGTTTGTTGGATATAGGTTAAATACTTAAACCGCCATTTTGAATACTTTACAACAAATTATTATAAAATATGACCCAAGAAAAAATGCATAAGCCAATAAGTGTTGTCACATCGTAGCCCTCGCTAGATAACACCCCGACAATTACGTGGCAGACAGGTGCTGGCACATAAAATTAATTTGTTCCGCGAAATGGAACGCAAAGCTGTCCTGGAAAAGCACGTTTACCTCTATAAATCTGCAGCATTCGATATTCGCGCCACGCCTGCAACTCCCACTCGCCAGTAAATAAGCCACTCACCTGCGAACACAAATTAATTCACATTAGTATTCAATTATAATAAAATAAACTACTCGAAAATGTGTGTTCCAGTGAATTGGAAGTAATTTCAAGCCTGAAACAACATACACGCTTCATTAATATAAATTTGTAAAATTATATTAAATACTTACTGTTGATTAAAAACAAAATACAATAATAAAATAATTTTAGGGGAGGAAAATAGGGATGATAAATGAAATGATGTTAAAATACTACTATAAAAATATTATTGAGCTAGTCATGCGCTTGGGGATCCCAACATATCCCAATAAGCCCGCACTGTGGAAGATGTAAGGAACTTATATGGCTCATATCTCTATATGGCTGCAGCTTCACATCCCTGGTTAATACCTACTCTATATTGGGAACAAAGAACGATGTCTGCCCGTTCTACCTGCAGTGGAATTGATGTGGAAAAGGCAACAATTGATAGCGTGAGTAGGACCGGTTTCACTATAAGAGGGGTGGCGTATAAATGATATTTTTTTTGTCGACAATAGGCTACTCCTTTACTAAAAAGCTAAGAATTTTCATTTCACAAATTTCAAAAATTAAAAACTTTTAAGAAGTTAGGGTCAAGTACTACGAAAGTAGGGTGAATCGACCGTTTGGGCGCACTCTATGGACAATTAATACAAGAGTAGCACTCGTTTGGGAACACTCTATGAAGCCAACATAGAAGTAGTTGTATACGCGTTAAGTAGGAACAAGTAATACAAGAGTAGCACTCGTTTGGGCGCACTCTATGGACAATTAATACAAGAGTAGCACTCGTTTGGGAACACTCTATGAAGCCAACATAGAGGTAGTTGTACACGCGTTAAGTAGGGACAAGTAATACAAGAGTAGCACTCGTTTGGGCGCACTCTATGAAGCCAACATAGAGGTAGTTGTACACGCGTTAAGTATGGACAAGTAATACAAGAGTAGCACTCGTTTGGGCGCACTCTATGAAGCCAACATAGACGTAGTTGTACACGCGTTAAATAGGAACAAGTAATACAAGAGTAGCACTCGTTTGGGCGCACTCTATGAAGCCAACATAAAAGTAGTTGTACACGCGTTAAGTAGGGACAAGTAATACAAGAGTAGCACTCGTTTGGGCGCACTCTATGAAGCCAACATCGCGTAGAATTAGTTGTACACGCGTTATTAGGGACAATTAATACAAGAGTAGCATTCGTTTGGGAACACTCTATGAAGCCAACATAGAAGTAGTTGTACACGCGTTAAGTAGGAACAAGTAATACAAGAGTAGCACTCGTTTGGGCGCACTCTATGAAGCCAACATAGAGGTAGTTGTACACGCGTTAATTAGGGACAAGTAATTCAATAGTAGCACTCGTTTGGGCGCACTCTATGAAGCCAACATAGAGGTACAGGTAGGTGTACAGCCGTGTGCCGTTCTTGCCAATTTTTCCTACTTTTTATTCCATTTTCTACGCGACAATTACCATTATGATTCCTGTCATTATCTTTCGATTATGCTTGGAAATTAAATAACATGGTACATGGACCATAGATTCTGAATTTTTCAATCGTGATGGGGGAACTAACTTTAGCCGCGCGTGAAACGGAGGTATCTCGAGAGCCTGGGCAGGTTTTAGGGGCCCAGAATAGGTTAACAAGAGATATAACTAATCCAGATACCTGGCCATCGTGAAACGGAAGTGTCTCGAGAGCCTGGGCAGGTTTTAGGGGCCCAGAATAGGTTAACAAGAGATATAACTAATCCAGATACCTGGCCAAGACGCTGAATTTTGAAACGGAAACGAAAGCAACCGTAAAGCTAAAACGTCAGCGTAAATATTCACTAAAAAGTAACGAGTAAGGAAAGAACATAATTAGATGCTCCAACAAACCGTAGATAGCCGTCGGAACGGTTATAAAATCTTACTTCAGAACGTTTTTGTTGGCGCATTGTTTCACTCCTGGAACCTGCAAAGCTTCTTCGCGTACGCGTATTGTATGCAAATTAGACCGTTTAAGATAGACATCAACTCGGTTTTAAAAAGTTCCCAATTTCAAAAGGTCCAAAGTGATTAAAAACGGGTCTCAGATTGTGCGTCTGTGTTAAGACTACCGATGACCGACCGCACCAATGTAACGAGTTCGACATCAACAAGCTAGGCCGATGGTTTGACGTAACGATTGGGTTTGCCCTTGTTTGTTGGACGAGTTACTTTATAGTGATAGATGCAATCTTTAAGAGCTCGCCGCTACCGGGCAAAGGATAACGACTCGGAGCAGCTCTTTCAATTTCCCTTTGTTTCTTTTTGAACATCCAAGCTCAGTGTATGACGTAATGGCGACCACATTTAGTCACTTCAAGTAAAAATGTCAGGTGTGATACGTACACTGGAAATAATTGAATTAGAAAAGAAGGCAAACGATATTTGTAAATATTTGTTCTAAAACAAGTCTTTATAACGTAGTGAAAAAAAGGTAAACGTGCCGAAGACATATTAAGCGACTGTCAGAACTAGGGATTAGCATCTTGTCCTTGGCAAGCCACAAATTGCTAAAATAAGGGTAAAACTAGGGACTTTAACATAACTGTGTTTAAAGAGTTTTTGTGTCCGTGTCTAGCCCCAACTAGTATCACCATAGAGAATTCTCTAATAATATGTTTAACACAAGGAATAACTACCTGGTCCTCAAAAAAAAAAAAGAACTCAAGTTCTTTTTTCATCAGCGACATTGAACATAAGAGACACTATTCCTGACTGCGAACCTACCTAGCGTTAATATCCTCGCAATCTCCTGACCTCCGGTCCATCTGCGACACCTGTAGATGTGACTACACCCGACTGCGAACCTGCAAAGCGTTAATATCCTCAAAATTCTTCTGATCTACGGTCCATCTGCGACACCTATAGAAGTCACTAAACCCGACTGAGAACCTACTCAGCGTTAATATCCTTGAAATTCTTCTGACCTACGGCCAATCTGCGACACCTGTAGATGTCACTAAACCCGACTGCGAACCTGCAAAGCGTTAATATCCTCGAAATTCGTCTGACCGATAGTCCATCTGCAACACCTATAGATGTCACTAAACCAGACTGCGAACCTGCCCAGCGTTAATATCCTCGCAATTCTCCTGACCTCCGGTCTATCTGCGGCGCCTGTCGATGTCGACGTAAATCGTGAACGCAGACGAACTGTTGTAATTGAATAACGTGAAACGACGAGAACCGCGAGGAGTCCGTGACGTCACGGCACATAAAGCGAACACGGCGCGTTTCATCCGTGAAATTCCAATTACAGGTCGAATCAACTTGTCTAGTTTGGAGTGCTCGAACAGATGTTCGCGACTAACAGGGTACACGAGAGTACGCTATCCGTAAACATAACTGGAAGAAAAATCCTGTTGAAGTTTCGGGAACTGTTGGAGAAACTTGGAAGCTCCATATATCCATAAGCCAAGTAGAAATAAGAGTAACAACAGGTACGAAAGAGAGTATGTTTTCCAAGTATTAATTGAACTGGCTTTTGAGTTAAGGTTATAAATAAATAAGGTTAAAAATGTGAAAAATGTCTAATGAAATACATAGGTCAATCTAAAAGAAGCATACAAATTACAAATTAGAGCAAAAGAACATTTTTCCCATTTAAATTATAACAGATCAGAAAAATCAGCCATGGCGAAGCACTGTTTAGATATGAACAAGATATTTAAAAGTCATGACATACCCTTTATGAATAATGTACTAAGGTTTAAAGAATTAGATAGTTAGGAAACCTGATTCATAAAAAAAATTTAACTAGTAATATAAACAAAGTCAATTCCTACTTAGATAAAGAAAGAAAATTTTATATTATTTAGTTTTTACTAAATAATTACAATTATCCCTTTTTTTTAAAACCTTTTGTCCCATATAAAACTAAAATTAATTAAAGAATTATTTCATGAGAAAACGTATTACAACTAAGGGTAAAACTAAAATTAATTAAAGAATTATTTCATGAGAAAACGTATTACAACTAAGGGTAAAACTAAAATTAATTAAAGAATTATTTCATGAGAAAACGTATTACAACTAAGGGTAAAACTAAAATTAATTAAAGAATTATTTCATGAGAAAACGTATTACAACTAAGGGTAAAACTAAAATTAATTAAAGAATTATTTCATGAGAAAACGTATTACAACTAAGGGTAACACTAAAATTAATTAAAGAATTATTTCATGAGAAAACGTATTACAACTAAGGGTAAAACTAAAATTAATTAAAGAATTATTTCATGAGAAAACGTATTACAACTAAGGGTAAAACTAAAATTAATTAAAGAATTATTTCATGAGAAAACGTATTACAACTAAGGGTAAAACTAAAATTAATTAAAGAATTATTTCATGAGAAAACGTATTACAACTAAGGGTAAAACTAAAATTAATTAAAGAATTATTTCATGAGAAAACGTATTACAACTAAGGGTAAAACTAAAATTAATTAAAGAATTATTTCATGAGAAAACGTATTACAACTAAGGGTAAAACTAAAATTAATTAAAGAATTATTTCATGAGAAAACGTATTACAACTAAGGGTAAAACTAAAATTAATTAAAGAATTATTTCATGAGAAAACGTATTACAACTAAGGGTAAAACTAAAACTAATTAAAGAATTATTTCATGAGAAAACGTATTACAACTAAGGGTAAAACTAAAATTAATTAAAGAATTATTTCATGAGAAAACGTATTACAACTAAGGGTAAAACTAAAATTAATTAAAGAATTATTTCATGAGAAAACGTATTACAACTAAGGGTAAAACTAAAATTAATTAAAGAATTATTTCATGAGAAAACGTATTACAACTAAAGGTAATCCACTAAAAGTTTATAAGAATATATTTTAAATCGAGTGTATGAATAAAAAGTAATTTGTTAACGACTGAAAATTTGAACGATATATATATATATATATATATATATATATATATATATATATATATATATATATAAGGTTAGTGTGAACTAATAGAAGGCACTGCACAATATAATTATACGTAATGAATTAGGGTTAATTCGAAATTCGACATTAATTTAATAAAAATAAGAAAATTATTTTCTTTAATTATTATTGTGTACTATTTAATTATTATTGTTTTCACATAAATAATATTTTTTTAAATGTAATGGTTATGCTTGTACTTGAGTTCATGTAAACATTGTTTTATTGTAAAAATTTTTATGTAAGCCCAGACGTGAATGTAAATCTGGCCGCGCCCAGATCCGGTACTAACCTTTATCTACAAACAAGACGTGCTTTGCGTCACCTGTTTTGTTGCAGTTGTAAGTTTGTAGTAGTGTCACTGATGATGATGACATTAGTCACTGAAACGCGTATGACAATACAAGATGTTTTGTGGGCTCGTGTGGAGTTTATTGTTTAGAAGGTTTTTATTATTTTTCAAGCTTATGGATTTTAATAACGATATGCTGTGCGAACATTTCAGAAAAACTGAGGACGACCCTCGGACGAAATGTGCAAAATAAAAAAACATATATGTGTGGAATTAACTATGGTGCATTAAGTGTTTGGTCAGTGGCGAACACTGGCTATGACGTTACGATGCACTGGGTCGTACTGGTTTTATTTAATACTTTAGCAGATGGGAATTCTAACCATCGATGCAAGTTATAGAACCAAAATGTCGCCTCCAGCCGAGCTCATCATATGAATTTTTCCTTGAACTTTCAGCTGAGGCGTGCTATATATTTTAGTGTTTCAAGAGACGACCTTGAATATTGCAGCTTCCTTAAGAAACTTTTCGTATTATAATCGTTGTTCATATGTCTCCCACCAAATTTGATGAATTCTGTTTTTATTGGTGACATAATATTCACAGCACGAATTATGGCTCAATAACAATCAAGAAATTAATATTAACAAATAAAATACAAATTAATTTATAAGATAAACTTTCCTTATTAATTGTTTGTATTACAAACTATTTACCCATTCAAATAGTAATATAATCGCCTCTTATGAAATGAAAATTATTTAATATTTACAAAGTTTTAAGGTTTATAATAAACAGCTATTGCCAGTGGTGAAGTAATCGAGTTTATATCGAAAATTAAATTTGAAACCGATATAATCTCTAAATGAAGAAAAACCAGGTGTTACATGGAATCAGCTGTTAGGAGAATCTGACACTTCAGATGCAAAATTTTCAATTCCTTCTATTAGTTCACTCTCTCTCTCTCTCTCTCTCTCTCTCTCTCTATATATATATATATATATATATATATATATATATATATATATATATATATATATATATAAATATAAATATATATATATATATATATATATATATATATATATGTGTGTGTGTGTGTGTGTGTGTGTGTGTGTGTGTGTGTGTGTGTGTGTGTGTGTGTGTGTGTGTGTGTGTGTGTGTGTGTGTGTGTGTGTGCGTGCGTGTGTATGTGTATATATCTTGTTCAAATTTTCAATCATTAATAAAATACTTTTTATTCAACCACTCAAGTTCAAATACATTTTTTAAAATTTGCGGTGGATGACAGTTGATGTTAATACAGTTTTTCAAAGATTAATTCAATAATTAAATTTAATGATAAATAAAAGACATTCCCAAGACTCACAAATTAATCATTTATTGACTCATACTCGTTTCAATGACAAACTCATCATCATCATCATCATCGAAGAGTGCTGCTTCTACAAACTCTAACTTACAACTATTCTTTAGAATACAACTAAAGTTGTAAGTTAGAGTTTGTAGTAGCAACACTCACTGATAAAGATGGCTTTGTCTTTGAAACTCGTATGAGTAAATAAATGATTAGTTTGTGAGTCTTGTGTATGTCTTTTATTTGTTTTATCATAACCTCACAAGTTAAGCTCAAAGAACAATTTTACAAATATAATTAATTAATTTTAGTTTTATATTGTAAAACACTTTTCCCAAAAGGGGCAAGGTAAAAGAACAGCTGTTTTAACGCATAGTTTATGTTACTTTATTTACATTAATTGTATTTATTAAAAACTAACTGAAATAATATATTTTTGTTTGTATTGCTTGTTCTGTTACAAAAACAGAACGATGCTGATTAGGACACGTTTTCACTACAAAACGTTTACGGTTGCTGGATGACGTGATCCATGTAACGAGAACGGTTTTCTACCGGAAACGGCAACGATGCTGATTAGGACACGTTTTCACTACAAAACGTTTACGGTTGCTGGATGACGTGATCCATGTAACGAGAACGGTTTTCTACCGGAAACGGCAACGATGCTGTTTGGCTCGAGCTTTGCACAGTAAATGACATTTTTATGGAAAGCCAACACGAACGCTGCGTGACAGGTACAATACTGTGTTAAAGTTATAAACAACACCAGGTGACTGAAATAGAATGAAATAGCGTTATAAGTGCAATAGCGTGTCGCCAGAGAAACTGAAAGCAGGCTTCCCGTTAACGATTATAAGTTTCGTTAACTGCAAACAAAGTCCTCCTTAAGGTTGTTGAATATAACATATCACTTTTAAATTATAGTATATTAATAAACTAATTTTATACACACACACACACACACACACACACACACACACACACACACACACACACACACACACACACACACAAACATTCAGGTTCCTTATTTCTTGAAAAAATATAATTTCTACTTCCTTACAAAAATAATCAAATAAATTAATATTTGAGGATATTTTGGGGAGACAAATACCTCAAGTGGATATAACTTCCTTGAGAGGGCAATATTGCTTTCGTAAGCAGAAATGTGTCCTTGAAAGGATAAACTTGCTTGCAGGGTCAAATACGTGTTCTAGGAGAAAGGAAGAAACACAGGCTTTGGGAGCACAGATCTCTCCTTGGGGACAATCCTTGATTTAGGAAAAAAGGAGTCTTAGGGTGGGGGGAGAAGCATTGCTTTTGTGTGCAAAGTCTCTCCCACATAAGGAGTAAAGCCTTGTTTACTTGGACAAATGTTTTTGTTCTGGGGGGGGGAGATAAAAAGAGAGAGAAAGAGAGAAAGTGTGAATAAAAAAGTTAGAGAGTGAGGAAGAGAAGGTACTCTATTTATTGTTTGGAAAAAATATACTAAAGAGTCGTTGAATTAGTACGGTCGGTTGGGTACCAGACAGAATTTAAAATTAGCAAGTGCAAATATAATTTAAAAACGCAATAAAATCATTCTTTAATCAGAGCAATAATGCACAAAACCTGAAAAAATACCATATTAAAAAAAATAGTGTAAAACACATAAAGATAGAAAATTCCTCAAACCGACATACTACATAATCCAATTACAAATTAACACTAGGGCTTCACTCGTCAATAAATCATGAAGATAAATATAGCCGGCTTTACGGTTTATAATTTAATAGGTTTATTGAGTGCTATCAATAGACAGAGTGATTTATGCCTCCACGCGATTACTTACAGTACAAATATGACGTCACGCATATAGTCATCTTACAACGCGCTCTTGTCTTGATTACTACCAACCTAACATCATTGTTAATACGGTCTCAGGAATATTTCTTTTATGTGTAAAATGGTTGTTTGTTTGTTCTAAATGTCTTTTTTATTTCCTACTATATTAATTCTCACTCCTTATATATATAAAACAACATAGGTTATTGAAATACAAGAATATTTATTAATTTATATTCAAAGCTTTTCGTTGGTAAACAGTACCAACAACATCAGGAGTGAAAAATACAATAATGCAAGATATAGGCTTTATATATATATATATATATATATATATATATATATATATATATATCTGTACACCACTGAAAGTGATAAGTGTATACAAGAAAACAGTGTTGCATAATCTACAAATATATATATAAATAACAACATAGGTTATTCAAATACAATAATATTTATTAATTTATATTCAAAGCTTTTCGTTGCTAAACAGTACCAACAACATCAGGAGTGAAAAATACAATAATGCAAGATATAGGCTTTATATATATATATATATATATATATATATATATATATATATATATATATATAATATTATATATATATACTGTATATATATATATCTGTACACCACTGAAACTGATAAGTGTATACAAGAAAACAGTGTTGCATAATCTACAAATATATATATATATATATATATATATATATATATATATATATATATATATATATATATATATATATAACAACATAGGTTATTCAAATACAATAATATTTATTAATTTATATTCAAAGCTTTTCGTTGGTAAACAGTACCAACAACATCAGGAGTGAAAAATACAATAATGCAAGATATAGGCTTTATATATATATATATATATATATATATATATATATATATATATATATATATATATATATATATATATCTTCTTCAAATTTTCAATCATAGAAATAAAATACTTTTTATCGTCCCCTCAAGTTCAAATAAATTTTCTTAAACTTGTAGTGTATGACACTTGTAGTTAATACAGTTTTCAAATAATTATTTATTAATTGACTTTAGTTTTATATGGGAGGAAAACAGTCACAAAAGAGGCAAAGTATGCAATACAGCTATTTCTTCCCATTTGGGTTAAAATAAGTGATTTCATATGATTTCATAAAGCAGCTGATTTTATGTTATAAGTTATATGTTAGTACAGCTGTATTATACGGAGGCCAGTATTGTACATACAGTATGTTATTTGAATGTGGTGAAAATGCACATAGCCCACCCCCAATGGAATGCGTATAAAATGATTCAAAAACATGTCCTGAAGCTATATTGATATTTATTATTTGTGTTATTGCCACGGAGGGTTAATTTTATATAGCTATATTGAAATATACCTATGAAGTATCCAATCAGGATGGATTTGTTTGTAACGCTAACAAATTTAACCAAACAAATTTACACGTATAAGGCAAGAATAAAGATCACGTGACGTCACCTGGCAAAAAGTATTATTCCGTGAAAGTAGACGTCTAATTAAGTAACGTATTAAATTACAACTAAACTTGTCCTAACTCGACACTTTATAGGTGTATTTAAATATACGTATACTTAGTACAAGGATTCATGGTGGTAGTACAGACGTAATGCAGTACTTCACTGAATTTTTTACCCATCTTTAATTTGATGAAAAATCCGAGTAAAAAATCCGAGCTATCCGAGTAAAAAATAATTGTTATGCCTATGTCCTTAGAATATGTTTTGTGTAGTCATTTTTGAACCCCGGAAAGAAAAATCCCTCTACAATACTAGCCTCCGTATAATACGCGTATAATACTTTTTCTTTGTTGGCCTAAGTAGGAATAGACTTTAAAATGTTTAGTTTATATAACTAGTTTTTACCGTAAAGTTCGTCTTCAGGTATAAATAGCTTTATAAATATTGAAACGTTACTTCTATGCTAATAATCTTAGCAAACGAATTTTTGCCCCAAAATTGTGTTACAAAATTAGATAATCCCACTTAAGAACCTTATACTAACCGGGTAATTTTATGTCTAGGTTATAAAATAGGTTTCAATTAGTTAAAAGTATTAAGAATAAAAAACCGGATTTGTTTAACAACCGAATCTGTATGTCGGCCCCGCCCAGGAAGTAATACAAGATTAATGTTTGGCAATTCTGCGCAACGATCTTCCAATTTTAATCGCCTTGTACTCGATATATATCGAACAAGCCCCGGTCCATATTAATTGCCCAAAATACAAAGCTCACAATCACTTCGCACACGGCGTGTTTCGGCCCACGTTGCAGTCATTATTTGTCGAGTGGGATACGCGAGACAGGTATTAATAGCGGCCAAGTGTATGTAGGTGAATCAGAAAAGCGCTTATGGGTTATAGCGGCATGGCGCGGCGTTGCCAAACCTAATTTGACAAACGACAATAAGGCCGGACCAGACGAGGGTAATGGGTTTTGGGTGCATGGGCGTGCGATCAACAGGTGATGGGAGCCTGGCAACGGCTAATGAAATGTCACTGGCGAGTGGGCAGAGGTTGGGTCGCGCTTATCGTAGAGGCAGATAGAGATATCAGCGTTTCTTAGCGCTGGTAGACATTATAGCGCAAAGTGAGTGATGAACCGTTGTCCGCGTTTATTCATGCAAATCACCTGACGGGCAACCGGAGCGGCGGAATTAAAACTCTGCTAAAACAGCTTTATGTACAAAGTATACAAGGAGTCTTGCCCCAAGTGGCGTTATCATTGGTTAATTTTCAGTACACCGCGACAAACATTGGTAAATTGGTACAATACTTTGCTATGACGTACTAATAAAATGAAGACGTGTTATCATCGGAGTATGAGGAGGTGTCTTCCCGTAATAAACCTTTGTAATGAGGAGGATAATGATGTAATTGGGTAGGCTTGAGGTAAGGACATGAAGGTATTGGTAATAGGGGAACATTATGGCACCACGTGAGCAAGGTCGTGTATAGGAAGATCTACCTCATAAAGAGGTGTCTACCCGTTGTATGCCATTGTAAGACAAAGACTTAAGGACGGTAGGTTTCTAAACGATCCCCGGTACTAGAAATAGAGGCGAGTTACAGCATCGCGAGGTCAAGATCGCGTACAGGAAGATCTACTCCGTAAGGAGATGTCTACCCGTTGTATTCCATTATAAGAGGAAGGCTTGAGGACGGCAGGCTTCCATAACGATCCGCTAATACTGGAAATAGGGGCGAGTTACGGCATCGCGAGGTCGGGATCGTGTACAGGAAGATCTACTCCAATAAGGAGGTGTCTACCCGTTGTATTCCATTGTAGAGGAAGACTTAAGGACGGTAGGCTTCTATAACTATCCCCTGATACTGGAAATAGAGGCGAGTTACAGCATCGCGAGGTCAATATCGCGAACAGGAAGATCTACTCCGTAAGGAGGTGTCTACCCGTTGTATTCCATTGTAAGAGGAAGGCTTGAGGACGGTAGGCTTCTATATCGATCCCCTAATACTGGAAATAGGGGGGCGAGTTACGGCATCACGTACAGGAGGATCTACTAAAATAAGGAGGTGTCTACCCGTTGTATTCCACTGTAAGAGGAAGACGTAAGGACGGTAGGCTTCTAAAACGATCCCCTGATACTGGAAATAGATTCGAGTTACAGCATCGCGAGGTCAATATCGCGTACAGGAAGATCTACTCCGTAAGGAGGTGTCTACCCGTTGTATTTCAGTGTAAGAGGAAGACGTAAGGACGGTAGGCTTCTAAAACGATCCCCTGATACTGGAAATAGAGGCGAGTTACAGCATCGCGAGGTCAATATCGCGAACAGGAAGATCTACTCCGTAAGGAGGTGTCTACCCGTTGTATTCCATTGTAAGAGGAAGGCTTGAGGACGGTAGGCTTCTATATCGATCCCCTAATACTGGAAATAGGGGGGCGAGTTACGGCATCACGTACAGGAGGATCTACTAAAATAAGGAGGTGTCTACCCGTTGTATTCCACTGTAAGAGGAAGACGTAAGGACGGTAGGCTTCTAAAACGATCCCCTGATACTGGAAATAGATTCGAGTTACAGCATCGCGAGGTCAATATCGCGTACAGGAAGATCTACTCCGTAAGGAGGTGTCTACCCGTTGTATTCCATTGTAAGAGGAAGGCTTGAGGACGGTAGGCTTCTATATCGATCCCCTAATACTGGAAATAGGGGGGCGAGTTACGGCATCACGTACAGGAGGATCTACTAAAATAAGGAGGTGTCTACCCGTTGTATTCCACTGTAAGAGGAAGACGTAAGGACGGTAGGCTTCTAAAACGATCCCCTGATACTGGAAATAGATTCGAGTTACAGCATCGCGAGGTCAATATCGCGTACAGGAAGATCTACTCCGTAAGGAGGTGTCTACCCGTTGTATTTCAGTGTAAGAGGAAGACGTAAGGACGGTAGGCTTCTAAAACGATCCCCTGATACTGGAAATAGAGGCGAGTTACAGCATCGCGAGGTCAATATCGCGAACAGGAAGATCTACTCCGTAAGGAGGTGTCTACCCGTTGTATTCCATTGTAAGAGGAAGGCTTGAGGACGGTAGGCTTCTATATCGATCCCCTAATACTGGAAATAGGGGGGCGAGTTACGGCATCACGTACAGGAGGATCTACTAAAATAAGGAGGTGTCTACCCGTTGTATTCCACTGTAAGAGGAAGACGTAAGGACGGTAGGCTTCTAAAACGATCCCCTGATACTGGAAATAGATTCGAGTTACAGCATCGCGAGGTCAATATCGCGTACAGGAAGATCTACTCCGTAAGGAGGTGTCTACCCGTTGTATTTCAGTGTAAGAGGAAGACGTAAGGACGGTAGGCTTCTAAAACGATCCCCTGATACTGGAAATAGAGGCGAGTTACAGCATCGCGAGGTCAATATCGCGTACAGGAAGATCTACTCCGTAAGGAGGTGTCTACCCGTTGTATTCCATTGTAAGAGGAAGGCTTGAGGACGGTAGGCTTCTATATCGATCCCCTAATACTGGAAATAGGGGAGCGAGTTACGGCATCGCGTACAGGAAGATCTACTAAAATAAGGTGTTTACCCGTTGTATTCCACTGTAAGAGGAAGACGTAAGGACGGTAGGCTTCTAAAACGATCCCCTGATACTGGAAATAGAGGCGAGTTACAGCATCGCGAAGTCAATATCGCGTACAGGAAGATCTATTCCGTAAGGAGGTGTCTACCCGTTGTATTCCATTGTAAGAGGAAGGCTTGAGGACGGTAGGCTTCTATATCGATCCCCTAATACTGGAAATAGGGGGGCGAGTTACGGCATCGCGTACAGAAGGATCTACTAAAATAAGGAGGTGTCTACCCGTTGTATTCCACTGTAAGAGGAAGACGTAAGGACGGTAGGCTTCTAAAACGATCCCCTGATACTGGAAATAGGGGGGCGAGTTACGGCATCGCGTACAGGAAGATCTACTAAAATAAGGAGGTGTCTACCCGTTGTATTCCACTGTAAGAGGAAGACGTAAGGACGGTAGGCTTCTAAAACGATACCCTAATACTGGAAATAGGGGGGCGAGTTACGGCATCGCGTACAGGAAGATCTACTAAAATAAGGAGGTGTCTACCCGTTGTATTCCACTGTAAGAGGAAGACGTAAGGACGGTAGGCTTCTAAAACGATCCCCTAATACTGGAAATAGGGGGGCGAGTTACGGCATCGCGTATAGGAGGATCTACTAAAATAAGGAGGTGTCTACCCGTTGTATTCCACTGTAAGAGGAAGACGTAAGGACGGTAGGCTTCTAAAACGATCCCCTGATACTGGAAATAGAGGCGAGTTACAGCATCGCGAGGTCAATATCGCGTACAGGAAGATCTACCTCATAAAAAGGTGTCTACCCGTTGTATTTCAGTGTAAGAGGAAGACTTGAGGACGGCAGGCTTCTAAAACGATCCCCTGGTACTGAAAATAGGCACGAGTTTCGTCATTGCGAGTGCATGATAGCTTGCACACTTGCTCCCGACCGGGACAAAGAGAGATGTCAACCGCTACTCGATTTGTCCACGCAAAGACGTGAGAGTCTCACAGGGAAAGTACAAGCAAAACTTTCAGCAAGTTGTAACTAATATAGAGCAAACACCGCCTAAATAAAACTGATGTGAAATCAAAAAAACTCTAGAAACAAAAACAGATCCGCCTAAACAGTAATACAAACAACGAACTGCATTGCTGCCAACTGTAGAAAGTCATGCTTGTTACGACTCACAGATTTCAACAGCTCAATTACAACACATTAAAAAAAAAGAAAAAAGCTTTGGAGAAGGCGGAATGAGAGGGAAGGAGGAAAAGAAAGATATTTCCCTCGCTAATTACCTGCTGATTAAATTCTTTCCGCGTCGTTTTTACGACAAAGTTCAGATAAAACCGTTTACGACCCGAGTCATGCTGGGTGAAGGGTTGTTTTATAACCACAATATACAATTAAAGTGATAATTTATCGCCCATTTAATGTGCTAAGTAACAACTCAATGAACCGCTCGCCCAGAAGCCTAGGTAAAGCTTTCCCATTAGTGTCAGGGAACAACATCGACAATCGATCTCGCTTTATTTTATCGACCCCTCCAGGTGTCGTAAATTAAACCTTATCGTAAATTAAAACCTTAACATTTTGTTTTAAATACGAATAAAACCATACAAAGTAGGTTCTGGCGTACGTTCGATCTTTGTGAAGACACGTTGAGACACTATTACTTACAGCTCATTAGACAACGCTGAAAATAAAACTCCCTTGAGAGCTGACAAAGGCCCGGTCCTAACAAAGTAATAATTTTACACATAGTATGCCTACTACCATTTTAGATACTAAGGAATTATTCTGCTCTTTTCTTTTCTAATTCCATCCAGTAGCGGATACAGAAAAATATTTTGAGTGGGGATTGGTGGGCGAGGGGAGAAGTGGCCCCCCCGTATCCGGAAAAAATGGTAGCTATAGCGTAGACTCTAAGGGTTTTCTTTCTGAGAGAAATAGTTAGAGGCCTAATCTGTGGCATTACACTATAATTTTTTAGCCTCCTATTTATATTACAACTTTATATTTACAATACAAATCGCCTATTTAATACATGTGGGTGAATGTATTTATTAAAGATTTTAGTATTGTATTATAGTGATTAATAGGGTTTTGTAAAAATATTCTACTAATTAATAAATTGGTTTAAGTAAGAAACGAACGCCCGCAAGCAAAAATCGGAAATGGTATTTAATTTAACATTTGTAGTATTATTATATAGTTTTAACAATTTCAAATTTTTCATATCTTTGGAAGGGGCTTAAGCCCCATAACCACCTACCTTGAATCCGCCACTGATTCCATCTACCCTTTCTTGTACTACTCTTCTTTACGAAGGGGTGCAACGAGACTGGGTTGCAGCCGCCCGTAGACGTTTCCCTAATGCCGCATCTACTAACATCACCACAAAGTAAACTAACTTTATTATCCTAATTATAATTTGTAAATTTTTATCGAATATTTGAAAAGCACGTAAATGTATAGGAGAACGATACCAAACACGAATTTGGTAAAATAATATAGACGTAGCATATTTATGTACGGTAACAATTATAAATTTAACAAATTATGCCTCGTTTGGTATCGTTCTTCCTATAGACTACATTTACGTACTTTCCATGCAATCGATACAAATTTGGAAACTATGATTTAGGGCAATTTACTTAGTGAGGATGGTAGTAGGTGACTCATTAAAGATGCAGATGCCGTAGATAAGACGCATCCGGGTAGCCGAGCTGTCCACCAGACAGGTTACATCATACCCACTATAACAGCTGAGTAGATATAGGTTGGATATTGGCATTACATGTGCAGGTTCCGTACATGAATTTGACTACGCTCTACCGTAATCATAAAGAGGCGTCTACTCATCACATCCCATTGTAAGTAGAAATATAGGAAAGCATAAATTGAAATAAGGTAGGACTAAAGAGAGAAGATACTTCTATCCCAAAGACTAAGAGGATACAGGCTCGTAGAAAAATAGTACCTATATTTAACTGCATAGTCCGGGGTGAAGAGAGGATCCCATTCACAAGAGAGATTTCTCCAATGCCAATATTAATTTTTAATTAGTATATTCACGCAAAACATCAGGACGGTTTGTAGCGTACCTTTATAGTAGTAAACCTTCTCTATATCGAGGTTATAAAAAGTTGTCAACTGGGGCAAGTGATAAGACACATCCCAGTTAGCCGAACGGTCCACTAGACAGGTTACATCATACAGACTATATGTCCCTACCTCATTGCAACCTGTGTTCCCAATATTTTTTTATCCGTCGTAGGCGATGATAATCATCCTGACCGATCGTTTTAAACTACAAAAAATCAGAAAAGGAATGAAGAAAACCAAAGAACGACGTTAGGAAAACATTAATTAATGAAGAATATACACAACAACATATAGAGCTAAACAAGAATTGGAGAATGACACAATGCGTACACAACGTACATTCACATAACCAAGCATATACGGTTTTAAAAACAAAACAAAAATTAAATAAAACGCTTTTTGTAAAAGAAGCCCTATATTCTCTTGCCTCTCATTCTATTTCAACGGAGGCTGATAAGACAACAGTTAATTAGGGAAGAGCAAAATTATATAAATAATTTATTCAACCAGAAGATGTGGATAATTTTGGACTTGCTACAATAATACACTCTCGATAGCTACAAGCCAGTGGTCTTGTTTTGTGTGTTTTTTTTAATTCCACAAAAGAGAATGTTCTCAAGCTTGGCAAACAAACTAGCAGACAGTTTCATCCAACCAGGGTTGTAAACTACAGTTAAAATCTTTTTCTTCAAAGTAATAATGTTTTTACACACACGGTATAGAATTTCCTAAATAATTATAGCTTTAAACGAATAAAATTTAAAAAAGCGTTTATTAGCGCTTTCTCTGAGTTTATTTGAGGCGTTTTATCGCAAGGAATTGTGATACTGTTGTTCCCTTCTAGACAGTCGTGTCAACACGTCCGGCAACACTGTAATTACAGATCTTTTTACTGAGAGATTAAAACGGTGGAAGAAAGATGAAAGATAATCTTTATGTGGCGCACTAACGACAGCGTTCGCATAAAACCGCTTACGACTCGAGACATGCTGGATAAGGGTTTTTCCCCGTTAACATGATTTAGTAATAGAAGAGTAATTTATTTCTTGCCTAATGTGTTAATAAAGAGTAAATAAGTAGGATTAAGGTGGCGCATAAAGCTTCCTGGCCTCAGATACAAGTCTTAGGCCGATTCTATCCCGGTAACAGTAAATAAGTAGGATTAAGGTGGCGCATAAAGCTTCCTGGCCTCAGATACGAGTCTTAGGCCGATTCTATCCCGGTAACAGTAAATAAGTAGGATTAAGGTGGCGCATAAAGCTTCCTGGCCTCAGATACAAGTCTTAGGCCGATTCTATCCCGGTAACAGTAAATAAGTAGGATTAAGGTGGCGCATAAAGCTTCCTGGCCTCAGATACGAGTCTTAGGCCGATTCTATCCCGGTAACAGTAAATAAGTAGGATTAAGGTGGCGCATAAAGCTTCCTGGCCTCAGATACGAGTCTTAGGCCGATTCTATCCCGGTAACAGTAAATAAGTAGGATTAAGGTGGCGCATAAAGCTTCCTGGCCTCAGATACGAGTCTTAGGCCGATTCTATCCCGGTAACAGTAAATAAGTAGGATTAAGGTGGCGCATAAAGCTTCCTGGCCTCAGATACAAGTCTTAGGCCGATTCTATCCCGGTAACAGTAAATAAGTAGGATTAAGGTGGCGCATAAAGCTTCCTGGCCTCAGATACAAGTCTTAGGCCGATTCTATCCCGGTAACAGTAAATAAGTAGGATTAAGGTGGCGCATAAAGCTTCCTGGCCTCAGATACAAGTCTTAGGCCGATTCTATCCCGGTAATAGTAAATAAGTAGGATTAAGGTGGCGCATAAAGCTTCCTGGCCTCAGATACAAGTCTTAGGCCGATTCTATCCCGGTAACAGTAAATAAGTAGGATTAAGGTGGCGCATAAAGCTTCCTGGCCTCAGATACAAGTCTTAGGCCGATTCTATCCCGGTAACAGTAAATAAGTAGGATTAAGGTGGCGCATAAAGCTTCCTGGCCTCAGATACAAGTCTTAGGCCGATTCTATCCCGGTAATAGTAAATAAGTAGGATTAAGGTGGCGCATAAAGCTTCCTGGCCTCAGATACAAGTCTTAGGCCGATTCTATCCCGGTAACAGTAAATAAGTAGGATTAAGGTGGCGCATAAAGCTTCCTGGCCTCAGATACAAGTCTTAGGCCGATTCTATCCCGGTAACAGTAAATAAGTAGGATTAAGGTGGCGCATAAAGCTTCCTGGCCTCAGATACAAGTCTTAGGCCGATTCTATCCCGGTAACAGTAAATAAGTAGGATTAAGGTGGCGCATAAAGCTTCCTGGCCTCAGATACAAGTCTTAGGCCGATTCTATCCCGGTAACAGTAAATAAGTAGGATTAAGGTGGCGCATAAAGCTTCCTGGCCTCAGATACAAGTTTTAGGCCGATTCTATCCCGGTAACAGTAAATAAGTAGGATTAAGGTGGCGCATAAAGCTTCCTGGCCTCAGATACAAGTCTTATGCCGATTCTATCCCGGTAACAGTAAATAAGTAGGATTAAGGTGGCGCATAAAGCTTCCTGGCCTCAGATACAAGTCTTAGGCCGATTCTATCCCGGTAACAGTAAATAAGTAGGATTAAGGTGGCGCATAAAGCTTCCTGGCCTCAGATACAAGTCTTAGGCCGATTCTATCCCGGTAACAGTAAATAAGTAGGATTAAGGTGGCGCATAAAGCTTCCTGGCCTCAGATACAAGTCTTAGGCCGATTCTATCCCGGTAACAGTAAATAAGTAGGATTAAGGTGGCGCATAAAGCTTCCTGGCCTCAGATACAAGTCTTAGGCCGATTCTATCCCGGTAACAGTAAATAAGTAGGATTAAGGTGGCGCATAAAGCTTCCTGGCCTCAGATACAAGTCTTAGGCCGATTCTATCCCGGTAATAGTAAATAAGTAGGATTAAGGTGGCGCATAAAGCTTCCTGGCCTCAGATACAAGTCTTAGGCCGATTCTATCCCGGTAACAGTAAATAAGTAGGATTAAGGTGGCGCATAAAGCTTCCTGGCCTCAGATACAAGTCTTAGGCCGATTCTATCCCGGTAATAGTAAATAAGTAGGATTAAGGTGGCGCATAAAGCTTCCTGGCCTCAGATACAAGTCTTAGGCCGATTCTATCCCGGTAATAGTAAATAAGTAGGATTAAGGTGGCGCATAAAGCTTCCTGGCCTCAGATACAAGTCTTAGGCCGATTCTATCCCGGTAACAGTAAATAAGTAGGATTAAGGTGGCGCATAAAGCTTCCTGGCCTCAGATACAAGTCTTAGGCCGATTCTATCCCGGTAACAGTAAATAAGTAGGATTAAGGTGGCGCATAAAGCTTCCTGGCCTCAGATACAAGTCTTAGGCCGATTCTATCCCGGTAACAGTAAATAAGTAGGATTAAGGTGGCGCATAAAGCTTCCTGGCCTCAGATACAAGTCTTAGGCCGATTCTATCCCGGTAATAGTAAATAAGTAGGATTAAGGTGGCGCATAAAGCTTCCTGGCCTCAGATACAAGTCTTAGGCCGATTCTATCCCGGTAACAGTAAATAAGTAGGATTAAGGTGGCGCATAAAGCTTCCTGGCCTCAGATACAAGTCTTAGGCCGATTCTATCCCGGTAATAGTAAATAAGTAGGATTAAGGTGGCGCATAAAGCTTCCTGGCCTCAGATACAAGTCTTAGGCCGATTCTATCCCGGTAACAGTAAATAAGTAGGATTAAGGTGGCGCATAAAGCTTCCTGGCCTCAGATACAAGTCTTAGGCCGATTCTATCCCGGTAATAGTAAATAAGTAGGATTAAGGTGGCGCATAAAGCTTCCTGGCCTCAGATACAAGTCTTAGGCCGATTCTATCCCGGTAACAGTAAATAAGTAGGATTAAGGTGGCGCATAAAGCTTCCTGGCCTCAGATACAAGTCTTAGGCCGATTCTATCCCGGTAATAGTAAATAAGTAGGATTAAGGTGGCGCATAAAGCTTCCTGGCCTCAGATACAAGTCTTAGGCCGATTCTATCCCGGTAATAGTAAATAAGTAGGATTAAGGTGGCGCATAAAGCTTCCTGGCCTCAGATACAAGTCTTAGGCCGATTCTATCCCGGTAACAGTAAATAAGTAGGATTAAGGTGGCGCATAAAGCTTCCTGGCCTCAGATACAAGTCTTAGGCCGATTCTATCCCGGTAACAGTAAATAAGTAGGATTAAGGTGGCGCATAAAGCTTCCTGGCCTCAGATACAAGTCTTAGGCCGATTCTATCCCGGTAATAGTAAATAAGTAGGATTAAGGTGGCGCATAAAGCTTCCTGGCCTCAGATACAAGTCTTAGGCCGATTCTATCCCGGTAACAGTAAATAAGTAGGATTAAGGTGGCGCATAAAGCTTCCTGGCCTCAGATACAAGTCTTAGGCCGATTCTATCCCGGTAACAGTAAATAAGTAGGATTAAGGTGGCGCATAAAGCTTCCTGGCCTCAGATACAAGTCTTAGGCCGATTCTATCCCGGTAACAGTAAATAAGTAGGATTAAGGTGGCGCATAAAGCTTCCTGGCCTCAGATACAAGTCTTAGGCCGATTCTATCCCGGTAATAGTAAATAAGTAGGATTAAGGTGGCGCATAAAGCTTCCTGGCCTCAGATACAAGTCTTAGGCCGATTCTATCCCGGTAACAGTAAATAAGTAGGATTAAGGTGGCGCATAAAGCTTCCTGGCCTCAGATACAAGTCTTAGGCCGATTCTATCCCGGTAACAGTAAATAAGTAGGATTAAGGTGGCGCATAAAGCTTCCTGGCCTCAGATACAAGTCTTAGGCCGATTCTATCCCGGTAACAGTAAATAAGTAGGATTAAGGTGGCGCATAAAGCTTCCTGGCCTCAGATACAAGTTTTAGGCCGATTCTATCCCGGTAACAGTAAATAAGTAGGATTAAGGTGGCGCATAAAGCTTCCTGGCCTCAGATACAAGTCTTATGCCGATTCTATCCCGGTAACAGTAAATAAGTAGGATTAAGGTGGCGCATAAAGCTTCCTGGCCTCAGATACAAGTCTTAGGCCGATTCTATCCCGGTAACAGTAAATAAGTAGGATTAAGGTGGCGCATAAAGCTTCCTGGCCTCAGATACAAGTCTTAGGCCGATTCTATCCCGGTAACAGTAAATAAGTAGGATTAAGGTGGCGCATAAAGCTTCCTGGCCTCAGATACAAGTCTTAGGCCGATTCTATCCCGGTAACAGTAAATAAGTAGGATTAAGGTGGCGCATAAAGCTTCCTGGCCTCAGATACAAGTCTTAGGCCGATTCTATCCCGGTAACAGTAAATAAGTAGGATTAAGGTGGCGCATAAAGCTTCCTGGCCTCAGATACAAGTCTTAGGCCGATTCTATCCCGGTAATAGTAAATAAGTAGGATTAAGGTGGCGCATAAAGCTTCCTGGCCTCAGATACAAGTCTTAGGCCGATTCTATCCCGGTAACAGTAAATAAGTAGGATTAAGGTGGCGCATAAAGCTTCCTGGCCTCAGATACAAGTCTTAGGCCGATTCTATCCCGGTAATAGTAAATAAGTAGGATTAAGGTGGCGCATAAAGCTTCCTGGCCTCAGATACAAGTCTTAGGCCGATTCTATCCCGGTAATAGTAAATAAGTAGGATTAAGGTGGCGCATAAAGCTTCCTGGCCTCAGATACAAGTCTTAGGCCGATTCTATCCCGGTAACAGTAAATAAGTAGGATTAAGGTGGCGCATAAAGCTTCCTGGCCTCAGATACAAGTCTTAGGCCGATTCTATCCCGGTAACAGTAAATAAGTAGGATTAAGGTGGCGCATAAAGCTTCCTGGCCTCAGATACAAGTCTTAGGCCGATTCTATCCCGGTAACAGTAAATAAGTAGGATTAAGGTGGCGCATAAAGCTTCCTGGCCTCAGATACAAGTCTTAGGCCGATTCTATCCCGGTAATAGTAAATAAGTAGGATTAAGGTGGCGCATAAAGCTTCCTGGCCTCAGATACAAGTCTTAGGCCGATTCTATCCCGGTAACAGTAAATAAGTAGGATTAAGGTGGCGCATAAAGCTTCCTGGCCTCAGATACAAGTCTTAGGCCGATTCTATCCCGGTAATAGTAAATAAGTAGGATTAAGGTGGCGCATAAAGCTTCCTGGCCTCAGATACAAGTCTTAGGCCGATTCTATCCCGGTAACAGTAAATAAGTAGGATTAAGGTGGCGCATAAAGCTTCCTGGCCTCAGATACAAGTCTTAGGCCGATTCTATCCCGGTAATAGTAAATAAGTAGGATTAAGGTGGCGCATAAAGCTTCCTGGCCTCAGATACAAGTCTTAGGCCGATTCTATCCCGGTAACAGTAAATAAGTAGGATTAAGGTGGCGCATAAAGCTTCCTGGCCTCAGATACAAGTCTTAGGCCGATTCTATCCCGGTAACAGTAAATAAGTAGGATTAAGGTGGCGCATAAAGCTTCCTGGCCTCAGATACAAGTCTTAGGCCGATTCTATCCCGGTAACAGTAAATAAGTAGGATTAAGGTGGCGCATAAAGCTTCCTGGCCTCAGATACAAGTCTTAGGCCGATTCTATCCCGGTAACAGTAAATAAGTAGGATTAAGGTGGCGCATAAAGCTTCCTGGCCTCAGATACAAGTTTTAGGCCGATTCTATCCCGGTAACAGTAAATAAGTAGGATTAAGGTGGCGCATAAAGCTTCCTGGCCTCAGATACAAGTCTTATGCCGATTCTATCCCGGTAACAGTAAATAAGTAGGATTAAGGTGGCGCATAAAGCTTCCTGGCCTCAGATACAAGTCTTAGGCCGATTCTATCCCGGTAACAGTAAATAAGTAGGATTAAGGTGGCGCATAAAGCTTCCTGGCCTCAGATACAAGTCTTAGGCCGATTCTATCCCGGTAACAGTAAATAAGTAGGATTAAGGTGGCGCATAAAGCTTCCTGGCCTCAGATACAAGTCTTAGGCCGATTCTATCCCGGTAACAGTAAATAAGTAGGATTAAGGTGGCGCATAAAGCTTCCTGGCCTCAGATACAAGTCTTAGGCCGATTCTATCCCGGTAACAGTAAATAAGTAGGATTAAGGTGGCGCATAAAGCTTCCTGGCCTCAGATACAAGTCTTAGGCCGATTCTATCCCGGTAATAGTAAATAAGTAGGATTAAGGTGGCGCATAAAGCTTCCTGGCCTCAGATACAAGTCTTAGGCCGATTCTATCCCGGTAACAGTAAATAAGTAGGATTAAGGTGGCGCATAAAGCTTCCTGGCCTCAGATACAAGTCTTAGGCCGATTCTATCCCGGTAATAGTAAATAAGTAGGATTAAGGTGGCGCATAAAGCTTCCTGGCCTCAGATACAAGTCTTAGGCCGATTCTATCCCGGTAAGAGTAAATAAGTAGGATTAAGGTGGCGCATAAAGCTTCCTGGCCTCAGATACAAGTCTTAGGCCGATTCTATCCCGGTAACAGTAAATAAGTAGGATTAAGGTGGCGCATAAAGCTTCCTGGCCTCAGATACAAGTCTTAGGCCGATTCTATCCCGGTAACAGTAAATAAGTAGGATTAAGGTGGCGCATAAAGCTTCCTGGCCTCAGATACAAGTCTTAGGCCGATTCTATCCCGGTAACAGTAAATAAGTAGGATTAAGGTGGCGCATAAAGCTTCCTGGCCTCAGATACAAGTCTTAGGCCGATTCTATCCCGGTAATAGTAAATAAGTAGGATTAAGGTGGCGCATAAAGCTTCCTGGCCTCAGATACAAGTCTTAGGCCGATTCTATCCCGGTAACAGTAAATAAGTAGGATTAAGGTGGCGCATAAAGCTTCCTGGCCTCAGATACAAGTCTTAGGCCGATTCTATCCCGGTAATAGTAAATAAGTAGGATTAAGGTGGCGCATAAAGCTTCCTGGCCTCAGATACAAGTCTTAGGCCGATTCTATCCCGGTAACAGTAAATAAGTAGGATTAAGGTGGCGCATAAAGCTTCCTGGCCTCAGATACAAGTCTTAGGCCGATTCTATCCCGGTAATAGTAAATAAGTAGGATTAAGGTGGCGCATAAAGCTTCCTGGCCTCAGATACAAGTCTTAGGCCGATTCTATCCCGGTAACAGTAAATAAGTAGGATTAAGGTGGCGCATAAAGCTTCCTGGCCTCAGATACAAGTCTTAGGCCGATTCTATCCCGGTAACAGTAAATAAGTAGGATTAAGGTGGCGCATAAAGCTTCCTGGCCTCAGATACAAGTCTTAGGCTTTCAGGGTTAGATACTTGGAGCGGATAAACCTACTCTCTTTCGGATACATAAGGAAGGATATATATTTCATTCTATATAATTATTATGATACAAACGTTAATGGACAACAAAACATTCAAAAGACGGTGAGTGGTCTAGTGGTTTTAGCACATTATGGTTAGTCCTACACTTCGATTCCAGGTAGCATCAAAGAATTTTTAGGTGTTTTCCACAGCCCCAAATTGTAAAAATAAATACAGTGTTTAAGTTTACATGTAAAGCCATAATGTGAAAGATGGACCGTTGAAGCATAGTGCTGACCATACTACCTTCCTTGGATAATAGTTATGCAGCTAGTTTACCTAGGACTCGTTCTTGGCATTTAAACCATTCGACGCCGCAGTAGCGGGCGAACGAGGCCCTCAGGGGAGCCAGAGAGACATGTAAACGAATTTAGGTGTTCGAAGGCTGTGACAAAGGGCTCAAGTGGGGTATTCCACTACGTCGATCCGGAGTAGATGGATCTGGAGGTAGTAATGGCCAGTCACTAAGGGAAATATGGCGACAGTTTCCATCCGGGGTAGGCTTCTGCGCAACAGGCCTTTCTAGCCGTCCTTGATTACTGTCACACGCAAGTAAGGGCCGAGTCAGTAGTTAGTAAGTGTCCAAGGTTAGGTTCGGTTAACCTGTCTCTTTCACATTATGTCCACGATGATAAACAGATACAGTAGTTTATTATTTTAGGGTATTAAATCCATCAGCGTTTAAACAGTAAATAAGAGAAACTCTCTTGACACAAACTTATCGCGACAGGGACTGAGAAAATATATCTACAGTGAGACAGGAGATAAAACAGAAATAAACTCAAACACTATACAGATAAATATGTTTATTTTAAATGTAATTAAATGGTCAGAGCATAAACCTTGTTATTTTATCATGGGTATGCTTCACCATCTATGTCGCCGAAAAGTCCTGCGCATGCGAACTTTCGTAATTCACTCTATCCTTTAGAAAACTTTAATTATGCTCAACCAGCCATTATGGTAAAGTCAATTGGCATTATCCTGAAAACATCTTCGCAAAGAAAACGTTTACCTTGCAAAACCTTTTAGTACAAACGTGAGTACATTTTAAAGTGAAGCGGTTCTAAATCTAGACTCGAGTACAGCAACATGTGTGGCCACAGTGAAGTGCCCTTTACCAACACAACAGCAGGATACACAAGGCTCTTTATTGAAGGTCATTAACAGACGTGTAAGCAAAATGTGGGGAAATAAAAATTTCCCTTTACACGTCCGAATAAACATTAACTGCTCAAATTATTTGTAAGCGTGGGAGAAGGCTCTGTGTTGTTTACCTCACCCAGTCTCTTACATGCTCTTTCTTAGCTGCCTTGTCCTAAATCTGTATTTCTTCAGTTATAATAGTCCTGTTGTTATAAAGAACCAGGCTGTGGGAGTGTTCCAAGAGAAAAAGATGAGAGAAAAGGTGGGAGAATTTCGAAAACTAAGCTGAATATTATTTATAGAAAGCAGCGTGAAGTTGTACCAGGATAAGTAACTTGGCTGTCTCGAAAGGCGCCTGGTTCTTCTGACCCTGGGATGTCATTAACTAGCAACTTTATTTAATTACGCTAAAAAAAAAAAAGAAAACTATCAGGGGGCGGAAATTTGGCGGCTATTTGAATGGATACATAAAAAACAACAGATCATGTGATCTCACCCCTTTATAAACAGAAACACACTTATTCTCTCGCGCTCTCTCTCTCTCTCTCTCTCTTCTCTTATAAGGTCGCGTATGCACAATGAAGCAAATAAATGATAGTGAAAACGTAAGTAGAGAGAAAAGAATGGAAGAACGGGAAAGGAAAGATAAAGTGATAGAACGAGAATAGAGGTTGGGATAGAAAGAGAAGAGAATGAGAGTTGCAGCAAGGGGGAAGATAGACTTAGGGAAGGAAGAAAGGTAGATGAGAAGGGGAGGAAACATGGAGAGAATGAAACATTAGCCAGAGACAGAAGGCAAGAAAGGGAAAGAGGACGACATAATGCAATGTGAAAATAATAACAGATAATAAAGAAACAAACTAAGAGAATGAATAACAGAGATGTACACATGAGCAAAAAAAGAAGGAGAAGAGAAAGAGTGATAGAGCCAGAGAAAGAATAAAGCAGAGGAATAGCGGTCTAGACTATTTTTTATCGCTCCTAGTACTTCCTGCTTATAAAGAAACAGGTTTAATTAACTTTGTTATATTCGGTTATCACGCAACACCGTGTAAATTCGCCGTTTAGTTAAAAAATTTAAAACACACAACACGACTCTAAGATAATATGTAAAACGGAATTTCATATTAGCATTAGTGATTTTATATCAAGCACAACTAAAAAGGCATACCTAAATAAATCCACTGTCCCACTTATTTTTGTAACTTATGATTTTCTATTAGAGCTTTGCCATTACATAGCTCGTGCCTAAACGTCTTAATTTTATATGCAACAGGTTAAAGTACAAATTCAAAATATATTGAACTTTTGCTGTCAAATGGTTTACTAAAAGCGGTAGTTACCTATAACGTTCTACGTACAGATATCATGTTTACGCGTCATTTTCATTTAATTATTTTAATAAGTATATTAATTAGTGTAAACAAATATTTAAAAATAGGCTTACCAGCGTGTATTAAAAACTTGTGCTGGAACAAGTTTATAAATTGGTTGTTAAAAGCGCGAAACATTTTGAAGAAAGTGTAAATAAATTATAGATTTTATTCAGTCTGTTCTTAAGGGCTAGATATCTTTCCTCGCACGTGACTGGTCCAGTTCCTCCCTTGTTCCTAAAGGTCGGACCTCGTTTCTTGCACTTTACTGCTTCAGTTCCTAAAGGTTAGACCTCTTTCCTCGCACGTGACTGGTCCAGTTCCTCCCTTGTTCCTAAAGGTCGGACCTCGTTCCTCGCACTTTACTGCTTCAGTTCCTAAAGGTTAGACCTCTTTCCTCGCACGTGACTGGTCCAGTTCCTCCCTTGTTCCTAAAGGTCGGACCTCGTTCCTCGCACTTTACTGTTTCAGTTCCTAAAGGTTACACCTCTTTCCTCGCACGTGACTGGTCCAGTTCCTCCCTTGTTCCTAAAGGTCGGACCTCGTTCCTCGCACTTTACTGCTTCAGTTCCTAAAGGTCAGACCTCTTTCCTCGCATGTGACTGGTCCAGTTCCTCCCTTGTTCCTAAAGGTTAGACCTCTTTCCTCGCACGTGACTGGTCCAGTTCCTCCCTTGTTCCTAAAGGTTATGACTCATTACTCGCACGTGACTGCTCCAGATCCTGCCCTGATCCTAAAGATTAGACCTCATTACTCGCACGTGACTGGTCCAGTTCCTCCCTTGTTCCTAAAGGTTAGGCCTCATTACTCGCACGTGACTGCTCCAGATCCTGCCCTGATCCTAAAGGTTAGACCTCGTTCCTCGCACATGATTGTTCCAGATGCAGTCTTGTTCCTACCTTGTTCCTAAAGGTTAGGCCTCGTTCCTCGATTGTGACTGTTCCAGTTTCTGCCTTATTCCTAAAGGTTAGACCTAGTTCCTCTCACGTGACTGCTCGAATTCCTGCCCTGTTCCTAAAGGTTAGACCTCGTTCCTCGCACATGACTGTTCCAGTTGCAGTCTTGTTCCTAAAGGTTAGACCTCGTTCTTCGCACATGACTGCTCTAGGTCCTACCTTGTTCCTAAAGGTTAGGCCTCGTTCCTCGATTGTGACTGTTCCAGTTCTTGCCTTGTTCCTAAAGGTTAGACCTCGTTCTTTGCACGGTTAACGTGTTCGGGGCATGTTTGTCACAGAGATATACACCAGTGTTTGTCAATGGATGTACTCTCTTACACGGTTGTCTACGAGAAAATAAACTATTGTTAAGGTCACTATTACAAGAGAAAGGTTAATGAAGGTCATCCACTCTTCGGGTGGAATGACGGGTTTTACCCGAGTATGGCCTGGAATAAAACAGCAGTTATTCGCCAACAAGCGTTTCCGTCTTCAGTTAGATGTTCTTTAAAGGATATGTTTAAATAATTTTCAAATATAGTTACTACAAACAGATTCTGAAATAACGCTCTCAAGGTCTAACAGGCGCTTCGGACTATGCCCATCCTTGTATAGGCGCAAGTCCCTAGTTTGAAGTTAAGTTCAACAGAGTGGATAAAGGTCTGTTGCCCAACCTGGACCAAACCATTCTGAAGGTACGGAAAACCTCGACATTTCATTGGTTCTACTGGTCCCGACTAGTTCTGGAACAGCTGGCGAAACCATAGTGGGGCTAGTTAGAGTATCGTTTCATCCTAGGGGCATGCCTTCGGTCCCAGGTGACTAGCTACCCGGGGGTTACTATTTTGAGGTTAGATGAGTGTGTGTGTGTGTGTGTGTGTGTGTGTGTGTGTGTGTGTGTGTGTGTGTGTGTGTGTGTGTGTGTGTGTGTGTGTGTGTGTGTGTGTGTGTGTGTGTGTTGTCATTCACAAGCCGAACTGTAGATAATCCCAAACATTATGAAATACATTTGTGTTCTTAAGACGAAGATCTAGGTGGCTTTCGTCAATATTCCTTGTTTTTTAATCATCTTTTATCCCTTATCAACTCTTTCACAAACACACTGGCGTTTTTGTGCAAACGTATAACTTCTGTACAACATCTGTTGTTATTTACCTTCTGGATATTGTATTAGCAGTGAATTAAAATGCATGTCTCAATATACTGACCTGTTAATGTCTTTAGCATCATTACGATCATTTCTCAGACCCTATTCAGATTGGACCCTAAAACGAATAAATAATGGAAACCATTACTGCTAAGGTTCAGATTAGGGAATGGTATTCAGTGAGAAGGGCGATATATGACAGGTTGCCATATATTTTCCGAAGGAAATTAGGAGAAAAGCGAATGCCAGGTCGAAGACGTGTATCGTAGCTAAAACGATGAGACCATTGAACGCGACAACATCGATTGTACTATTCAGACTTGCAGTAAACAGATATATTACCTATCACGACGTACATTGGAGACTGTATAGCTGGTGAGGCGAGTGGTGAAACGTCAAAGCCAAAGAGAGAGTTGGCGCATGCGCGGAACAACTGCTCAGGAGTATCAACGCTTCAAGTTTGTCTCAGTGCTTGTCGTTTGTATTGTGGTATTTCCAAAAACATTTCAGCATTGTAAAGCTGTTGTCTTCAGGATGGCTGAGCCTTCATTGTCACATTAATATGTCAGCAAGTAAGTCTGTTGATAAAAAGGTGATTCACCGCCTGAGTAGAAAAAATAACAGACACTATAGCAAAGGATTATTGTTCGGCGAATGGGTAGTACAATAGTAACTAACCCACTGTGGCTGAGTAAGCTTATTCTCAAATTGCTACCTCCCCTCTGCGTAGAGAGCTTTTCGTCACTCTACATATAATGACAGAAGAAAGGATTAGCAGCAATGGTGTGAAGTGATTAAAGCAGAAGTAGAACGACAACGCCAATGAACAGAACGTTCACATTTCTGTAAAACAACCAACTAGTGAAACCCACGTCTCGTTTTTTCCCAGTCGATCATTATTTCTCAACACAAACGTATAAATAATAATGCTGCCAATCCCAAACGCCACACGGCTGCTGCTTATCGTCGCAGTCATCCATCACACACAAGGTGAGGAACGATTCAATAATCAATTCAGGCTTTTGCTCAACAGCCCAGGCAAAGCTTATCGCTTTACCATTAATAACGGAGATTTTGTGGAGGTGAGCGGGGGCGGTCACCTGTTTTTTTCTCTTTCCGTCTCATTAGCGTTGATCGGACTGCTTTCATGCGTCCTTGTAGGAGAAACAACCCGTTGGTTGCCTAGGCAACGTCGGCGCTAGTTGCTGATCGAGTTCTAGCTGCTTTAGAGTGATATAGACGTTTAACGTTGATAATAAATTTAACTCAGTTGAATGCTTGTCAAGTAAAATACAATGGAAAAGATTTCACGATTTTGTAGAGTGCCCATTTTGGTATTTTGAGCAACAAGACCAGGGCTCTATGGGGATAGTCGGGAGACGTGAGGGGCTAAAAAACTCCACTCTTAGAACTTTAGTGAAGCTGGTAGGCCTATAGAAATTACAGGCTCATGGGAGGCCTAGGGGGTTCACTACAAAATTGGGAGATCTAGGGCTGGTGCAAGTATGATCAATTAGTAAACCCAATGTACTCTGCGAGTGACTTGCATTAAGTTCCACCAGAATGAGGTATTGTGACAGTGAGGTCGGTACACCAGAAGACTAGGGATGGTCGATGCAGTGACTTTAACGGATCGGTGATTTTAGTGATAGCGCCATGATTGGATCAGTGACTTTTACCGGTAACAAGGGATACTGAGACCGCTCTGTATGTGCCAATAACAAGCAGGTATACTATACTAGTGAAATGATTCCACGCCTTTCTTTTTTTTCACGGAAGGCTCATTTTATTTAAAAATAAACTCCTACGAAATTAAGAACAAACTACCGAGTGCGAAATAGCGTCTACTGTACACAACACTGTCGCTATCTTGAAACATGACACCTGTTTCATCCAGTGACTGTGATTGTTTGCCCCAACCACAACCGAGGCAACTTCCGATCGATCTACTGTCACTGGAACTGGCATTTACCGAATATCAGTGATAAGTCCCCGTGACAGAAAATATCGACTATCCCTACAGAGAACATCAGGATTCAGCGAAAAGTGGGTACTTGGTTACTGCGAACATGTAGATAAACACTAAGCTAATCCTGTGCAAGAATTGGGGAGAAAGTACAGAGGCTGTTAAAACCTAAGTGCTCTGCACCTTAAGGTCTCACGGAGCTCTTAAATATTAATAAAAAAACCCTCCGAGTCCCCCCTGTACCTGGTACAAGATAAGACGAGTGTAGACGATTGTTTCTATCCATTTTTGCGTGTAAACCCTGTACCTGGTATACAAGATAAGACGAGTGTAGACGATAGTTTCTATCCATTTCTGCGTGTAAGCCCTGTACCTGGTATACAAGATAAGACGAGTGTAGACGATAGTTTCTATCCATTTTTGCGTGTAAACCCTGTACCTGGTATACAAGATAAGACGAGTGTAGACGATAGTTTCTATCCATTTCTGCGTGTAAAATTCTAAAACGAAACACCACTTAAGATTAAACCAATCAGAAAGAGCAGCGCGTACACGCAAATTACGCTCGTACGTTGAACCACTCGCAACAAGGCTCGTTACACGCAGATTTGTGTTAATGCCAAGATGACGTGCCCCAGTGATACGGCGGGATCATACGTTAACGGCTGGTTTCAATATTCGTCGCCAGATTGCGACAAACACGCCACCAAATAATCTGTCTTGTTTCAATTTGTCGTGAAACAAATACGTGAACCGGCATCTACGGAAATCACAAAAACTACAGTCGTTATGTTTTTTGTTTGTTTACAACAGTTTCGACAAACCATTTCCCATTTTTATTTATAACGTATAAATAAGAAATGCTAACAATATATTCAATTAGGGAACACAAGAATAAATACTAAACCAGCGAATTAAATATGATTCTTTGTTGTATCCCTAATTGTATTGTATAGATGGCTGAAGTTAAACAAAATATTTATTTAGTCTCGTAAAAGGTTCACTTAAAAATATGAATCAACATTCTGACTTACAAACAATATTGATTTTGAAATAAAGCACAAATTTGCACCATGCCGACAACCATTTACTGGAAGGGAAAGTAACACCTAAACATAAAGTCTATTCACGTGAACGCATGAACAAAAGGGCAACAAGTAGGGCTCCGAGAGTTTCTTTTGGGTATCGATCTCTTTATGTATGGACATATTGTTGGATTTTTAAAATAAAAACAAAGCCCCCCCCCCCATATTTTTTATTAGTGGGTGATAGCTGAAGTACGATCGTCCATTACGTCAAAGAATTAATATAGAACTTAATAATGAAGACTAAATAAAATAACCTTCGTGTTAAAACAGCTGTTGTATGAAATCAGATGTTGCACTTAATTTAAGCTAAAACAGCTGTTGTATGAAATCAGATGTTACACTTAATTTAAGCTAAAACAGTTGTATACAGCGCGTATATAGATGTGTTGGAGAGTGGAGATTTTAGCGTGACGCCGACTGGAAGATTTTTGTCCACACAATTTTTAAGTTCAAGCACGTCAAAAGTATTAGTCACTTGATATTCTTTTAATGTATAGAATTACAACCTCTTCTCATTTTTCACTATAACTTAGAATATACACTCATTTTTCATTCAATCATTTAGAATCCCTTCCTAAATTATTTAAGTAAACGAATAACTTTTTCGTTCGATAAGGCGTGAAAATAATAAATCTACCAAGTGCTGTTTTGGTGAATGAGAAAATTGTACCACTTTCATTTAATTGTGTTTTGCTTACAGCTACGTGTGTCTTCACTTTTCCCCTTTCAAAAACCACAATACCTTCCTACCCTATTTCTACTTTTGTCCAACCTTCATTCCAAATGTAAAGACAGGGGTTTACGCATATAATCTTCTCTGTGGTATTATGTCAGTAAATATGTAGCCTATATGACGACGCAACTACCCCACGTTCTTCAAGGTCAAGCACCACGATATCCCCTCATCCCCAACCCGCAAATTCCGCTCCTCATTCCCATTTTAAAAAATACCGCCTCTCATCCGCACTCTAAAGAGAACACCCCGTCATCTTTCCCTCAAAATTACCACTATTTATCCCCACCCAAAAAATACCACTCCTACATCACCATCAAAAGATAATATAATCTGTTTTTTTTTTTTTTATAAAGTGAAGCTTAATTAATGTACATGTTTTATCATAATGTGGCGTCGCTAAGTCGTGCTACAAAATTGACCGTAACCATTAAACACCATTACTGTCTACAAATTATCTATTAACTTACGTCTTCAGACACTAAATGTATTAGACAAAACATTCCACTCACGAGACCAGTCTCTCATGATTTGAAAGTAAATTCAGAAAGAATATTTCAGATTAAAAAAATAAACATATTTTCGAAATTAATGAGACCTTTGCTCGACCTGTAGCGGATTTTTCTCCCCTGTGAAAGTTATAAAACACAAGCCGCATGTTTATGAACGACGAATGAGTGCCTTTCAAAGATTAATAATCCGGATCTGTGCATGAGTTTGGCAAGTTTCCCCCGACGTTCATCATACCTCTGGTCTAAATCCAGGCACAATTATTTTCATCTTTATCACACAATAACTTCGCGAGCGCACAGCTAATTTATCTTCATTGTATAGAAGACGAAATCAAGTGCCAAGATTCTTGTCATATTTTATGTCTAGATTGTTTGAATTCTACTGGAATATTAACTACCGCCTGCCTTCGCGGCTACAAACTTTCTCTACATTTCATTCAATTAACAAATCATGCATTCTAACTTTGTGCTATAAATGATAAGAAATCTTAGTATCTATCCATTTTCTTGTGTCTGACAAGAAAATGTTTCCATGTTTACAGTAAAAAATCTTATTATTTTACTAAAAAAAATATAATTTTAAATCAGAGAATATTTGACAAAAGTAGAATTAAAATTATAAAAGAATTTTGACTGACAATGTAAAACAAGGTCTGAAGGTTCGTTACAGCTTTTCTCATATAAAGAATGTGTGTTTTATAGAACTAGACTTAAAAGGGTTGTCATGTTCTTATTCTCCCTTTAATTCAGTCTCCTGTGCAGTGAGTCGAGATGTGAACTCTGCCCACGACAGTCGTAACGAAACTCCAGCTGATTCTTTACTTTGATGACTTCTAAATACCCTACTAACTTCAACTCTCCCCTAATATATTGGACATTGTATTGTACTAATGCAATGGCTGAATAGCACTAGTTCTCATTCTGCCTTTAATTCAGTCTCCTGTGCAGTGAGTCGAGATGTGAACTCTGCCCACGACAGTCGTAACGAAACTCCAGCTGATTCTTTACTTTGATGACTTCTAAATACCCTACTAACTTCAACTCTCCCCTGATATATTGGACATTGTATTGTACTAATCCATTGGCTGAATAGCACTAGTTCTCATTGTTATCTAGTGATATTTCTCCTAATATTCGGGTTAATTAATTTGTACAGTCGAAAACTATACACAGGTTATTATTAGTGGGGATGAAGGAGGGTCATGAAAGGGATGTAGAGAGGTCATACAGATCTCTGTACATATCGCTACACCTTCTAACGACCATCCCAGGTACAGGGTGGTTTATTACTCTCGTACCCCCACAATGATATAAATGCGCCCTCTATTATTTATCCACCACCCCATGAGTTAAATTATCTGAAAGTAACAAAATTTAAATTATTTTTAATAATTTTGATTAACTTTAAACGAATTTTAACCCATTGTCGAAATAAAAATGTTTTCAAATTCTGTATAGTCTATGCTATTATTTGTACAACTTATTATTAAATTGAATTAACATCCTAATTATTTGTTATAACCTTACTGACTGTAAAAAGAATATATTTAGTTTTTTAATTCCTTCTATTAGTTCACACTCTCCTAATATAAATCTTGTTTAAATTTTCAATCGTTAATAAAATATTTTGTATGCATCCACTCAAGTTCAAATACATTTTTATAAACTTATATTGGATGACAATTAATGTCTATAGTGTTTTATAAGTAATAATTTATTAATTAAATTTAATGAATTAATTATAGTTTCAAATAGGAGAAAAACATTTCACAAAAGGGGCAGTGTATGCAATATAGTTATTTCGTCCCATTTGGTTTCAAATAAGTGTAACTAAGATTTCATAAAACAGCTGATTTTATATTATAGGTTATGTGGTAGAACAACTACTTTTTTGTGACCTAAGTAGTAATTTACTTTAAAAATGTCTGGTTTATATTACTTTTTATTGCTTAGTTTCTTAAATTAATAAATAACACATACGAAACAATTCTGTTATAACAAAAGCTATTTAAACTTTTTTGTGGTGTTCAAAATATTAACTGATATTTTATTAAAATTTAAACACTAAACATTTACAAATTGAACATTACTCTTAAAATGTTTTTACTAGACTTTGTGCCATATTTACTTCCTTTAAAGGGGCAAAAACTAAATTAAATTCCCGCTCACATCATTTCTCGCTTTTCGTGCGCAAAAGGTTAGAGAGAATGCAGCTCCAATAAAGCAGGACATTCCCTCCCTCAACCCTCCGCGTCCCTTCAGGTTGATACAAAACAGAACCACTCTGGATTAAGGGGTTGGAAGGACGCGCGATTCATTACGACCCTCAATGGGAGAGACTATTCTTCTTGGCTGACCTGGTTTTTAAAACACTGTGCAAGTGTGCAGCCGCCAGCCTGTAACGAGCTGTTAAAGCGTGGCATTAACCACTGACGCTGTATGTGGATCGCATATATTCAAAAAGTATTTAACATTTGTTACAGCGGAGTAATAGATTTTGGTTTATAAAATATTAGTTAAAATGGTTATTTAATTCCTTTTATTAGTCCACATTATATATATATATATATAGTTCAAATTGTCAATTATTCGTAAAATAATTTTTATCCACTGGAGTTCAAATATTTTAAAAAACTCGTAGTGGATGACACTTTTTGTTAATACAGTTTTTTCAAAATTATTCATCAATTAAATTTATTTAATAATGAATTAACTTTAGTTTTATATGGAAAAAAACTTTTCACAAAAGGGGCACGGTATGCAATATAGTTATTTCGTCCCATTATAATATGTGATAAAATATGATTTCATAAAATTGTATTTATGTGATAGAGGATATGTTTTAACGTATAGGTTACGTTATTTTATTTATATGAATTGTAATTATAGAATAAAAATAAAATATGATTTTCCTTTGTTGATCTAAGTAGGAATTGACTGAAAGTTTTTTGTTCATATTACTCGTATTTTAAATAAAAAAGTAGCCTATGTTTACAGGCTTTCAACCTAAATGTAATTTTTTAAAGAAAAACATATGGGACATAGTTTGTGCAAAGAAAGCAAATAAAATCTCGCTTATGAAGGCTGTACAAATATGAATAGACCAATAATAGCGTAGAGATGTAAGCTTACATATAGTGAAGGGACATCGTATATGAAAGGGTAGCATCCATGTGAGAAGGCGTAATTTTTATTAAGAACGAAATGTGGTTTATCAAAGTTCAAAACCTTAGAGTGACGTAAGCCCAAAATAGCGGCATGCCACAGCTCTATGCCTTAGAAGTGGAAGAGGAACTTCGGTCATTTAGGGGTTGTGTCACTAAGCCGATGCGAATCTGTTCTTTAACGAAAGATGGTAAGTAATGATTAAAGTAAATTGCACTGGGATATGCATATGCGATGGGATTAACTGAAGACAAACCCTAGTAGCGATCGTAGGGAGCACACATACTGCCTTCAGCATACACATCAGGGATACGAACAGAATAGGCAGACTTTATACAGGGTCAAGTTGACATGACGCTACCCTGGACACGGCAAGGTCCATGGATTAAATAGCTAGAATCGTTTAAGATCATTTACTAAGTAATCTATATTCGCTTTATTTTTTAACGGTTAACTAATGGAGCCGTAAATAAATTGTGCCTGTATCACACAGATAGACTTAATCTATTAGTCACAGATAGAAAGATACAAAATCCAAAGCTAAGGAAGGAACAAGCTGAATTTCTGGTGCAGTGGGCGAGGAGGGGGGTGTTAAACGTCACTCAGATTACCTTTAATTACTTACAAAGATTAAAAATTCACCACAACTAACCGTAATAAGATACCCAACCAGTAACTCCGACGAAGCGACCGTAATAACAGATACCCAAGCAGTAACACCGACTAAGAGACCGTAATAACAGATACCCAAGGAGTAACACCGATGACGTTACCGTAATAACAGATACCCAAGCAGTAACACCGACGAAGCGACCGTAATAACAGATACCCAAGGAGTAACACCGACGAAGCGACCGTAATAACAGATACCCAAGGAGTAACACCGATGACGTTACCGTAATAACAGATACCCAAGGAGTAACACCGACGAAGCGACCGTAATAACAGATACCCAAGGAGTAACACCGACGAAGCGACCGTAATAACAGATACCCAAGCAGTAACACCGACGAAGCGACCGTAATAACAGATACCCAAGAAGTAACACCGACGAAGCGACCGTAATAACAGATACCCAAGGAGTAACACCGACGAAGCGACCGTAATAACAGATACCCAAGTAGTAACACCGATGACGTTACCGTAATAACAGATACCCAAGGAGTAACACCGACGAAGCGACCGTAATAACAGATACCCAAGCAGTAACACCGACGAAGCGACCGTAATAACAGATACCCAAGGAGTAACACCGACGAAGCGACCGTAATAACAGATACCCAAGGAGTAACACCGATGACGTTACCGTAATAACAGATACCCAAGGAGTAACACCGATGACGTTACCGTAATAACAGATAACCAATCAGTAACTCCGACGAAGCGACTGTAATAACAGATACCCAAGGAGTAACACCGACTAAGAGACCGTAATAACAGATACCCAAGCAGTAACACCGACGAAGCGACCGTAATAACAGATACCCAAGGAGTAACACCGATGACGTTACCGTAATAACAGATACCCAAGGAGTAACACCGATGACGTTACCGTAATAACAGATAACCAATCAGTAACTCCGACGAAGCGACTGTAATAACAGATACCCAAGGAGTAACACCGACTAAGAGACCGTAATAACAGATACCCAAGCAGTAACACCGACGAAGCGACCGTAATAACAGATACCCAAGGAGTAACACCGATGACGTTACCGTAATAACAGATACCCAAGGAGTAACACCGACGAAGCGACCGTAATAACAGATACCCAAGGAGTAACACCGATGACGTTACCGTAATAACAGATACCCAAGGAGTAACACCGATGACGTTACCGTAATAACAGATAACCAATCAGTAACTCCGACGAAGCGACCGTAATAACAGATACCCAAGCAGTAACTCCGACGAAGCGACCGTAATAACAGATACCCAAGGAGTAACACCGACTAAGAGACCGTAATAACAGATACCCAAGGAGTAACACCGATGACGTTACCGTAATAACAGATACCCAAGGAGTAACACCGATGACATTACCGTAATAACAGATAACCAATCAGTAACTCCGACGAAGCGACCGTAATAACAGATACCCAAGGAGTAACACCGACGAAGCGACCGTAATAACAGATACCCAAGCAGTAACTCAGACGAAGCGACCGTAATAACAGATACCCAAGGAGTAACACCGACTAAGAGACCGTAATAACAGATACCCAAGGAGTAACACCGATGACGTTACCGTAATAACAGATACCCAAGGAGTAACACCGATGACGTTACCGTAATAACAGATAACCAATCAGTAACTCCGACGAAGCGACCGTAATAACAGATACCCAAGGAGTAACACCGACGAAGCGACCGTAATAACAGATACCCAAGGAGTAACACCGATGACGTTACCGTAATAACAGATACCCAAGGAGTAACACCGACTAAGAGACCGTAATAACAGATACCCAAGCAGTAACACCGACGAAGCGACCGTAATAACAGATACCCAAGGAGTAACACCAACGAAGCGACCGTAATAACAGATACCCAAGCAGTAACTCCGACGAAGCGACCGTAATAACAGATACCCAAGAAGTAACACCGACTAAGAGACCGTAATAACAGATACCCAAGGAGTAACACCGATGACGTTACCGTAATAACAGATACCCAAGGAGTAACACCGATGACGTTACCGTAATAAGATACCCAAGGAGTAACACCGATGACGTTACCGTAATAACAGATACCCAAGGAGTAACACCGATGACGTTACCGTAATAACAGATAACCAATCAGTAACTCCGACGAAGCGACCGTAATAACAGATACCCAAGCAGTAACTCCGACGAAGCGACCGTAATAACAGATACCCAAGGAGTAACACCGACTAAGAGACCGTAATAACAGATACCCAAGGAGTAACACCGATGACGTTACCGTAATAACAGATACCCAAGGAGTAACACCGATGACGTTACCGTAATAACAGATAACCAATCAGTAACTCCGACGAAGCGACCGTAATAACAGATACCCAAGGAGTAACACCGACGAAGCGACCGTAATAACAGATACCCAAGCAGTAACACCGACGAAGCGACCGTAATAACAGATACCCAAGGAGTAACACCGATGACGTTACCGTAATAACAGATACCCAAGGAGTAACACCGATGACGTTACCGTAATAACAGATAACCAATCAGTAACTCCGACGAAGCGACCGTAATAACAGATACCCAAGGAGTAACACCGACGAAGCGACCGTAATAACAGATACCCAAGGAGTAACACCGACGAAGCGACCGTAATAACAGATACCCAAGGAGTAACACCGATGACGTTACCGTAATAACAGATACCCAAGGAGTAACACCGATGACGTTACCGTAATAACAGATACCCAAGGAGTAACACCGATGACGTTACCGTAATAACAGATAACCAATCAGTAACTCCGACGAAGCGACCGTAATAACAGATACCCAAGGAGTAACACCGACGAAGCGACCGTAATAACAGATACCCAAGGAGTAACACCGACGAAGCGACCGTAATAACAGATACCCAAGGAGTAACACCGACTAAGAGACCGTAATAACAGATACCCAAGGAGTAACACCGATGACGTTACCGTAATAACAGATAACCAATCAGTAACTCCGACGAAGCGACCGTAATAACAGATACCCAAGGAGTAACACCGACGAAGCGACCGTAATAACAGATACCCAAGGAGTAACACCGACGAAGCGACCGTAATAACAGATACCCAAGGAGTAACACCGACGAAGCGACCGTAATAACAGATACCCAAGGAGTAACACCGACTAAGAGACCGTAATAACAGATACCCAAGGAGTAACACCGACGAAGCGACCGTAATAACAGATACCCAAGGAGTAACACCGACTAAGAGACCGTAATAACAGATACCCAAGCAGTAACCTCGATGACATAACTATAATAACACCTAGACAAGAACTTCGATGCCCAGGCGGTATCACACATGGATTGGACGAACATGCCCTAACTGGTGTGGATATTGCTCCACACGAGAAATACAAATCGACTGAAGATCCTTCATAAGTTAACAGGGTTCAAACAAAAATACCTATTATAAATCCTTATCGAGAAAAAGTTACATTCTCTATTAGTCAATTTATCTTTGAACTTTGAGAATTACTTAGTAAAACAGTAGTAATAAGACAAGCAGGGGTGGGGTATGCAATATGGATACATAATGCACACCTCACATTAACTTTAGATAATTGACATTTTGAGACTGGGAACATTTTAGTTGAAATCATAAGCTTCTACTAAATACTTATATAATAATTCGAGATAAGCTTGGGATTAGTTTCTGACTATTTGTGCAACACTTAATTACTTCCACGCGTCGTTTCCATAGACTTATTCATTCTCTTAAACCAATAAAATCTCCATTTTATGAGCCGGTATTGTGTCTAATAATACAGCGCACATGTTGGGTCGTTTCACCATAAATTCCTACGCATCTTGGCGTCCGACACCACAATGCAAATGTTAATCCTTTAATCCTAGACACAGCTCTTAATGAGTTGAAAATAGCTCGACGCACAAATTGCGTTTAATGCGAGCGGGGAAGTCTATTTTTAAACACGACTTTGGCCTGTTGTCACAGTTTTTTGAGACCACGTGACGGCGGGAAATTCGAAGGTTAAGTGTTTCCTTACTTCCGGAAGCCGTCGACAGTGTCGGGTTACATTACTTCACCGCAGCCTTTGAGATCTATCAATCAGACGGCCGCTGCCTTTACTGATTGACCATCTCACTCTTTAAATACTCTATAGATCTCTACTTTAAACTTCTCTATAAATACTTAAATATCATATAAATAGCATACACTAATCAACTGCTTCATAGTTTTGATACGGGTAACGCATACTCACATCCCGAGGAGGTAGTCTTCAAATAACCGAATTTCTACCAAAACCAACCAAAACGTACACAACTTTCAACTAACCAAAATACGTGACGTTCAACCAAACGAAAGTGCACGGACTTCAACTAACCAAAGTACACGGACTTCAACTGAAAGAAATGTTACGGGTTATTTTATTGCCGTTCCGGCTATTTACAATTATAATAAGATACTTTACGATATATGGTCTAATCAAAACGAATAATATTGCTCCATTAAATTTACTTTAATAACGATAAAGTTAAACCTTAGCATTTTGAAAAATAATTTAAAGGCAGTAATAAAACTACTAAGTGTAGATATTTACAGAAATATTACTTCCCATTAATTAACTTCAAGTTGTGCAATGAACGCCTGCGGAACGGCAAAACTATAACCCGCAACATTTTTTTTTCAGTTGAAGTCCGTGTACTTTGGTTAGTTGAAGTCCGTGCACTTACGATTATTTGAATGTCGCGTATTTCGGTTAGTTGAAGGTTGCTTAAATTGTGTGCGTACATATTGGTTTATTATATTTTGGTCATTTGAAGTAATATCCCGAGGTTCGCACCTAGACCTAACGGAAGTACTAACAGTTGTTTTACACGCCTATTTTAGTGTCGAGTACACAGCAGAAGTGCACGCCCCTTCTCATTACGTACCTACATATGTATTTGTAAGTTGATTCCCTCCTTCCTCATCAGCATTAGGATACTCCAGTCACAGGGTTTGAGCTTAATCTATAGCGGGGTTTTCCTTGCAGGTCTTATGTGTTTACCCGCTGCCGGAAAGACATCGTAAAACACAGTAAGCATTTCTATTTGTTATTTTAAATAACATTTCACTAGAACATATTATTTTATTCATAACTTCTGATCTTATAACTTTCATTGTTTCGTGTATAAAGCTTTAAATTGAGTTTGACAGCATTCTGCTTCGATCTGTTTTCAAAGTTATTACTGCGCGCGTGATTTGAATCCGAGCGCCTCTATAATGCAGGGAAACCGCCGCGGCTACAAGACAGAACCCCCAAAAGCTGAGTACTGTAATGAATTCAAAGCAAACGCTGGTCAAGGGAAAACAAATAGACAAGAATAAAACTGATGGAATCCCACGCCATGACGCTGACGAGCCGCGATTCCCTATAGGTAATTCTGTCGCAATAAACTCGTCTTCGACAACACTACATCTTCGTAATAGGGGGGAGGGGGTTACATACAACTCGAGTATACGGTAGTGAAAGAGTTTTCTACATTTTCTTGTATAACGAGACAGATTATACCACATGTAATGTTAGTCCCATAACCAGACACAGATGAAAAGTGTTTATAAAAACACAAAGAGTTAAGAAAATTAAAAGTTAAAACTACAAGATTGAGGAACTTCGTAGCTCATGTCCGCGCGGGCAATAATAGGTTCGACTCGTTCTACTGTAGTCTACTGCTTGCTATAGTAATCGAATTTCCTCACCAACTTGCCAAAGTTTGTGGGTTTTTTCAGTCTTTTGTATATCTATACATACGTCTATAATTAAATTTAAGAGATAAGCTACAACCCATAATAGAACATATATACGTCAGGTATTTTTTTACAGAGATTCTCGACGTTTCGACACCTTTGCTATTGCCCTGTAGAGCCTAGTATTAAATAGAAAATTAAATAAAAACCCATAGGCCTACATACATCATCACACTTCAAAGCAGCAACAATAACACATTAATTAAAAAAATTAATAAAAACCAAACGATAAAACCATTCAATGTTAACACATCACATAGGTATAACTTAAAATTTCTGTATATTAGTTAATCAGATAAACTCCTCACATGGCGGACCTTTTGAAATAATGCAGTTTTGACGTACTTACATTCAAATTTTGTATATTTTATATTAATTTATAATTTTGTTATTTTCAATTGTATGATAGAATGTGATTTTATTTGTATTTAATACGAGGAGGGTACCACAGAGCCATGGAAATGACGAAAATACGTGTTAAAAGCTACCTGACATTAAATGTGAAAACATTTGGGCATTATGAAACCTATTTTATAACGAATTGATTTCGGATAAACGCTATAGCAAATTATTTTCAATAGTTTTAGAATAGGTATACTGAAAGTTATAGTCAATATTCTTTGAATTGGTAAACTTTATTAAACAAATTTTATTAGTTTTTACAATAAATTGAACTTAAACGAATATCAATGCAGAGTTTATTATTTTAATATTATACAAGCAACGTTTCGGCCACCTTTTATTTGGTCCTTCTCTAGCTTTCAAATCTTTAAACATAAAACAATAATCTTTGTAACTTAAACATTAGATTCACAATAAATTGAACTTAAACGAATATCAATTCAAAGTTTATTATTTTAATATTATACAAGCAACGTTTCGGCCACCTTTTATTTGGTCCTTCTCTAGCTTTCAAATCTTTAAACATAAAACAATAATCTTTGTAACTCAAACATTAGATTCACAATAAATTGAACTTAAACGAATATCAATGCAAAGTTTATTATTTTAATATTATACAAGCAACGTTTCGGCCACCTTTTATTTGGTCCTTCTCTAGCTTTCAAATCTTTAAACATAAAACAATAATCTTTGTAACTTAAACATTAAATTCACAATAAATTGAACTTAAACGAATATCAATGCAGAGTTTATTATTTTAATATTATACAAGCAACGTTTCGGTCACCTTTTATTTGGTCCTTCTCTAGCTTTCAAATCTTTAAACATAAAACAATAATCTTTGTAACTTAAACATTAGATTCACAATAAATTGAACTTAAACGAATATCAATGCAGAGTTTATTATTTTAATATTATACAAGCAACGTTTCGGTCACCTTTTATTTGGTCCTTCTCTAGCTTTCAAATCTTAAAACATAAAACAATAATCTTTGTAACTTAAACATTAGATTCACAATAAATTGAACTTAAACGAATATCAATGCAGAGTTTATTATTTTAATATTATACAAGCAACGTTTCGGCCACCTTTTATTTGGTCCTTCTCTAGCTTTCAAATCTGTGAAACATAAAACAATAATCTTTGTAACTTAAACATTAGATTCACAATAAATTGAACTTAAACGAATATCAATGCAGAGTTTATTATTTTAATATTATACAAGCAACGTTTCGGTCACCTTTTATTTGGTCCTTCTCTACCTTTCAAATCTTAAAACATAAAACAATAATCTTTGTAACTTAAACATTAGATTCACAATAAATTGAACTTAAACGAATATCAATGCAGAGTTTATTATTTTAATATTATACAAGCAACGTTTCGGCCACCTTTTATTTGGTCCTTCTCTAGCTTTCAAATCTTAAAACATAAAACAATAATCTTTGTAACTTAAACATTAGATTCACAATAAATTGAAAGTTCAACAATTTTAAACACAATTTCAAACATTCAAGCACGAGATAAAACCCAAAACGCAAACAAACATCAGTTAGTCAATAGCAATCAGTGTCTAAACTTTTACGTTCGATCCAATACTGAGACACCCAACAGCAAGTTACAATAAATTTCTTGTAAAACTAATGTTTAAATTACAAAGATTATTGTTTTATGTTTATAGATTTATGAGCTAGAAAAGCGCCACCAAAAATGTGACTGGAAAGATGCTTGCATAATATTAAAATAATAAACTCAGCATTGATCATCGTTTGTGTTCAATTTATTGTTAAAATTGCTGCCGTTAGAAGCTAAACCCATTTATTAGTTTTTGAATCACTATACTGTAATTAAAATACTTGTATGGGTTAAACTGAAGGTAAAATATATGAAAGGTTAGATCAATGAAGGATAATCAAATGACTAGTTTTTCAGTATATTGTTGTAAAGATATAATTAAATAATTTGGGGCGGTTTGTACATATAGCCTACAATCGCAAGTCTTGAGTTAATAAATGTCGGATATACGAGTTAATAACATTTATTTTTAAAATAACGGCAAAGTTTTGACGCCTAGTTTGTCATCTTCATCAGGCGAAATAAAAAGAATCCACTCCATAGACAAGCAAGAAACGTGTATCCTATCGTTATAGATAACCGATGATGATGACAAACCTATGTCGAAACGTCTCATTTTGAACAAAGATGTTATTGACTCATGTATCAACCGTCTTTTATTAATATAAACAATTTGGAGTTAGCAGACTGTATTAGTATACAATATCAAGAGCACAGTGGTACAATATATTACCATAAAAATATTGGAAAGAACCCCAATACCACAAAAAATAAACGAATATAACAAATAATACTAGCTACTTAATACCTTTATGGGTATTAAAGGGCAAAAACCTGTATTATTTTTGATTTTGATTATTTTTGTGATAGTGGGGTTCTTTCCAATATTTTCATTGTAATACTGTAGTAGATATAAATGTTGTACTATTTTAGTTGGTAATTATTTAATGCAAAATCACTTTTTAATGTTTTAGGGGAGGGGATGAACATTAAAAAATATTTCTAATATACTTTTTAAAAAAATATTATTCGAGAATCTCTTTAGTTATAGCAAAGAGGACGTCAAATATGTTTTGCCATTTGTAGGGAGATGATTAAAACTTGCTAAAGCAACAGACTCTAAAAAAATAATATAAACAAAAACAAAATTTCAAATCAATTACTACTTAAATCAACAAAGAAAAAGTGTATCTTACTTACTTTTTGTTAAATAATTACAATTATTTCCAATAGTTACATAACCTATGCGTTAAACAGCTGTTCTACCACATAGCCTATAGCATAAAATCAGCTGTTTTATGAAATCATATGTTATCACTCTTTTTAAACCAAAGGGGACGAAATAGCTATATTGCATCCCTTGACCCTTTTGTGAAAGGTTTTTAATCTGCATAAAACTAAAATTAATTAAATAGTTAATATTTTAAAAAACTGTATTAATATCATCAAGTGACACCCACTACATGTTTAAAAACATGTATATGAACTAGAGTGGATGAATAAAAAGTATTTTATTAATGATTGGAAATTTGAACCAGATATACTCGTATGTTAGGAGAGTGTGTACTAATAGTAAGAATTGAAAATATACAAGATGAAAAATATCGACCCCCCCCCCAATCTATGTGATCAACAACATATATTTTATTTCCCAAGTACAATAATAAATCACTATTAGAATTTTGAGACAAAAAAACAAACGTCACCATTTGAGATCAAATTAGTACGGAGGTCAAAAACAATTCTGTATTACACTGAAGAAGCACAAATTAAATAAATTAAATAAAACTCCAACACGTGACATTGAAAACGTGATCCAACAGAACGAACTTTCAGGAAGCACTCTGACAAGAAATTAAACGTAATACTGTATTAAACGTCCACCTTTTGTTTAAACGAGGACGGCCGTTCAGGGAAATATCTCTAACTGTCAACTCAGGAAGAACTCATTGGATTAAGGTCTATTCACACACATCAGTTCCGGCGCGTCACAGGTCAGTCACATCAGTCACGTCACAGTCAAAAATTTATTCTATAATGGATTTCCTGTTGCGCTATCTACACTCATCCGGCGCAGGTCCGTCAGTCGCTCTGCCGGCGTCCGTCAGTCATTTTCAGATTTCTTCCCACCGATATTTTTGGATTGTTCGGACGCCTGACGGTCGTATGACGGATGTGTTTGCTATTTTAAAAGGATTGCGTTTTTATATAAAAGTTGTATTTCTGTGTAGAATTTATATTTTAAAGACTGTTTGTTACGAGCATCAAGATGAACGATGAAAAATTGATAGAATGTGTTCGCAAAAATATAGTTTTGTATGATATGTCTAACGCTAAATACATGGACTCGTCTGTGAAGAATGAAATTTGGGAGAAGATAGGTGCTGAAATGATTTTAGCACCTAAAACATACAGCTAGTCGTTCCTTGGGTGTCACTGATTTCCTCCAGTGAGTGTCTTGTTTTCTTAAATGCACTTCCACTTTACCAAGTAAAATATGAAATGTTTCACTTGTCATCCTAAAATATTTAAAGAACTTAGTTTCATCGTCCATTAGTCCCTTAAATAACGTGATGAACTCTCCCTGACTTTCCCTTTTCTTCCATAAATCATGAACCCATATCCTTCGCTTTTTTCTCTTATTTTCAATCTCTTCGTCATCTAAGGCTATCGCTATTGCAGCTAACTCTACTATAGTAAAATCAGCCATTGAGGTAATTATATATTATCCAATTTAATTCACTCATGATAAAATAAGCTTGACTGTAAGTGTATAAAGTGACTGACGACTGACTGAAGCCAACTGACGGACAGTTGACTGACGAATTCCGGACGCAACTTTGACTGAACTGAGACTGAACTGTGACGGAACTGTGACTCAACTGATGTGTGTGAATAGACCTTAATCCAATGAGTTCTTCCTGAGTTGACAGTTAGAGATATTTCCCTGAACGGCCGTCCTCGTTTAAACAAAAGGTGCCTCCACAGGAGAGTGTGAACTAATAGAAAGAATTGAACAAACATGTGTAAAAACCGTCTAAAGTTTGGCCATATGTAATTGATTTTAAAAACATCTGTTTTACACTTGCGAGTTTCTGTTAAATTTTTATCGCCCCATGTCTTTGTTTGTAGCCCGAATCTTTACGACAGTCACAACGCCTTCAAGACGAAACAAAATGGCGGGGATTTTTTTTTTTAAACAATACAACTATTTCAGAAAACGGTTTTTATAGGCGTTCAACAGAAAGATTTCCATGGTAAAACAGTCTTTATGTGTAAACATGGCAACACTGTCGATTCATAACTCGAGCTCCACCGATGCCATAAAACAGTGATGTACTGTTATTGCTCGCTTGTAATGGGTTGACAACCTACTCATAGACTGTAAGGTGCGCCAGTCACCGTGTAAACAGTCTTGCCAACATTACATTACATATGTCGTGATCCCATCTCTGCTAAGGACAGGCTTTTACGTTACATTGTTGCCAGAAGTTGTAATAGAGGAGATATAGGATATAATGTTAGAAATAATAAGAACAACAACGTTTTACATTGTAAGTGTTCATAGTAAAATAAAGTAATAAATATAAATGTGCTGAAATTGTTATATTTTACAAAATATCGTGAAATTCTAGAATTTATCGAGCGTAAACTGTAAGTAATAAACGAACGCATATGTTTGAAAATTAGTTGCTTCATTGTAGTATTTTATTTTAGAAATATGCTTAAAACACAAAAGCAACATGTTTTTAATTATTTTTATTTTAATGGTGGGCAACAATTAAACCTTTACACTGATCTCAGTGTCTCAGGTAACTGGTACATACTTCTATCTGCCTCCGGTAGAGAGCAGGTATGCTTTAAGCAAGTCAATCTGCCCATAAAATACTATAGTTTTCCCCATTCCAAGCTAGGGATGGTCGATCCAGTTACTTTAAGGGATCGGTAATTTTAATTACAGCGCCTGGCTTGAATCAGTGACTTTTACCGGTGACAAGGGATACTGAGACGACTCTGTATGTGCCAATAACAGGCAGGCAAACCACACTGGTGAAATGATTCTATACCTCGCTTTTTCTTTTTTTGGAAGCCTCATTTTATTTTTAAATAATTCCTATGAAATTAAGAACAACCTACCGAGTGCGAAATAAACAACACTGTCACTATCTTGAAACCAGACACAAATCGACCACTCACACACGACGTGAATGAGTAGAACCAGTGACAGTGACAAATCAACCAATGACAGCCGTGGTAAAATATCAGTAACGTTTTAGCCGCGACATTTTGCCCTATTACAACAGAAGCAACTCCCGATCGATCCATTGTCACTGGAACTGACATTTTTCATATTTTGTCACTGGTACTACCAGCGACAAACGAATATTAGTAACAAATCACCGTGACAGAAAATATCAACCATCCCTATTCCAAGCACAAGAACATAATGATATCCTTTCCTAAACCTTATTTATTTTCATCCAACATTCAAAAGGAGTGTAACAATTAGACATATGTCTATCACCCGATAGAGGTTAAATCTATCTCAAGTATACGAGGTACCTTAGCACAAGAGATGCCATAATTTTCCGCTACTCCCAGTACCAGAACATAGGCTTATTTATTCATAGCTATTCCCCATCCTTTCTTATATACAGTCTTCTCTTACAAGAGGTCTTTATGGCCCGATAGAGAGTAGCTTCACATCAGGTATCACACACAATCCTCTAACCTCTCCCACTCGACATACCTACATTCCCTACATGTAGGGTTTAATCCCCCTACATTCACAATGCTTTCCAATCCGTATGTGGAACAGTCATACTAGATGATCGCCTACAATGCTTTCCTATCCGTATGTGGAACAGTCATACTAGATGATCGCCTACAATGCTTTCCTATCCGTATGTGGAAGTCATACTAGATGATCGCCTACAATGCTTTCCTATCCGTATGTGGAAGTCATACTAGATGATCGCCTACAATGCTTTCCTATCCGTATGTGGAAGTCATACTAGATGATCGCCTACAATGCTTTCCTATCCGTATGTGGAAGTCATACTAGATGATCGCCTACAATGCTTTCCTATCCGTATGTGGAACAGTCATACTAGATGATCGCCTACAATGCTTTCCTATCCGTATGTGGAACAGTCATACTAGATGATCGCCTACAATGCTTTCCTATCCGTATGTGGAACAGTCATACTAGATGATCGCCTACAATGCTTTCCTATCCGTATGTGGAACAGTCATACTAGATGATCGCCTACAATGCTTTCCTATCCGTATGTGGAACAGTCATACTAGATGATCGCCTACAATGCTTTCCTATCCGTATGTGGAACAGTCATACTAGATGATCGCCTACAATGCTTTCCTATCCGTATGTGGAACAGTCATACTAGATGATCGCCTACAATGCTTTCCTATCCGTATGTGGAACAGTCATACTAGATGATCGCCTACAATGCTTTCCTATCCGTATGTGGAACAGTCATACTAGATGATCGCCTACAATGCTTTCCTATCCGTATGTGGAACAGTCATACTAGATGATCGCCTACAATGCTTTCCTATCCGTATGTGGAACAGTCATACTAGATGATCGCCTACAATGCTTTCCTATCCGTATGTGGAACAGTCATACTAGATGATCGCCTACAATGCTTTCCTATCCGTATGTGGAACAGTCATACTAGATGATCGCCTACAATGCTTTCCTATCCGTATGTGGAACAGTCATACTAGATGATCGCCTACAATGCTTTCCTATCCGTATGTGGAACAGTCATACTAGATGATCGCCTACAATGCTTTCCTATCCGTATGTGGAACAGTCATACTAGATGATCGCCTACAATGCTTTCCTATCCGTATGTGGAACAGTCATACTAGATGATCGCCTACAATGCTTTCCTATCCGTATGTGGAACAGTCATACTAGATGATCGCCTACAATGCTTTCCTATCCGTATGTGGAACAGTCATACTAGATGATCGCCTACAATGCTTTCCTATCCGTATGTGGAACAGTCATACTAGATGATCGCCTACAATGCTTTCCTATCCGTATGTGGAACAGTCATACTAGATGATCGCCTACAATGCTTTCCTATCCGTATGTGGAACAGTCATACTAGATGATCGCCTACAATGCTTTCCTATCCGTATGTGGAACAGTCATACTAGATGATCGCCTACAATGCTTTCCTATCCGTATGTGGAACAGTCATACTAGATGATCGCCTACAATGCTTTCCTATCCGTATGTGGAACAGTCATACTAGATGATCGCCTACAATGCTTTCCTATCCGTATGTGGAACAGTCATACTAGATGATCGCCTACAATGCTTTCCTATCCGTATGTGGAACAGTCATACTAGATGATCGCCTACAATGCTTTCCTATCCGTATGTGGAACAGTCATACTAGATGATCGCCTACAATGCTTTCCTATCCGTATGTGGAACAGTCATACTAGAAGATCGCCTACAATGCTTTCCTATCCGTATGTGGAACAGTCATACTAGATGATCGCCTACAATGCTTTCCTATCCGTATGTGGAACAGTCATACTAGAAGATCGCCTACAATGCTTTCCTATCCGTATGTGGAACAGTCATACTAGAAGATCGCCTACAATGCTTTCCTATCCGTATGTGGAACAGTCATACTAGAAGATCGCCTACAATGCTTTCCTATCCGTATGTGGAACAGTCATACTAGAAGATCGCCTACAATGCTTTCCTATCCGTATGTGGAACAGTCATACTAGATGATCGCCTACAATGCTTTCCTATCCGTATGTGGAACAGTCATACTAGATGATCGCCTACAATGCTTTCCTATCCGTATGTGGAACAGTCATACTAGATGATCGCCTACAATGCTTTCCTATCCGTATGTGGAACAGTCATACTAGATGATCGCCTACAATGCTTTCCTATCCGTATGTGGAACAGTCATACTAGATGATCGCCTACAATGCTTTCCTATCCGTATGTGGAACAGTCATACTAGATGATCGCCTACAATGCTTTCCTATCCGTATGTGGAACAGTCATACTAGATGATCGCCTACAATGCTTTCCTATCCGTATGTGGAACAGTCATACTAGAAGATCGCCTACAATGCTTTCCTATCCGTATGTGGAACAGTCATACTAGATGATCGCCTACAATGCTTTCCTATCCGTATGTGGAACAGTCATACTAGATGATCGCCTACAATGCTTTCCTATCCGTATGTGGAACAGTCATACTAGATGATCGCCTACAATGCTTTCCTATCCGTATGTGGAACAGTCATACTAGATGATCGCCTACAATGCTTTCCTATCCGTATGTGGAACAGTCATACTAGATGATCGCCTACAATGCTTTCCTATCCGTATGTGGAACAGTCATACTAGATGATCGCCTACAATGCTTTCCTATCCGTATGTGGAACAGTCATACTAGATGATCGCCTACAATGCTTTCCTATCCGTATGTGGAACAGTCATACTAGATGATCGCCTACAATGCTTTCCTATCCGTATGTGGAACAGTCATACTAGATGATCGCCTACAATGCTTTCCTATCCGTATGTGGAACAGTCATACTAGATGATCGCCTACAATGCTTTCCTATCCGTATGTGGAACAGTCATACTAGATGATCGCCTACAAATAGATAAAACAAGTAATATAAACAAAAATGTCAATTCCTACTCAAGTCAACCAAGAAAACCCTTATTTTAGTTACTTTTTATTAAATAATCACAAATAATATAAATAAAGTAACATAAGCTATGCGTTAAAACAGCTGTTATCAATTATTTTAAGCAAAATGGAACGAAATAACTATATTGCATACCTTGCCCCTATAAAACTAAAATTAATTTATTATATTTAATTAGGGAATCATCCTATAATTAAAAATTACTAAACTAAGTGAATGCATAGGGCTTACTACTCATGAGTAGAGGCTTTGCTTGTTCAAAAGGAACGATTGTTTCGAAACGCGTCAGCAAGTAAACCCTATGTATTCACTTAGTCGTCATTTTTAATTATAGTTTAAATCAGTGAATTCAAGATGATTACATCAAGCAACTTTTGACAGACATATATATATATATAGAAAGAACTAAGTCAATAGTCAATGTGTAAGGAGAATGTAAACCGATAGAAGGAATTGAATTATAGTTTAGATCAGTTTTGTATGATGCTATAATCACACCTTCTAAACTGTAACGAGTCATGGTTTGGCTATAATCACTGATGATTGTGACTTCAACACTGAAACGCGCATGAGAAAATTATTGATTGTAAAATTGTGTTTGTTATTATGCAAACTCTAGGATCCTCTACTAGAATTTGGGGCCTTGTTTCTCAGGTATGTTTTTGGCTTTTCATAAACGTTGCCCCTATAATTTACAAAAACTGTTTTTGTCAACAATTTGTTTTTCGCATTTTAATCTGCCCACATTGCTTGTAAACGACGACCGAATTCTCCACATGGAAGCGTTACTCTGATCACAGAGCAGTATCGCTCGCGTATCTCGCGTCCCGAGAGACGGGCAGTCTGCCCTTCCGCCCTTGGATCGATCTGACGCATGTTACCCGATCTCCTCACGCAATCCTTTGCCTACATTGTACGCATTGTTTACGTAGCACCCCGTTACGTCACCCGCTTAATATTCATGAACTGGTGCTGCGGCAAAAGTAAACCGTGTAACGCCCATTAATCAGCAAATATTACTTGTCATAACCGCTTAAAAACGTTGAAAAACTAAATGGGTCTTATAAAATACTTTATGGTAAAGTTTAAACTTAACAAATATTGCCAACGCCAAGCTCTATGACCTTTGAATAATACTTCAGCAAGATTCTACTACTTGTGTTTAGACTTTCAAGTCACCCACAATCACTATGCTGCTTGGCCGTACTACTTAATGGTTACTGACGATGACAACATAGTGTTGGAACGCGTTTGATCAACAATAAAGTTTTACTGTGCGATCGAGTGATTTTGGTTTTGACCTACACTTTGAACTGTATTGATCTCAAAAGTTAAACCCAAAACCACAAAGTTGTGGTTAGAGAAAATGTTATGCTAGCAATCTACAGTCTGCCGCTAATAACTTTGCCTTTAGTATAAATACATTGAATAGGAGAGAAGGTCAAACTCAGAGTAAACAAACGCGTCTGTACTATCAGATAACATCTAAAACAAGAATTCTTTACCAGTCACCAACGCCAGAAGTGAAGTAATCTGTGATACACATTTCCTTACAATTGCTAATTGTATATAATATAAGGTTTAAAATATTATATTGTTCTAGAGACTTTAACTCCGTAAAAAGTAATATAATTTTAATATATAAAGTCAATTAAATCTAAATTACAACAAACTGATCCAAACATGACGAGAAATTCTTCCATTCAAAGCAGATACAGGCTACGATGTGGTCATCATTTTGCTAGGTACTGTTCGAAAGAATTAAATATGAACCCAAAGTAGAGATGTGAAAAATTGTTAACACTGATAATTTTGGCCACTGACCATGAAAACAATGGTGAAAAGGAAAGCAGTCCTGTATTTTTAACGCGACAGAAATAGATATTTTATTTACTTGAGTTCCTTCGAGTCAAATATCAATTTCCAAACGAACGGGATTTTACCAAAATCCTCTGAGCACCCAGCCTAGAACTGTCGTTTAGGGTTCAAGAACTTCCATGTAACTCTCTCCTGTCTGAACGACCAGGGATCTTCTGAACCAAATTCTTTACGATTACTCCCAAAGCTAGCTTCGAGTCACTGGTGTGAAAATCTTCAAAAACGTACTTTGCCGGCAAACCACACCTCCGAAGCCCAACGTCACAGAAGTAGCATCATGTCAGACAGATGGAAAGTGTAAATACAAACTGTCTAGCAGTTTCTTATCATTGACCTACTACACACAAACAAACATTTGCATATTTCTTTACGTAGAACGATCACGGTCCATTGAAATTTAGTTAAAATTAAATGTATGCAAATTTAAAAGTGAAATTCCCTTGCTATCGTGCCTGAAGTGTAATATATTCCATCTTTATGACACCATTGTCCATAAATTACTTAACTATTCCATGTTACGATAAGTGGCAAATCGTGAGGAAGAGGGCAGTGGTGACGTTTCATTAAATCAGGAAAAACCACTGTGCCTGCTAGATCATAAAATGTGCAACATAAACTGTCGCAAGTGGAGTAAAATGAAGCCTTTACTAGGTCCCGTACAACGATAACAACTCCAACGTGTTTGTTTAGTCGTCCACAATTCGCAATATAAAATTCGCCCATTTGCATTTCTCGCGCTGGACTCTGATTGGTTAATTGGTTTCGATATGTAAAGGGAGGGGGGATGACTTTCTATATAATTGCAACAGGAACCAGACACACTCACAACTGAAGTAATTTGCATATTAATTAAGCAGGACGAACATGTAGTCAGTGTTGGAACAAGTGATTTTCACTGTGATGGAGGACATTCAATGGAACTGCTGTAGAACGAACTGTGTGTGTTGAACGTAGGCTCTTTGGCAGTGGTTTTAGAAACCATTTGGTCACTAATTGGTCGGATATCGTCGTCAGTCTTGAAACAGATATCTGTCGGGTTACGCTGTACAACATCCTACGATCTTCAATTTGTCCGCTTCTAATCACCATTGCCTTTAACAAATGGCCTGGACATGTTTACATTTTACATGTAGGTGCAAGGTAACTGTTTTTCCTAGAATGGCGTCGGTTTTATAAAATATTCACCTATAGGGCATGCGGAATGAGGTGAAGCTTGACCTTGAAACTGAAACTGGAAGAGGAAGAATAGGTAAATATCAGTGAGTTGCTAACAACTAAGAGGCTTTCCTTCCAGTTGTGTCATTAAGAAAGTATCATTGTAAACACGTTAACAACAGTCAATGCAGCAGAAGTGACGTACACATCAATCTAGAGTTAAACTTTTAATTGCTAAAATAGTATTTACCGCTGTACACAAGTAGTGCTAGTCTCCCCACTCTTTCAATCCGCTCCTATTTAGGCTTCATGCTGTTACGCACATTTAGATTTAAGAACCTGCTCGTGGGAGTTTCCTGTAGAATGCAGATACGAGAGGGTCTCGCGCTAGATGTCCAGTGTAAACCTCACACTGACAAGCGTGGATTAGTGTTATTCTTAAAGAAAACGCCCAGAAGCTGAACAAACTCGAATAGTTCAAAGTACATAAACTGTCAAAATATAAGTTATTTTATGTAGGCTTACGTCACACATTATTTCACCTTTCAAATAAACTTATTTTTTACCTTTAATTTTTTGTTTTGTAGTTTTAAAAGGGATCAGCCATTATGACAATTACCGCCTACACAGGTAACGATAAATATAAGTAGGATTAAAATAGGAAGCCCCTATTACAAAAATTAGGGTTATGTTACTGCCATCGTGTGTGAAGGGTTGCATACCTATATGGCCTGTAAAAATGTGTCTGCCCGTTACAACCCTAACGTTTTAAAATATAAAACAAATATAAACAAACATTTTATTTTAGTTGTTTTTAATAAATAACTAGCTGACCCCGCGAACTTCAGATCGCCTGAAAGTCAATGAATGGCGTGTTAACATTAACTAACCCTAATTTAGTATTTTATTAACACAATAATAGGTGAACTTATAGCAGTCGATCGAGAAAAGTGTGACAATAAAAGTTCTTGATTGAATGTTATTTATTGAAGTGCATTCGGATATAGAATATGTTTTGTATATTGTTTGAAATGTGTTGGAAAATAATTTTAGATTGTTTGTTGTCGCCTAGCAACCAAAATTTGGACTGAATTCAATGAAATTTCTTGAGAAAAGATAAAATAGTCATATTTTTTTAAATTTTGGCACGTAAAAATTGAATGTTGGAAAAAATTATGACCTTCCCAGAAATGTTCTAAACAATTTCTCAAAGTTTTTTGGCGATCGGATCAGTGGTTTAGTAACGCATAAGGCTCATACAAACGAGTACATACATACAAACATTCATTTATATATATATATATATATATATATATATATATATATATATATATATATATATATATATATATAAATATATAGAGCCATATATATAAAGTCACATAACCTATACGTTAAAACAGTTGTTCTACCACATTCCTTATAACATTAAATCAGCTGTTTTATGAAATCATATGTTACCATTAATTTTAATTAAAATGGGACGAAATAACTATATTGCATACCATGCCCCTTTGTGGAAAGTTTTTCTCCCATATAAAACTAAATTTAATTTCTTTTAAAATTTAATTAATGAACTAATATTTGAAAAAAAACTATATTAACATGAAGTGTCATTCAAAACAAGTTTAAAAAAATGTATTTCAACTCGAGTGGATGAAAAAAAAGTAATTAACAACTGAAAATTTGAACAAGATATATATATATATATATATATATATATATATATATATATATATATATATATATATATATATAGTAAGAGTGTAAACTAATAGATGGAATTGAATAAAAAGAAATAGTAATAATTAATTTGTTCGTTGTAGGGGAACTACGTAACTTAAGCTTGTATAAACCCATAATAATGTGGAGCATAATAAACAATTTCACAAATTGGAATGCCTCAGTGACTGCATCACTGCACACAGAACGTCGCTAGTTACACAAAAATCTTTAAAATATAAACATTTCTTTTACCATTGTTAAATTTAGTTTCTTGAATATCTTTTAAAATAAAACATTACTGTATAATGAGGCCTGCAACACCAAGTTCGCCAGGATGGGCGCGCTGCTTTGACGTTATTGTTTAGTCGCCACAATAACTAACCAGTAATTAAGGAGTAGATGTTGCAAGCACGTGACCGGAATCCCATCAGACTGGAATGTGCTTGGACGCCCGCGTACCTTCACAGCGGTCCCTACAACACACTTAATATTGGACATTCGGTGATGGCATAATTCGGTAGTCTTTGACCTGTTAAGTAATCAACGACCAGATTAACTGCAGTTCTATTTCCTCAGGGTAAACATCTCTAAGGTTTAGAATTGTTTATTGTATTTATAGGTTTTACTACAATGCAATGAGATAAAAGTGTGCATACTGTTTGATCAATCAGTTTTGAATAGCATCGAAACTTCTTTGCTTTAAAATATACAATATCGATTTAATATCGAACCAATATTTTTTTAAACGTAAAGAATTTGATAAATAGATTTACATTTATGATATAGGCTTAAGTCTTCCTTCTTAAAAGGCGGCCTGTTTAGGTAGATTTTTTAATATTTATTAAACTCATTCATATTTTTTGCTACTTCATTTCTTCCCACTCATAGATGTTTTCAGAGGCTCGATTTGAGGTTGTGCAAATATATAAAGAAACGTGTTCCTCCTGTTTATCATGAAAAACATATTGTGTGTGTATTTTTTCTTTAATTAAATGTAGAGCCTTCAATAGTAAAAATCACAACTGACGTGTGAACCAAGCAAACAAAGATCTAAGGAATTTTATTCGGAACTTTGAAGTGTAGAACAGTTCTTAAGAAAAAAATTCACTATAGCTTTCCATAAGTTACCCTTTTTTTCGAGAAACTGAATGGGCCGAATCAATTCACTATGTTTATATGGCCTTGTAGTTGATAAGAATAGTTTTCAGTAGTTTGGTTACAAAAATAATAATAATAATAGATATATGGAGTTTCTTACCGTTAGTATAAGTGTCAAGACATAGTAAGAGACTTTTGCGCAGGAGAGGAGTCCGCCGACTAGAGGAGGGGAATGCCAGGCAACTGTCTACCCCACTTTGGCTCTAGGTACAGTCGTGAACAAGACACAGTGCTACGGGCGGACCGATACTTATAGCAGTGAGATTTGAAAAACACTGAGTCAGCGGTTGCCCCACCATTATAAATGTCAAGTAGACAACTGCGCATCGGCCGGTCAATTCTCTATTCTTAGGGAGTTTTATGATTGCTGTATTTGCCCTAGAATACATCCCTCAAAAACAACGTAACACACGAAAGCAATATGTTAATCCTATTATGTCTAGTTACCATGGAAACAAGTCTCTATCCAACAGAAAACTTTGTCTAGCTCTAAGTGTTATGGATATTCGCAGTCAAAATACTTGTATTTTAATTCTACTATTGTCATTATAATTGGGAAATATTTTTAACTTTCTTTTTTTGAAAATGTTTAAATCACTAGTAGACCGTTTCAAAATAAAATTACTATAGACGTTTAACCATTTGAATGAAAATTTATTGATTTGCCTATAAGTGCGCTACAAAAACTGACCTGTTGTTTGAACTAAAAGCGTTTTTTTTTTTTTTTTTTTTTTTTACAAAAGTAATTAGATATACTCTTAAAATCAATATTGAAAATGTTTATAATTAATAAAAAATTATAAAAAAGTAGCTTTTTATAAACTTACTTTTTTTGAAGATATAACAAAATAAAATATGTGGGATATTATCAGGATCCAATTTAACACAAACGCTGTCAGTTTCGTGCTTTCCTTAATGTGTTCCCATCACAAATTAATGACGCCGTATTACACTGGGCATTATTTAGCCCAGCTCAGAGATTACAATATACGGCATCGCAGATTCACCAAAGAAAACTACCAACAATGCAAGAGATAAAGAGCCCTACATAACGTGTTTGTAGAGACATTTGCCAGCGTGTTTGACTAAGTAAAGAACCTGCCTTTGTGCTTCGGCGCCTAATGCTACGTACCCGTATTGACGCACAAACAAGGAAATCGGCAAATATCTGCGAAATATTTCAGTAAATATAGCTTGACAATTCTCTGTGAAAAGGAAAGTCATTCTCTTTATAATACGATGGTAGATGCACTAAACGAACAGATGCGAAAATCACAGTGTGAAGTTGGCAAATAGTTACAATGAA
>JBAIZL010000001.1:395095725-395183225 GCA_036971475.1 Prosapia bicincta
TTAGTAAGAGAACGTCAAACATAATAAAGCGAATTACAAAAGCAAATAATTACAAGAGACGCAAGAGCAATATCAATCAAATGCACCGGAGTTAGTTACAAGAACCAATGTAGACGACAAAGTAGTGTAAAAGCAAACAAGTATAACAAAGTTAGTAAGAGAACATCAAACATAATAAAGCGAATTACAAAAGCAAATAATTACAAGAGACGCAAGAGCAATATCAATCAAATGCACCGGAGTTAGTTACAAGAACCAATGTAGACGACAGAGTCGTGTAAAAGCAAACAAGTATAACAAAGTTAGTAAGAGAACATCAAACATAATAAAGCGAATTACAAAAGCAAATAATTACAAGAGACGCAAGAGCAATATCAATCAAATGCACCGGAGTTAGTTACAAGAACCAATGTAGACGACAGAGTCGTGTAAAAGCAAACAAGTATAACAAATTTAGTAAGAGAACGTCAAACATAATAAAGCGAATTACAAAAGCAAATAATTACAAGAGACGCAAGAGCAATATCAATCAAATGCACCGGAGTTAGTTACAAGAACCAATGTAGACGACAGAGTCGTGTAAAAGCAAACAAGTATAACAAAGTTAGTAAGAGAACATCAAACATAATAAAGCGAATTACAAAAGCAAATAATTACAAGAGACGCAAGAGCAATATCAATCAAATGCACCGGAGTTAGTTACAAGAACCAATGTAGACGACAGAGTCGTGTAAAAGCAAACAAGTATAACAAAGTTAGTAAGAGAACATCAAACATAATAAAGCGAATTACAAAAGCAAATAATTACAAGAGACGCAAGAGCAATATCAACCAAATGCACCGGAGTTAGTTACAAGAACCAATGTAGACGACAGAGTCGTGTAAAAGCAAACAAGTATAACAAATTTAGTAAGAGAACGTCAAACATAATAAAGCGAATTACAAAAGCAAATAATTACAAGAGACGCAAGAGCAATATCAATCAAATGCACCGGAGTTAGTTACAAGAACCAATGTAGACGACAGAGTCGTGTAAAAGCAAACAAGTATAACAAAGTTAGTAAGAGAACATCAAACATAATAAAGCGAATTACAAAAGCAAATAATTACAAGAGACGCAAGAGCAATATCAATCAAATGCACCGGAGTTAGTTACAAGAACCAATGTAGACGACAGAGTCGTGTAAAAGCAAACAAGTATAACAAATTTAGTAAGAGAACGTCAAACATAATAAAGCGAATTACAAAAGCAAATAATTACAAGAGACGCAAGAGCAATATCAATCAAATGCACCGGAGTTAGTTACAAGAACCAATGTAGACGACAGAGTCGTGTAAAAGCAAACAAGTATAACAAATTTAGTAAGAGAACGTCAAACATAATAAAGCGAATTACAAAAGCAAATAATTACAAGAGACGCAAGAGCAATATCAATCAAATGCACCGGAGTTAGTTACAAGAACCAATGTAGACGACAAAGTAGTGTAAAAGCAAACAAGTATAACAAAGTTAGTAAGAGAACATCAAACATAATAAAGCGAATTACAAAAGCAAATAATTACAAGAGACGCAAGAGCAATATCAATCAAATGCACCGGAGTTAGTTACAAGAACCAATGTAGACGACAGAGTCGTGTAAAAGCAAACAAGTATAACAAAGTTAGTAAGAGAACATCAAACATAATAAAGCGAATTACAAAAGCAAATAATTACAAGAGACGCAAGAGCAATATCAATCAAATGCACCGGAGTTAGTTACAAGAACCAATGTAGACGACAAAGTAGTGTAAAAGCAAACAAGTATAACAAAGTTAGTAAGAGAACATCAAACATAATAAAGCGAATTACAAAAGCAAATAATTACAAGAGACGCAAGAGCAATATCAATCAAATGCACCGGAGTTAGTTACAAGAACCAATGTAGACGACAGAGTCGTGTAAAAGCAAACAAGTATAACAAAGTTAGTAAGAGAACATCAAACATAATAAAGCGAATTACAAAAGCAAATAATTACAAGAGACGCAAGAGCAATATCAATCAAATGCACCGGAGTTAGTTACAAGAACCAATGTAGACGACAGAGTCGTGTAAAAGCAAACAAGTATAACAAAGTTAGTAAGAGAACGTCAAACATAATAAAGCGAATTACAAAAGCAAATAATTACAAGAGACGCAAGAGCAATATCAATCAAATGCACTGGAGTTAGTTACAAGAACCAATGTAGACGACAGAGTCGTGTAAAAGCAAACAAGTATAACAAAGTTAGTAAGAGAACATCAAACATAATAAAGCGAGTTACAAAAGCAAATAATTACAAGAGACGCAAGAGCAATATCAACCAAATGCACCGGAGTTAGTTACAAGAACCAATGTAGACGACAGAGTCGTGTAAAAGCAAACAAGTATAACAAATTTAGTAAGAGAACATCAAACATAATAAAGCGAGTTACAAAAGCAAATAATTACAAGAGACGCAAGAGCAATATCAACCAAATGCACCGGAGTTAGTTACAAGAACCAATGTAGACGACAGAGTCGTGTAAAAGCAAACAAGTATAACAAATTTAGTAAGAGAACATCAAACATAATAAAGCGAATTACAAAAGCAAATAATTACAAGAGACGCAAGAGCAATATCAACCAAATGCACCGGAGTTAGTTACAAGAACCAATGTAGACGACAGAGTCGTGTAAAAGCAAACAAGTATAACAAATTTAGTAAGAGAACATCAAACATAATAAAGCGAATTACAAAAGCAAATAATTACAAGAGACGCAAGAGCAATATCAACCAAATGCACCGGAGTTAGTTACAAGAACCAATGTAGACGACAGAGTCGTGTAAAAGCAAACAAGTATAACAAATTTAGTAAGAGAACATCAAACATAATAAAGCGAATTACAAAAGCAAATAATTACAAGAGACGCAAGAGCAATATCAACCAAATGCACCGGAGTTAGTTACAAGAACCAATGTAGACGACAGAGTCGTGTAAAAGCAAACAAGTATAACAAATTTAGTAAGAGAACATCAAACATAATAAAGCGAGTTACAAAAGCAAATAATTACAAGAGACGCAAGAGCAATATCAACCAAATGCACCGGAGTTAGTTACAAGAACCAATGTAGACGACAGAGTCGTGTAAAAGCAAACAAGTATAACAAATTTAGTAAGAGAACATCAAACATAATAAAGCGAATTACAAAAGCAAATAATTACAAGAGACGCAAGAGCAATATCAACCAAATGCACCGGAGTTAGTTACAAGAACCAATGTAGACGACAGAGTCGTGTAAAAGCAAACACGTATAACAAAGTTGGTAAGAGAACATCAAACATAATAAAGCGAATTACAAAAGCAAATAATTACAAGAGACGCAAGAGCAATATCAACCAAATGCACCGGAGTTAGTTACAAGAACCAATGTAGACGACAAAGTAGTGTAAAAGCAAACACGTATAACAAAGTTGGTAAGAGAACATCAAACATAATAAAGCGAATTACAAAAGCAAATAATTACAAGAGACGCAAGAGCAATATCAACCAAATGCACCGGAGTTAGTTACAAGAACCAATGTAGACGACAGAGTCGTGTAAAAGCAAACACGTATAACAAAGTTGGTAAGAGAACATCAAACATAATAAAGCGAATTACAAAAGCAAATAATTACAAGAGACGCAAGAGCAATATCAACCAAATGCACCGGAGTTAGTTACAAGAACCAATGTAGACGACAGAGTCGTGTAAAAGCAAACACGTATAACAAAGTTGGTAAGAGAACATCAAACATAATAAAGCGAATTACAAAAGCAAATAATTACAAGAGACGCAAGAGCAATATCAACCAAATGCACCGGAGTTAGTTACAAGAACCAATGTAGACGACAGAGTCGTGTAAAAGCAAACACGTATAACAAAGTTGGTAAGAGAACATCAAACATAATAAAGCGAGCTACAAAAGCAAATAATTACAAGAGACGCAAGAGCAATATCAACCAAATGCACCGGAGTTAGTTACAAGAACCAATGTAGACGACAGAGTCGTGTAAAAGCAAACACGTATAACAAAGTTGGTAAGAGAACATCAAACATAATAAAGCGAATTACAAAAGCAAATAATTACAAGAGACGCAAGAGCAATATCAACCAAATGCACCGGAGTTAGTTACAAGAACCAATGTAGACGACAGAGTCGTGTAAAAGCAAACACGTATAACAAAGTTGGTAAGAGAACATCAAACATAATAAAGCGAGCTACAAAAGCAAATAATTACAAGAGACGCAAGAGCAATATCAACCAAATGCACCGGAGTTAGTTACAAGAACCAATGTAGACGACAGAGTCGTGTAAAAGCAAACACGTATAACAAAGTTGGTAAGAGAACATCAAACATAATAAAGCGAGCTACAAAAGCAAATAATTACAAGAGACGCAAGAGCAATATCAACCAAATGCACCGGAGTTAGTTACAAGAACCAATGTAGACGACAGAGTCGTGTAAAAGCAAACACGTATAACAAAGTTGGTAAGAGAACATCAAACATAATAAAGCGAGCTACAAAAGCAAATAATTACAAGAGACGCAAGAGCAATATCAACCAAATGCACCGGAGTTAGTTACAAGAACCAATGTAGACGACAGAGTCGTGTAAAAGCAAACACGTATAACAAAGTTGGTAAGAGAACATCAAACATAATAAAGCGAGCTACAAAAGCCGTCAGGTAAAACGAGATTAATGAAACTATCAAGGGCAATGAAGTTATTTACAAGTTCCAATAATTATATTAGAATTGCTACAGATATACAAAACTAAGTATCTACAGAAGATTCTGTACGTAAACATTCATGTAAACAACAAATTTCCCCATTGCAGGCGTTACGACGCTTTAAGCGCGACAAATATCCCCTTTATTCAATCCGTACAGTAAATTTCCATTAGTAATTAACTGAAGGAAATTCGCGAACACGACTAAATCTAGTCCCGTTTTAATACAGTTTTTTTATTGAAACCCGTTGTCGAACGAAACTGTCCTATATTTTACATTCGTGGGACGATTGGTTCAGTCGCTAACCGGCCTGTGTTGCATTGTCGCCTACAGCGTTCCCATATCGTACTGCAACAAGATTGAAATTTGTTGCCGAAAAAAAACGTCTAAATTGAAATGAGAATTGTAAAGCTGAGAAAATGAGCGCATAAAAACGAAATTGGAAAATTATTTTTTCGAATGTTGGTAACAGCAATAAACGATTAATTACTGAGTGAAGTAAAAAAATTTTCTTGTTTGGTATATTAAAGAACTATTATGACCAACATTTTTAAAGTCAATTCCTACCTTAGTCGACATAAAAGTATTTGAGTTACTTTTTATTAAATAATAAAATTAACATAAATAAAGTATCAGAACCTATAATAACCCGTAACATAAAATCAGCTGTTTTATGAAATCGTACTTTATCACTTATTTTAAGCCAAATGGGACGAAATAACGATATTGCATACCTTTCTCCTGTTGCGAAAAGTTTTTTCTTCTATATAAAACTAAAATTAATTCAGTAAATTAAATTAATGAATTAATATTTGAAATAAACTGTATTAACATCAAGTGTCATTCACTATAAGGTTAAACAAATGTATTTGAATTGCAAATTTCAGTGGATGAATAAATAAGAAATTTATTAACGATTGAAAATTTGAACAAGATTTAATACATAAGGATAATGTGAACTAACAGAAGGAATTGAATATTATGTAGGCTATGAAATAACAGGGATGTTCACTATCATGTTAAATTGTTTTTGTTAGTAATAGCAATGGTTAAATATTTAACAAATATATCCTACAAATGTTTAATAAGGTTCAAAATAAGTATTTCGAAAGAAAAACTGTAAGAGGTTGAATTCTTGCCTGCCTATTCTATTATACATTTTTAAAGGCCGTTAAAGAAACATTTGGCTTCGTGATGAGCACGTGATGCTGTGACCGCTTTACTCTTTCTACGGGAGGATTTAAGAACCTACCTTACTCATACCTATATTCACAATAATTTCCATAATTACCTCCTATTTCCAATATAGGAAAACATTTAGACCTTTTCTCAATCTTAGCTACATTCTACCATTTCAAATCTTTCGCTTTGCAAGGTGTGTAATTGGTAAACACTTCTTTTCACCCGTTTAAAGAGTCCTGCACCGGTGATGACGTAACATCTTTAAGCTCTCTGCCGGAGATTTATGCATAAACCTTAATCATGTCTATTTTCACAATCATTTACTATCTTTAGTAGGCGATAGTTTTCATGGATGAAAACTACAAACAGATTGGTTTTTTCTGATCAGAAAAGTATTTTAACTATTCAGTGATATTTAAAAAATATTTTCAATTAAAAATTAAAACCTTCCGTAAGCATACGTTACGTATAAATGAAACAATCCGATTCTTGATAAGGCATTTATTGCCCTCCAAGTTTAGAACTCCCACAACGAACCCCACCGTCCTAGTTACCCACAACAAACCCGATCAACCTACTAACCACACAACGAATCCAACCGACCCACTCACCGCCAACGAACCTCACCAACCTACTCACTCACAACAAACCCGACCAACCCACTCACCCACAACGAACCTCACCAACCTACTCACCCACAAAAACCCGACCAACCCATTCGCCAAAACAATCCTCGCCAACCTAAACACCCAGAACGAACTGACTAACCCACAATAAACCCTATCAACCTACTCACCCACAATGAACCCAACCGACCCACTCGCCACCAACGAACCCCACTAACCTACTCACCCACGACGAAACAGACCAATCCACTCACCCACAACAAACCTCTCCAGCCTACTCACTCACAACAAACCCGCCCAACCTACTCACCCACGACGAACCACACCAACCCACTTACCCACAACGAATCCCACCAACCTACTCACCCACAAAAAGCCCTACCAACCCATTCGCCAACAACAAACCCCGCCATCTTACGCACCCAGAACGAACCCGACTAACCCACAATAAACCTCTCCAACCTACTCACCCATAACGAACCCGACCTACCTACTCGCCCTCAACAAACCCCATCACTCACTTACCCACAATGAACCAGACCATCCCACTCACCCACACCCACCAAGACACACAGGGAGAGAGAGAGAGAGAAAAGATATAATGCAATTTTTAGGTAAAGCATTGACTGACAAAAATTATTATTTACTATTTTGAGCGATTATAGAGATCGAGTTATTTAAACACAATAAACATACTTTAATGGCAAAACCGTTCCGGTAACTGGGTTAATTGTAACGTTCAGAAGAACTTTAATTAAGCCATTGCGTTTAATTAGGCCAAATCTTTTTTAACGTTTAGCGTTCAAATATTAGGTTAGAAGAAAAAATACTTTAGACGTTTTAAAGATAAATGTATCATTACAATAACATTCATTAAGAAAAATTAAATAAGAGGAAATTCTAATATCCGCAACAAATACAACACGGCGTCTTCCAAAAACTGACCGACTGTTATCAGAAAGCCTTTCGACCTAAGACTAAAAATGTTAACACCAGAGTCTAAGAATGCGGACTTATCGCAGGACGCAGCGACAAGCCGAGGCGTTGGCTTAGCGAGTGGGCTAGCTGGGCGTACACTGCACAACCCTTCTGATAGGGCGGACCCGGCTTTGCGACACATGTCTTGATCGATCTTAATTATATGTTCAACCGCGTACCTTAAATCATGGGTACCGCACACGCCGTGAAGCATTGTCTTGCGTGGCAGAAAAGAAATGCTGAACATTTCGGACAGTACACGTTTTTGGCTCGGATAGTACAAAATAAAATTTTCGCTAAACAGATGGTTGTTTGACGACCGATACCAGTAGTTTCAGATAAAAATGTTTGATGTGGTTACACTGAAAATAAATAATTGTGAATTAAACAATAATGAAAAAGATATAAGTTAATATAAGTACAAAATAAGCTTTCCAATTTGTGAAGGAAGAGCTAGGTAAACGTGTTGAAGACAAAAGTAGCGAGCTAACGGTCAGAAGTTGTAACGAATATTGCTTCAGTAAGAATAGAACTAGAGACGTAAGCCTATATATGTATCAATAGAAATACGGGTAGTTATTGAGTATCATGTCTAGCATTAACTAGTTTTTCCATACGAGTAAAAAAAGGTAATTATCTTATAATTAAAGGAATAACTAATGGTCTCAAGGACTTTGTTTGTGAGTAGCACATAAGGCCTTTTAGAAGAAATATCCAAACCAGGGTAAAGAAATCTTTATTATTACGATTAAACGACCTTGTCTTATGGACGTACATTAGAAAATAATAGGAAAAGTACGACAATGTGTCTAAAGTAGTGTAGATGGAATTGGTCCCTGACTTCCCATACAATCTTATGTAATCACATCCTTACGGGGAATACTCTAATATTACATTTACATTGAAGTTCATTGACACATATAACAAACGGTATGTATATACGTATATATTCTGTAATTATTTTTAAGAAACTTCAAAGATACTAAAACTTTGATAAACTGATTTGGTTGGCAAGCCTGAAGTTTCCTACCTACAACATTTCATCTTAGATTACTCATACTTCCTAACTTTCTAACTGTCCTATAGTTTCTCTTTCAACAATTACTTATAATTTTGTATCTCTTATATTTTTCTCTGTTCGTTTAATCTGTTTCCTCCCTGAGTTTTTATTATTTTACTTTTGCTCTTCCTTTAATCTTAAAGCTCTTACCTTTTTATTGCATTTTTCTTTTCTTTAATCTTAGAGCTCCTTCCTTGTTTGTTCCTCTTTAAATCTTAAAACCCATTCCTTGTTTATTGGATTTCACCTTCCTCTAATCTCAGGACTCCTTCCTTCTTTGTAACAGTTTTCCTTCATTCAGCCTCAAAGCTCCTCCCTACTTAATTTGCTTCGTTCTCCCTTTAACCTTAGGGCTCATCTCTTCTTTGTTCTTAATTTTTTCTTAGGGCTTCTCTAATTTTATTACTTCTCTTCTTCCTTTAATATTATAGCTCGTCCCGTCTTTGATAGTTTTGTTCTTTTATCTTTTTACGTACCACTTGTAATGTTAGTTTTTGTAGTTGTTAATTTTGTTTAAGGATCTCTTCTATTTATATCTGTCCTTTTAAAATTATATCTATCTGGTCCTACAGAGAATGGATTGAACTTGCTCCTATACTTGTTACACTATAGAAAAAATTACGTAATAAACCCGTCTGGTTCCAAAGGCTAATGGCTATGAAACTCTAGCGCGTAATTAATTTACAACTGCAGTGTTGAGTGATTCATTAAAACCGATTTATGATCAATTAATTTGGACGCAAGTGACATGTTCATTAGTTCAGGAATTAATTTGAACTAAGTGCAAAATGACATCTCGTGGGATGGACATTGACAGAACCGCAGAAAGCAGAATTCACTAACCCAATCTTGAAAAATGTGTCATTCCTTATTTTAAAAATATAAAGCAGCAATATAGTAGAGATATTAGTGTTATAAAATGGTTTAGTGAATTAATTTACAGAAAATTTATTTTTAAAGTGAATAATTCTTTTGGCATGCCTGAACAGAAATATTGTAAATTCAGAAAAATCTTCCAGTTAGTGTCCAATAGAATCGTCAGACTTAAACCTTTCTGTATAGTAGTATATATGCGCTGTATTCAACTATTTTAGCTTAAATTAAGTGACAACATGGTTTCATGCAACAGCTGATTTTATGTTATAGGTTATGTTGTAGATCAGTTGTTTTAACACGTAGGTTATGTTACTTTATTTATTGTACACTATTACGTGGAAATGTTGCTACTCAATATTTGTATTTGCTAGAAAAATATATCAATTTATATTTTTTAGTTCTTCCTACAATTAATTTAATATAATGGCATTGAGTTATTTATTTTTATTCTAATTTTTGAAATAAGAACTTCCATAGTACTTTTTAACAGATTTAAATTAAATTTGTCGAATAAACTTTCAATCCTGAAAATTTTTCTGGATCTAATAGATGTTGTTTATTAACATTTTTTTTATTCAATACATTACCTACATTCTTTTATCTCTATTACATTATACAAATAAAGTATTTACTTCTTTCTACTTTACTTTTTGTTTTTATTTATTATAATAAATTCCTACTTAAGTCAACACAGACAAATTTTTATTTTAGTTCCTTTTCTTATTTTATAATTACAACTAATAATAATATGTATATACAGTATATGTACATGTATATCAGATTAACAATAGTAAGTGGCAAAATAAGAAAGCGAATTTCTTTGCAACTTTTAATTTTCTTTTCTATGTATGATGTTGGACTATTATTTTTGTTTGTTAATATTTATACACTATCTTTTTTTTGTCGGTTGCATTGTGTTGTAGTTTCTTTTCGCTTTCCTTTTGCAATGTCCGTTTGTGAATTTTGCTTTGCCGTTCTATACCGTTTGTTTATTTTATTGTTTTATTCATTTTTATATTTGGAGCATTATTTATGATATTTTGTGGTAACTATGGCAACTGTTAAAAGTTGTACAGTGGAGGTTACGAGGTCAACCAAATGAGACTAAAAGAAAAAATTCATATGCATCTTAAAGAAATTCTCTTCTAGCTATGGGAAAGTTGGCTCACTGACAAAAGCGCTAGACTTTGAACATGAAGATGCTCAGTTCGAATCCGACCTATGCACCTCAAATTTTCATAATTTAATTATTGCATAAATATTTGGAAAAGTTGTGTTAACATTGATTGTCATCCACAACAGGTTAAAAAAATATTTGAAAGTGACTGGATGAATAAACTGTAGTTTATTAGCGATTGAAAATTTGAACGATATATATATATATATATATATATATATATATATATATATATATCAGGAGAGTGTGAGTTAGTAGAAGGAATTTAATAATAAACAGTTCCTAACAAATGCAACAGGTTCCTTCTGAAAACCTTACAAATAACTGCTCCCTCTCGTGTTGATGGAAATAAAACAAAAATGATAATAAACTGTTCTTTAGATCATTGTATATTATTAAAAAACACCTCAATTTGTAAATAGTTACCAAATATACTGTAAAATAACGAATGCAACCACCAACTCTCTAATAACGCGCGATCAACATGGGATGAGCTTTGCTCTGTGAACAGAAGCCTATTGTCGAACAGTTAACTGGGAACAATGCTTTATCATTATGAAACGAAAAAATCTTGTTCTTTTTTCTAATCTTGCCGAGTCTCGACCGTCCCCGACGTCTTGCTAGTAGAACTCATTAACAATTAGTTATAACTCAAAGATGAGACCCTGACAATGCAAGCCATGATATTTTCCCATCCCCTTGTGGATTAATATCCTTAATAAATCCTATTTGTGACTCTTCATACTTCCATATACAGTTTTACTCTCTATAGCTTGTGAGGCGAGTGATGAAACTCTTGGATACGACAGGGACAAAGAGAAAGCTGGCGCATGCTCGGAACAACAAAACTCTCAGTTTATTGTCTCTTTGTTTTATGTCTCAGTGGGTTCCGTTTTCTTTTGTATCGTGGTATTTCCAAAAACATTTCTGTGTTGTAGAGTTGTCTTCAGGCTGTCTGAGCCGTCATTGCCACACAACATGTCAGCAAGTTTGTTGTTTCTTAGTTTTATGTCTCAGTGGGTTCCGTTTTCTTTTGTATCGTGGTATTTCCAAAAACATTTCTGTGTTGTAGAGTTGTCTTCAGGCTGTCTGAGCCGTCATTGCCACACAACATGTCAGCAAGTTTGTTGTTTCTTAGTTTTATGTCTCAGTGGGTTCCGTTTTCTTTTGTATCGTGGTATTTCCAAAAACATTTCTGTGTTGTAGAGTTGTCTTCAGGCTGTCTGAGCCGTCATTGCCACACAACATGTCAGTAAGTTCGTTGTCTCTTAGTTTTATGTCTCGGTGCTTTTGTATCGTGGTGTTTCCAAAAACATTTCTGTGTTGTAGAGTTGTCTTCAGGCTGTCTGAGCCGTCATTGCCACACAACATGTCAGCAAGTTTGTTGTTTCTTAGTTTTATGTCTCAGTGGGTTCCGTTTTCTTTTGTATCGTGGTGTTTCCAAAAACATTTCTGTGTTGTAGAGTTGTCTTCAGGCTGTCTGCGCCGTCATTGCCACACAACATGTCAGTAAGTTTGTTGTCTCTTAGTTGTATGTCTCAGTGGGTTCCGTTTTCTTTTGTATCGTGGTATTTCCAAAAACATTTCTGTGTTGTAGAGTTGTCTTCAGGCTGTCTGAGCCGCCATTGCCACACAACATGTCAGTAAGTTTGTTGTCTCTTAGTTGTATGTCTCAGTGGGTTCCGTTTTCTTTTGTATCGTGGTATTTCCAAAAACATTTCTGTGTTGTAGAGTTGTCTTCAGGCTGTCTGAGCCGTCATTGCCACACAACATGTCAGTAAGTTCGTTGTCTCTTAGTTTTATGTCTCAGTGGGTTCCGTTTTCTTTTGTATCGTGGTATTTCCAAAAACATTTCTGTGTTGTAGAGTTGTCTTCAGGCTGTCTGAGCCGCCATTGCCACACAACATGTCAGTAAGTTTGTTGTCTCTTAGTTGTATGTCTCAGTGGGTTCCGTTTTCTTTTGTATCGTGGTATTTCCAAAAACATTTCTGTGTTGTAGAGTTGTCTTCAGGCTGTCTGAGCCGTCATTGCCACACAACATGTCAGTAAGTTTGTTGTCTCTTAGTTGTATGTCTCAGTGGGTTCCGTTTTCTTTTGTATCGTGGTATTTCCAAAAACATTTCTGTGTTGTAGAGTTGTCATCAGGCTGTCTGAGCCGTCATTGCCACACAACATGTCAGTAAGTTCGTTGTCTCTTAGTTTTATGTCTCGGTGCTTTTGTATCGTGGTGTTTCCAAAAACATTTCTGTGTTGTAGAGTTGTCTTCAGGCTGTCTGATCCGTCATTGCCACACAACATGTCAGTAAGTTCGTTGTCTCTTAGTTTTATGTCTCGGTGCTTTTGTATCGTGGTATTTCCAAAAACATTTCTGTGTTATAGTTGTTTTCAGGCTGTCTGAGCCATCATTTTCCCACGACATGTCAGTAAGTTCGTTGTCTCTTAGTTTTATGTCTCGGTGCTTTTGTATCGTGGTATATCCAAAAACATTTCTGTGTTGTAGAGTTGTCTTCAGGCTGTCTGAGCCGTCATTGCCACACAACATGTCAGTAAGTTCGTTGTCTCTTAGTTTTATGTCTCGGTGGTTTTGTATCGTGGTATATCCAAAAACATTTCTGTGTTGTAGAGTTGTCTTCAGGCTGTCTGAGCCGACATTGCCACACAACATGTCAGTAAGTTTGTTGTCTCTTAGTTTTATGTCTCGGTGCTTTTGTATCGTGGTGTTTCCAAAAACATTTCTGTGTTGTAGAGTTGTCATCAGGCTGTCTGAGCCGTCATTGCCACACAACATGTCAGTAAGTTCGTTGTCTCTTAGTTTTATGTCTCGGTGCTTTTGTTTCGTGGTGTTTCCAAAAACATTTCTGTGTTGTAGAGTTGTCTTCAGGCTGTCTGAGCCGTCATTGCCACACAACATGTCAGTAAGTTCGTTGTCTCTTAGTTTTATGTCTCGGTGCTTTTGTATCGTGGTGTTTCCAAAAACATTTCTGTGTTGTAGAGTTGTCTTCAGGCTGTCTGAGCCGACATTGCCACACAACATGTCAGTAAGTTTGTTGTCTGTTAGTTTTATGTCTCGGTGCTTTTGTATCGTGGTGTTTCCAAAAACATTTCTGTGTTGTAGAGTTGTCATCAGGCTGTCTGAGCCGTCATTGCCACACAACATGTCAGTAAGTTCGTTGTCTCTTAGTTTTATGTCTCGGTGCTTTTGTATCGTGGTGTTTCCAAAAACATTTCTGTGTTGTAGAGTTGTCTTCAGGCTGTCTGAGCCGTCATTGCCACACAACATGTCAGTAAGTTCGTTGTCTCTTAGTTTTATGTCTCGGTGCTTTTGTATCGTGGTGTTTCCAAAAACATTTCTTTGTTGTAGAGTTGTCTTCAGGCTGTCTGAGCCGTCATTGCCACACAACATGTCAGTAAGTTTGTTGTCTCTTAGTTTTATGTCTCGGTGCTTTTGTATCGTGGTGTTTCCAAAAACATTTCTGTGTTGTAGAGTTGTCTTCAGGCTGTCTGAGCCGTCATTGCCACACAACATGTCAGCAAGTTTGTTGTTTCTTAGTTTTATGTCTCAGTGGGTTCAGTTTTCTTTTGTATCGTGGTATTTCCAAAAACATTTCTGTGTTGTAGAGTTGTCTTCAGGCTGTCTGAGCCGTCATTGCCACACAACATGTCAGTAAGTTTGTTGTCTCTTAGTTGTATGTCTCAGTGGGTTCCGTTTTCTTTTGTATCGTGGTATTTCCAAAAACATTTCTGTGTTGTAGAGTTGTCATCAGGCTGTCTGAGCCGTCATTGCCACACAACATGTCAGTAAGTTCGTTGTCTCTTAGTTTTATGTCTCGGTGCTTTTGTATCGTGGTGTTTCCAAAAACATTTCTGTGTTGTAGAGTTGTCTTCAGGCTGTCTGATCCGTCATTGCCACACAACATGTCAGTAAGTTCGTTGTCTCTTAGTTTTATGTCTCGGTGCTTTTGTATCGTGGTATTTCCAAAAACATTTCTGTGTTATAGTTGTTTTCAGGCTGTCTGAGCCATCATTTTCCCACGACATGTCAGTAAGTTCGTTGTCTCTTAGTTTTATGTCTCGGTGCTTTTGTATCGTGGTATATCCAAAAACATTTCTGTGTTGTAGAGTTGTCTTCAGGCTGTCTGAGCCGTCATTGCCACACAACATGTCAGTAAGTTCGTTGTCTCTTAGTTTTATGTCTCGGTGGTTTTGTATCGTGGTATATCCAAAAACATTTCTGTGTTGTAGAGTTGTCTTCAGGCTGTCTGAGCCGACATTGCCACACAACATGTCAGTAAGTTTGTTGTCTCTTAGTTTTATGTCTCGGTGCTTTTGTATCGTGGTGTTTCCAAAAACATTTCTGTGTTGTAGAGTTGTCATCAGGCTGTCTGAGCCGTCATTGCCACACAACATGTCAGTAAGTTCGTTGTCTCTTAGTTTTATGTCTCGGTGCTTTTGTTTCGTGGTGTTTCCAAAAACATTTCTGTGTTGTAGAGTTGTCTTCAGGCTGTCTGAGCCGTCATTGCCACACAACATGTCAGTAAGTTCGTTGTCTCTTAGTTTTATGTCTCGGTGCTTTTGTATCGTGGTGTTTCCAAAAACATTTCTGTGTTGTAGAGTTGTCTTCAGGCTGTCTGAGCCGACATTGCCACACAACATGTCAGTAAGTTTGTTGTCTGTTAGTTTTATGTCTCGGTGCTTTTGTATCGTGGTGTTTCCAAAAACATTTCTGTGTTGTAGAGTTGTCATCAGGCTGTCTGAGCCGTCATTGCCACACAACATGTCAGTAAGTTCGTTGTCTCTTAGTTTTATGTCTCGGTGCTTTTGTATCGTGGTGTTTCCAAAAACATTTCTGTGTTGTAGAGTTGTCTTCAGGCTGTCTGAGCCGTCATTGCCACACAACATGTCAGTAAGTTCGTTGTCTCTTAGTTTTATGTCTCGGTGCTTTTGTATCGTGGTGTTTCCAAAAACATTTCTTTGTTGTAGAGTTGTCTTCAGGCTGTCTGAGCCGTCATTGCCACACAACATGTCAGTAAGTTTGTTGTCTCTTAGTTTTATGTCTCGGTGCTTTTGTATCGTGGTGTTTCCAAAAACATTTCTGTGTTGTAGAGTTGTCTTCAGGCTGTCTGAGCCGTCATTGCCACACAACATGTCAGCAAGTTTGTTGTTTCTTAGTTTTATGTCTCAGTGGGTTCAGTTTTCTTTTGTATCGTGGTATTTCCAAAAACATTTCTGTGTTGTAGAGTTGTCTTCAGGCTGTCTGAGCCGTCATTGCCACACAACATGTCAGTAAGTTTGTTGTCTCTTAGTTTTATGTCTCGGTGCTTTTGTATCGTGGTGTTTCCAAAAACATTTCTTTGTTGTAGAGTTGTCTTCAGGCTGTCTGAGCCGTCATTGCCACACAACATGTCAGTAAGTTTGTTGTCTCTTAGTTTTATGTCTCGGTGCTTTTGTATCGTGGTGTTTCCAAAAACATTTCTGTGTTGTAGAGTTGTCTTCAGGCTGTCTGAGCCGTCATTGCCACACAACATGTCAGCAAGTTTGTTGTTTCTTAGTTTTATGTCTCAGTGGGTTCAGTTTTCTTTTGTATCGTGGTATTTCCAAAAACATTTCTGTGTTGTAGAGTTGTCTTCAGGCTGTCTGAGCCGTCATTGCCACACAACATGTCAGTAAGTTCGTTGTCTCTTAGTTTTATGTCTCAGTGGGTTCCGTTTTCTTTTGTATCGTGGTATTTCCAAAAACATTTCTGTGTTGTAGAGTTGTCTTCAGGCTGTCTGAGCCGTCATTGCCACACAACATGTCAGCAAGTTTGTTGTTTCTTAGTTTTATGTCTCAGTGGGTTCCGTTTTCTTTTGTATCGTGGTATTTCCAAAAACATTTCTGTGTTGTAGAGTTGTCTTCAGGCTGTCTGAGCCGTCATTGCCACACAACATGTCAGTAAGTTCGTTGTCTCTTAGTTTTATGTCTCGGTGCTTTTGTATCGTGGTGTTTCCAAAAACATTTCTGTGTTGTAGAGTTGTCTTCAGGCTGTCTGAGCCGTCATTGCCACACAACATGTCAGCAAGTTTGTTGTTTCTTAGTTTTATGTCTCAGTGGGTTCCGTTTTCTTTTGTATCGTGGTGTTTCCAAAAACATTTCTGTGTTGTAGAGTTGTCTTCAGGCTGTCTGCGCCGTCATTGCCACACAACATGTCAGTAAGTTTGTTGTCTCTTAGTTGTATGTCTCAGTGGGTTCCGTTTTCTTTTGTATCGTGGTATTTCCAAAAACATTTCTGTGTTGTAGAGTTGTCTTCAGGCTGTCTGAGCCGCCATTGCCACACAACATGTCAGTAAGTTTGTTGTCTCTTAGTTGTATGTCTCAGTGGGTTCCGTTTTCTTTTGTATCGTGGTATTTCCAAAAACATTTCTGTGTTGTAGAGTTGTCTTCAGGCTGTCTGAGCCGTCATTGCCACACAACATGTCAGTAAGTTCGTTGTCTCTTAGTTTTATGTCTCAGTGGGTTCCGTTTTCTTTTGTATCGTGGTATTTCCAAAAACATTTCTGTGTTGTAGAGTTGTCTTCAGGCTGTCTGAGCCGCCATTGCCACACAACATGTCAGTAAGTTTGTTGTCTCTTAGTTGTATGTCTCAGTGGGTTCCGTTTTCTTTTGTATCGTGGTATTTCCAAAAACATTTCTGTGTTGTAGAGTTGTCTTCAGGCTGTCTGAGCCGTCATTGCCACACAACATGTCAGTAAGTTTGTTGTCTCTTAGTTGTATGTCTCAGTGGGTTCCGTTTTCTTTTGTATCGTGGTATTTCCAAAAACATTTCTGTGTTGTAGAGTTGTCATCAGGCTGTCTGAGCCGTCATTGCCACACAACATGTCAGTAAGTTCGTTGTCTCTTAGTTTTATGTCTCGGTGCTTTTGTATCGTGGTGTTTCCAAAAACATTTCTGTGTTGTAGAGTTGTCTTCAGGCTGTCTGATCCGTCATTGCCACACAACATGTCAGTAAGTTCGTTGTCTCTTAGTTTTATGTCTCGGTGCTTTTGTATCGTGGTATTTCCAAAAACATTTCTGTGTTATAGTTGTTTTCAGGCTGTCTGAGCCATCATTTTCCCACGACATGTCAGTAAGTTCGTTGTCTCTTAGTTTTATGTCTCGGTGCTTTTGTATCGTGGTATATCCAAAAACATTTCTGTGTTGTAGAGTTGTCTTCAGGCTGTCTGAGCCGTCATTGCCACACAACATGTCAGTAAGTTCGTTGTCTCTTAGTTTTATGTCTCGGTGGTTTTGTATCGTGGTATATCCAAAAACATTTCTGTGTTGTAGAGTTGTCTTCAGGCTGTCTGAGCCGACATTGCCACACAACATGTCAGTAAGTTTGTTGTCTCTTAGTTTTATGTCTCGGTGCTTTTGTATCGTGGTGTTTCCAAAAACATTTCTGTGTTGTAGAGTTGTCATCAGGCTGTCTGAGCCGTCATTGCCACACAACATGTCAGTAAGTTCGTTGTCTCTTAGTTTTATGTCTCGGTGCTATTGTTTCGTGGTGTTTCCAAAAACATTTCTGTGTTGTAGAGTTGTCTTCAGGCTGTCTGAGCCGTCATTGCCACACAACATGTCAGTAAGTTCGTTGTCTCTTAGTTTTATGTCTCGGTGCTTTTGTATCGTGGTGTTTCCAAAAACATTTCTGTGTTGTAGAGTTGTCTTCAGGCTGTCTGAGCCGACATTGCCACACAACATGTCAGTAAGTTTGTTGTCTGTTAGTTTTATGTCTCGGTGCTTTTGTATCGTGGTGTTTCCAAAAACATTTCTGTGTTGTAGAGTTGTCATCAGGCTGTCTGAGCCGTCATTGCCACACAACATGTCAGTAAGTTTGTTGTCTCTTAGTTTTATGTCTCGGTGCTTTTGTATCGTGGTGTTTCCAAAAACATTTCTGTGTTGTAGAGTTGTCTTCAGGCTGTCTGAGCCGTCATTGCCACACAACATGTCAGTAAGTTCGTTGTCTCTTAGTTTTATGTCTCGGTGCTTTTGTATCGTGGTGTTTCCAAAAACATTTCTGTGTTGTAGAGTTGTCTTCAGGCTGTCTGAGCCGTCATTGCCACACAACATGTCAGTAAGTTCGTTGTCTCTTAGTTTTATGTCTCGGTGCTTTTGTATCGTGGTGTTTCCAAAAACATTTCTTTGTTGTAGAGTTGTCTTCAGGCTGTCTGAGCCGTCATTGCCACACAACATGTCAGTAAGTTTGTTGTCTCTTAGTTTTATGTCTCGGTGCTTTTGTATCGTGGTGTTTCCAAAAACATTTCTGTGTTGTAGAGTTGTCTTCAGGCTGTCTGAGCCGTCATTGCCACACAACATGTCAGCAAGTTTGTTGTTTCTTAGTTTTATGTCTCAGTGGGTTCAGTTTTCTTTTGTATCGTGGTATTTCCAAAAACATTTCTGTGTTGTAGAGTTGTCTTCAGGCTGTCTGAGCCGTCATTGCCACACAACATGTCAGTAAGTTTGTTGTCTCTTAGTTTTATGTCTCGGTGCTTTTGTATCGTGGTGTTTCCAAAAACATTTCTTTGTTGTAGAGTTGTCTTCAGGCTGTCTGAGCCGTCATTGCCACACAACATGTCAGTAAGTTTGTTGTCTCTTAGTTTTATGTCTCGGTGCTTTTGTATCGTGGTGTTTCCAAAAACATTTCTGTGTTGTAGAGTTGTCTTCAGGCTGTCTGAGCCGTCATTGCCACACAACATGTCAGCAAGTTTGTTGTTTCTTAGTTTTATGTCTCAGTGGGTTCAGTTTTCTTTTGTATCGTGGTATTTCCAAAAACATTTCTGTGTTGTAGAGTTGTCTTCAGGCTGTCTGAGCCGTCATTGCCACACAACATGTCAGTAAGTTCGTTGTCTCTTAGTTTTATGTCTCAGTGGGTTCCGTTTTCTTTTGTATCGTGGTATTTCCAAAAACATTTCTGTGTTGTAGAGTTGTCTTCAGGCTGTCTGAGCCGTCATTGCCACACAACATGTCAGTAAGTTTGTTGATAAAAAAGTGATTCACTGAGTAGGAAATATCTATAGCAAAGGACTGATGTTCGGCAGGTGGATAATACAACACCAGTCAACCCACTCCGGCTGAGTAGGTTTTCTCTCAAACTGCTACTTCCCTTCCTATGTCCAGAGAGGTTTTCATCTCTCGCATCATCACCTGCAACTAAACGCGATAATTTTTTTAACTATACCTGATTATGTTATCGGCGATATTGTAGTCTTCGATTTGAAGCGCTCACAACAATTACATGAAACGTACCAAATCTTTGACGATATCCAGAAAAGACTTTGCGATAGTTATGTAACAGATGCACCAGTTCAAATAACTATCTCTAAAAAGCGTCACTAGTCATCTGTGTAGTTCCAATCTATGTCTATCCTACGTAAGTCTCTTGATAATCCTTCTGTAACAAGTATGAAACCGTATTAGATCCCGTTTCTGCCGTCATACAAAACCGCGCCAGAGCGAAGATAGAAGGTTCTGAGCAAACACCACCAAAGGAACATCACTGGACAAAGTAATTGGGAAATGGTGTTTTTCCCGCTATTTCAACTTCATGAACCTCCTCATACCTGATGACCATCAACCACTTAGCCATTCGTATAAAATATGATCCTACCAGACGTATTTTGAAAAAAAAACTACCTGTGTTATTAGAATACGAATAAATCCTGCCAGTAGAATTCGTCCCTGGGCGTCCTTTGAAACCTACTAGTATTCGTTTATAACCTTCGCTAGCTCTGTTTATTCACCCTCGGGAGTGAATCCCTTAGGGGATCTATATTACCATTATGTAAGTAAAAAATAATGAAATTTTAAATGGTTGTTTAACCATCATTAAATTATTACACGTTGGGGAACATATATTTATATATTTTTATAAAATAAAAAATTTAATTTTGTACTTAGAATTCATAAACCTGAAAATATAACAATTCTTTCATCTTATATTATCACGAAAGGGTGGTCTTAGTGAAGAAGTAAAAAGACGGCTGTGAAAAATACATTATGATTCGAATCTAAATAAATCACCTGATATTATAATAACAAACGAGAATATACAAAATAATTATTAAATTACAGATAGAAAGCATAAATCAGTTAGAAGATTTAGTGAAGCGATACAACTTTAGCGAACTCTGTTAGAGAAAGATAGAAATATCTTTACTTGGGCTCATACTTTGCCAGACTGTTTTATGCAACGAATAAATTAACACTTCTCTTTTAATCGAAGCCGTTTATTGCCGGACGGGAAATAAAATTCGCCTCGGCCAGTAGCGTGTCGCCGTCACGAGACCCCCACATTTATTTAACAGTTTATAAAACAAGCATAGAAATGTCCTTCTTTATCAAACAATTCACGATTTTACAAAAATGTATGAATAATTATACGCGTCGTAATGAAATAGTGTGCAAAGGTAAACAGAGGCTTGCGTGACGGAAGGGTGCGTCGAGGAACATCGATCCGGGAACGGCTGCCCTCCTGGGGGAACCGACTTGGGCCCAACTAATCACATTAGAGCGTTGCGCTTTGTTCAAAGCAACGTTGTATTCTTTACAGGAAGTAGGAGGAAGTATCTGTGACGCAGAGCGGGCTAATTTTAGGCTCTGATGGCACGCTCTTGATCTGTTACAAGAGCAGATTTGTTATCGTCGAATAGACTTCCGTTGATTCAAGAAATGGACTTTTTGATTATACGCAAAGTTGACTTTGAGAACTTACATGAAATGGGCACGTATCGATAGCTGGAGACCTTTTTATTATTATTTGTATGTTACGATTATAAGAGAAAACTATAGTTGAATTCCTTGAAAAACCTGTTGATACCAGTATCTACATCGGTTTAAGCTCTATATCACCTCCTTTCCTTCTGACTGCTCTTCTTCCTATGTCTCCACCTTCCATTTTGACTCCTTCTTCCTCTATCTCCATTCGTCTCTCCTTCTCCCTCTTTCGCAAACATTCTCGTACAAACAAGACTATAATCACAAGATAAGATAGAGTTTACTAAGCGGATGCCCATACAGAAAATATGGAAAAAAAACAAAACACCCCTCAATTTTATTTACAAGGTTGCCACACAGGTTTTTTTACGGTTGACACCGTTTTTATCACTCAACCGTTACATCAGCAGTCTCCATTACATAGTAATTCCAGAGCTTTCCTAAAACCTCTGTTCTTTTTTTAGTTTTCTCAACGAGTCCTATTCTTTTACCCTGCATATCCATCTAGATCCCTAATTTCTCTTCACATGACCACACCACGCCTGACTGTTTCCCTCTATATAAATCATTATATTATTTCCTCTGACATTTTATCCCTAGGTTTACCATCGTATCCAGTTTCCTAATTTTTGCACTCCTACAGAAGTCTCCTTCTAGTGTTATTTTGTTCCAGTATTTGTCATGGTTAATGATTCTGCATGATATAGCTCGATCTGATTCCCGGTCTTGTTCATCAAAACGAACAGAACTGTTAACGAGTAACACAAGATATAATATTGTCAAAACATAGAATTGCGAGTAATAAACTGTTACAAAATGTTCACGGTCATATGTTACTAATTGTTGTAGAATTTAATGATCATATGTTACCGATTGTTCTAAAATATCGCATCATCCAATGAGATATAGGTTTACCTGAATACGCTTCTCTCGTTATGTACACTTCTGAATTCGTTGTATCAACTCACCTGAAACAAAATAAAAACACAGTTAGTGTTTGAGCTATTTAAAATTAAAATCGTCCAATACTGATAATTCGTAAATTAAACATAAACATCTCTACAAACCAATTAAATTAAACCTAATTGAAATTCGCAATGGAGATCGAAAAATTGCATTTCACTGTAAAATAATTTAACCCTCTGAGGACATAGATGTTATATATATATATATATATATATATATATATATATATAATACGTTTTCTTGTTTAATAATTTAAAACAACATAGGTTATTCAAATACAAGAATATTTATTAATTTATATTCAAAGCTTTTCGTTAATAAACAGTATCAGGGATGAATAAAAATGAATAAATAGTTCTTGTATTTGAACAACACTCAGTTGTTTATAGTTATTATACAGGAAAATATATGTTTTATATATATATATATATATATATATATATATATATATATATATATATATGCACAGACACACACACAAACATATACCTGTTTTTGCAAATATTTTCATTTAATAAAAAACGTATGTGTGTGAATACGCGCGCGAGCGCGTATCTGTATATATTAAATGATGAATAAACTAAATTATTACAAATACAATATTTTGTTTTAATTATAGAATTACATCCATTCATGTGTTTCAAGAACTCACAATATTGGCATGTTCACTAACACTCTTTAGTCTAGAACAGGAATGACCAAACTAGCGGCTCCCGACCTGGTTGTATGCTTTTATCTGTTAAAAATATTAGATTTTTTTATTTAATAATAAATGTAAAACATAAAAATATAGGTTGGTATAGGTTATATGATGTAGGTTGAACACGGCACAGTAAAAGTTCCACACATAAAAGATCCAGTTTGACCCCACAGTAAAAGCTCTGTGACCCATATTTTCAGACAATTTTGGAAACTGGTACTGCATTTTGGTTCCAAGTGCCTGAGGAGAAATATTCCAAACTACATGTCTTCGGTAGGAAAATAGTTTTTATGCACCGGTTAATTAATTGACTTGTTTTTATATATAGTCTAAACTAGTGTGTTGTTTTACATAAACATGAAGTTAAAAACACATTCCGTACAAATTGCCCCACCGCGACATTTTTGTTTTTGCCTCGGTTACTTTCAAATTTGCTTTACGCGACTCAGGTTTTATATTTTGGGTTAGACATTTACCAACTGTCATCTAGTAACATCGTTAAATTTACCACTCTCAACGTTATTTAATTTTGTAATTGGAAATACGTTAACACACCCTTTCATCCGAAACTTTACAAAAAAACAAACTGTTTCATTAAGCCCAGCTTAACGAAGGGTGTAAAAACAAATCCACCCCCGCAGATGTTTGCTTTCTCTGTTTGCAAACAGTAATACTAACCTTACGACTGATTGATCAAAACATCCAATTGTTAGAGGGGTGCCAATTTAGCTGTCTCCCAAAGACGACGGACGGAGGGGTCAATTTGATTTCGTCCGCGTTAAGTGACAATACTAAATCCGTTTATTTAGTAGGCGAACAAACGCGAACTATGCTGAACGCGCCGTCAACGGAAACGAAAGCAGTTTTAAACGATGATGTAATAAATCACTGAAAACAGTCTATCCTTAAAATGATTCGTTTTGATTATAGGAAATAACCTTTAAAAATATTTTTCAGGACACTCATTAGTGCTTTTCCTTACTTGTTTTAAAATATCGTCAGAAGTGTTTCGGAAACCTTGCATAATCTTCTAGTGTGCTTATGGAAGACATTTTATTTTAGGTTTCTAAAAGGTTGTATATCAATACTTTGAATGACACAGTTATGTTTCATACCTAGAATTGTCACTTACTTTTTGTTTAAAGCGTTTTAGAGAAATTCCATGAATAAAAACGTTCTTGGGACTCTGACTAATGGAAGATCTTCCAGACGCGGTTGTAAGTCGCGAGATACAGCTAGGGACTTGAGGTGCGTAGGAGGGTGCTTTCTAGTAAAGTTAGAAAGCCGGGCAGCAATATACCTTTTGTCTTGCATCCAGGCACAGTGGTTGTGGCGGTTGTATCCGTGTAAGTCGCGAGATACAGCTAGGGACTTGAGGTGCGTAGGAGGGTGCTTTCTAGTAAAGTTAGAAAGCCGGGCAGCAATATACCTTTTGTCTTGCATCCAGGCACAGTGGTTGTGGCGGTTGTATCCGTGTAAGTCGCGAGATACAGCTAGGGACTTGAGGTGCGTAGGAGGGTGCTTTCTAGTAAAGTTAGAAAGCCGGCAACAATATACCTTTTGTCTTGCATCCAAGCACAGTGGTTGTGGCGGTTGTATCCGTGTAAGTCGCGAGATACAGCTAGGGACTTGAGGTGCGTAGGAGGGTGCTTTCTAGTAAAGTTAGAAAGCCGGCAACAATATACCTTTTGTCTTGCATCCAAGCACAGTGGTTGTGGCGGTTGTATCCGTGTAAGTCGCGAGATACAGCTAGGGACTTGAGGTGCGTAGGAGGGTGCTTTCTAGTAAAGTTAGAAAGCCGGCAACAATATACCTTTTGTCTTGCATCCAAGCACAGTGGTTGTGGCGGTTGTATCCGTGTAAGTCGCGAGATACAGCTAGGGACTTGAGGTGCGTAGGAGGGTGCTTTCTAGTAAAGTTAGAAAGCCGGGCAGCAATATAACTTTTGTCTTGCATCCAGGCACAGTGGTTGTGGCGGTTGTATCCGTGTAAATCGCGAGATACAGCTAGAGACTTGAGGTGCGTAGGAGGGTGCTTTCTAGTAAAGTTAGAAAGCCGGCAGCAATATACCTTTTGTCTTGCATCCAGGCACAGTGGGTGTGGCGGTTGTATCCGTGTAAGTCGCGAGATACAGCTAGGGACATGAGGTGCGTAGGAGGGTGCTTTCTAGTAAAGTTAGAAAGCCGGCAGCAATATACCTTTTGTCTTGCATCCAGGCACAGTGGTTGTGGCGGTTGTATCCGTGTAAGTCGCGAGATACAGCTAGGGACTTGAGGTGCGTAGGAGGGTGCTTTCTAGTAAAGTTAGAAAGCCGGGCAGCAATATACCTTTTGTCTTGCATCCAGGCACAGTGGTTGTGGCGGTTGTATCCGTGTAAGTCGCGAGATACAGCTAGGGACTTGAGGTGCGTAGTAGGGTGCTTTCTAGTAAAGTTAGAAAGCCGGGCAGTAATATACCTTTTGTCTTGCATCCAGGCACAGTGGTTGTGGCGGTCCGATGCGTATAAATCGCGAGATACAGCTAGGGACTTGAGGTGCGTAGGAGGATGCCGACTAATAGAGTTGGAATGCCAGACGGCAATCTACAATTCTCTCGTATTCAGGTACAGTGATTGTGGCAGTCCGATGCGTATAGGTCGCGAGATGTAGCAAGACTTGGCGTAATGTCTGTATTGATGCAGTTTATTTACGACTTTGCTCTACGTATCGGTCCGTCATAACCACTGTGTCTAGATGTGAGAGATGGGTAGACAACTGCTTGTACCACCTATACTAGTCGGAGATCCGTAGGTATGCTCATCGTACTCATGAGCATTTCACGTCTCTTTCTATGTCTCGCGACTTATACTTCTAACAGTACGGATATAAAAGCTAGATTGTAGACGTGATTCAATGAAGTTGCAGAGTAGGATGTGGGCAATATACCTTTCCATATGTTATAAATCTGTTTTTCAGGTAACAGGTGGACAAACACACAAGGCGAAATGAGATTTATGGATTTGTAGGCAGTTAGTCCAATATGGCTGTTTTTGCCAAGAATAATATGCATTCTTAAGATTATACCTACAGTTAAGGTAGGGATATTTATCCCTCTAAGAAAAGATGTAATAAAGGCTATACAGAGGATCATGTAATCATGTACTGGAGTACACATATTCTTTAACAGAGTTATAGACGTGTCTTTATTCCCCTACAAGAAGAAGGTTAAGTAACAGTAGAATTAAGCAGACCTACGAAAACCTAATGATATCATGTCTCCCGTAATAAGGATCATTTTCTTCATGTCCATCCGCTTTTTATCGAGTTAACAGTGATATAATAAAACAATGTATTTGTTTTAGGTATAAAATCTGTCCTGTTCACGTTATGAACAAATCTTTAAAAGTAGGCCAGGGCTCAGGTTATATCTGTTCGTTAATACTGTCCTAACTAAATGTTAGAGTTACTATCGTATCTTTTTTGATTAATGTAATTAATATTAGTGTGTCAAATGTCATAAATTAAGATTGTCATCTTTAAAAAAAATCAATGAAACGCTATGTGGTTGTTCTGAGAACTACACGGGATCCATAGATAAACTCTCATTTCTTTATACTTTACATTTTGATTCTAAGATCACATTCCGAGCTAATGACCTAATACTTCCGCCCTTCCTAACGACCTGACGAAATAAGAAAAACCGCCCTACGGCAATGTTTGCAAAGAGTAAAACAAACTTTGGATTGATTGATCAAAAAGGCCGTTGTTGCAGGGCGCAGAGGAAAGGGGAGAGCCAATTTAGCTGTCTGTTTCACAAAGCGCTAAGGGGAGGCCGAGGGGGAGGTCACTTTTATCTCTCGGTACAGACGGTGGCATTGCTAATTCGGTTTGATTTAAAGGTTAAGAGGCAAAATACACAAATGACGCATACAGCTCGAATGGAGGTCTTTTGTTAACTAGAAACGGAAATTCAAACGTGTGGAGAGGAAACGCGATTGTAAAATAAGTGTTATCTTGATACATTAATCTGAGAGCAACAATGCATGTCTCATATACTGAAGAAAGTAACTGTTTGAAATATTTCACAGGTTCCACTCGTTTCTAGTTGATTTTGATTTTACCTTAATATATTACATTCATTCAATTACTTCTATTGTTTCACAGTCAACTTATATCTTGTTCAGATTTTCGTTAATAAAATACTTTTTATTCATCCGCTCAAGTTCTAATATATCCTTCTAAACTTGTACTGGATCAGGGTGTCTAGTAAAATAGCTTGAAGAAATTCCCTGAGTCTTCCCTGACTTTTCCCCTTAGAGATGTCTATAGAAAGCCCAGTTTACATTGGGCCCATCTATTGATATCTGAAGGATCTTGGATAAATCCAGACTTTGAACACCTTTTAAGAACGAATTGAGTACCTCTTTTGCTTTTGTGTCTGTAAGGAACACAGAACCAAAATATCGAGCTTTCACTTCATCCGTCTCTGCATCCCAATACCTAACACTCAAATCCATTTGGGCTCTTTGTGATATTTTGTTTAAACTTTCATCAAAGCCAATTACATAGTTAGAATTTGAATTTAATGATGTCAGTAACAGATCTATAAAATAATTTGATAAACCGAATACAACACTATAGGAAATTTTATCTTTCCGCAATCTCATGTTCTGTGCAATGTTGCTATCAGAGAACATCCTTGGAAAGAGGCACACACTACCTTCTGCATTGCGTAAAGAAGTGTTGCATTACTAAATTCACGCACCATATAATCTTGCTTCTGTCACTTCATCTTTCAGTTTATATTTATCCTAAGGAAGGAGGGGAGGTAATGAAAACCCAGAACATTCTATGTTGAAATAAACAGTGTAAAAATAATCACCGTCAAATAAAACGCATACTATCACGAGTCTAGACAAATAGCTGGCCATGAATGTTTACACAGCGTTCTGTGTGGTCAGAAACAGACTGAGTTATCTGTTATCCCCACCTGTCCATATGATAACAGAACCACTGCGCACCCCAAGGCCACGGTCCAGTAAAACTTCCCAGCTGTACCAACTCTCGACACGTTTAATATTTATTGACATAAGTCCTGAAGTCATAGCAACGGGCTTATCAAATAAATAATGGGCATCTAAATAAAGAGTGTTATTTCCTGACTGCCCTGCCCCTAAACCGCTGGCTTACAATACCACTAGTTTTGTTTCTAATCAAAATAAATATTTTCCCGATTTTTTAAAATTTTCCCTGACTTTTACCTGAATTTTCCAGAATCTTAAAATTCCCTGACTTTTCCAGGTTTTCCCGGTTTTCCCTGTCACTAGACACCCTGGGGATGACACTTGATGTTAATACAGTGTTTTTCAAATATTAATTTGATAATTGAATATAAGTAATTAATTTTAGTTTTATATAGGAGAAACATTTTTCACAAAAGGGGTAAGGTATGCAATATAGTTATTTCGTCTCATTTGGCTTTATATAACTGATAACCTATGATTTCATAAAACAGCGGATTTTATTTTATAGGTTATGTGGTAGAATAGCTGTTTAACGCATAGATTATGTTACTTTATTTATATTGATTGTAATTATTTAATAAAAAATAACGAAAATAAAATATTTCTTTGTTGACCTAAGCAGGAATTAACTTCAAAGATTTTTGTTTATATTCCTTGTTTTATTAGTTAAAGCCCGATTAATTATTTGGGATGGTCACAAAATTTTAATGGAAGGAGGAACTGATTGCTGGCTTGGATAGAAGCGATAATCTGAGTGTACATAAACAGAACTCAATTAACGCTTATTGGTTTAAAATTAAAAACAAACTAAACATTCAAAATTACCCGTTCCTTAGTCGGTCTACTCGTATCGAAAGCTCCAATTAGTATTTCACGCCTGACAAAAATCTCTAGCATCGCAAACATCTCAAACATCAAACATCTCTCGCCGCATTAAAGTCTACATTTCACGGAATTAATTTAAAATGTAAATCCGTGGAAGTAAGCAATGAACGGAAAACAGGCTGGTAACCAAATTGACAAAGCCCTGTTTCTACTTATCCTAGGCTATATGTGAATGTTGACATCGTAGTTTAAACAAGATGTTCTTGTGTTGTGATGCCGCTCATTTGCATGTTGCTCATTATGTGTTGAACACACGAAAACAAACAATAAAACTGAATAACAAACGCGTTAGCGGGAAAAATGATGAGACACGTACTTTGCATAACGGTCCCATATAGCGTGTATTTCACAATCTTCTTATATAAACAAGTTACATAAACTTAAAATCCAACAAACACTTCAAGACAATGAACAAATACTTTACACACGTTTTATTGAGTTATTTCATTATATTGTTAACACCCCTAAAACGCTGAAAAATTTAAAATAAATACATTACTGTTAAATGAAACCAAGTAGAGGTTATTTCGCAAAATTAAAATAGGCTATTAAACATTTATTGAAACAATTAGAAATTCAACTGGAAGATTCACCAGTGTTGTGTTGTTCTGTGATTCAATGTCTACCATACAGTATTTAATATCGATTGATTCTCGTAGCTAAAGCGAAAATCAAACTCCATTAGGCGTCTTCTGGGAGCTTCCAGTAGACTGTGGTATTACTGGCAATGATAAGCCTGAAGATATATTAAATGCAACAAACTTTCACTGCTAAAACCGCCCCAATCTACGCTGCTAAACCTCACGGTAAGACACCATTGCAGCATTCAAAGTGGACGATGTCACCACAGTTAATCCCTAACTTTCTATTTTGTAATTATTTATTAGGAATATACTGTGGTTGAATTCAATAATAAATACACAAAAAACCTCTTAACCACAAACTTTCTTTATTTTACCCTTATGTACATTTCAGTTACCAAGTAACCGTCCTCAGAGGGATAACATACAAAGACTGTAATGTTATCCCTCTGAGGATGGTTACTTGGCAACTGAAATGTACATAAGGATAAAATAAAGAAGGTTTGTGGTTAAGAGGTTTTGTGTATTTATTCTGTTTTGTACCTCCTGGATGTGTGGAATGATGACGATTCACTCTCAGTATATTATCAGGTGTAGTGGCTTAGGACGTTTCTGAGACGATACATCCTTGAATGTTAGTAGAACTATAGCTCAAGGGAAGTTTTTGGTGAAGTGTAGGGGGTTTGCCTCCTCACAATACTCATTCGAACTCTAAATGTAAGCATTTTTGGGCTTGATAACGGCAAAGAACCGGTTGCCAAAACGTTGCGCTAATTAAATAAACCAAACTATATTTAACCAGTTTATTATTTATTCAATAATTATTTCAAGTGCTCAAATAAACATAGATTACAACTTGTACTATAGAAAGAACATTCCGAAAAAAGAACAAGTTGACAATTATTTTTCAAAAAGCTTACCTATCCATTAATTCGAGCTTTGTCATTATATAACTTTAAAACAACATTAATCCAACTAATGAATGCCGGAACTTTTCGCCTACTTTATTAAAACAGCTGATCCGAATCTTAGCTAACTGACATGACGTCACGCACTAACGCAAAATGTCAGGTTTAATTGTATTCAGAGATAACAAGTCAAAGCCGGGTGGCGTTACTAATTCTACAGGTCTACAGTTTGAAGCTCCATTTAACTTTATCTATAGCGCGACCCGCATTCCGAGTTGCTGGCGTTTGTCCGTCGGTTCCGGTCGCGTTCCCATGTCACTCTTCACAAGCGACGGCAGCGCCAATAGCGGCGTTTGTTTCAATATTGGCAATGTCCGTTGGTGTTGTAAATCGATTATAGTTCTTCAGCTTTATTTACGCTTTTATATTTTAATAAATTACTTATTATAAATTATGTTATAGTTGCTAATATTTTAAGGAAACTAATTATAAAGTCCACAGCACGAAATCAGGTGGGTAGTCAAAAAAACAGCGTTGCCACATGTGCGAGAGACGAGTAACGGACATGTGTGAGACTGACAGCCCAACGCTTGAACTAGGCAACACTGATCGCTCAGGGTTGCCAATTAGTGTTTAGGGGTAAGCGACTTTCGACCATACTTCGCGAGACCGGTTTCATACATGGCAACAGCGCCTAAGAAGCCAACCACCCGATTTGCAGTAGACTTTGATCTGTATTGTTATTTATTATCAAATAACTTTAATAAAACGTTTGAAAGTTAAAACAAGTCCACACGCAAGCACGTGAGTGTTTGACTTTGTAAAATGTGAACACTCAGTATGTCGTGTTTTAAGACTCCCATTTTTGCATGAGTATAACACCTGTGCTTCACGCAAAGAATGACATTTGTTAAAAGAGTATCGAGTTAGCACTGTGACGCAAGAAAGGCGATCTTGACATGTAAGGTGTATCCTCAATTTCCCAGGAAAGAGTAAAATAATTCAAACTGAAAAATTCCCAGCAAACCCACGGATTTTCATAAACAGACACACTAAAAATAATAAATCTTGACTGAAAATTGTAATAAACTGTATAAATAGTATTGAAAATAAATAATAATAAATTCATCTTGCAGACTAAAATGAGCAATTAATTAAAGGGTTATAGGATAGGAGCAATATTATTAGCAAAATGGTTTGAGTTAAAACCTTGTAGTGGGTGGATGGGTTTTAAATATGCAAAATAATTTTGAACAACTTTGAAAGATTATATATATTAAACTTGAAAAAGCTCTTTCCTTTTATGTTTTTTTCCAAAAATGTTTTCCCAAACATTTCCTGGTAAACATAAAAACTAGTTTTTTATATTCCTCAAACTATCAATTATATATTTTTTTAAATTCTGGCGAATGTAACAGATTTTTGCGTTTCTGCTTGCATTTAAAAACGGGGGGGGGGCGGTATTAGGTCGGTTTAATTTGCGCGACAAAATGTGCTCTTGGGAAATATGTGAGCAAGAACGATATTTTGAAGCACAAATCATACTTGGGTAACCAGTGCAACTAACTTTGGTTTCTACTATAAATATGGGCCTAAACAGAGGTGCGAATTTCAGTTTTTGAAAACATAAATTTTACACGGGTATTTATAGTTAAATGTTACGGACCTGAAAATGGCAGTATAGGTTTCAGCGGTTTCATTTGGGGAGCGAGATAATTGGCACGTTTGGGGGTTGCAGATAAGAAGCGCGTGGTTGTAGATCACCCCCAATATTTTCATAGGGTGCGCTATGATTCATGGATAAAGATACCCCCACAGATAAGGGCGGAGATAAATTTATTAGCGGAGGTAGGGGACGTCGCTTCAACTTCGTGTACCACTGATACAGTTATGAAGCGATGGTTTAACCACAGAATGCAACAAATCTAGAGTAGACAGTATTTTTTTAAAAAATATTGTGAACGTTTTGTCTAATGTCCAAAATCCTATCGTGAATGCAGTTGAGCTAATTAATTAGTTTAGGGTTATGCTGTAGCCTGTTACTGATACAGCTGAATAGGAACGTTCTCCGTAAAACACCGAATATAAAGCTAGAACTACTGGCTTATAACAATGACAGCATCGCGTGGAAACTATCCTCCTACATTTCTGTTTGAGGCAAAAGCCTCTAAATGATTTCTTTTAATCGAATTTTTTTTAACTACTTTTGAATGTTTATCTGGGAATTCACTTTTAAAATCATTACTCACTTTATTAAGGCGTCTTCTTTCCTCCTTTCTTTGTTAGTATATTGTTGTTATTTTTGTTAATTTTAAGGCCCTGGATCAAGGAAGTTATTTCTAAAAATCGATTCTAAAAAGTGTTGTTCTTATTTTTAGGTAGTTATTATTTAAATTAAATAAAGCAATTACAATAAAAATAGCTATTGTAATCGGCATATGTGATTACAAAAGAAATATGAGAACTTTTCTATGTAAGAGTAATTGGTGAGGACATGAGAGGGGTTAGTATGTGATCTCGAATTAGCAACTTATAAACCACTAATTGCAATGCAAGGGGTTGTAAATATTTCTAAACAGGATTGTGGTAGGAATATGAGTCTCCATTCTAGGAAATCATTTATGGTAAGGCGAGAGGTTATGAAACTATTAAGGAAGGGACATGAATTTTCCACATATAAACGCTTCATTGTAAATTTCGTGTGAATATTTCTAAACAGGATTACTATAGGATCATTTTACGTAATCCTGATTAATAGAGATATGATTGATTAATAAAGTATTACGATTGGGACACGAATTTTATAATGTAAAAACGATTAATTGCATATTAGTTGAACCTCACATTATGTTTGTAGATAGGGTGTAAGACATATTTGTATAGATACGATAGGGACAGAAACCACTATGTTATGAACGCCCTGATTGGTTACAAATAAGAAGCATTTGTATATCTTAGGTTATAATAAGAAGGGGATGAATACGAGAGGGACACGAACCTACACTGCGTAGAAATCTCCCACAGTATTTTAAATTTAAAACGAATATGTTCTTCAAAGCAATTAATTCTTTACGTAAGAAAGATGACGTGTCTGTTGTTTATGTTATTCTCCCCCTCCCCCAATGTAGGAAGCTGGCCGCGGTACCAACGCAGATCTATAAATATTTAACTTAAATTTGTGAAGAGCTGTTAAAACCTTGGCAGTAATATTTGTGTGAAATATTCGGGTACTTAGGGAGCAAAGATGATATCAAAACTTGGCAATAAAGTTGACAAAGTGGATGAGCGAAACAAACCGAACGCTGGCCCTCATCCCAACATGACGTCATATATCAGGCTTTATCTGGGGCAGTTCCTGCTAGAAGTCTTATGTTTATGTTAGCTTCCCCGAGTATATCATCTATTTTACACAGAATACATAAAGAGCAAATTCATAAAATACAAACCTTTCATAGGGGAATTTGATTGATGGTGCAAATACAGCATGACAATAATAAATTCAAACTATTATTAGGGTTTTGCATTACAGTATATATTCAGTCTTATACCAGGGTTTAAAATCTAAAATATTGTAACAGCAAAAAAAACAGAAATTTTTAAAAAAATAATTTTTTTAGGCAATGAAATTATTTTACATATAATTTTAAAAAGTTGACAAGAATCTGAAACGTAAACTTTTACGACCAGATCTGATGGTCCGGCCCTTACGTCAACCGAGAGTGATTAAGGTCCGATTCCACTAACTGGACCAAAGTAATCAGACGGGGTATTGAGGTTGGAAACCTGGCTCTTCGGAACGTTCTATTGGTCCAGAGTACTTCTAGGAAATCGCCCGAACCACTATGCCTGGTTGTAGTTCGTCTCCATCTACAGTAGCGGCGGGGTGGTGAAGAATCTAAGTTGCAAGACGTGCATATTAGTACCACGGGCCGTGGCACCAACCCCGTCGTCTTGGGTCTGACGATAGTTACCCGAACGGAAGATACAAATTTAAGGTTTCATACGTCAGACTAAAGATACTGTCACCGGCGCAAGAGAAGAGCCCTGGTGTAGAAATGAGTCAACCTCAGTTTTCAGTTTTGCGCATGCGCTGTCGATCAATTCTTTAGCTTACAAACATAACCCAACGGTGTGGTAGTTTTTTAATATAGTTATATTTCAGTAAGCAAACATAAGTTTTACAGATAGGTAAAAGTACTAATTTTACTAAGAAAACCCGTTTTGACCTGCCTTAGATCGGGGCTCTTAGCGTGCGCCATTGACTACACTTCCACATGAACGAACTCATTTTTTTTCTTTGACAAGGAGGTAGAGTCGAAAGACAGGTATATTGCAAAAATGACTCCTTGTCACATTAATCTTTTACACCATTTTTCTTACTATTCTGCACTTTTCCAAAACACTGTCGCATGTCCTTTACGGCTTAGTAAAGTTTAAGGTTATTTTTAAGTAAAGCCGTCCTTAAAGGGCTTTATTGTTTAGTATTCTCGTTTGCACGAAGGTTCTTATTCTTGTCAGTGAATGAAACCCCTTTTTTCCTTGGAGCCAAGACAGCCGTATGTTAGTCACCTCATTGCGAGCTACTAGAATCAACGTCATTCAGTTATAGCAAGAAAATCTAATTAAACATTCATACAATATTACGGACGTCTATGTTTCTCAAGCCATAAGGAGAAATAAACGTGAAGGGATATGTAGGAATATACTTTTGTGAATATCCGATGTGGCTGCCTGGGGTTTCGCTGCGCACAAGCCCCCTTCAAACGATCGAGCTCACGGGTCCCTGGCGACCAACAGTAATCAGCATACAACACGTAACTAATTGTGCGGTGGGAATCACACATAAGTTTACACACAAACGCAGGCTGTAACGTTCCTTGCGTCAACTTGGTAAGAGTGCCTTTACTGTGCGACCACAAGTGACCATTAAGAACTACTTACCTCATGATATTTTCAATTTTTTAAAATGTTCTAGACAGTGCAATAGATTATTTTGCTTCAATTTACTGGAATAATATTTAAATACTGTTCAATCAATCCTAGTGTAATGTGTAAACATCTGGTGCTTTGTATAGGTACTTACACGTAATCTGGCATTTAGCCTATCGTCTATACTAGCCTAGATAAAAAAACGTGTCTGCTGTCACGCCGGTTGCGTCAATTGTCCTAACGTCCCACGTGAAGGCGTTCCACTAAATGAAATACGAAATGACGTACGTAGGTGATGTATGCTTACATCTGCGGAAATGTTCGCAGAACGGTCTTTGCATAATCTCCACCCCTTCCTGCCTATAGTGCCGCGTCAAGGCCAAGTGTCAGCTTACGTGTCAACCCCTATAAAACGCTTTAGAATCGATTTTATGATTGCTTTAACCTCAACATATAAAATAATACCAACAAACATATCAAATAATAACTTAAAGGATGTAACTTCAAAATGTTATTTTACTTAATGTAATCATCTTTATTGTGTTAGGAATATTGGTATACATTTGAATATATTGAGTAGACTACTTTTCTTTGCCTTTCCTACCATCAAAACATTGTTCATTGTTGATGCGTTTCGGATTCACTCCATTATTAAAACTATAAACTCTACTCTGTAAATGCAGTTTAAAAAGTTTTGATTGTGTGAGAGTACAGTTCAAAGATATGATAATGGAGTTAATCCGAAACGTTTCAACGAAGAACAATGATTTGAAGGCAATCACTTACAAAGGTTGAACATCAACTAAAGGGATTATAATTTAGGTTTATTTAAGGTTTAAATATGTTTATTGCTCTTAAAATTTAAAATTTCAATTATGGCCATTTTTCACAAATGCAACAAAATGTTCAACTTACAAAAACAATAAATTACCTCAGAACAATTAACGACATTAACGACAATTAACGTATCGAGCTCTAAATGTGTTTATGCACAGTTTAAAACAGTGCGAAAAATGTTGCTTGAATATAATAGGTGTGGCAAATTATTTACAAAACATTTTCATTTAATCCGAATAATCAGGCAATAATAAACGAATCAGGTAATATATAATTATATCACGTGACAGTGTTAAGAGCTCATTTTCTGTCTTCCCATACACGTTAACATCTCCAGGCGCAGAGATATGATGTCATAAATTACATAAAACCTGCCATTGAAAGCATTATTTTAATTCAGTGAGAGACTCCTCTAAAAGTGGGACCTTTTCTGTTGCAGAGATAATTCAACGTTGTGAAACGTCGATAAAGTTAGCGCGCAGTTTGGTTTTAATATCCGTCCGAACGGATTAATATGCATGAGGGAAATTGTCATAATCGTGAAAAGGACAGACTTTTAAACTTCTTTCTCTCAAACCTAGATAAGCACGGTGACAGAATATAAATGTTATTAAATAAATGCATGCTGCTATGCGTATATTAATAGAAATGAGTAGAATTGAGCAACGAAAGCGGAAAATAAAAACATGTATATAAAAATGAACTACATTATATTAGAAAAATTCCAACTGTAATTGTTTAGATTTCGTGACAATGTCATATATATAGGCCAATATATATGTTCAAATTTTCAATCATTAATAAAATACTTTTTATTCGTCCTCTCAAATTCAAACACATTATTTTTCACTTGTAATAGGTGATATTTGATATAAATAGCCTACAGTTTTTTCAAACATTAAATTATTACACGATATTTTCAAATTAAAATGAATTCATTTTAGTTTTAAATGAGAGGAAAACGTTTCACAAAAGTGACAAAGTATGCAATATAGTTATTTGGTCCCATTTGGCTTAAAATAAGAGGTAAAATATGATTTCATAAAAAACTGATTTTATATGTTATATGTTATGTGGTAGAACTGATGTTTTAATGCATGGGTTATATTACTTTATCTATATCAACTGTGATTATTTAATTAAAAGTAACTACGAACGAAACGTCTTACTTTTTGTAAAAACGAAATTGATTAAAATTTTTTTTTTGTTTAGGAATATATTACTTGTTTATATTTCTGTCCGCACGAGGTTAGATCTATCTTTACATTATTTGTAGACAGTGTCTCATACAGCCTGCTCAAGCCTATTGTGGAGTATATGACGCCGGTATAACAAACCCGTTAAATGGTAGTCGCCAAATAAAGCTCGCTCTCTCTCTCTTTCTCTCTCTTACACACACACACGCGCGCGCGCACGCACTAACACGAAACTACACACATCTCACACAGAAAATACTCCGTCGCCTTGAACCCACATGAGCTAATCATTTTGATAAATTTGATGTCTCACCGGATGATAAACAATTTCAGTCTTGACGACTCCATGCTTCAAGTGACTTGTGACTTCCTACAGGAGAAGTAAAATGGTTGTTTGCTGGGACTATGTAAATTTAGAATAAAATTAGTAAAATTTTTAGTAGTGTTTTCGTGCCAAATTACAAGTCAAACAAAATAATTTTTTTGAAAATATTAAAATGTCAGCAATACTAGGGTAGAAACAAAACATGGAACATTTGTTTATATACATCTGCGGATGAGACGATATTTACGTTCAGCCATAGTGTTCGCATGCTCTATAACTCCCGAGTCATAGAAAGAGACTTGAGATGAGCCGGAGGGAAATTCGCTGATTAGTGGAGCGATAAGGCTAGGCAACTGTCCACCTAGGCGCAATGGTTATGGCAGACCGATAAGTACAGCAACGAGGTTCAACAAACATTGAATCAAAGACCCCCCACCACCATCGCCACAACACATCGACACTTGCTACGTCTCGACAATTGTGATATCCGAATCGCGAGAGAAAGAATCAGAAAGGTTTCCGAACAAAAAGCTTATTACATGGTTAGTTGGAATACGATTTATGAAAAAGCTGGAATATAAGTGTGATTAGATGCAGGATAGAAAACTTGAGGAGTAAAGACACTTATCAGGTATCTGTATCGGCAGGATAATGTCGGCTACCGTAACGATAGATAAACGAGTTACTTTGTTAGTAAGTTATGAGTATCATGCACTTTTATGAGCATCAGGTTAAATTGTATATCTTGCATCAAGAATCATATGAAGAGTTGAGCTTCAATCCGGAGACATGTGAATGGTTAAGCTTGCAGCCAGTCATAAGAAAAGTTGAGCGTGTATCCATCAGAAGTTATATGACAAATTGAGCTCACATTCAGAGCCATAAGAAAAATTGGGCTTGCATCCAGAAACATATGAAAGTTCGAGCTTGCATCAGAACTAATATTAAGAGTTGAGCTTGCATCAAGGCATAAGAAAAATTGAGCTTGCATCCAGAAACATGTGAAAGGTCGAACTTGCATAAGAACTAATATTATGAGTTGAGCTTGCATCAAGGCATAAGAAAAATTGGACTTGCATCCAGAGACATATGAAAGGTCGAGCTTGCATCAGAAGTAATATTAAGAGTTGAGCTTGCATCAAGGCATAAGAAAAATTGGGCTTGCATCCAGAGACATATGAAAGGTCGAGCTTGCATCAGAAGTAATATTAAGAGTTGAGCTTGCATCAAGGCATAAGAAAAATTGAGCTTGCATCCAGAGACATATGAAAGGTTGAGCTTGCATCAGAAGTAATATTAAGAGTTGAGCTTGCATCAAGGCATAAGAAAAATTGGACTTGCATCCAGAGACATATGAAAGGTCGAGCTTGCATCAGAAGTAATATTAAGAGTTGAGCTTGCATCAAGGCATAAGAAAAATTGGGCTTGCATCCAGAGACATATGAAAGGTCGAGCTTGCATCAGAAGTAATATTAAGAGTTGAGCTTGCATCAAGGCATAAGAAAAATTGGGCTTGCATCCAGAGACATATGAAAGGTCGAGCTTGCATCAGAACTAATATTAAGAGTTGAGCTTGCACCAAGGCATAAGAAAAATTTAGCTTGCATTCAGAAACATATGAAAGGTCGAGCTTGCATCAGAAGTAATATTAAGAGTTGAGCTTGCACCAAGGCATAAGAAAAATTGAGCTTGCATCCAGAGACATATGAAAGGTTGATCTTGCATCAGAAGTAATATTAAGAGTTGAGCTTGCATCAAGGCATAAGAAAAATTGAGCTTGCATCCAGAGACATATGAAAGGTCGAGCTTGCATCAGAAGTAATATTAAGAGTTGAGCTTGCATCAAGGCATAAGAAAAATTGGGCTTGCATCCCGAGACATATGAAAGGGCGAGCTTGCATCAGAAGTAATATTAAGAGTTGAGCTTGCACCAAGGCATAAGAAAAATTGGGCTTGCATCCAGAGACATATGAAAGGTCGAGCTTGCATCAGAAGTAATATTAAGAGTTGAGCTTGCATCAAGGCATAAGAAAAATTGGGCTTGCATCCAGAGACATATGAAAGGTCGAGCTTGCATCAGAAGTAATATTAAGAGTTGAGCTTGCATCAAGGCATAAGAAAAATTGGGCTTGCATCCCGAGACATATGAAAGGTCGAGCTTGCATCAGAAGTAATATTAAGAGTTGAGCTTGCACCAAGGCATAAGAAAAGTTGGACTTGCATCCAGAGACATATGAAAGGTCGAGCTTGCATCAGAAGTAATATTAAGAGTTGAGCTTGCATCAAGGCATAAGAAAAATTGAGCTTGCATCCAGAGACATATGAAAGGTCGAGCTTGCATCAGAAGTAATATTAAGAGTTGAGCTTGCATCAAGGCATAAGAAAAATTGGGCTTGCATCCCGAGACATATGAATGGTTGAGCTTGCATCAGAAGTAATATTAAGAGTTGAGCTTGCACCAAGGCATAAGAAAAATTGAGCTTGCATCCAGAGACATATGAAAGGTCGAGCTTGCATCAGAAGTAATATTAATAGTTGAGCTTGCATCCGAAGTCTTATGAAAAATTGAGTTTGGATCCGACGATGTATGAAAGGTTGGTCTTCCTTCAGAAATCATACGAATAGTTGAGGTTGCACTTTGAATCATATAAACTTAGCATCCCTGTTAATAAAAAAGGTTGAACTTGCACTCTTAGTCAAATAAAAAGTTGAGTTTGCATCTAGTCATATGAAAACGTGCATCCGGAATCATATAGGCCTACAAGAGCACACATAAGAGTCGATAATGTACGTAGTTACAGAGTTACTCGTACTTTAAATGGATTAAAACTTTCACCATGTTCCCAGCTGATTGCAAAGAGCTTGAATCTTGTAAGTGACGTTCAAGTTACACAACGTAATTTAATTACTGTATAAACAAAATACAAGCGCCAACATAAGTTTTCAACGTATCGATTGATGAGGCTGCCTCACTTTTCTTTCAAAGTGTTGCATGCTCGTTGTCTATATGAGAAATTACACCTTCCTCAAATTACAAAAGCAAATGAATTTTTAAATAAAGCCCTCGTAACATATTTACAATCATAAGCCTTATAAGCTGTTACCATTTCAGGCACTTCCCAGGACTACTTTTCTTTCCAATATTTTTGCCCTTTCACTTAGACTCTCTCACATACAATTCCTTTCCAAAACCTGGATCTTCCATTACGAAATTTGCCTTTCTATGGAGTCTCGTCGCCTATTCCTATACGGACTATTCCGGGCGTTCTATTCGCCACCCTCCTCCCCTTTACATCCCTGCAGCCTCATTGACTCATTGTGAAGGCTACCTGTAACTTGCATCGCTTTCACCAATTTTCCAACTATATCTCTCCAGCCACGTGTACACAAAATAAAAATACGTTGAATTCGGTTCTTCATCGATTGATATATTGTTCGAACAGATCGCTGCACATCGCATTTGATATTGGCCCGATTGTTTTATAACCCAATTAAAGAGAGAATGAACACAATTCCTTCAATTAAATCATAAATATATAAACTAATAGGAGGAATCATATATATAAATTTGTGTGTGTGTGTGTGTGTGTGTGTGTGTGTGTGTGTGTGTGTGTGTGTGTGTGTGTGTGTGTGTGTGTGTGTGTGTGTGTGTGTGTGTGTGTGTGTGTGTGTGTGTGTGTGTGTGTGTGTGTGTGTGTGTGTGTGTGTGTGTGTGTGTGTGTGTGTGTGTGTGTGTGTGTGTGTGTGTGTGTGTGTGTGTGTGTGTGTGTGTGTGTGTGTGTGTGTGTGTGTGTGTGTGTGTGTGTGTGTGTGTAAATATGTTGTTCAAATTTTCAATCGTTGATACAATACCTTTTATTCACATACTCAAGAGCAAAACATTTTTTTAACTTGTAGTGGATGACACTTGATGTTAATATAGTTTTTTTTTAAATATTAATTCATTAATTAAATTTAATTCATTACTTTTAGTTTTGTAGCGAGAGAAACGTGACACAAAAGGGGTGACACAAACTCGTTATGCAATATAGTTACTTCGACCCATTTGGCTAAAAATAAGTGGTAACATATGAGTTCATAAAACAGCTGATTTTTTTAGGTTATGTGGTAGAACAGCTGTTTCATCGCATGGTTTTTGTTACTTTATTTATATTAATTGTAATTATTTAATAAAAAGTAAGTAATACAATTTTTCTTAGTTAATCCAAGTAAATATTTACTTTGAATATTTTGTTTATATTATTAGTTTTCGTAATGAAATGCTCTTGGTACAGCAGACGCGAACAATGATTCTTGCAAATAATTTACTGGGAAAAGCATTGCGAGATAAAGATGAAAATAATTGTGTGACAATTTATCGTCTGGGTATATGATGGATGCAGGACGGACCTTGCCAAAATGACGAGCCGCGAGTTATATTTCATAACGCAAACGGCCGTCCGTTTATTCTGGTAATGTTTAGCGGCGTGGCACGGCAGACGGTGCGGAATTTAAATCTCCATCTATATGAATGGAATAGTTTAGTTTTGCAAAACTCCGACGCGAAACGATGCTTAGCGTCTGGTCTTCTATCGATATAAAACATTGCACTGACACTTAAGTCTGAAAAAGCGCACATTTTCAAACATAAATTTTGTTTAGCCTCAGTCGCGCCCGGTAATTGAAAACTGTCAGGACCAGTTACGCGTCTGTACAAATAAGAGCAAACGGATCATGTCAAAACTGTTGCAGTTCCAATTACGCAACAAATTCAGCACAACTTTATGTTTCGGAACGATTCATCATGCGATAAAAATAAAAACACATTTCATCATTCTGCAACTGTTATGCAATTTTTTATTTTAAATAAATAAACAAAATCTCTACCACAAACATATTTTAGTACAATCCTTATTTCCATTTAGACTGCAACGCAATAATCTTTAGAGGAAATTATTACAAGAATTACTCTGTAATAATAAAATAACCAAGATTTATTCATTGTAATAGTCTCCTCTGAATATGATTACTATAAATAAAGATTTAAATAAAACTTTTTGTGTTTAAGAAGTTTTAATATTTAAAATAAAATATGTTGTAATGAATTAAATATCGCATTTAACGTTTTGTATTCTTTACAGAATTCTATCGCCCAAAACTAGATGTGGATTCAGAATTTAATTCCTGAAAGTAGCAAAATAGTTGTGCATTTAAAATTTTTCTAGCCGGAAATATATTAAAACTTAATGTCGTAAAATCATAGTTCACACTATTCTAGCACTAAAACGTAATTGTGAATAGTAGAACAGATGTAAGAGGTATGTGTCGTTCTGTATGTATGCGATTTACGCTTACGCACAATTTCTACAAAACTTACTACAAAAACCGTAAAAATGCAGGCTCTTTCTTGCGCGCTATTTGACAAAAATGAATGGTCAAAACGACTGAAAGATGTTTTTGCAATTCAGTAGATATCTTTAATTAATATTGCTCATTTAGCTCCAACCGGGAGTTTTTTGTTTTATTTTACTCACTACAGAAGGCATAATAATTGCACAAAACAGTAGCAACAGTAGCTAGACAATGAACTTGACGATTGGCAGAGAGAGACTGAATAGAATAGGCTAACCAAAGGCAAGTTCCAATAGGACGGTTAGAATTACAAGAGAACCAATGTTTGCAGAAAAGTATTGCTTCTTCCACACGCGCCATCACTTGGAGGTCAGAGCGGAACGTAAAGTTATACCCCAATTAAACCATAACCTGGTTTCAGCACTCTTAACCAATCAATCCGAACAGTAAACTGCTTATGCTGGAAGTCGAATTCCTGAAGGACCAAAGGAAGCCTACTCAGAGACAAAGCTGTTCTAAAGATGAACACAGATAAAACCAACGTTTAATCTGACAACAGAGGACGATATCGTAACGGTAGAAAAATTCAGTACATATGATTAAACGCGATTCGAATGGAAAAAGACAAAAAAATTCTCAAATAATACTTCAGGCAACAAGTCTTTTCGATCAAAGGAAGACAATCGTCAAATTGAGCTTAAGGCTTCCTTGCATAAGAATAGCCAACGGAATCGTTCGAGGGTGATGACGTAACAATAAAGCGCAACATATTAAAGCGAAGAAAACTGGTTCATATGGAAGGAAATAATATTTGGAGGTTAACGTTAAATCAAGAGCTGAACGTTTTAAAGAACTCTCATATGAGAGGTTAGGAATTTAGAGGTTTAAGAACGTTGGACGTTATGGGAAATAACGGACCCCCAAAGAGCGCCGTAAAGTATATGCAAGGAACGCGGTATGAAGAAGAAAGCACTGGAAAAGCAAATTAAGGGTGCCAGAAAGGTTGTCCTAGTACGGGGAAAAGAAGAAAAAGGGGGAGGAAAGATTTCCAGTAAACCGACGGAAAGACCAAGAAATGTTAGGAGGACGAAATAATGAAATGCATACTGTCATGATCCAGGTGCGGTGAAGAGAAAAGCAGAAACTAATACAAGATTTTGTGTGAACCTCCTGACGAAGCTGGTGGGAAAAGTAACTGAGGACAATTTGGAGATCCAAGTGGGAAGAAGAGCAGTAACTGACAGAAGAGAATGTAGGAAGAGACTTGAAGAGGCCATGGCCTTACTCTGCGTCAATGGAGAAATGCCTAAACCAGTATTGTTTAGTGTTTTGTAAAACCTATCAATATTCTTTAGGGTTTTGTGTCAACGTGAAAAATAAATTATTAGATAAACAAAGCTTTAATTACAATCGTTGAACGAACAATAAATAAAAGGATTTTGTAACTTAAGGAAATGCCTCTTCAAACGGACAAACATTTGAAAGAGGCAATATGTAAACATCAAACCCTATACTTTTCAATACGACATTTCTTACGAACAATTCGAGGCCATCACAATTTACCGATAATCACAGGTTTGGTAGAATGCAAATGACCGGCGACTCAATCAGTATGCACAACGTATCCGAGTGTCCCACAAAGTTTAGAACACCTGTACCAGACGTCCGTCTTCTCACCCACGTACCGTTAGTTGCTGCTACACTACAACTTACCTTGTCTTAACGGTCATTCCTTCCGAGTACTTACAAAATGTATTCGCAAGTGACCGTCATGGATGGCTAATTTGATTGTCGTCACAGCTCTTGTTTGTGAACATGGTTGCCAACTGGAATGTGGAAATCAGAATGTCTGCATTTTTGTTAACAACACAGACCTAAGAAACATACCGTACGACCTACTGTACTTTACCCACTATTTTTAAGTCACCAGAGCCCTTCGTTAGTGATAATAGCAGCGTCGACTGTATTATTAGCTCGCTTACCAGAGGCAACGCTAACATAGATAGACAATACTTTCCATGAAGGGGCTTGATTGTAATCGACTGGCTCGCTTATGACGTTCCCGTTATGCTTCCAGAGGCAACACTTCAGCGGTAGACTGTAATTTTTATGAACAGAATTTGAAAATAATTGAAGGACAAAGGTTAGAACCTAAAACAGTATACTTAACGAAACAAATAGCCGAATTTAAAATCCTATAAATTTTAATCAAAACAAATAAAACAATACTTTTTTTCTTGAAAGTTTCACTCCCGTCCTCGCTTCCAGAGACAACGTTATCAGAAGGAGAAACAATTTTGTATTATGGACACTTGAAAATAATCCGATTGGTTAGGGTAATGATGAGACGTTTTTAGCTGCCATGTTGTATACCATAGTAGACTCTCGATATTTCGAGGTAGGTGGGACAGAGACCCCTCGAAACAAGAAAATACGTTCCTGTACATTAGAAAAATGAGGAGTTTTAATGAACCCTAGTAATATAGGTAATTAAAAATGCTTAAATAAGTTTATAGAACTTTACATGAACATTTCTTGGATGTCAGACTCATTTCTTTTGCAAACCATATTGATATAAACATTTCTTGGAAGCCCAACTCATCATTTTCTATCAAAATGATAAAGCAGGCTAAAACAAATAGGCTCGAATTTAACGGAAGCTCGAACTATCGGGACTCTACTGTACTTGTTTTAACGGTAGCTAGTTCCAAAAGATATCATGAACAGATACACACAAGATCTGTTCGCAGAATCCTGTCACGAACTAAATGGAATTTTTTACTGCTCTGATCTGTACCCCTAGCCCTCGTGACAGCCAACCTCTAGCGAGCTGCCTCAGTCTCCCATGTTGGTCCTGAAATACGCTTATCGTTGGAGTCTATGATTTATAAAATTTGTAATGGGGTGAATACCCCTATCGCGTGTGAAGGAAAAGAGATTGATTGCTCATGTGCCAAGCTGATAAGCTCTTTTCATGGATCATCAGGAGATAGTGAAATGTAACAGTGCGGTAAGTGTCGTGCTAAGAGCGGGATGAAAAGACCTGAAAGAATGAAACCGCGGAGTGTCGTGCGGAGTGTCGCTATCGTCTGGCAATAGTGGGAACTAAGTAGAATGTTTCGTTTAACTTTATTTCCTAGGTTGTTTTAAGTAAATTTTAAAAATTTATTTAAATAAATAATAACTTGAAAATAATTGAGGGTCAGAGCATAGAGCACCAGAAACAGTGTAACACATAAAACAAATAGCAGTAGAATTTATCTAAAAAAAAAAATAACGGGATAAAAATGTTTCTATAACGAGTGGGTACATCGTTAGCAACTGTTTAACGCAAACGCTCGGCCAGTCATTATTCGCCGTACTTGGCTACGATGTGTCTGCGCTACTACGGTAACCGCCATTATCTACGCGCAACAATACACAACTAGCGAAGTGATTATTGGGCGAAGTGCAACGTGATTTGCGGCTTACTGTTGCAACGCCAAGCAGGCGCAACGTTCCGATGCCGGCCAACACGCCGGGAAACGTTCTGGAAATCATTGCACTTACGTCGAGTGTTAAAAGGCTTTTTCTATATATAGCGAGAGCATTGTTTCGCGTGGGTAAAATCGCCCGCCCACACAGATGGTCTGGTGAGGCCACAGCAAGATATGTCCATTCGGACGTGTAAGGGTAAAAGTCAAATAATACATAGGTTCTGCAAAGCATTTATTCAATTCCTTCAACTAGTTCAACCTTCCTTGCAAAACATTGCAACCGTTAATAAAATACTTTTTATTCATCCACTCAAGTTCAAATACATTTTTTTAAACCTAGTAGCGGATAACAATTGATGCGAATATAGTTTTCGTTTCTAATAATAGTTTACTAATTAAATTTTGTAATAAATTAATTTTAGTTTTTTATGGGAGAAAAAACGTTTCACAAAAGGGGTTAGGTATGCAATATAGTTATTTCGTCCCATTTAGCTTATAAGTGGTAACATATTTTATTTACATAACGACTTTTACCCTTAGCTTGACTGATAATTTCCTTCTCCTTCTGGAGTGGAGGCCAGGCCTAGCTGTTATACAATGGTCATTATACTGATCTTCTTCAAGCCGACGAGTACTGATTCTACTTAACCCTGGGTAAAACAGGACATTCATCTGCGTACCAATAACTACCCTTACCGTTAGCGCGAAGGATAAGAGGCCTCTTTATAGAGACATATACTAAGGTAGAGATAATGCTATTCAAGCCTACTCACAACACCTCTACGTTACTCCTGTAAGAATCCTTCCATATTCCTGACAGGCGGAATAGCCTATGGTCATAGGCTTTGTAAAAAAACTCGCCTATTCACCCTGTTGTCCTTCAAATAGACTGTAGAATACAATGTGACAGTGCTAAGATAGACAGTCACATTCCAAATTCGATTTCCTCAAATTGTTTCCCACTATCATTGATACATCAAAAGCATTTCGTACGTGGTCGCTATTTTGTAACACAAAACTGGTGCAAATAACTCAAATATCAAGTCTTCTCAAAGATTTCTTTTATAGACGATTAGTCAAGTTATTTGTTTTTACTTTTGAAAACTTCTAAAAGAACATAATTAAAATAGGTCGATGTAAGAAGTATCTGTAGCATAAATACGGTAATAGCATAAGTATGCAGAATAGGTGAGTAAAATATTGATAGGGAATAGTAAGGTATATGTAGAATATGTAGACCAATAGGGAGAGGTATATGTCGAATATATGAGATAGAGGAATACGTAGATTAGGTAGGAGTATATAAGGTGATATATATAGAATAGTTAGGAGAATAAGAAGGTTGTATGAAAAATAGTTATGAAACTATGAAAGAATCTATGAAGAATAGGTAGGAGAATAGGAGAGAGTGTATGTAGAGTAGGTAGGGGAGCAAGAAGTTGTAGGTTATAAGTAAAATAGGTAGGGAAATAGGAAGAAGTATATGTAGAATATGTAGGAGAATAGGTAGAGGTATATGTTGAATAGATGAGGAGAGAGGGAAATACGTAAAATAGGCAGGAGTGAATGTAGAATAGGTGGAGTAGAAAGGGTATAATAAGTAGAACAGGTAGGAGTATATAAGGTAATATATGTAGAATATTAAAGAGAATAAGAAAATTGTATGAAAAATAGCTACGAAACTATGAAAGAATCTATGTAGTATAGGTAGGAGAATAGGAGACAGTGTATGTAGATTAGGTAGGGGAGTAAGAAGGGGTAGGTTATAAGTAAAATAGGTAGGGAAATAGAAGTATATGTAGAATAGATAAGCGTGTATTTAAAATAGGCGGGGGAATAGGAAGTGGTGTATATGAAATAGGTAGGGGAATTGGAAGGAGTATGTGTGAATCAAATAAGGGGATCACTAGAATATAGAAATATAAGACGAGGAAGAGGAAGGGGAAAGGGGTCTAGGAATAGAGCACGCAAGGGCCATGTTTGCATAACAGCAACTACAGTACTCTCTTTAGGGGCGGTTTGCTCGTTACATTTCCGAGCAAAGAAAGGAATATTTCTTTGGACTGAAGGAGTCTAAACCCGCTACCGATTCCCTTTCTCGTAATCGATGATAGTTACTATTCTAGCCGGCTTCTGGGTGTCCAAATGGTAATTCGAAGTCATAGTACCACAATTCCCGTTCTAAAATAAATACCATTCGCCCAGTTCTCTTCCACTCGTCAGCTGATATTTTTCCACGAATTCCGTCGTGACGTGATGCTAACCTCGATCCGATTGCGGCCGGACCGGTGATTAATTAATGCCCCGGTCAGAAGTTAAACCAATTAAATGACGGTGCGGAATTCCTGCCGAAACGTTCGATCAAATGAACAAATTGAATGGGCCTCCGTGGAAAATCAACAAACATATTGCTAACAGATATTAAACGTGATTGGCAGGTATTGGTTAACAAGCCCTCACAGTGCAATCCTGACTGGCAACGCATTGTTGATTGCGGTCATTGTTTGAGTGGAGCGTGCGCGCGCATGCGTAAAGAGAGCCGTTAAACGGGTTAATAAAAAGGGCCTGTTCACTGCCCGAATGTGTCTGCGGTTAGTGAATCACTGGGTGTTAAAATCGTCATGTCAGTAAATAAGGTGGCGAGAGGAGTCAGTGACAAAAACACGGCAGCAATTTTAAAATTCAGTAGAATTTTTATAATACCTCCTTTAATACACAAACAGCAAGGGGGTTAGGGCAAGCCCCTCAGGCAGCCTACCCTCTACTTATTCCTCAGATACGAGTAGGCCAGGAGCTTAAAACTTACCTTAAAACCAAAATATCACCTTCCACAGTTATCCAACCCTTGAAAACACTCAAGGACAAAGAGGTTCTAAGCTTGGGAGTATAAACTTAGTAGAAGTACAAATATTAAAAATATTGAGGTAAATCCTAATAACAGTTTTAGAGAACAGTATACCATGACTATAAGGCCCAATCGTAATACCTAATGTTATCTCTTTTCCTTTTAATAATTAGGTTACATTAGCTTTGGTCAACAATTCGGTCTTAAATCACAAATAGTAATATAAACAACAATTTTTGAAGTCAACTCTTACTTAGGTCAAAAAAAATTTAGTTACTATTTTAATAAATAATTACAATTAATATAACTAAAGTAACATAACTTATGCGTTAAAACAGCGGTTCTACCCCATAACCAATAACACAAAATCTACTGTCTTGTGAAATAATGTTATCACTTTTATTTAGCCAAATGGGACAAAACAGCTATTTTGCATACCTTGCCCCTTTTGTGAAACGTTTTTCTTTCATATAAAACCAAAATCAATTCATTAAATTTAATTATTGAATTAATATTTGAAAAAACTGTATTAACATCAAATGCCATCCCTGACAAGTTTAAAAAAATGTATTTGAACTTGAGTGGATGAATAAAATGTATTTTATTAACGAATGAAAATTTGTACATTATATATATATGAGAGAGAGAGAGAGAGAGAGAGAGAGAGAGAGAGAGAGAGAGAGAGAGAGAGAGAGAGAGAGAGTGAAATAATAGAAGGAACTGAAAAATGTATATTAAACAGTACGTAAGGAAATTCTGACTTGAAAGATGCTACTTGAAAGAATGTTTACAGAACTATTAGCATTTACAAAATTTTATTCCTAGGAATCTCAATTACGGAGGATGAAATAGAGTGTCATTTTACGATTAATGTTGTATGTAATTCGTTCCATGTTTCAATTATATTCTAATGACAAACTTTCAAGTGAAAGGTAAACACTGTGTAAAGTTGTACCAATCATAATAAAACAAAACAATGTGGGGTGAATACTCGCGGCTGGCTATTTAAGATATTACAAGTATAGAATGAAAGTGTTGCTCTCCAAGATATAGAAACAAACGTGTGTACTTTTGCCTGATTAACAATTAACACGCCTAACTGGGCGGTGGCGCAGGTGTCAGGGGGATGGGGTAGCATTTCACAACCCCCTACTAATGGCTAGGGTTTTCGCACTTCGAAAGTAGCCAGTAAAAGCCAGGTTCAAAGCAATACTGTTCGCGGGAACGTGATTATTGTTTGTTTCCCATTACTACCTCGTTGTGCCACCCAAGATCCTACTACGTGATAATGCCTAAAAGTGCTTTCCTTGTGAAGCACAAACAAGTATAAAATGTAAACTTAAATTGTATTATTTCAACATGCTATTAGATATCTCCAGTCACCTCTTCATAACACTTCTAATCATTGCCAAAAGTAAATTTAAATTAGTTTCAACTCTCTCCAAAAGGAATAATTCACAGCCGCGGGACACTGTAGTAGAGGAATGATCGCTGGCCGAGTGTTTGCCATCTGCCCATGTTTGCACTGTCGCGGTGCGGCTGTTTGTTCATCGAGTCATGGACGACGACATGAATATCACTCACGTAAATAAAACCTCAACGACCTGATCCCCGTTTTGTCCATGCACCACTTGTATGATCAATTTGTACAGTTCTGTAAAAATATGCAGAAACTTTGGGAGCTCATTCTAAATGTAAAAATTTTATATAAACATGACCCGGAAATGCTTCATTAGCGAGTTACTGCCAGCGAAAGATTACGCTAGGATTTCAGCTCACCATGTAAAACGAGATCTTCCTGAAATGCTGGCAAGGCAGATTAAGGGGGCGAATTCAATTGTTTCTTAAGGCTTTTTACAGAATAAAACAGATCTCAGAACTGTAAGTCAAGTAGTTTTTGAGAAAAAGGTGCCACATGCAAATAAATGGAGTGAAAAAACACATTTTTTCATTTTTGGGCAACAATAACTTTGTTATTTCACCAAGAAACAAATACAACTTTATAATACAATTTGTAGAAAATTTTATCCTGAATACAACTGTTTTAATAAAGAACACAAAAAGCGAATGGACGTTTGATTAAATGAATTTTTATTCATAACATGATTTTGTGATATTACAATTACGTTTGCCCGAAAGTTGATTATAATATATTATTGCAATAAACACGTTTATATTTATTATTTTTACATCCAGGACAATATTAAAAAATAATTATGTCCTTCAAAATCACAACAATATATTATCCAAGTTACTACATCCCTGACTTTATATTGTTCGTAGAGTTACGAAAATCTGCATCTTTATTTTTCTCCTCCTAATCCTGGTTCCCCAAAGCCACCCAACTTCTCTCCAGCCAATGAGAACCTATTATTTACGTAAACCGCCCCCCCCCCACTATTCCTCATAAGCTCCTCCCCTTGTTGCTATCAATTATTGTCGTGACAATGTGTGATTAGTAACAAAAAAATATTAGGCCCAAAATTACCTAAACATAAAAGTATGAAAATGGAAAGCTAGAGGGCGTATGAATAAGGCTATTGTAGAGGATTCCGCCTTGAAAGTGCGATAAAACTACTGTTTGAAAATAGTTTTCAAAAATAAATCAACTGAAAAATGAAGATAGAAAATAAACAGGTTCTGAAAACTTGTTAAACGTTGTTTACTCCATTTACGAACAGCTAATACATGAGGCAGCAATATATCGTTTCACTGCAGTTGCAGCCCGATTAAATTACTACAAACACTTTGTTCTTCCACATTCACGGTACAAAGAACACGGCTTCACAAACTAACACATTAAGCATTCAATATTAAGCACACTACACTTTGCAGATAGCAGAAACTGGCTTTACAGAAAAGCTGTTATCCCTTTTAACCTCTGAGTCTCGTTCTGTTTCCCATTGTGTTGTGACGTCATATAAAGATGTCAATTTAATAAAATTTTGTAACGTTGTTTAACTAGACTATTAATTCCTAATGCGTTACTATAAAACATCGTATATTGGTAAATCTAAGGATTTATTGGTAAATTTTAGGATTTATCAACATGAGTTAGTAAATATAAGTCATGAACTTAGGTGTTTTTCCATTAGTTTGGTAGATCCTAGAATTTACCAATGGCGGTTATTAAATGTCGGTTTTGGGAATAAAGTAATGAGTTTTTCTTAATAATGTTTCTTGCTTGCAATGAAGGCGTCTATAAAGGTTAGGTTAGGTAACACTTACCGAGTCTTTGAAGCAAAACCTAAGATTTACCGAGTGTAGGATGGTAAAAGTTTGATGTGAACGATGATAACACAAGAATTCGCACTTTTACTGTAACGTGTTCATAAAGGTTAGGTTAGGTAACACTTACCGTGTCTCTGAAGCAAAACCTAAGATTTACCGTGTGTAGGATGGTAAAAGTTTGATGTGAACGATGATAACACAAGAATTCGCACTTTTACTGTAACGTGTTCACATTATGTTTTCTGCAGTGTGATTCTATAAGTAAATAAGGATTTATATGAAGTATTCGTGTTGGTTAAGTACAAATAATTATTAAAAAGAAATAAAATATCCCAAATAAAGCAGCTGGTATCTGAAGCATTTCGTTGCAAAATCAGCTCAATAATTTTAAATAACTTTTAGTTTACGTAATGTTTAGGCAAAAAAAAACAGCAGTGTTGTTTCTTTACCTACAAGCGACCATCTCACCAACAGACAATCTACAGTTCTCCTGTTCTAATCACAATTTTGCACTAATTAAATAACAGTCTGCTGTTCTCACGGCGGCGTTTTTATTTTTCCCGAAGAAAGTCTTTTGTCTGGCGCCACCCGCGACGCTAAGGTCAGCCGCTGACCCTTTGTAGGTGTAGAAGAGCGACACTGTCTGACCGATTTGTGTTTGCGAATCTCTTGTTCGCCCATTAAACAAGGTTAACCAGGAGAGTCAAACGGCGTTCTGAAGATTGTGTGTTGCTAAATGCTAATCTTCGTGCCTTTATGTAACACTCATGTATCTTTGCTAGAGAGAAGGAAAAAGGACTGTGATTTCTAGAGATGTCAAATTCTCATCATTCGTGTGTGTTCTATGATGTATGTGTGCGGGGCTGTATGTGTGCTAGGATGTTTGCGTGCTAAGGTGTATGTGTGCTCTAATGTATGGGTGCTGGCATGTATGCGTGCTAGGACGTATTGTCGCTAGGATGTATGTGTGCTCTAATGTATGGGTGCTGGCATGTATGCGTGCTAGGATGTATGTGTGCTCTAATGTATGGGTGCTGGCATGTATGCGTGCTAGGACGTATTGTCGCTAGGATGTATGTGTGCTCTAATGTATGGGTGCTGGCATGTATGCGTGCTAGGACGTATTGTCGCTAGGATGTATGTGTGCTCTAATGTATGGGTGCTGGCATGTATGCGTGCTAGGACGTATTGTCGCTAGGATGTATGTGTGCTCTAATGTATGGGTGCTGGCATGTATGCGTGCTAGGACGTATTGTCGCTAGGATGTATGTGTGCTCTAATGTATGGGTGCTGGCATGTATGCGTGCTAGGACGTATTGTCGCTAGGATGTATGTGTGCGGGGCTGTATGTGTGCTAGGATGTTTGCGTGCTAAGGTGTATGTGTGCTCTAATGTATGGGTGCTGGCATGTATGCGTGCTAGGACGTATTGTCGCTAGGATGTATGTGTGCGGGGCTATATGTGTGCTAGGATGTTTGCGTGCTAAGGTGTATGTGTGCTCTAATGTATGGGTGCTGGCATGTATGCGTGCTAGGACGTATTGTCGCTAGGATGTATGTGTGCTCTAATGTATGGGTGCTGGCATGTATGCGTGCTAGGACGTATTGTCGCTAGGATGTATGTGTGCTCTAATGTATGGGTGCTGGCATGTATGCGTGCTAGGACGTATTGTCGCTAGGATGTATGTGTGCTCTAATGTATGGGTGCCTGGCATGTATGCGTGCTAGGACGTATTGTCGCTAGGATGTATGTGTGCTCTAATGTATGGGTGCTGGCATGTATGCGTGCTAGGACGTATTGTCGCTAGGATGTATGTGTGCTCTATTGCAGGGGTCTCCAACCTACGGCCCGCGAACAGATTTTTTCCGGTCCGCGCATAACTGCCATACTAAACAAAAAAAAAATTGTTAGGTTATATATTTCCTTTTAAGAATTTTTACAATTAAATATGAGTACATTACCCGTCTCTCACCTGCTACTTCTTTTCTCTATAAGTGTAAAACTAGCTGTAAACAAGTAAAAAACTAAGCAAGAAAATCTCAAAAATCACCGCTGAGCTCTTGATTAGAAAAAAAAACGATGTACGATGAGGGGGGCTAGACTTTTTGCCCTGAAATATTGTCGGCCCGCCTTTCCTCCAAATGTTTTCGGTGTGGCCCTTGAGTAGAAAAGGTTGGAGACCCTGTTAGAACAATGTATGGGTGTTAGGATGTATGTGTGCTGAGGTGTATGCGTGCTGGGTTGTAGCCAATGTGTACTGGGCTCTATATGTGATGGGATGTATGTGTGCTAGGTGTATGCGTGCTAGGATGTGGTGATGGGATGTATGTGTCCTGGGATACATGTGCACTAGGATGTTTACGTGCTAGGATGTATGTGTGCTGGGATGTATGTATGTATGTATGTATGCTAGGATGTATGCGCGCTAGGATTAATAGGTGCTAGGATGTATGTGTGCTAGAATATATAAGGATGTATGTGCGCTAGAATGTATGTGGGCTAGGATGTATGTGTGCTGGGATATATGTGTACTGGAATGTATGTATGCTAGGATGTTTGCGTGCTAGAATGTATAGTTGCTAGGATGTATAAGGATGTATGTGGGCTCTAATATATAGGTGCTAGGATGTATGAGTGCTGGGATTTATAAGGATGTATGTGCGCTAGAATGTATGTGGGCTAGGATGTATGTGTGCTGGGATATATGTGTACTGGAATGTATGTATGCTAGGATGTATGTGTGCTAGGATTTATGTGGGCTCTAATTTATGGGTGCTAGGATGTATACGTGCTACGAAATATTGTTGCTAGAATGTATGGGTGCTAGAATGTATGTGTGCTAGGAAGTATACGTGCTAGGAAGTATTGGTGCTAGAATGTATGGGTGCTAGAATGTATGTGAGCTAAGATGTATACGTGCTATGTGGTATGGGTGCTAGAATGTATGTGTACTAGGATGTATGTGTGTTGGAATGCATGAGTGCTAGCTAGGATGCATGTGTGTTAGGGTGCATGTGTGACCAAGTCTGTATGTCAAAGGACTAAATATGTAAGCATTTAGAGGGAAGAGAGAGAGAAGGAAAAAATACTGTGGGTTTAAACGTGATGTCAATGTTTCTTCATTCGTATGTGTTCTAGGATTTATGTGTACTAGGATGTATTAGGATGTGTTTGTGCTAGGGTGTATGAGTATAAGGATTTATCTGTTCTAGGATGTTTGCGTGCTAGAATGTATAGTTGCTAGGATGTATAAGGATGTATGTGGGCTCTAATGTATAGGTGCTAGGATGTATGAGTGCTGGGATTTATAAGGATGTATGTGCGCTAGAATGTATGTGGGCTAGGATGTATGTGTGCTGGGATATATGTGTGCTGGGATATATGTGTACTGGAATGTATGTATGCTAGGATGTATGTGTGCTAGGATTTATGTGGGCTCTAATTTATGGGTGCTAGGATGTACACGTGCTACGAAATATTGTTGCTAGAATGTATGTGTGCTAGGAAGTATACGTGCTAGGAAGTATTGGTGCTAGAATGTATGGGTGCTAGAATGTATGTGAGCTAAGATGTATACGTGCTATGTGGTATGGGTGCTAGAATGTATGTGTACAAGGATGTATGTGTGTTGGAATGCATGAGTGCTAGCTAGGATGCATGTGTGTTAGGGTGCATGTGTGACCAAGTCTGTATATTAAAGGACTAAATATGTAAGCATTTAGAGGGAAGAGAGAGAGAAGGAAAAAATACTGTGGGTTTAAACGTGATGTCAATGTTTCTTCATTCGTATGTGTTCTAGGATTTATGTGTACTAGGATGTATTAGGATGTGTTTGTGCTAGGGTGTATGAGTATAAGGATTTATCTGTTCTAGGATGTATGCGTGCTATGATATATTAGAATGTATGTGTGCTAAGATGTATGCGTGCAGGGATTAACCTTCACTAGGATGTACGCCTAAAATAATTTATTTGTGCTAGGATGTGTGCAGGCCAGGATGTATGTATGTGTCCTAGGATTAGGTGTAAAGACATTAAGAGGCAGGGAGAAGGAAAAGAAAGGTGTGCTTCAGTCGTCTAAGAGAAACTATGATGGGGTAAAATGGAATGAAATAGTGAAAAGAAAGGGGAATAACAGAGAGGGCGGGGGAATGGTGCGTACAGGAAGCGTGTTGAGATATGCATTACGCTCGGTATCATTTGCTTGTGGAGAGATTATAGTTCAATTAATAACCTAATTTTAAAAAACCATGAAGCATTAAACAATAACAAAATTCCAGACAGGAAACAAAAATCATTGAGAAGGTTTTGTATGGCAATCACCATAAAGACAGCAAACAAGATAGCCTAGGAAGAACTTCTTTATCTAGGAGATGTGTGATAATATTTGCTGAACGATAAACCTAACAATACACGTGTGTTTATGAATGGAAACACTATTACACCAAGAGAAATACAAACACCCGAGCAACGAATGGCTCTTATAAAAGCTAGATATAACGTGTCGATAAGAGCTTAACACAAATCGGTCGTTAACGCAAACAATATAATATTTGCTATCCAATAAAGCAATGCCTTGTCGTGTCGGACTGATCACATAGATGGCGCTGTATTTATATTACGAGAAGGCAGATCAAACATGCAGTGCATCTACATATTTGCTTATTTATATTAGGCACCACTTACATCTACAATTTATCTTATTTAATGATAAAAAAATCAGAAAGAAATCGAATCTAATTAAAATAAGTTTTAAAATTTAATTTTACATTAAACAACATTTGTATAACAAAAACAATAATAAGTCTTTACCAGATACGGAATCAACTATCGATTGTTAAATGAAACAATAGTAGGCCTACTAACAAAGTCTAGCGGAAACCAGAATACACTTCCTAGTACATCTGTTATTCATACTAAAACAGACACAATATTTTATAATATATACAGAACTTAAAAGATGGAAAGATAGATTAAATTAGGTTAGGTCAGGTCCGGTTGTTAGGTTTAGTGTAGGTATTATCATGTCTAAGGTCAGAATTAATAATCAGCTAATTTAAATAATCATTTCATACAGAGTTAAATTTCAAAAATTATATATAATTTAATATGTTATATATATATATATATATATATATATATATATATATATATATATATATATATGGATATATATATATATATATCCTCTCTCTCTCTCTCTCTCTCTCTCTCTCTCTCTCTATATATATATATATATATATATATATATATATATATATATATATATATATATATATATATATATATATATATAATACGTTTTCTTGTTTAATAATTTAAAACAACATTAGTTATTCAAATACAAGAATATTTATTAATTTATATTCAAAGCTTTTCGTTGGTAAACAGTACCAACATCATCAGGAATGAAAATTACAATAATGTAAGCAATAGGCCTAAAACATATGTTAAATTAGAAATAGAATTGTTGCTAAATTTATAGAAATTGGGAAATTTATTTTGTTGCTGTAACATTCTAGACATTGAATATAATATCAAATTTAGAATGTATTTGTATTTGTTCTTTTATTAATTTGTTATTATTATTGTGTTTATATATTTCGAATGCTTCATATATATTCATTCTTAATCCCTTAATAATTTCTTTTATAAGTTTCATATTTTCTATATTTGGAAATTGGTGCTTATTATTAATACAATGATTTGCGAAATTTGATTTATATATTTCTGGATTAATATAGGCATTCAAATGTTCTTTCTATCTTTCTTTTAATTTTTTCTTGGTTTGACCTATATAAGCTTTATTACAATTTTCGCATTCTAATTTATAAATATAAATTAATATATATATATATATATATATATATATATATATATATATATATATATACACACACACACACACACACACACACACACACATATAGTTACCTTATAATTATATATATAAAATAATTTGGGGACCAGGTAGTTATTTCGTTAAAATTAAATACACTTTTTCACTTTAGAAATAACTTCATTTATACTGTATTCATATTAAGACTTGTAAGTTTAGCCTATTTCGATACATACTGAGATACGTGTATGCCAACATTTCAAACCCTTACTGAAGAAATTTATAGTTTATAAAAGCAACAGATATTTGCCCCGCTTTTCGGCGATAGATTACATCTTTGTTTTCGTCACGTGCTTAGCCCTTTTTCCATGACACCTTGAAAAGACATTTCATTCTACATATTTACATTACATTTTATTACTTTCTAATATTGGTGTCGCTATATATATATATATATATATAGAACTAAGTCAAAATACAAATTCAAGAATCACAATTGAATTCACAATTCAAAGCCTTTCGTTGGCTAACAGTACCAACATCATCAGGAATATTCCTGGTGGATTCAATTATAATTCTTGTATTTGTGTTTTGACTTAGTTCTTTATTAATACACAAGAATACATATTGCGATATATATATATATATATATATATATATATATATATATATATATATATAGAACTAAGTCAAAACACAAATACAACTATTACAATTGAATTCACCAGGAATATTCCTGATGATGTTGGTACTGTTAGCCAACGAAAGGCTTTGAATTGTGAATTCAATTGTGATTCTTGTATTTGTGTTTTGACTTAGTTCTTTATTAATACACAAGAATACATATTGCGATATATATATATATATATATATATATATAAGGGCCTATAATAAGTATTATATAATATTTACTAAAATAACAAGTAATATAGGCTACACAAAATGTCGGAGTAAGTAAAATGAAAATAGCCACAAAGAAACTATAACAGGTAAAACAAAAGAAAAGAAAGCTCTTTAAAATTATTAATTGGATAAAAATTATCGAAGAGAACGTAGTGGTAGGCCCATTATAATTCTCACATATACACCAGCTGTGTATATTTTTTTTCTTTAAGCATGCCTGTAGTTGAAGACAAATGTAAGCTTGTGGATATATTGTAAGTGTGTTTTACTTCAGAAAAATAACTGAAAATAATTAATTCCAAGATAAAAACTGTGGATATTTATACTAAGAGTGTTTTAAACAAGATAAATACACAATTGTAATAACTTATAAATATTTAGGCATGTAAAATATTTAAAGGAGATAATTGGTCGTAACTGTATGTAAACATAACGGGTCCTTTATCTGTTATGTTATTTTTATCGTTATGATGTATTTTTCTCCATAACCTAATTGGTTAATAAAGGCCGACCGACGCGACGTTGTTTTGTCCCAGGTTTCGCTCATGTCGGCCTTATCGGCGCACCAGTTTACTCAACTAATGGCCCACTCAGCACCGCCAGCTGCCCTGCGTCACGTTCTCTGACAACAACCAGGCGCACCCAACGGACTCTTAGCTGCCCATCAATTACTCAGACCAAGCTGAAACTGCCCGTTTATGATTTCTTCATCGTTTCCTGCCAAGATAAGTTGCATCTGTGATTTGTTTTGAAACGCATTGCCACGCGACATCCACAAGTTTGGAGGAAAAAATCAGGGAGATATGCATGCGCTGAATGATTCATCTTGTGCGTGTGCGTGTGTGCGCGCGCGCTCGTAAGTGATATGTGCGTGTATAAAACTCTCTCTCTCCCTCTCTCTCTCGTGTGCGCACGCATTTGTGTCATGTCCGCTCGAGTACATATAGTAAGAATCTTAGTTGTTTTCTATGGACCAGTTTACAGAAGTGTAAACAGTATGAACTTCTCAACAGTACTCTTGAAAACGAAATTAGCCTACCATTTTTCTTTCGAAATCTCATTCATACGAAAGAAATCAATTCTTACTAAACACTCAATACTTCAAGTGATAGGTGAATACATAATAATAGCGTTACTACAATTACCACACACACAAGGTCACGCACGAATATTTAGATAGATACGTATATACTCCACAAGTAGAGTTTATTCTTTGTGAAAATGTCGTTTCAAAACATAGTACAGCTGATATATTTAGTGTTTTTAATGAAATTTTATTCAATAAATACAAGAATTATTTGATGACGTCAAAATGTTTCTAAACTTGACTTTGAGACTTCGTTAAACGTTCTGACAGCAGTTTTTGGAAATATAAATCCAATACGAGAATTTTATATTTTTCACCGTATTGTCTCGAAAAATAATCAGTCAAAAATGCTAAATTAAACGAAAATGCAGTGGCATCCGTTTGCGTTATCCTACTTGTCAAATAAAGGATAAATCGTGGTTAAGAGAGACTGACCTAATCAATGTATTTATTTTAATAAATCGTTCTAAAAATGTCAAAATACATTTACAACAAGTAATGTAAATAAAAATGTTTTAAAGTCAATTCCTACTTAGATCAACAAATAAAACATTTATTGTATTTACTTTTTATTAAATAATTACGATTTATATAAATAATGTAATATAACATATGTGTTTAAACAGCTGTTCTACTACATAAGCTATAACATGAAATCAGCTGTTTATGAAATCATACTTTATCTCTTATATTAAGCCACTTGGGACGAAATAATTATATTGCATACCTAGCCCCTTTTGTGAAAAGTTTTTCTCCCATATAAAACTAAAATTAATAATTGAATTAAATCCAATAAATTCCTTTGAAAAAACTGTATTAACAGTAGTTTATTTGTAGTCTCACCCACAAATAAAAACAATGTAATTGAACTTGAGTGGATGAATAAAAATTATTTAGTTAAATATATTTGAGTACAGTTTTCTGGCTTTCCAAACGTTACAATACTGTCCTCTGTTGACGCGTTTCGGACTAATTCTATTTTCAAAACTTAAATCGTACTTGAAATTATTAATATACTCATCTTCATTTCTGTTAGGTAAATGTCTCTATGTCTGAGTACAGTTTTCTGCATTTCCTAGCGTTACTACCGAAGTAGATTTACGTTTTGAAAATGGAATCACTCCGAAACTCGTCAACAGAGGAGAATATAGTAACGTTAGGAAAGGCAGAAAACTGTACTCAAATATATAGAAATATTCCTAACAGAAATGAAGATTAGTATATTATTAATTTTATTTTATTAAATATTGAAAATTCGAACAAGACAGGGAGACTGTGAACTAATAAAAGGAATTGAAAAACGAAAGGTGAGTAAAAGGAATTGAAAAACGAAAGGTGAGTAAAAGGAATTGAAAAACGAAAGGTGAGTACATAGAGGCAGACATCTCTTGCAGTTTCTAAAAGCCCGGTTGCATCGCAGCGTAATCCACGATTCCATAGCAGGGAAATGAATTTCCGGACTTATCTTATAAATAACAAGGCTTAATAGTACCGAACTGTAGAAACAGCGTCTGTCTCAACCCTCCGCTCGCAAATCCTTCGCATATTGCAGCTCCACTTCCCCCAATGTTTACGGACAACGTATATAACCCCAGCTTGGCGCGGCGTCCCTCCAGATATATCGCCTTCGCATCTTTCATGCCATCTTTGTAATAGGGTTTCCCGTTCTGTTTGTTAGCGTTATCAAATATTTGTCTAGAACCAAATAGACGGCTCTGTTTTTGGAAGTTACCGACAGTAAATCCAAGAGGACATAAGAGGAGTGTGCTCACTGACAATCCGTCTTCTCTTGTCCTCCTTTTATTTTCACTATAGGAAAAGGAAAGACAAAGAAAATGGTGTAGAATGAAAGAACAGGAAAGAAAAACAAATTCTATGATTGAATGAAATTGAAAGAAACATTGAAAAACACGTGTTTGATGGCAAAATACAAAAGATTTTTTTGACTACTTTCATAATTCCAAATATTTTAATATGACTGATTGACAATTTTAAACAAGTTGTGTATAACGTAAATCAGGTAGAATCAAAATGAACACCTTAAAGATCCGTGCATCATGAATTTTGCGAAAGATGCGTACGGGATCAGGTTTTGACAGATGGTAAGGGTAAGATTTGACGTCAGAACATTGTGAAAGGCGAAAAATGCCTGCAACTTTTAGTTGTACACAAACCTTTTAAAATCATTGAGCTACATAAATGAGTTTACCTCTGAGCTAAAGATAGATACGCTTAGTTTCTCTTTTAAAACTTTATCTATTATACATGATTTGCATCACACTTTTTTCAGGCTTTGGATTCGAACATCTTTTTAATTTTTACTTTTGACATAATCACGATACTATGGCTTTTGCGTTTACTTTAAGATTTCTAAATGCATAGCCGAGGTAATGCACCATCGGTTTCCCCTTAGTAGTAGAAGTCACCTACATATTCACAAAAGACACGGAAGTGAAGATTAAATCGAACCTATCACCACGACAGTTAAAGGCAAAGTGGACAAATCTTTTTTGACGAGAAAATCTAAAACCTTGAAAGTAATTAAAAAATAATTTAGGGGTAGATGATCTGGGGTGACAAATGGAGTCTGGTTTATACGCTATTTTTTCGCTTACCAAATTTACCACTTCGCCTACCACCCTCAATTGCTATTGTTTCCTCGTGTACGCATTTTTAGCTTAATGCGTTTTTCGTGTTACCATCAAATCGAAGAGTGAAATTGTTAATCTTTACCTTAGTAATTATAAAAGTTTTAAAAAATGTCTATAAAATCTGTTTTATTAGTATAAAAATACAGATTCTTTGAACAAGAAAATAGTTGTAACAAATTTTGTGTCTAATATAATTAGAATATTTAAAACGATATTACCAAATTTAAGAGATGATAAACGTCTGTTTATTTTTAATAAATTTGTGTTTAGTTTGCAAATTTAATGGATGATACATGTATAAAGGAAATCGATTATTTTTAATACCAGTAAGTGGTTATCTAACACAATACTGACTCTTAGCAATAAATATGCAAAGCAAAAGTTTTCCGAAGCAGGTCAGTGTGTGAACCGCCTCATCGATCATCCCGGCCAGATGTCAACTGAGCACAAAGTCGATGCCCACGAGGTATCGATCTCAGGGCAGTTCCCGTTTTACCCGCTTTCTAACAAATTACCGTCATTATTTTGATGAGCTTTCGTTCCGCCATGTTATTAAGACAATTAAAAATTAATCTACTTTTTTAAAATTATATTTTAATAGTTGAGGGAGATGAGTGTTTCTTTGGGGACGCACGTGAGTGGTTTGTTTTGGCATTGCGGGAGGTTAATCCTCACATATCGACCTTCTGTCCTGGCTGGTCTCCAGCTTTGTGATGAACACTGGCCATCAAATATTAATAGAACGATTGTAATGGTTGGCCTTAAATTGGCTTTAAAAAACCGAAAAGGCAGTAAATTTTAGGAGAAATGGAAAATATTTTAAGTGACAAAAGGGAAAAGGTCGTATGTAGGGATGGGCCGATTCCGATTCTCGATTCCAGGAATCGTCGATTCTAGGTGGTATCGAGGAATCGTCGATACTCGATTCTTCATTCATAAAAGTGTCGATTCCGATTCCTATTTTGTTAACTATTAAAATATGCGTGTGGAGTAATTTATTACCAAACAAAATTTAATACCAAAATTTATTATATTTGTGTGGAAAAATAATTAATTACCAACTATGTCTTATTTATGTATTAGTTGATTTGAATGAATTAAATGATTAAAGTAAACGAAAATATTATTATTTATGAAGCAACAGCAATCAAGATCGTAACCATTTCTGGTCGTTTGACATCACTCGTCTCTCTCTCTCTCTCTCTCTCTCTCTCTCTCTCACTAAATGTCAGAACAAAACACAAAAAAGTACAGTAAAAACTCGATTAACCGTCACCGTCGGAACCGTGGCCATGACGGTTGAGCGAATAGACGGATAACAGAAACACTGTATTATTCCTCCGAAACTTAACTTTAATAAATTATATTATAGACAGATATCACTCTCACGGTAGAAGGTTTTGTGTAGCATATTACATTAAAACAGAACTTTTAAAAGGTTTTGCCATATAACCAAGATGTTGACTAAATTAATTATTAGAGAACTAGCATGTAAGCTAATATAACTTGAAAGAATCGAGAATCGAGAATCGACTAAAGAATCGAGAATCGAAAGGAAAATTTTAGAATCGGAATCGGAATCGGAATCGAAAATTTTAGGAATCGGCCCATCCCTAGTCGTATGTTAAGGTAAATAATTTTCGAAATCTTGTTGCTATTAATAAAGAGTTTGGTGTTAATTACTTATTACACTTTTGCTATTACTAGCGACCAGACGTTTTTGTTAACTAAAGGTTCTTCAATTGTTAACTTACACTTAGAGGAAACGTTTTTGTCTTACGTAAGACGAAAACGTTTCCTCCAAGTCTAAGTTAACAATTTAACAATCTTTAGTTAACAAAAAGTCTGGTCGCAAGTAATTGCAAAAGGGTAATAAGTAAATAATTTTACTAGAACTGAATTAGGAAAACTAAATTTTACTCCTACATATTTGTAATAAGTATAAAGGAAAAATAATTTAATTGTTTTTAAATTAAAATAACTCTCTCTCTTTCCCCCTATCTATAAATCTGTATATCAGTCTATCTATCTATCTACATACCTAGTATAGTAAACCAACCATCTATCTACCTACCTATTATCTAGCTGCCTACTTATCTATCTACCTACTTAGCTATCTATCTATCGAACTACTTACCAACCTACATAGTTATCTAACTAGCTACTTTTCTATCTATCTATATATCTACATACTTACATAACTATATACTTAATTATTTACCTACCCATCTATCTACCTGCGTACCTGCCTACCTACCTATCTACCTACTTACCTATCTATCTATCTACTTACTTACCTACCTACCTACATACCTATATAAATATCTACTTACCTACCTACTTGCATACCTATCTATCTATCTATTTACTTACCTACCTAACTGCATACCTATCTATCTACTTACTTACCTACCTAAATACATACCTATTTATCTAGCTACCTACCTACATATCTACCTATCCATTTACATACTCACATAACGATATACTTAATTACTTACGTACCTACCTACCTACATACCTACCTATCCATCTACATACTTACATAATTATTTACTTAATTACTTATCTATATACCTACCTACCCGCCTACCTAAAGAAAGTACCTATCTAACTATTTATCTACCTAATTACTTACCTACATACGTACCTATCTATCTACATACTTACATAATTATATACTTAATTACTTACTTACCTATCTATCTACCTACTTACCTGTGTACTTACCAAAGTAACTACTTAGCTATTTATTTATCTACTTACTTACCTACCTACCTACTTATCTATCAAGCTACTTGCCTATTTACTTACCTATCTATCTAGCTACCTACCTATCTAATTATCAATACATGTACATACTCACATAACTATATACTCACTTACCTACCTACCAATCAACCTACATACCTATCTATCTACATACCTTTATATCTAGCTACTTACTTATCTATATATCGAATTACTTACCTACCTACCTATTGATATATCTACGTACTTACATAACTACATACTTAATTACTTACCTACCTACCTACGTATCTACCTATCTACAAACTTACCTACATATCTGTCTATCTTGTAAACTGTATTTATGAAGGAACAAGACGGTATTGTATAGGCTATTTGTTGCACTACACGGGAATGTGCTTTTCTCCAAAAGATCTTTGATTAGAACTTTTCTTAAGTCACGAGCAATACAACGATAAATAAGTGATTTCATATTAAGTATAGGGTCTATATTAATATATTACTTCTGTTTCCAGGTGGTGCAACTCGCAACAAATACTAAACAGATCCCGTCGCTTCAAGCAGAGCTGCACGTTGGGTCACCTGGTAGCCACGCACGGCCTGAGCTATCGAACCACAAGTAAGCTTACCACACTATTAGCTGGATACATGTGTAATTATCCTAATTAACTGACACTAATTTGAAAGCGTGACGTTGCCGAAATCTGACGCGGCCGCCATTTTGGAGTTGAAATGATCGGTGCACTTAAGAATAACTGTTTGAGTTTGCAGTGAAAGCGCAACTGGCCAGCCCGCGTTATTCAGCTCGGATTGTCGTTTTACCCCTGACTTATGACGTGATTTTGTACTGCTATTGGCAACTTAAGTACTTTGGATGTTTGAATCTTGAGTAGAATGTTTACATGAAATAAAACAAGGGCAATTTTCATAGCAAATAAATACGAGTACAAGTAATAAAAAAAAAAGGTTTTAAAATCAATTCCTACCTAGGTTGACAAAAAAATGTTTATTTTAGTTACTTTTTATTAAATTATTACAATTAATATAATTGGAGTAACATAATCTATGCGTTAAAACAGCTGTTCTATCACACAGAATATAACATAAAATTAGCGGTTTTATGAAATCATGTTATCACTATTTTAAGCCGAATAGGACGAAATACCTATATTGCATAACTTGCCCCTTTTATGAAAAGTTTTTTCCCGTCTAAAACTAAAGGTAATAAATTAAATTTAATTAACGAATTAATATTTCAAAACACTACATTAACATCAAGTGTCATCCCCTAGAAATTTAAAAATTTTATTTGGACTAAAGTGGACGAATAAAAGGTATTTTATTAACGATTGAAAATTTGAAAAAGGTACATAAAACGAGAGTGTGAGCTAATAGGTAGTAATAGGTAATATGAACTAGAAGAAATTGAACAAGAAAAATGAGAGGAAATATCTATATTGCATATCTTGCCCCTTTTGTGAAACGTTTTTCTCACATGTAAAACTAAAATTAATTACTTCAAATTAATTAGTGAATTATTATTTGGAAAACTATTAACATCAAGTGTCATCCTGAAGTTAAAAAAAATGTATTTGAACTTGAGTGGATGAATAAAAAGTATTTACGATTGAAAATTTAAACGATATATATATATATATATATATATATATATATATATATATACTGTATATATATATATATATATATATATATATATATATATATATAAGGAGAGGTGAACTGAAAGAAGGGATTGAAAAAGTCTGTGAAGAGCAAAACGTAAGAATCATAAACCCTTCCATACATTCATACTTACAAGGGGTTGATGGTAATTTGTTATATGTGTTTTGTTCGCGTCAATCTAATTGTAATTTTTGCCCGAAAATAAAAAAAAAGTCAGATATTTTTCACAATTTGCAAAAAACACTTTAAATTGAAAAACCCGTAACGCATCCGAGTAGCCATAAAGCCCACCTTGAAGGGTATTGACATTTCGGAGAGACTACAAACTTATTGATACCATCAGACAAACATTTAGTAAATTAAAAGCCATTTTAACAATTTAATCTATACATAAGTTGATAGAATTAAATGTATTCATAATTTAATATTATTTTCCAGATTTAAACAATACTCAAGGGACATTTAAATACAAACACAAGTATTTATTTAATCAAGTTTAATATAATGGAATTGGGCTATATGCTTCTATGACAGAACTTCTTCATATTTTTAATTTTCACTAAAAACACTTGAACATATATTAAACCTACAAATTCTACACTAAAACAAAAATAAACACTACACAACCGAACAATATGAAATATACAAACATTTCAAGCTACACCCAACACATTCACTTAACACCCAATTACTTTATAACTCACATATACTGTACTTTCTGACTTTATATTCCCCAACACTCTTAAAAAATACACCCAATATTTAACACCCAATTACTTTATAACTCACATATACTGTACTTTCTGATTTTATATTCCCCAACACTCTTAAAAAATACACCCAATATTTAACACCCAATTACTTTATAACTCACATATACTGTACTTTCTGATTTTATATTCCCCAACACTCTTAAAAAATACACCCAATATTTAACACCCAATTACTTTATAACTCACATATACTGTACTTTCTGATTTTATATTCCCCAACACTCTTAAAAAATACACTCAATATCCCTGTCCTACCCCACCTCTACCTGAGACTACCAAGAGGTCAGTTACGGTCTGAGTTGATAACGGGGCACATGTCTCGAAATGTCGTCCTCAATAATCAAAAACGTAGTGCTACCATATAGGCCAGAGTAACTTACAAATATATGTATTAATCATGTTTACACTCGCAGAGATTATTGTTAAAAGCGGTTGTCTTGCGAGGCAGGTACAACTATTTATTTATACAGGCAACGTTCCAACAACGGATACGTTCGTCTTCAGGCCTACAATACGTAAGTACACAATTAAAAACTATCAACCATACTAACAATAGTTCACAAATAAACACAGCTACAATGAAATTTCTTTTAGTTATAATACATTACAAAAACATCTAAAATAAAAAAAAAACATTTAATAAAAAAATTACTAACATTACAATTACAAATTATTACGTTGTAACAACAAGGTAATTATTTACTTGTCATTATTATTTAATTGTAACAAAAACATGAACAACCCCCTAACCCCCCCCCTACAGTTACAATCACTTACAAGACACGATTAAATTACATTTAATGAGTTAAAATACAAAAATTAAAAAGAAATACACATGGCAGAACAACCTGCCAAATTTCAAGTAATTAACCTAATCATGACTAAGTATGTTCAAGTTTTTTAATAATTAGTGTATAAACGTTGCTAATTTTTTAGTGTCCTCCTTAATACCATAATACCCCCACAGTATATTCTTTTTGACGTTAACAATTTTAGATGTTTTTGTAATGTATTGTAATTATAAGAGACTTCATTGTATCTGTGTTTATTTGTGAACTATTTTCAGTGTTGTAGATAATTTTAACTGTGTACTTGTTTGTAGGCCTGGAGACGGTAACGTACGCGTTATAGAAATGTTGCCTGCGTAAATAAATAGTTGTACCTGACACGCAAGTGAAATACTAGTAGCTAAGTGAAGATGGAATGAAATAATTTTTAAATTTTCATTTCTACCAAATACAATTCTGATATACATATTTAAAAGTTCTTTAAGAATCTAAAACCTGGAGACAAAGTGACTAAGGCATAGAGTGATGGGCAACGACGACCTTAAGTAAAGAATTTTTGTATATTTAAGAGTTTTCTTTTATTAAGGAAAGCTTGTACTTCGCAAAAGCTTTTAGTGTAATTTAATTTCGTGTGTGTGGATATTTGTTGAAAATAAATAACCCCAAATAGGTAATGAACAGGTTTAACTTCGTTGCTCTTTACACTGTAGTTGAAAAAACTATTTTAAAATTGTTGATAATTTTTTCTTCTAAAATATGAAACATTAAAAAGAATGGTTGCTGCATTGTCTCGCTCTAAATTACAACAATCGCCGTTACTATAGCAACGAGCGACCCTTCGCCCTCGTGAAATGTCTGCTTAATTGCTTTAATTACACAAATTATGGCGAAAGTCAGGTCAAATATTGCAACTACACTGAACGATCAATTGTTCTAAAATGTTTTATCAAAATGAAAACCAAATACCCCTTTAAAAGAAACTGTATAACATCTGGAAACCACATGATAATCCTGTACCTAAATTAAGAATCTAATATCTTTTCACTTCAACAGTTCTTCGAATCTGTTCCCTACTTTAAAGAACGTGAAGAGATCAAACAGCATTAAAAGCGAGTGAAAATTAGTGTTTACGCGTTGGTAGAACTGTCGGCGCGTGTGGCTCTACTCACGTTTATTTACTCTTTAGAAAATTTGTTTATTTTCTTTAAATTTAGAAAGCTTAATTGTTTATTTACACCAGTGACTTTTAAATACTCTTCTGGATTACCTAGCGATTGCAAATGAACACGCTCTAAACAATATCGTTTCTGAAGTAGAAATTTATTTATTTTGAAGGCAAATTCAGAACGAAATACAAATGCACCGGTTCAGTATTTTTGATAATTTATAATACAAATTTATTTACATTCAGGCATATACGATCACGTTAAACGGTCTCATAAACCGGCGTTAAAACTAGCATTGCTGATCAGTGTGGCACTGGATTATTACGGGAACTTTGGACCTAGCAGTGCCGATCAGTGTGGCAGTGGATTATTACGGAAACTTTTTACCTAGCAGTGCTGATCAATATGGCAGTGGATTATTAAGGGAATTCCGACCTAGTATTACTGAGCCGTATGGCAGTGGATTATTACGGTAACTTTTTACCTAGCAGTGGTGATCAGTATGGCAGTGGATTATTACGGGAGTTCTGACCTAGTAATACTGATCCGTATGGCAGTGAATTATTACGGGAGCATTTTACCTAGCAGTGCTGATCAGTATGGAAGGGAGTTCCAAACTAGTAATACTGATCCGTATGGCAGTGGATTATTACGGGAGTTCTGACCTAGTAATACTGATCCGTATGGCAGTGGATTATTACGGGAACTTTTTACCTAGCAGTGCTGAACAGTATGGCAGTGGATTATTACGGGAACTTTAGACCTAACAGTGCTGATCAGTATAGCAGTGGATTATTACGGAAAGTTTGGACCGAGCAGTGCTTATCAGTATGGCAGTGCTTTATTATATATGCAAGTGTAGGTCAAATGTTCGAAACAGACGAACAATCTCAAATTAAGCCAAGTGGAAATAATCCGAAAATGTATGTTTATTATAGATAGATGTCTATCAGTTTCAAGTTAAGAATGAATTTATCTGATGTTTTCGTTTAGTTTTAAAACTACATTGCAAACAAGTAGACTGTTATTATAAACTGGATATATAGCGTTGTTAAAATTTCAAAAAACATACAAGCAAACCCTCTACATTATGCTAATGAACATAAATCTTCATAAGCAAATAAAATCTTATGGAAGGCAGTAGTAACACACCATCCGAATATACCTTAAACTCTTCCAATATCTCTTGGCTTGGAAGATGGGTCACGCCTACCATCATCAACTAGGACTAATAATGACCCTCTATTATATGACTCTAGATTTATGAAACTCACCCATGATCCGCTGCAATAGAACAATATCCGATACTTGTGTGAGGTAAAACATACGACCTTTACTACACAAGCTGCAACTTAGTCTAACACGTTTTGAACCTCATGCAGCTTAAATCGTCTATAAACCTATTTCAAGGCTATATAAAATACGAATAGGTGAAGAAATACACTCTCTTTTCTTCTTATCAATAATGGCAATTCTTCATCAAATCGATATGTTCAAGACGTCTAAGTGGACGTTCCTCTAAAGTTTCTAACACATAAATAAATTTACAGATTTGATTACACATGCCAATTGCTTTCCAACCATCAACCCCCTGTCTCCACATCGGCCACCAATCCGGCCGCATACGTCACGCCTTTTGTTCATAAAGTAAAAACAAAAATCTAACAATTAATTCCATCAGACCATCTGACAATCGATAAGTCCGGAATCGATTCCTCACGCACAATTAGAGGGGTATTCAAATCCTGTGATTACTGAGACAATGGCGTTGCACCGCGAGGTCAGAGGCCATGTCAGCCGTTGAGAGATTTCATTGTTACACTCGGGCCAAGGGAAGGGGTAAAGGGTTATATCTGGCACGTATTGTGCTGTCAATATCGTACATGGCGTTGGGAAAATGTTGCCTTAACCTAAATCCAGTGGTTTCGCCTTGATTTTGGCTCCAGCTTTCGATATGTTTTCCTAATCGATACCAGTAATGATGCAGAGACAGCTGCCTATCAGAGCATACCGACTTTAACCTTCGTACACTTTTGAGAAACGTGAAATGCAAACTATGAACGTAAAATAACCGCAAAAATTGACTATAAAGCAGCGAAAATTGACTATAAAGCAGCAAAGATTGACTATAAAGCAGCAACAAATGACTATAGAGCAGCAAAAATTGACTAAAAACCATCAAAAGGTGACTAAAACATCAAAAATTGACTAAGAAGCATCACAAATTGACTAAAAAGCATAAAAAATTGTCTATAAAGCAGCAAAAATTGACTATGAAGCCGCAAAAATTGACTATAAAGCATCAAAAATTTTACTATAAAGCAGAAAAAATTGATACGTAATTTGACGAGTTTTTTTAAAGGCTATAACCCAATATAACTACTATCGACTCCGAACGATATGAGATAATTTTGAAATAGGCAGGGTTAAAGTAGAGACACAAAATTCCACGGTGGAAAAAGGAGGTCATGTCATACACAAGCGCGAGGTCGCATATTTGGATGAAGAAGACAAACACTCTCTACCCGGGTCGAAAAAGGTGTCCCTCTCGTAAGAAAAAAAGGTAAGGGTAGGTGTGGAATTTAATAGGGTTACAGAAATGGCAAATGGTCCCTTTGAGACGGGAAGTAGAAGAAAATTAAGTCATAATTCGGGCAGTATACCTAAAGTGGACCAACTCTCTATCGGGGCCATAGGGTATTGTCTCTCATCCTATTTGTTACTGGGTATTTGAATGCTGCACCCGTGTTCATGTCCCACCGTAAAGTAAAACTGTGGTGCATGTGTAATAATAAACAAGTAATACAAAAAAAATTAAAGTCAATACCTACTTAGGCCAACAAATGGAAATATTATTTTAGTTTGTTTTTATTAAATATTTGCAATAAATATAAATATGTATATACATATGACACAATATAATGCGGAAAAATAGAAAGAGAAATTAATTAATTAATAATATTAAAAAAACAACTGTATTACCAAGTGTCATCCACTACAAGTTTAAAAGAATATATATTTAACTTGAGTGGATGAATAAAATATATTTCATTAAAAACTGAAAATTTGAACAAAAGACCGATAGACAGACACGCGCGCGCGCACACTCACCCACAAAACAAAAGTGAGAAAAAATCTATCACAGCAAAGATTAGATAAATATCCACTGCAGCAAATACGAAGTAATTTATATAAAAATTAACCTTTTCTGCATGTATCAAGTAAACATTTCATATTCAACGGATCAAATACACAATATAAGAAAAGGCGAGACTTCTTTCAACTATAATGCGATAGAAAATAGTGTTCCTTGCATGCTACAAACACCTCTTCGATTTTTTTCTACTCATAAAAACAGTTAAAAAAAAGCTGGGCGTACTGCGTGAAACAGTAAACGCTGGTTTAGAAAGCGACGCCGTGTGTGGCCCATTATATTTTTGCAGAGAAAAACAAAGATAAGAGACAGACAAAGCGACTAGATAGATTTAGCGTAGGTCAGGATCTAAAGAGACAAGAAACGAATGGCAGCTGGTGTGAGACACAGACGTCATTAATAATCCGCGACACAACCTGTGCCTATCCGTCAGGAGCGGCTCGGATAAACTCTTTCAAATCCGGCAGCACCTCGAATTTGTAAACAAAGTGTTGCCATTAATACAACTAACTAAGCACCCAATACCACAATTGAAGATGTAATCATTAACAACATTTTAAAAGCTTTATAATAAATAATCTAATAATTTACCCAGAATAAACCCTTATGTACATTTCTATGACCATGTCACAATCATCAGAAAGTCTGTAGCACACAATGTGGCTTTATATTAATACGTAAAGTTAGGAATTACAGTGAGAGGTTTGAACTTGTAGCTTCGTTGGAAGCCTACTAACCTATAATTTATTATAAGACGTTATCAAGATATATTATAGACATAATAAATCATAGTTTTAATGCAAGTGGTAAATAAAAATAAAGCGTAAATTATTAAATAATAAAAACATTAAACGAAGAACATCCACAAAGTGGCTATTAAGGAACCGATTGGTATTACCAAACGAAAAATTGTTGGAGTTGAAATAGTGTTTCAGTATGAGGAGAGTGGAGGAACTAGGATACCCAAAGTTGCTGAATGGAAGAACGTAAAAGCGGAAGATCAAGAAGGTTGAGACATTTTTGAAGGTGAAAGTTCAGAGAGATGGAATGGGAAGAAAGACCTTCCATATCAGGGGATAAGGGATCTGAACCATAGAATACGAAGCCCGCATGTATACTCAACGGTAAAGTTTCCAGCTGCAGCGCACAGAGAGTTGCTATATTGCGATCATTCAGAAAACAGAGTATAATTTCGGCAGTTTAACTATAAAATTGTTCTTGGCTTGAGAAATGTATATTAGAAGTGGCAAATTAAAGCTACATAATGTTAGATTTAAACAAACTCACCAAAATCATACAGGTTATATCAAACACCACTCACCTAAAACAAAACAAAAAAAAAATGACGTCAGAAAAATACATTAGAAGTAACTTTATTTCAAAATTTAACACAAAACATTATTCTAAATGTAGACATAGTTTTCCTTATAATAGCTTACATTTAGTCATTTAGTTATTTTTCCGTCTACGAATTCTATTCAGTTATTATTGTGAACACGGCTTCCATCAGTCATTGTTGCAACCACGGTTTTCATCAGTCATTGTTGTGACCACGGTTTTCATCAGTCATTGTTGCGACCACGTTTTCATCAGTCATTGTTGCGACTACGGTTTTCATCAATCATTGTTGTAATCACGGCTTCCGTACACTCATTCTTACGAACACGGGTTCCATTTTTTCATTCTTCCCGCTAAAATCATTGATACAACAGTCGCGACCATTCCATCATTCAAACGAGCACACATCAATTAAATCACTGTTTTTGGCATACATTTGGTCATTATTAACTTCTTTTTGTGTGTTTTTATATAAATTATTTCATCACCTCCTGGTAGAGATATCGGGAGGAGTGTTACAGAAACGGACATATTACCAGCTGACGTGGAAGATCGTGGTTGTCTTTACCTGGTCCCCTTCCTTAAAGCGGTTCTACTGCATCAATCCTAGCATCGGGAGAGACTTTGAAATCAAAACGTAAACGCGTTAAAGACCAGGGCTGTAGCAAAAGTCGATGAGAGAAAAAGACGTTGAGGTAGAAATGTAAAACTAACTAGCCGAATTTCTACAGTTTAGGATGGGAGTATTAATTTCCGCTAGTTCTAGGAGAGTAGGAACTGTGGCTCACTTGGGCCCCGTCGCTTTCTTTAAGTAGACCTGTTTTCTGACGCGATTTTCCTGCCAAGATGTTTACTTCTTACGAATACTCCTTTCAGCACAACAGTTTTCACAATACACAAAAACAGTAAATAACTATTAATATTAACATTTTAAAGTCAATTCCTACTTGAGTCAACAAAGAAAAATTTTATTTTAGTAACTTTTTATAAGATAAATACGATAATATAAATAAAGTAACATAACCTATGCGTTAAAACAGCTGTTCTATTACATAACCCATAACATACAATCATCTGTTTTATGAAATCGTATGTTATCACTTATTTAAAGCCAAATGGGACGAAAGAACTATATTGTATACCTTGCCCTGTTTCTAAAAAGCCATTTTCCCAAATAAAACTAAATAAAATTAATTCATTAAATTTAATCAATGAATTAATAATTGAAAATTACTGTATTAACTAAAGTTTCAAAAAATGTATTTGAACTTGAGTGGCTAAACAAGAAGTATTTTGTTAACGATTGAAATTCTGGACAAGATATTTATAGGGAGGGTATGGACTAATGGAAGGAATTGGAAAATGTAAAAACATTTCTCTTTTACATGCAAAGTATTAACGTAAAGGAGGCTCAAAAAAACCTTAAAATTGTAGACATGAGAATTCAACTTAAGGGACTTTGATTAAAGCGTCGAAAACAAACATATTTCATAGTTATTAAAGTTGGTCTGAAATACCTGTAAATTGTATCTAACTTTTGAAACTACCGCACCATCTTCCCTCCATTGCTCTCGAGCTCTCTTTATTGACGCCTGTCCTGATCATTACACCCGTACAGAAGTATACTATAAAAATAAATCCAATATTTAATTGAGAGGGCACGTAATCATGTAGCTACAAGGGAAGTGACGTCATAAAGTGAAACGGAGCGGAAGTCATTGTTGTGCCGTGTTTAGCCGAAACGCCGATCAATCATCAGAGGCCGTAAGAAAATCGTAAATTTTTATTGTATTTTTGACGCCGTACATTTTACGACCTTCCAGATATCCCCATCCAATAAAGGCATCATAACGGACTCGGTATTTCCACGCCGGCAATGGGTTCTAGTGGGTTTATGGATAGGAAGTATGGCCGGAGGTTTGGGTTGCCACAAGGGAATACAAGATCCATCACCTGGAATGTGTTTACCTCAGACAACCTTAGTATAATAAGTTATGGTTCGATGCAAAATGTTTGGCATATAAACTTAGAAAATCTATATCCGTAAAACTTCTCAATGACACGAAATCCATCCAATGTGGTTATTCATGGACTGTAGGTATTCTCTGATGTCATATATTTTAGTTTGGCTTCTAGTCATGATACCACCTCGTTCAAAGACGAAAACCTTGGTCTTCCTTGTGCATGTGAGTCTCCTAACTGTTATACCTGGTACGCTGGAATAGACTCCAGCGTGGTAGGTTGATGTCTACTCCAGCAGCCTGATAGGTTGGTGTCTACATCAGCCCGGTAGGTTGGTGTCTATTCCAACCTAGTCGATTGGGGTCTGCTCGAGCCTGGTAGGTTGTTATCTACTCCTGCCTGGTAGGTTGGTGTCTACTCCAGCCTGATAGGTTGGTGTCTACTCCAGCCTGATAGGTAGGTGTCCACTACAGCCTGATAGGTCGGTGTCTACTCCAGCCAGATAGGTCGGTGTCTACTACAGCCTGATAGGTTGGTGTCTACTCCAGCCTGATAGGTTGGTGTCTACTCCAGCCTGATATATTGGCGTCTACTCCAGCCTGATAGGTTGGTGTCTACTCCAGCCTGATATTATGTGGTCTTATACATATATGGCAGACTTAACAAATCCTCTTTTGCTTTTTTTGTATACAAAAGAAATCTCTAAGGCCATGAACAAACCATTAGATTAAATCATTGCGTTTGCATCACGCTATTTATTAAACACATACCTTAAATCACACCATTTCATGAAAATGCAAATTTTGTGTTATAGGTTATGTTGTAGAACAGCCGTTTTAAACGTAGATTATATTTAATAGTTTTGATAATTTAATACATATAATAATTGATTTAAATGTTTGTAAACCTCAATACAAATAATTCAATATAATGATAACAATAAGTTATGTATTTTTAATACAATATTTTAAAGGTAAACACGTTTAGACCCGTCTTATACTTTTTAAATAATTTATTTCAATTGGTAAAAAGATTTGGTTCCAGTAAAGATCTAATAAATGTTTTTGTTCCCCACATTTTTGTATTATTAACCACAATAACTATTAATTTATATTAAATATATTATTTCTCAAATACAGACGAAAAATTTTAATGAAAAAAAATTCATATTTTCAGGGATTTTGGTTAAAAATTTTGCTACACTATTAGCTTATTTTTTTATTACTTCTGTCGGAACTCCTCCGAGTGCCAAAACCATAATTATTTTGTTGCATTATTCAAATTATTAGAGTCATAAACTATCAACAAATTAACTATATCAATATTTTTAATAAGCCTAAAAAACACTGTGCTAAAATAATTGACCATTACTTGCTAGAAATGTTTACAATGATGTATCAAAAGCCCAAAGTCTACTATAATCTAAAAAAAATGTAACTAATTTTTGTTTTTGTAAATAAACATGCAACCGAAATATCTATTTCATTTTTATGCACTTATTCCTGGCAAACGTTTCGTATAGCAATAAAATAATTTTAAAAATAAATATATTCTGTTCATGAGAACAGGAACGTGTTTGCAGCATTGTGTGTGTGTGTGTGTGTGTGTGTGTGTGTGTGTGTGTGTGTGTGTGTGTGTGTGTGTGTGTGTGTGTGTGTGTGTGTGTGTGTGTGTGTGTGTGTGTGTGTGTGTGTGTGTGTGTGTGCATGCAGCGTGTTTGTCTGTCCCTACGAATCCATCCTCAAACTCTTGGCCGCTAAGCCCAGGCTATTTGCCTCACTAGGTTCGAGGGCCTTGATGGCACGACGCGTAGTACCATCATGTAAGAGCTCACCGTAAGGCATCGACTTGTTACCGAAACAGCGCCTGGCACGAGACGAGTCTCCAAACAGTAACTATCGCCCGACTTCTAGAGCCAATGAAATAGAACCTTCAGAACGGCCTGGTTTTCGTTAGCATCGAAATTCCCCTCCGATTAGTTCGGTCCATGTAGTGGAACCAGACAATGTTACCCTACTTTAGTAATACGTAATAAATGTAATGGATTTAGATTGTAATAAAAAAATTCCTACCACTTATTTATCAAAATTCTATTTAAAACTGGTCTGGTAGATTTTTAGAATAACGCATTTTCGATTTTTTTAAAATTCGGAACATATTTACTAGTTTTACACTCACAGCTGACAGGCCAAAGAGAGCGTGATGACTAATTCTCCTAATTCTTGTTCACCCATTGTTGGCACAACAATGGACGCGTTTGTAAGTTTTAATACAGTTAAATATCATAGAATATTATGACTTGAAAATTGATTTAATGGTTTTGCAAAATTTACAATAATATTTGTCTCAGTAATATCAAAATGGTTTATTCAAATATAAAAGAAACACATCCGCTAGCATACTGGGGTTGTAGTAGGTAATTTTGGAATACTTATATTGTTCCAAATATTTTAGAGAAACCTAGAAGAGCTATCAACCAGTAGGATAAATCACAACATAAATATCTGATTAAAAACCCCTAAGTGTTACGCCCACACACGGTTTGTCGTAACAAAAGCGGGCAATAAAGTTGACAAAGTACACAGAGACCCTTGTGACGTCATAGATCAACCGTTATCTGCGATAGTTCATGCCAGAAGTTGTTCGTATATGTTAGCATTAGACGCATCAAAGCGATGGTCTCACATAAACCTCCGACTCCGTAACGGCTATTAGAGCTTTTATGGGGACATTTTGTCGGGATCTGCGCCCGTGTTTTCACGCGACATTGTTTGCCAAGAATAAAAATATACTGTTTTTGTTTTGCTCAAAGGGAAATAAGATTTGCGGCCGCTCTATACGGTTCGACAGAGCGATATTTTAATCCAACTTGTATAACAGCATTTAGTCTTTCGGAATAAGGCGCTCAGTCTTAAGTAACCATGTTTTTTTGTTATTTCTTATCTACAACACGCGCCTCCTTGGGCTACTTGAAGAGACATCGAGGAAATTAAAGAATCTTCCATACTTAACCACTAACTTACCATCCTACGCTAGTGATAAACTTCACACCCTGCCCTACCCATAAATATTACGTCATATGCTCTACCCATAAACCTTACATCCTGCCCTACCCATAAACCTTTCACCCTGCTTTACCCATAAACCTTTCACCCTGCCCTACCCATAAAAATTTCATCCTGCCCTGCCCTACCCATAAACCTTTTACCTTGTCCTACCCATAAACCTTTCACCCTTCCCTACCCATAAACCTTACACCCTGCCCTACCCATAACCCTTACATAATGCCCTACCCATAACCCTTTCACCCTGTCCTACCCGCAATCGATACAGCCTAACCTACCCATAAACATTACATCCTGCCCTACCCATAAACCTTACACCCTGTCCCACCCATAAACCTTACATCCTGCCCTACCCATAACCCTTTCACCCTGTCCTACCTGCAATCGATACAACCTAACCTACCCATAAACCTTACATCCTGCCCTACCCATAACCCTTTCACCATGCCCTACCCACACACCTTACACCCTGCCTTACCCATAAACCTTACATCCTGCCCTACCCATAAACCTTACACCCTGCTCTACCCATAACCCTTTCACCCTGTCCTACCCATAACCCTTTCACCGTGTCCTACCCGCAATCGATACAGCCTAACCTACCCATAAACATTACATCCTGCCCTACCCATAAACCTTACACCCTGCCCCACCCATAAACCTTACACCCTGCCCTACCCATAACCCTATCACCCTGTCCTACCCGCAATCAATACAGCCTAACCTACCCATAAACATTACATCCTGCCCTACCCATAAACGTTACACCCTGCCCCACCCATAAACCTTACATCCTGCCCTACTCATAACCCTTTCACCCCGTTCTACCCATAACCCTTTCACCCTGTCCTACCCATAACCCTTTCACCGTGTCTTACCCGCAATCGATACAGCCTAACCTACCCATAAACATTACATATCCTGCCCTACCCATAAACCTTACACCCTGCCCCACCCATAAACCTTACATCCTGCCCTACTCATAACCCTTTCACCCTGTCCTACCCGCAATCGATACAGCCTAACCTACCCATAAACATTACATCCTGCCCACCCATAAACCTTACACCCTGCCCCACCCATAAACCTTACATCCTGCCCTAAGCATAACCCTTTCACCCTGTCCTACCTGCAATCGATACAACCTAACCAACCCATAAACCTTACATCCTGCCCTACCCATAAACATTTCACCCTGCCCTACCCATAATCCTTACATCCTGCCCTACCCATAAACCGTTCACCCTGCCCTACCCATAATCCTTACACCCTGCCTTACCCATAAACCTTACACCTTGCCCTACCCATAAACGTTACACCCTGCCCCACCCATAAACGTTACACCCTGCCTTACCCATAAATCTTACTCCCTGCTCTACCCATAACCCTTTCACCCTGCCCTACCCATAAACCTTACATGCTGCCCTACCCATAAACCTTACATCCTGCCCTACCCATAAACCTTACATCCTGCCCTACCCATAACCCTTTCACCCTGCCCTACCAATAAATCTTACACCCTGCCCTACCCATAAACCTTACATCCTGCCCTACCCATAAACCTTACATCCTGCCCTACCCATAACCCTTTCACCCTGCCCTACCCATAAACCTTACACACTGCCCTACCCATAAACCTTACATCCTGCCCTACCCATAAACCTTACACCCTGCCCTACCCATAAACCTTACACCCTGCCCTACCCATAAACCTTACACCCTGCCCTACCCATAAGTCTTACACCCTGTCCTACCCATAAATCTTTCACCCTGCCCTACCCATAAATCTTACACCCTGCCCTACCCATAAATCTTTCACCCTGCCCTACCCATAAACCTTACATCCTGCTTTACCCATAAACCTTACACCCTGCCCTACCCATAAACGTTACACCCTGCCCCACCCATAAACGTTACACCCTGCCTTACTCATAAATCTTACACCCTGCTCTACCCATAAACCTTACACCCAACCCTACCCATAAACCTTATATCCTAAACGTTCGATGATAGCGTATGCATATTTTTTACGCTAAAAGTACAACGAACGATTATCAGACTGTACAAGTGTCAACATAATACAGTTTTGTCTGTTTTAATTAACTCCACCACGAAATAACATTTTACTTAAATTTACTCTAATCCGTCTCTTCCAAAACGTCAGCAGACAATAGAGGCTAATGCGCGCGTGTTGACACCTATAATAAGCCAGAGTACATAAACAAACACATGTATATTAGATAGAAGGCTGGCGTGTATCGGTCGTCGCATGTATGCTTTATGTAAGCACATAGCGGCCGTGATAACACACACGAGAGGGCAGACGTTTTTGTGCTGCCATAGAGCAAGTGTTTATAAAACTGCTTCGACTTTTTGTGTTGACTAGCGTGTTGGCGGGCTTAATTACGATATAGTAATTACGTTTATTTATGGCTATCTCGAACTCGGGTTTAAAATCTAGTATTTAAAAGTATCCAGATAATACCGGGGGTAATCTAGTGAAACGTAACTAAACGTTGTTTTTATATCAAGGAAATATGTAAATAAATGGGGGAAACGATAAAAATAGTTTTGTTTAGATAAGACGTAAATAGCTTTGTTCGTGGTCAGGTTCTTATTTAAAGTAGCAAAAAAGAAGGAAAATCGTACAGCTATGCACGGTAACGGGAAGCACTTGAGGGGGGAGGGGTAGTTATTAATGTTTAAAGGCAAGGCAGGCTTTTTTGACAAGAAAATTGTGATATAACATTACGCATAAGATTTCAATGAATGACATTATAGAAAGCGAATAGCAACAATTTAGTACACGATGTTAATACGCACAACTGAAGAAGCCTAGGAAATATTATGTAATAAATATATATTAATATTATTATAATTATATATTATTATAAAATATTTAGCATATATTATTATTGTATCATAATATACAGCAATAATTTATTATTATAAAAATTATATATTATTGATAATAATTTGGTCCAATTAACAAATTAACACATATTTTTATGTATAACCATGTATTATCCAACTCATATATCTTTAACAACTATAAACCCTTGCTACAAATATTGTAGCATCAGTCTATTTGTAACCCTCCTGATGATGCTAACGGTGTTAGTAAAATTTACGAAAAGGTTGTGTAAATACAGTAAAAGCTCACGGCGTTCTATCATCCGGGACGCTCTATTAACCGGCGCGTTTGTAGATTTGTAGTTACAAGATATGACTCATCGGAAATACAGTACAAAATAGTAATCAAACAGATGTCAATTAACCAACCTAACCGCAAAATAGTTCAAGAAGAAGTTAACGTATAATGGAATAATGCTGGAGCCACTTCACAACGCTGTTACGTTTGTTGAAGGTGAGAAATGCTACTCGGCTCATGAAGTTTTGCAACTGCATATGCTTCATTCAAAATTTGTTGAGAAACCGTCACCGCGAGTCATGCAGTCAAGCATTCGTGATTATTTAAAAAATCATTACAACATAAAATCATTAGTTTAACGTTTTGTGAACGAAAAAGATTTTTAGACATAAATTTCTTTTCTTTCTTCAATGATTTCTTATTAATATGTAAAGAAATACAGTAATAGAATACCAACAAATATTGAAGGTAAAATTCCAACACTACATTCAATTTTCCTTGACACGTACCGTATATAGGTTAGGTTCTATTATCCGGATATTTTAGATAACCGGCAACATGCCGATCCCGAGGGGGCCGGATATCAGAGCCTTTACTGTATTTGTAACGAAGGTTTATAGTTGTTTATTAAATACAATTACCCAATTGTGCTCTGAATTAGATACATAATAAAAGTAAGAAACGAAAAAGTAATAAAACCTATAAAGAAATAGTTGCATGAAATTAGAACTTAGAACAATAAGAATCTTTACAACATCTTCACTTTCCACATAAGTTAAAAACTGTTGCCTTTTTAAGTGGATCTGCCAGTATTGAATCACCTATGGACAGATAGTGAATAATTATATAAGTAATATTACGGTAGCAACATAAAACAATGCGGTGGAGGATGTGCCTGTACCTGTAGGAAGGACATGACGTCATTTGTGCCTGAAGTAAACCTACTCTTTATAGGGGTCATTATAAATGGGCATAATGAGTTCCTGGTACAGAAAATTATGGCATGAAATGCTCAGGCTGGTTTACCTAAAGCAGAGCTGCCCAAAACGTAGACCTCAAGTGGAAACAGGAATATCTAACCGGGAAGTTGTTTCCAAACAACTTAATTCTACGCTGAATTTGCTTTGATAACTATCATATGTTTTGTCAAATCCACAAACACACCCATGCGCGCGCACGTGGTTCTGGAAACAGTGGAACTCTGAACCTATTGGAATATGAACGTATTCATTACATTCCATACTCTATAGAAGGCCATATTCTATAAATTACCTTAAAATTAAGTTAATACTAACAAAGATCTACAACCAGTGGGCTTACTGTAATATAAAATCCATTTTTAAAGTAAATTCCTTAATAATAAATACACAAAAACCTCTTAACCACAAACTTTCTTTAATTTACCCTAATGTACATTTCAGTTACAAAGTAACCATCCTCAGAGGGATAACATACAAAGACTGATTAACGCTAGAAAAAACCCTTATTTATAATCTACAGAACTAGTCACTCCCACTCCGACCGCCGCGGCCCCACCTGTTAAACAAGGCGTAGCCACGCCCATCGAGTGAAAGCAAGATATCTAACGTCAACTTACTAAAATATAAATAAAAATACAATAAAAACATAATTAAAATTGTTTTTTGAAATTATAACCAACACAAAATTTAATATAAAAATCATAATCCTATTTAAGTAAATAACTTCAAAAGCGTTAGACTCCGAACATGAAGGTACTCAGTTCGAATCCAACCTACATCCACTAATTTTTATAATTTAATTATTGAATAAATATTTGAAAAAACTGTATTAGTATCAATTGTCATCCACCACAGGTAAAAAATTGTATTTGAACTTGATTGGATTAATAAAAACGTATTTTATTAACGATTGAAAATCTGTACAAGATACGGAGAGTGTGAGCTAATAGAAGGAATTTAATAACATCAACAGTGCCATGAATAACATTAGAGAACATGGGATAAAACATAAAACAATTAATTACGTCAATGTAGGAGGTATCATTCTTCCACATAATCTCTCTCTCTCTCTCTCTCTCGCTGCTCTCTCCTTCAATATAATTTATACTGAACTTATTTGGAGAGAGAAAAAGTTTTAAAAACACACGCAATTAATTCGCAGTTCCAAGCGTTCCGAACTATTCACAGAAATACTTTACGAACTGTTTTGACTTTTATATAATACTGTAAGACTCACAGTAACTTATTCTTAAACTGTACTATAGAGAAAGAAACAATCGGACGCATTTCCACTAGCGGCAAAAAGAGAACTCCGGAAGACGTGGTTAAACTGTGTTGACACTATTTATAGCGCGATTGTAACCCGCTTACTCTGAAGTTAGCTTGATTTATGTTTGCTTCGTGCGAAAAGCACCCGGGTACTTCTGTATTTATAGTTAGGCTGATGAGCCTCAGTCTTTATAACGTTTCGCTTGGAATCTTTCGCGAACCTTTTGCCAAGCCGATAGTGCCGCCATCTGGCGAACTTTATCTGCTTTGACTACGCGCCGTGCAGGTTATGCAACGTTAGAGCTGCGCAGTTTGGAGATAAGTGATGCATGGTAATCATCTTTGAGTATGAGCGAGGGACCGTTGAAATTATAATATTTAAAATTAATTTCTTCCTGCGTTAAACTAAAGCATTATGCTTAACAATTACAAGCGTAGAAAAAAAATTTTAAAGACAAAAATTTAGCCTAACAGTGAAATAAAGTCGTGACACTTGCGCAAAAGAAAAAGTCAGTAATGACGAAGTGCAGTAGCGATGTCTTTTTATTAATGGACACTTATAAAGAGCATTTAATATGTCGGTGCGAATGCGTAAATGGACAAGAGCAAGCTGTGTTTAAATTTTCTTTTCTTCCAGAGCGCACACACGCGCGCTCGCGCATACACACATACACAAAACAAAAACACACACACATACAAATACGTACGTACGTACACCCTTTTAGACACACACACACACACACACACACACACACACACACACACACACACACACACACACACACACACACACACACACACACACACACACACACACACACACACCAGTGGTTTAATCTTCAACACCGAAATAGATGGTGAATGTATAAGACATCGAAATGAAAGTACCTCCAAGTATGACCACAGAAACTAATCATCACTAAGTAAAATTCAAATTAATACAAATATAATCACAACTATTTAACAAAGACAACACCGGAGACAATAAGCCCTTATATGGCAAACACTTCAATAGCGTCGCAAAACCCAAGGTTATACTAAGACGTTATTCCCTTAGACAGTTTAATTAAATCAATAAAGCAGTGCTTCCATATCCGGTTGGCTACAGAAACACCCCATCCCCTCAAGCCAGGCATCCCCTAACATCGTCTAAAGATCTTCCCATGCTGCATAACGTATTTCCCTTCATCATAATTTCATGATTGGAACTAGGAGTGCGCATGTGGTGAAATGGTTAACCATTTTAGCCTAACAATCAAGACGATGAATGTTCGAACCTCTCTTAGTGCAAAGTATTTATGGCCACAATATAACCTATATATTAATACTGTTAAGCAAATAAGTAATGAAATAACGGATTATTTTCATGATCGCCCGTCCTGCCATTGAGACTAGGGCTTATACGTATTACAGCCGACGTATCAACTATATATTCACTATAACCCATATTTACACTAGTTCCGTACCAAATGTAACTGGTCATTTTCATCGAATCTTCCCAAGACGTATTATAGTAAACCCAAAAACCTTGCCTCTGAGAGGTAAAGTGAGCACTATCAAGCCTGTAGTGAGGGTAGTTGTTACAATAACGATCAACACTACTAGTCATTGTAAACACATTTACTGTAGCCATATAGTCGGTGATTGGCAAATGTTTTTAGTTCTGGATGTAGTTTAATGGCGTGACGCACTTAGGCGTGTATACGATATGTGTGAAAACACGAACAAAGCTTGGAAAGGGAATGTTTTTAATGAATAAACAAATATTTTTTACTTTAAAAAAATATTTAATGAAGTAATGCTTTAACTATATAACTAACGTTTAAAACCTTCCCTTAGACCGTAATACAAAACTATAATACCTGAAAACTTGGGCAAATCTAGAATTATTTCTTTTGCATTAAAAAATGTTGCCTCTCCTTTTCATTTTTCAATTCTTTCTATTAGCTCAAACTCTCCGTATACATATCTTATTCAATTTTTCAATCGGTAATAAAATACCTTTTATTCATCCACTCAAGTTCAAATACATATTTTAAACTTGTAGTGGATGGCTCTTGATGTTAATACAGTTTTTTCCAAATAATTCATTCAATAAATTTAAATAATAAATTTTAATTTTTTATGGCAGAAATGCCTTTCTAAAAAGGAGCAAGGCATATATTTCTGCACATTAGGCTTAAAATAAGTGATAACATATGATTTTATAAAACAGCTGATTTTATGTTATAGGTTATGTGGTAGTACAGCTGTTTTAACGCATAGGTTATGTTACTTCATTTATATTAATTGTAATTACTTAGTAAAAAGTAAATAAAATATTTTTTTTTG
>JBAIZL010000001.1:395185725-395208225 GCA_036971475.1 Prosapia bicincta
TTTATTTTCAAAAAAAAATTACACAATTTAATTTTTTAAAACGGGTTTTCTTGACATTCCTTTCTTCTGACATTGGAACAAAGAGCGAGAAGTAAGATATTTGTTTATAAATTATTACATTTTTTAAGGCAATTAGAGTCGGCTGTTTTTTATTTGTCTAGTACATTAACGCACTCTTTATTAGTTAAGGGCTAAAAAGATATCATTAAAAAAGTTTTTTCATTATTTGTCAACAGTTCAATCGTCTCACGGTCACTGTATTTTAAATTGCCTATGTAGCGCCGTGTTGTCTGGTTTGAGTCTGTAGTGAATGTACACGTTTGGCGTGAATTAACCACTATGTTGTATAAATACAGATCTTCAGACTTCCACCAAATATTAGCATATTATAATAAATGTATTTATAACTGGAAATATAAACCACATTTTAACAATTGGAAATTTCTCAAGTTATATGTAAATATTAGTGTTATTATCATTAAATACTCTAGCTTGTTTTACAAAAATAATACATTTTTGAAAATCATTAGAATAAATTGTTTACAAAAAAGTTTTTAAGATTTTATAAGAGAATTACGTGTTTTCGTCTCACAACGAACATATTTACATATTCGCCGATGCCCCGCCTTTTCAGCACTTTTAATTACGACCGATAAATATGTACAGCAGGCAGCCCGACTACGGTGCTGCACTTTGACAAATCACCGGCCATTCCTTGTACAACCTCCTCCCTCTCGCCACCGTCCCACGTTAAAGTCATTAATTAATTTAGATATATTTGTACGTAACTGCAGTTTTGTTCGTTCCGCTCTGAAACACTGGTTTGGCTGCGCGATAAGTTTTGCCAAGAGAGCTCTGCGCGGGGCAGAAAAAATGCAGTTAATTTCAGGAGAGCATGACCGTTTGTCAAGAGTTGGCGCCTTGTGTAGAGACGTCTGAACTAATAGAGACAGGATTTTGTACGTGTCATGAAGTACACTCACGAGACTAAGCAAGAGAGAATTGATGAAGTGAGATGTTTCAATACATCTGACAATAAAAACCTCTCTTGTGGAACTAGAAATAAACATAAGAAAAATAAAATGCGTATCGGCGAGATACACAAGACCTGACATTGGAAGATTTACGAATAGTTTGACATTGTGAACATATAAATAGCTGGGTAACACAAATGAAGAAAATTTAGAAGGAATGCAAAAAAGAAACAACCAGGGGAAGAAAGAAATTTACTCATCTTAATATTCTTTGAATATCCTTCTGAACATTGATTGACTATCCTTCAGGAAAAATCTATACTTAATAAGTAGAAGTAAATAAAGAATTGTCAAAGTAATAACTATTTACATCAGGAGAGGATGCAGACGAAAGAAAAGTACAAACTAAAACTAGAGTTAACAGAAATAGATTTTTCTAGACATAATGCAGCTACATTAAAGACAGTAACTAACCAAGGAATAAGAGAAATCAATAAAATAGGGTATACACTGGTGAACGATATGGGTACCAAAAAACGTATGTACTTAAATTTTTTAGGTGTTCAAAAAAAGCCCTAAGATTGACTTCCTAATCAAATCCTAACGTGGAGTCCTCATGGGAAGAGAAGGTGAACCCCCCCCCCCTTGACAGGAGAGAAGGTATGAAATCGGAGAAAAAGAGACAGAGAATTGGATGAAATCAAGGGATTGACAAAGAGGAATGTGAACCGGGTATCAATAGACGTACGAAAACCATTTAAACCAATCAAATAATAGCCTAAACCAAAAGAATAAGACGTGTTATCAAAAATAAATAATAAAACAAATAAACGAGTTATTTGTTAAGGTTCTACAGTACACGACTGAGTATGACTGCAATATCATTGAAATGAAAGCTACAGATGTGAATAGATCCAAAGATGTAACATTTTTTTTATTACAAAACCCAATTCAACTATAATTATTTGTTACATATCTTGTGCCTATGATTTATATTTTTATTGTCAATTGTATAAATTGCATATTTCATCAAAGTGTATTAAATTATTTCAAATTTAGTACAAACAATGGTTTTCTATATTTTTGTATTAGAATTACATATAAAAACAAATACAAATAATTAGATTAAAAGAAACAAACAGATAAAAAACACTGTCGCAAAACATTGCCATAGATATTTTTAATCTGCAGTGAATAGATAAATAGTTATTTGTGAAGTTCTCACGTCTTTACAAATAAAACAGATCATTTTGTAGACTGTAAACTAGAGAGATTTTTAAATGTATATTTAATGTACATTTCGATTGCAAAACTGTTATCTTCTGAGGAAATATTTACAAGAAAAAACGTTTAAAGTTTTTTTGGTTAAAAGGTTCTACACCAAGGCATCTGAAATTTGAAGGAGGTAAAGAAATTTGTTTTAGTTGCGCTCTTTTCACTAAGGTTGGTGATCATCATCCTAATAGCGGTTTAATTTTGAAAATGGTTTCATAAACAATGCAAAACTGAAAGGTAAATACTAAAATATTCCTCTCAAAATATCAAGTAACATTAGTTTATACAACTAGTTTCGGTGTCCATGTCGCCTTCATCATGATGAGCGGCAATAGTATCAGCCTACAATGATGAAGGCGACATGGTCGCCGAAACTACTCTTTTGAGTAATTTAGTCTCACCATAGCCTCACTAACCAGGTATTTGTGTGCTACTACCTCTCCTTATCCCTAAGGATATCCTCCCTTTTAGGATTCCCGCCTGATCTATCGCGGGGGTTTTTTCTGGCAGGTTTTTGCCAGGTTTTTCATCCCGCTCTTGCACGACACTTACCTTACTGTTTTATTTAATTATTTCCTGATTCTCAATATAAATTCTTAAACTTATTTGCTTGGTACATGGCCAATTTATCCTGATTCCTTCACGCGTTAAGGTTACTGAGCGCATGCGCATTTGAGACAAAGGCAGTTCACCTGAGGAAGACGTCACGAGGGCTGGGAGTGTTACGGGGGCCAAAAACCGTGTTCATTGAAATTGTGCGTGTTGGTGAAGTGTTTTCGCTAGCTAAGCTCTATTTAACCATACATAGTTGTAATAACCTTTATATAACCCACTTATGTAGTAATAGAGAACGAAGCAACAATGATAATTTAGCTATAGTATCCATTGTGAATACACGTTTCCTCACTTAATACGCGTTATTGTCTTTTTCAAAAACATTCCTATTACAACACAAGAATACCTTTGTTAGTTAAAAACATCCGGAGGATTCTTTGTTAAATCTATGTCAAATGTACCAAAATCCGTCTTTATTGTTTTATTAAAAAAGCAGAACAAGTTATGTGGGCGTGTTGTGTTCCCGCTAGAGGCTCGTTATAGGTTGGAATTAATTAAAGCCCTTCCAGAAAGCATTAGTAGTACGTATGTGAATATGCTGTATTTGTTTTGTTCTTTATAAAATACTAGAGCTAATTGTTACGAATATAGTTTAGCAATGGCTGATTGAAGGTTTTGGAGCTAAATCTCCCCCCCCCAAGATATAAAAAAATGATAATCTTGAAACTATAAAATATCCCTATAAATGTAAAATAAACATTAAAATGCCACTTGCGTAGTTTGAGTTCGGCCTTGGTTTAAATCTATAGTGCAGTCCAACTAACCCTGTACTTGACCTTGCTTTTAATTACCACTTCTGAAAACATGTTACATATTGAGAATGTTCGATACATCAACAACTTCTGCAACCCATATGTTTACACATATTTCAAGAATGTTTGTTATTTCATACCCAATCTAATTTATCTAATATTGACCGTCTCATCCTACCACTAATGATAGCTAGTGTTTTGACAGCCCTTATCATGTATTTATACTAACCCTCTACGTCTTGCCTCCTGCGATCTCTCAAGGCCAAGTGCACGGTTACGTGTCCGCACTATAACAGTACTTTTTACGTAGTTGAATATGTGAACAAACCCGTATTAATCACTATAATACCATACTATAAACAATTATAAATACGCTAAACCATAATGTAGTAAAAAGGTATTTTGTATTATAAATATATAGTAAATTAGGTTAATTAATTAGGGTGTATTGTGTAGTGTAATAGAGTAGGCCTGTAACTATTTTCCTCAGATAGAAGTAGGTTAGAGTTTACACTATAACTATCATATTTCTTAAATATTTTCCAGGGACCCCTTCTTCTTCCCCCCCCCCCAACTCATCAGCTCCCCCAAACTATTTTTTTGAATCCGACACTGTTCTGCAGCAAAGGACGTATTTCTAACACCTCTCGCCTAACTTAACGTAACGTACGACCTACTCAACACCACCATCGTCGCTATTTATATTTTGGCTCGTCGCTATATTTCTGGAGCAATAAAATCAAAGCTATATTATAGCTGTTATCTTCGCGCATTACAAGCTTGTTCAGGCTTTCACTATAAACTGTAAACACAAGCGCACTTCTTCACCGATTTATAATTCCAAATCCCTGCGTAATTTACGACAAATTTACCCCCTAAACTTCAAAGGATAGTCACAAAGTGGAGAGATTATTGTCTGCAAGCGGTCACACGACTGAATTATTGAGCAGGCTAAAGTGCCAAATTATTGAGCAGGGCTGAAGTGCCAAAACAGAATCAAAGGCGTGTTACAGAGCATAAACAACGCGATCCAAGACGATACGGGGACATCGACAGGTCGGAATATTTTAACAAGAATAAATGAAAATATTGTAAACTTCGCTAATGTTAATAAATCATTGCAATCGAAAAATATCGCTTCATATCTCTCCTTACACGAATTAAGACTGTGTTATAAAAAGAGATACGTCTGATCTTGAAAATTGCAACTGGGTTAAAGATCTTCAACTGCAGACATTTTCGTCAAAACGGATCAAAAGCTTTAAATTTTTATACCGAAACCAATTCTTTGGTCTTTTTCTATAATATTTTTAATGAAATCCTTATATTTTAAACACAATTTGTAAAGAATTCATGCGGAAAAATTTATGTAAAAAAATACGTATTTTATAAATTTAAAAAAGTAAATAGCCAGATTGATTCTGGCGCTCGACTCCGAATACGAAGATTCTCAGTTCGAATTCCGATAGGCCCCTAATTTAATTATTGAAAAAATATTTGAAAAACCTTTATTAATTTTGTCATACACTATAGATATTAAAAAAATGTATTTCCTTGATTGGAAAAAACGTATTTTATTAACGATTGAAAATTAGTACTAACTATATATATATATATATATATATATATATATATATATATATATATATATATATATATATATATATATATATATATCAATAGAGTGTGAACTAATAGAAGGAATTTTAAAAAAGGGTAAATAAATAAATAACAGTGTGAAGTTATAGCAATAATAGCAATACAATTAAAAACTGCGAGTCGTGCTTCATTGTGAATAGCTGAGTAAGTAATTATTAATGGGTATTATCCATTCCTTAAATTTTATCTTTCGTAAAGCCTGCGAATTTTATTTTTTAACCCTTGTAGTCTACGTCATAGTTTCTTTGCACTATAGAATACCACCCACATATATAATTCTATTTCGTAAAGCTAGACAAAACAAGTTTGCAATGGGATAAACACCCTTCCTTCTGCTGCAAAACGATTCCACAATCACATCTCACCCTCAAAACGCCACACCAATATTGATCCGAAACTATTAAAGGCCAGACTGGTGTTCGCTAATGATAGAGAAGACGTATAGCCCTCAAACCACCCCTAACACATTAATTTCCCTAAACAACCCCAAAGTTAGCGAAGTCCGTTCCTGTCTAAATCTTGACTAATTACTAAACGACCGCCTAAAGCTGTGCTTATTTGTGTCCGCGTCTAGTTTCGGAACTGTTTAGTTCAGTCAGGTTACAAAAACTGTTCGTCAGCCAAACGAATTGCTCGCCTCCGTTATTAGTTCGTCAATAAACAGAAATTAAGCTTCAGTGACACCTAACACACGCTTTGACCTCCGTTCATTCTTGGAATATGATCGCAAAAACCGTTATTTATTATGTCTTTTAAGAAACAAAAAAATGTCATTGGACAAACAAACAATAATGCAAAATATGAGACCCTTCTTCATTAGGATAAATTAAAATAAAAAAAATTGTAGGCCTTCATTGATTTAGACTGAATTTGCGAATATGTTAATATCCTTAAACGAGTAAGAAAAGAGGAAAGAGAGAGGTTAAACCTGGTTGAAATAGGGGATGGGAGAGGAATTGTATATGCGAAAGAAAGATAGAATAGGAGGGGAAATAGTTTGTAAATCTTCATGATTAGGAAATATTTTACTCAGCAGATTTTTACATAGTACTTAATGGTACTTTTACCATTTTGTATGATATGTTGTTGTGGTACAGCAGATTTTGTTAGTAAGACAGACGAGGGAAAGAAAGTAGAAAGATTGTATTCTTAGAATTGAATAATTAAAAAAAAAGAGAGCAGAGGGAAAAATTAGATAGAGCAACACGCTGTGGGAAGAGATGTATAAGGGATAGAAAGAGAGAGGGAAAGATAGTTTGAAAACCACACTTGAGTGATTTTATTTTCCAAACAGATTCTGTGAAGAAGAGAAAGGGTGGGGGAAATTAAAGATAGTGGAAAATACTTGAGAGAGTATTGGTGGGAGGGAAGGAGTTTGATAGGAGATTAGAGAGAAAGTGGGAGACCAAGAGGAAGGGAAAGGGATAAAGTGAAAGACAGACAGAGTTGGTCTGTTGCCACCGGTAGTGGTACATGAAGGGTCAGCCGGTAGATTCCCTGAAAGGAGAAGTAGGGTTAGATAGAAGTAGACAGGACTAGCTTCAATTGCTACTGAGAATATTGATAACCTATTACGGGTAGGAAAGGATTTTAAATACAAGTAGGATAAAAATAGGGACTAGAGGTTATTTTGGATCATATGGCAGGGTCGGATACTTAAACCGACATACTCTCTGTATTACGATTCTAAAGAGCCATGTACCAGTAGTACTATGGCAAAACTAAAGAGAAAACATAACGAATCTCTGCTGCGGGGAAAATCTTGCCATCGCGTGACCAGGGTCCTATACTTGTTCTCAATCGGGGTTAAAATATGTGTTCTCCCACTATCGTCTCCCTACTTTTAGCTACTTTTAAAAACTCCCCTTTTAGCGATAAAACAAACTCTATAGAGTGTCTGGTATTATTTTAGCACAGAACCATATAAGGTTTTCTATGAAGCGAGGCATCTGTCTTTTCCTAATCTTTTAGACAAATAAATGGATCTTTTAAGAATACACAGAGAGTTCATATTATTCTCAAAATTCCTTCCAAGTTGTCCAACTATCCTTCACAACAGAACACATCTCTGTACAAACAGCTTTAACAGAACTGACAAAAGCAAAATGAATGGGGTTAATTACATCCCCCATCCCTCGCGGTTCGTAAAAGCTGACTTTTTCTCGTAAATTAGTAAAATCAGCGAGAACCGGATTATTTTAAGCAGTTCTTTAAAAAAAAGGTCGAGTAATTACTATGAGGAAACGCTTGTTAATTGAAAATTTAATTACATTTGTATGTGTAATTAAAGTTTAAATGGTTACCGTTTCGTGACGAATTTGTGTTTTCCTTTAAAATTAATTTCATTAATTATCTGTTTCAGATTTATAAAACACACACAGTAGATTAGAACACAAAACAGCTATGAGTATATAGGAGCTTTAGAGCTGTGACGAAGTATATACATAATGTTTTCTTAATTATTTGTGGGTTGCTTTTTCTATTTAGATTCGCTTGATTTGTCCTTCACTAAACATAATGCTAAAGGTAATTCTAAGGTATGTCACCTGGCATGGATCTAGACATGAAGATTTAAATAAAAACTGTTTCACTAAGAGATATAGTACCGGCTAAAGGTATATAGTATCGCCATCATGGTTCAATGTAAACCGTCCCAATGGCGGAGCACTCTCTCACTCTCCATCTCTCTCTACCTACCTACCTAATTACCTACTTGTCTATCTATCTATCTATCTGTATGTCTGTCTGTCTGTCTATCTATCTATCTATCCATCTAGCTCTTCCTCTCGTCTCTCCGTGTCGAGCGACCCCGGTGTTCCGGAAATGTTTATTCCGGCTTAGGCAGCTCTAGAACTAGAGGTACGGAAAACCTGACCGTTCGGAAGGCTCTACTGAACGAGTAGTTATAAAAAAGCCAAAGGAACCGTAGTGTCTGTCTGGAGTATCATCCCTGCCCTTGCCCTTGCCTTACAATAAGACCTTCGTACTGGTAGCACGGGTAGTAGCACCAAACCCCTAGTCTCGGGGCTGGCACTAATCACCCGGCCAGGAGACACAGGTTTGACGATGGCTTCACATGCTATACTGTAACTTCTCCTCAGCATTTACATCTAGATTTGTGTTATTTGGACGAAAGAGTAAGAGGGAAATAACTAGATGAATTTCGTCTACTTTCTTCGAGTCCATCATCTTTTTCTTCTTCAACTATTCACAAATATATTGGTGAATATGTGGTTGTGTGCGTGTGTAAAATATGAACAATAACAGCCTCTTGATAATACTGACAATGATAATGGGAGAAATTTTTAGGTTGGAAAAATGGTTGAATTTACTTCAAAAGAACCGCAATTATATATACGGTTGTTAACAGTTATCAAGATGTACAGGAAGAGACAAAAAGTTAATAAACACCATAAGTCATGAGGTCTCTGCCAAAGATAAGTAAAATCAATAATTTTAGTTTAGCAATCGGGAGATCAATATAAAAACTGTATTATCTTAGGTAAAAACATTGACGTCGTTGGCCGACAACAGTACGGACCAGCTACTAAGACAGAATTTAGAATCACAATGCTGCAGTGATATTGATGGCGTTTATCTACCTGGCGGTCATCTTCATCAGCCCTGAGAATATGCAAGGCCCAATGTTTGCAAGACAGACACTATTACTACCATCTTCCCTTCTCCGTGCTTAGTCAGCTGACTGCAGCTCAGCATATCTGCTTACAGTATACAAGCGCCTCTAGAAAACAAAGAATTCTTTTTGCTGTAAACTCAAACTAAAAATATTTTACTAAACGAACGAGCTACTATTTTTATAAATCAATTAAGGTTACGTAGTGAAGAAACTAAAAGATGAAACGGAATCAGCGTAAGCACTGGAACCGATAGCGCTCGGGTCATTGGTCACAGCAGCCTAACGATGACGTGAGTTTGTAAGCTGCGATAAGTGTGGGAACGTTTTCTACCTAATTGACGACACACTTTTAAAAAATAATAACGAATTGCCTTTTTTTAGTAAAACCTATAATTCGTTGTATTAAAAAACTACAAATTTAGAAATGTTTGTCCATTCTTAAAACACTCTTTACAAATCGTATAATACGGTGCAATGTTTCGACAAACTTTTAAGAATCTTCAGGCTGCTGTCACTAATAGTCATAACACGTATACACTAATAAACACTAAAATGTTACGTTACGCAATACGCTTAGAGTTACAGCACAAGATATGTTTTAAAAAATAAAATATAACGTCGCCTTATGATTGGCATCTCTGATATTACACTTAAAAATAAAATATATCGTCGCCTTATGATTGACATCTCTGATATTATACTTAAAAATAAAATATATCGTCGTCTTATGATTGACATCTCTGATATTACACTTAAAAATAAAATATAACGTCGCCTTATGATTGACATCTGTGATATTACATTTAAAAATAAAATATAACGTCGCCTTATGATTGACATCTCTGATATTATACTTAAAAATAAAATATAACGTCGCCTTATGATTGACATCTCTGATATTACATTTAAAAATAAAATATATCGTCGTCTTATGATTGACATCTCTGATATTACATTTAAAAATAAAATATAACGTCGCCTTATGATTGACATCTCTGATATTATACTTAAAAATAAAATATAACGTCGCCTTATGATTAACATCTCTGATATTACATTTAAAAATAAAATATATCGTCGTCTTATGATTGACATCTCTGATATTACATTTAAAAATAAAATATTTCGTCGTCTTATGATTGACATCTCTGATATTACATTTAAAAATAAAATATAACGTCGCCTTATGATTGACATCTCTGATATTACACTTAAAAATAAAATATAACGTCGCCTTATGATTGACATCTCTGATATTACACTTAAAAATAAAATATAACGTCGCCTTATGATTGACATCTCTGATATTACATTTAAAAATAAAATATAACGTCGCCTTATGATTGACATCTCTGATATTACATTTAATAATAAAATATATCGTCGTCTTATGATTGACATCTCTGATATTACACTTAAAAATAAAATATAACGTCGCCTTATGATTGACATCTCTGATATTACATTTAAAAATAAAATATAACGTCGCCTTATGATTGACATCTCTGATATTACACTTAAAAATAAAATATATCGTCGCCTTATGATTGACATATATGATATTACATTTAAAAATAAAATATAACGTCACCTTATGATTGACATCTCTGATATTACATTTAAAAATAAAATATAACGTCGCCTTATGATTGACATCTCTGATATTACATTTAAAAATAAAATATATCGTCGTCTTATGATTGACATCTCTGATATTACACTTAAAAATAAAATATAACGTCGCCTTATGATTGACATCTCTGATATTACATTTAAAAATAAAATATAACGTCGCCTTATGATTGACATCTCTGATATTACATTTAAAAATAAAATATATCGTCGTCTTATGATTGACATCTCTGATATTACACTTAAAAATAAAATATAACGTCGCCTTATGATTGACATCTCTGATATTACACTTAAAAATAAAATATAACGTCGCCTTATGATTGACATCTCTGATATTACATTTAAAAATAAAATATATCGTCGTCTTATGATTGACATCTCTGATATTACATTTAAAAATAAAATATTTCGTCGTCTTATGATTGACATCTCTGATATTACATTTAAAAATAAAATATAACGTCGCCTTATGATTGACATCTCTGATATTACACTTAAAAATAAAATATAACGTCGCCTTATGATTGACATCTCTGATATTACACTTAAAAATAAAATATAACGTCGCCTTATGATTGACATCTCTGATATTACATTTAAAAATAAAATATAACGTCGCCTTATGATTGACATCTCTGATATTACATTTAATAATAAAATATATCGTCGTCTTATGATTGACATCTCTGATATTACACTTAAAAATAAAATATAACGTCGCCTTATGATTGACATCTCTGATATTACATTTAAAAATAAAATATAACGTCGCCTTATGATTGACATCTCTGATATTACACTTAAAAATAAAATATATCGTAGCCTTATGATTGACATATATGATATTACATTTAAAAATAAAATATAACGTCGCCTTATGATTGACATCTCTGATATTACATTTAAAAATAAAATATAACGTCGCCTTATGATTGACATCTCTGATATTACATTTAAAAATAAAATATAACGTCGCCTTATGATTGACATCTCTGATATTACATTTAAAAATAAAATATATCGTCGTCTTATGATTGACATCTCTGATATTACACTTAAAAATAAAATATAACGTCGCCTTATGATTGACATCTCTGATATTACATTTAAAAATAAAATATAACGTCGCCTTATGATTGACATCTCTGATATTACATTTAAAAATAAAATATATCGTCGTCTTATGATTGACATCTCTGATATTACACTTAAAAATAAAATATAACGTCGCCTTATGATTGACATCTCTGATATTACATTTAAAAATAAAATATATCGTCGTCTTATGATTGACATCTCTGATATTACACTTAAAAATAAAATATAACGTCGCCTTATGATTGACATCTCTGATATTACACTTAAAAATATAATATAACGTCGCCTTATGATTGACATCTCTGATATTACATTTAAAAATAAAATATATCGTCGTCTTATGATTGACATCTCTGATATTACACTTAAAAATAAAATATAACGTCGCCTTATGATTGACATCTCTGATATTACACTTAAAAATAAAATATAACGTCGCCTTATGATTGACATCTCTGATATTACACTTAAAAATAAAATATAACGTCGCCTTATGATTGACATCTCTGATATTACACTTAAAAATAAAATATAACGTCGCCTTATGATTGACATCTCTGATATTACACTTAAAAATAAAATATAACGTCGCCTTATGATTGACATCTCTGATATTACACTTAAAAATAAAATATATCGTCGCCTTATGATTGACATCTCTGATATTACACTTATTTACTATATTAAATTTAAAATCAGAAATGTATTTTGCAGATAAGTGATCGGAATCTCGTCACTTTCGTCAATAAGAACTTGTTTAAATGTCGATAACGCGTCTCTCGTTTTCAACTATGACTCGCTTCCTGTGCGTTGTGTAGTTATTCAAAAGATTTTAACTAGGAGAAAGACAGCGAAAATGAAAATGTTACAACGCCGCGCCAGCTGTTCTCCTACCCCGGCGACCTCCAAATACCTAATTTTAATTCACAACAGAGGTACCACGCTATATCCCTAGTACTAAATGTGTCTATTCTATTGTAGCGATCGTCTACACGCGAATTATGATTTCCTCTAATCTCTTACCTCAATCGCGTAAATCCATCAGCATCTAAATACTTCCGAAAAGGTGTACCTCTTTAGAACCTTCAGAAAATACTTTATTCGATCCTAGCTACTAAACGAAGGGGTGTAAAACATTATTACAATCCTACCTTTCCTACAAGCCATCCTTAAGTATCCTTTGCATCAAAACGCGTGTACATTAAAATTGTTGACAAGATATTTTAGTTGTTCATTTAATTTATCATATTATTTGTCTTGGGTACCCGAAGAAGTATAAATGTGACCTGTATGGTACAGTTTTTGTTGTCCAGAAATATTAACTTGTTTCTTTACTATAACCATAAAGTAAATGTATGGTGGGCAGAGAAGTATTTTTCCAGAGATTTGTTGAATTTAAAAGCAGCACTATATCAACTAAAAAATGTATGGTCGACAGAAAAGAATTTTTCCAGCAGTTTGTTGAATTGAAAATCAGCACTACCTCTAAGACGAACATTCTAAATCTGTTTTAATAAACGTAATCTTTTTTAAAATATAGTATTCCATCTTATTAATACTACATTTTTTGTAGTACAAAAGAAGGAGGGGGTGCTGACATGACGAAACTAGTTTAGAATTGATATCGTTTAAAGTTTCAAACATAATGAAAGAAAAAGGTCCGTAATATTTTTTGATGCTACTTTGTACAGACTATGTTACTTTTGACACATTTTCGCTTAGCTAACACGTAACCGCTTAATACTTTTCCCGTACTCCTAATGGTTTTAGAAATAGTTATTGGTTGAATAGTTCTCCATTTCTCTGGCTACTTTGTGTGTTGTTCATCATTAAATACCCTTCGCAAATTTATTTTTCATACCTGTACCCTCGTCTTTCCTTCCTTTCCACGGCATTGTCCAGACAATATTTCTGGTCCTCTATCCAGCGATGTGAGTTCCTTGTACTCTATTCGTTACCTAGAGACTAAGTCCCTAAGGAGAGATGGTTTCTAGTGAAGGGAACACAGCATTACACTTCAGTTACTCTGTACTTATATAAGCTGACTACACCCACCTACGTCTGTTCTCCTTTAATTTTACTTCTAGGAACCACTTCGCTTTTCTGTTCACAACCACCTATAGAATTAGCGAGCGTATATTTTGTACGAAATATAAAATTGACGGACGATTCACTGGTTTTAAAGACAAGCACGTTAAGGAAAAATAAAACATGTCGATAAAACCCGACATAGTTTCTGTACGGAAAGATAACTAATTAATTTGTTGGAAGGAAAGAAGTCGCATCGATACAGGAAGAAATAACGATCGATGATAAAGTCAAGCCAGACAGAGATAAGAGACGCCAATTCTTGGACACGATGTGCAGCAAAACAGTACAAATATATCCAACTAAATAGCCAGTCTTATCATCCGCTTGGTCATGATTTCCTCCTTCCCCAGAACCAGTAACTTCCTGCTTATATAATGTCACATTTCTTATAATCTATATTGAGGGAATGTTAAGCAATAGAAAAACTACAATCACGCCATTCTTTCACTTATAACGAAAACCTAGATGCTGTGTTACCTGTTTCTCTTCTAAACCATTTGGATGGCTCTAATTATATCCATTCCCAATAACACTCAAGTCAAGTCCTATCCGTAACCTTACTTAAACAAAACCTCTTTATGTTTGTCACTTAAACAAGTCCTGACTGCCGTAGGATATGCAAATACCTGCTAGCTCTTTACACGTCATCTAGGGATGTCGATCCAGTGACTTTAACGGATCGGTGATTTAAGTGAAAGGTTTGGATCAGTGACTTTTACCGGTGACAAGGGATACTGAGACTGCTCTGTATGTGCCAATAATAGGCAGGCATACCACACTGGGGAAATGATTCTACACCTCGCTTTTCTTCTTTTTTGGAAGGCTCATTGTATTTTAAAATAAACTCCTATGAAATTAAGAACAAACTACCGACTGCGAAATAGCGTCTACTGTATGTACACTATTGTTACTATCTTCAAACCTGACACAAATCAACCGCCCACACACGACGTAAATGAGTAGAACCAGTGACAGCGACAAATCAACCAATGACAGCAGTTTCATCCAGTGACTGCGACATTTTGCCTAATCACAAAAGAGGAAAATTCTGATCGATTTATTGTCACTGAACAGGCATTTTTCCTATTTTATCACGGGTACTACCACCAGCGACAAGTGAATATCAGTGACAAGTCACCGTAACAGAAAATATTCCCAAACGTCAACCAATAGGCTACTGTCCCCAATTAGTCAGACCAGTCTCGACTGGTCAGAACAATCTCTACCTTAATCCTATCTATAATTTATTCTCCTTTTACGCATCAACGTAATGTTTTACTCACTCTATTGTTCGTCTTACACAAACGCGCGCGCGCATACACGCACGCACTCCCCCCTATGTAATTCTTTAAATATTGCGAAAGTGATTTGTTTTAATCTAAGACTCGTTGGTCCCGGATATTACAATAGCCACTAATTGTTTTCTAATTTTGGACGATAATTGAACGATATTTTTTATATCGATAACACGCATTATCGATATCATAAAAATAAATATACCTGGTGATGTTAATTTTCATACCTAACGGGAGGAAATTAATAAACTTGTCTCTAACGCCACAAAATCTAAAAAAAGTTGAAAATTACAGACCTAACATCATTTTGCAACAAACACACACACACACACACACACACACACACACACACACACACACACACACACACACACACACACACACAACCTTGTAGAAAAGATTTCTATAAAAAAACGTAGGATTAAGTTTTGATGGGGTAAGTTTCGTTAAAGAAAAGTAGAGTTTTTAACGGCATCTTAACCAATTTTAGCTTCCCATAGTCGCTATTTTGTGTGTAGCAATACAATAACATATATAAACATTTGTCCCCACACTACTTATCTATAGATTATACAAGCGTCAAGTAACAATGCTTTATGTTGGGAAAACAGAAGGATGTATGTATAACAATATTCCTAACAGATATAAAGATGAATATGTTAAAAATGTCCAATACCATGGATTTAACTATTGGGGGTAAATTGTTACGTAATATATAACGCGTAGGCCTATTTATAACCCGGAAAGGACACTGAACAATGTCGAAACGTGCATCTATTGACGAAGACAATGTAATTCGTTTGTGCTTGTTGGTTATGAATAACATTTCCACTCCACAATGCAATAACTTCACAATGCCGGATACAAACGCACAAGCTGGGAACCGCGTGTCGGCCATATCCATACGGGAACACGCTTCAAACAACGATATTCAAAGTTTGTAACAACTTGTCAGACGAGCGGCTGCAGGTAGATTTATGCCGTAATTAAATCTAAAGATATCGGATACTGTGGCGTGTGTGTGATTATATATAGACCTCATGCTGACCTGACGTGAAGATACTGATTGGAGGATGCGTCTGGAGCCGTTGCCATGGCAACCGGAAGAGCGGCTTGTTATTATTTAACGAGTATATGTCTGTCAGTCTGTCAAAAAGTTGAAATTATGTACGCGGAAATGAAACAGGCACCTGAAATTTAATAATATTTTTTTAGGTTAATAAAAGTCTGGGTTCAGCAGATACAGACGCGCTCTACATTATGCTTGGTTTCACGCTAACAGTAACAGAACCTCTATCTAGCAGAATATATTAAAATGGCAGCTTCATTAAACCATACATATGTTACAGCCTAATGGCTAATACACACTACTTTTAAGGCCCCATATGAGAGCAGATGTAGTTCGGGTAAGCGATGCCATATTTTCCCCTATTCCCAGTATTTACGTACTTCACTTAGTCCTACCCTTAATGCCATCTATCCTTCATTGCAACTCATCCCAAGAGGTGTAATTTGTAGGCAACTCTTTGTGTCCCCAATAGGGAGTAGAACTAGTTCAGTTTATTAGGTGGACACGTGATTCATTTTTATTGTTAAAAAACCTTTATAGAGGGAAAGTTATGTTAAAACATATGTTTTAGTTGAATCTAACGTACAAATACAAAATAAGAAATAAAAGCTGATTGGTTGAGTTTTTCTTTAGATGAATTATTACTTGATAGTAGTCAAGGAGATTATTATTAATTGTGGATAAAGTTAATGTGACGAGGTAAGTGCCGTACGTTTTTTGTTGTGGTTGTTTTTAAATATTTATATAAATTAGTTTGTAAAGTTGGAAAATTTTTAATTTGACGGAGACATAAGAAGAACTCATTGGACCATTACATACAACTACGGAACTAAAACCAACGGAGCAGCATTAAAGTGGACCAATATTTCTAACTCGAAAAATATTTCCTCAACTTAGGTAAAACTTCCATGAAAGAATTAAATTGAATAATTAAAGTAATCCATCTAATATATAAAAGCAAGCCTTATAAAACATCTAGAGATTTTATATTTTGTTAATAATTTATAGTTAGAAATATGGTCTCGGTAACTTTAATTATTAAAAAGAAACAAAGTATGTAAGTCTATTTGTAAAACGCAAGTTAGTTTATTTGAAAAAGGAAGCTTTATTTATTATTATTGTTCGCATAATATTAGCATGATTAAAACCATTGATATATTTGAGAGTAGTATTTAACATAGGCTACCATCAAAACCAAGGTCAAGGTAAATTAAAAAGGTTTTGTATAATAATTGTTTTCACAATAGGTTTTTTTATATATATTTGGCACCCAACGTGGGTCTTTGGTTTGTTTAATTGTATGTTGTTCATTATTGTATTTCGTTAGGTTGTTATAAAATTGTAAAAACGTTTTCTTATCGATACGTGATTATTAAACTTTAAGGTCATATATAAAATGTAATAATAATATTAATAATAATTTTGTGTTAATAACGTAACTTAAATTAGTAAATGACGGTTATTTTACCAATTGATAACTAAACTATGCTAAGACATAGCCGAAGACGAAAGATTAAAGTGGGCATGAAAAACACTTGATGCAAACAAGAAACAACAGGGCTTGAAATGAAATATTCTTGATGATATAGTTTTATTTGAACACACACACACACACACACACACACACACACACACACACACACACACACACACACACACACACACACACACACACACACACACACACACACACACACACACACACACACACACTGTATATATTTCCACATCCCTGTACGACTGCATGCAGATGAGTATTATGCTCTCCTAAATATAAAGCGACAAGTACAATTACTTCAGAATAAATTATTTACGAGAACAAAACTAAGTTATAAGAATAGAAAATATAAGAGACCTAAAATCATTGGTAATGCGAGATACTCCGAACACGCAAGCATATGTCGGGGAAGACGAAATAGTCTTGTTCTGAAAGTTAGAGGAGGAAGGCCACTTTTGAAGTACGTTACGGCATAAAAGTTCAGGAAAGGAAAAACACGTATGTATAGGAAGGAGGCGAGAGGAACCCAGGCACGAGGTCCAAACTTACAAGCATTACAGAAAGCTCCCGATTGACATCTTTCTTCTTTCCTGGAGTTTCGGTTTATGGTAGATACTGCTTCTTCATCGGCTGCGCTGTTATACAAACATCATACCGTGGTCTTCCAATATTACTTTCTAAAAACATTACGAAATTTTTCCACAGGCGGTTAAAATAGCATGAAATTGGTTTTCATTACGATAATTGTGTTTTAGTAAATGTTAAAAACAATAGAAAGAAACATTAAAAGACATTTGAATAAAATGAGCGGATCCAGATTAACGCAACAACAGTTCAGTACAAGTTAAAAATTACTTTCCGCCTGGCTCAGTACATTGCTAGATAGCCAAGGTCTTCGAATTACCACTGACTAATCGACATTCCCAACTGCAATTACACCGACCATTTCACGATTGCAGGTAATTTATAAAATCATTGTATTTAACTGTGTACTCCAGACAATAGAGGCAGCCACACGTTAACCCAGCAAACCGAACTCTATTTGTTAATAGATAGTTCCAATTCCGCAGAGCTTGAAATCTAACCGCCTCCACAACTTCATATTATATAAAACCAAATTACTGATGTTTTTAGTTTTCAAGTTTATTTGCACACAAAAATTAGAAACAAATACGGGCTACAGTTGTAATCTCTTCAAATCTCCTTCAGTTGAAATTTTATACAAATTTTGGATCTCTGAAGCAGAATTTTGGTACTTAATAATATTCGGAGTAACTTTAAGTCAAAATAAACATCATCAGGCACAGACAAATCTTAAAAAGAAAGGGAATTTTTTAAATTGTACCTGGATCAACTGACCCTCAAATTTACTAAATAAACGTTTATATTACCCGTCAAACTATCTGGTCATTATTTGGTAAAATAATTTAAGCTAATCCAAAAACCAATAAGTTTATCAGACACGGTAAAAATGTAGACCTACAAGTAATTGTAAGTTATATAACTCAGGCAACTTTAAAAACCCAATCAACAGATATAGTAAACTGTTAACACAACTCTTGGTAGAAAATTAAAGGGAACGTGAATATAAACATAAGGGGTCACATGTGAAGAAATAATTCGTAAAATGGAAGGCATATAAAGAGTAACATAACAAGAAACTTATAACATAAGAAGGAGCATAACGAGTAACAAAATAAGTAACGTGATTAAGGCTGTGAAGAAGAAACTTGAGAAATATCAAAAGGGGAAGGAATGAGAGAAACCTAGAGTAACGTAGGAAATAACAGAGAGAAAAATAGTGAGGCATAGGATAAAGAGAAACATAAGATGTTAAACAAGAATAAACATATTGATGGAAATAGGCCGAAAGGGTAATAGGCGGAAAGCAGAACAATAGAAAGGAGTAAGGAATAACAAAAAATAAGAAGAGATGGACAGAGTATTGTAATAAGAAACGTTAAAGCGAAGATCTACTAGAAATCATTGTGTGGATTGATGTAATAAAAACGTAAGAATAACAAGAAATACAAAGAGTATTATAATCAGAAACGATAAAACGTAACGTGAGGATAACGTGAAACATGACAAAGAAACACAAGTGGTAACACAGAAATAGTGTAGGCGTAACGTAAGATGTAAAATACACAAGGAGGTAAAAAAAGTATATATATATATTTAAAACCTAAACAAATCTAGACACAATTCATGTTCGATTTAAGCTAATATGTTATAAGAACTCCGATAAATATGGTTAATTTTGGAAAGGCCCTCCGTCCGTTTGTTCATACTGAATAACATAGTGTATGACTATGAGCCACATATGAGCACGGTCCTGTCTGTTGTCCAAACTGACCTCCTTTGAAAACGTCTAAACCCTTGCGGCGTTAAGAGCTAATAGCGGCCATACACTGATTTTATCTGCGTCGTGCAAGGGGCTGTGTAAACACGCAGAAAAATACCGTAATGCCGGTGGGTGGCCGTAAAATCTGCGCGGCTAAAATGTTTATGAAAATTAAATTATAATTCAATAAGAAGCGCCTGGTACACGCATGCGCAACAAGCAACACTAATTACATACCTGATGCCGCCATTAATTCTCGAGTGACACTAACAACACCCTGTCACAAGCGCTAAGCCCGTACATCATGGCTGGACCAGTCTTGTTGGAGTAATTTGCTATTGGGAGCTTACAAATGTGCGTGGGACACGGTGAGCCGCTTCCTTAAGCCACCGGACATTGGTCTGCTTGTGACGTCATCAATACGCTTGAGGTAGTAAACGGGTTTATATACATCAAATAACTTACTCTCATTTTAAAAACCAATGAATTATTCGACAGAATATTAATTACGTCGGGATTAATAAATCTACATGATTATTATAAATATGAGAAATAACTCGTATTATAAATAGAACACGTCAGCTCTTTAAACAAAGAAAACAATTTAAAGTATCTGTCAATATTGGTTCTAGACGCTACGCTTTATAAAACATAAAAACTATTAAAGGTACAAAGATTTTTAATTCTTTAGCGAATTTTACTTGGGCCGAAGTCAAGGGTTCTCAACTGGTGGTACGCAGGAAGATTTCAGTTGGTACCTTTACTGATTTGTACGCTTTTTACTCTGTTTGTTTGTACCAGAGGCAGTCAGTCGCATAACAAGTTTTTGGATGGATATGATTATTGCATAGAATTGTATTGTGCATAATTGTTTCATTTTTCTCTTATGATCGTAATGTTATTGAAAACTAATGCGAAAGTGAATGAATAAATATTAAGTTTTATTACTGATTTAGTAAAAATAAAATAAATAATGTACATGTTTCTGATAGGAAAGGGGGACTGTCTTCCAATCTACAGAACCCCCCCCCAACCCCTAATGATGGTGGTACGCCAAAATCTTTAATAGCCTTAAGGTGGTACGTAGTTGTTAAAACGTTGAGAGCCCCTGCCGTAGGTAATCATTTTAGCAACCTGAGTCGATCAGGGAGGCTTGAACATTCACAGAAATTCTTTGCCGCTACCGAGAATCGAACCCAGAACCTTTGAATTAGTAGTAAAGAGCTAGAACACCCAGATAGTTCATATCTTCAAAACTGTTATTGTTTTTTTCTCTAATTTTAAGGAAATCTCTGAAACAAAATTTTCACGCCGTCCTTAAACGAATTAGTGCTGAAGAAAATTGTATACGCTAAATTGCGTATTGGAAATTCACAAGAGTTTTAGTATAAAAAATCTGTATCAGAGCTCGCTGGAAAGACCTGTTTCCATTTGTAATGTTTATGGAATACAGAGCTTGAGCATTTTAAAAAGATTTTAATAGCATTTTTCTCTATTTTCAAGTTTGTGAGCGATTTACCGCCGCCGATAAGAGTTCAATGTTTACCACTAAACTGTAAATATGCTTATCAGTAACTTGCGAGGTAAACCGTCTTATTTCGTACAAGATGTACTTGGTAGCTGTAAAGCTTATACAGAAACTAGGCATGCGTTCAGTATATTCCATGAATTTTAACGTTTTACAAAGGTCGATTTTGGGAGAAAGGCTTAGCCTGAAGTCGTTGAAGGGCGATTCAGTTAAAATAGGTTTGCAAAACTCTTTAACAATTATAAAAACGCATATACTTGGTGATTGCTTGTCTTACAGCGTATAAAGTGTTTGTAGAAGTTATCAGTGGGTGTTTTCTGTATCTACCATTAGAGGGGGGGGGGAGGCAAGCTCGGGCAGTAGCCTGAGGGCGCCGGCCGTTTAGGGGCGCTAAAGGGTTTTCATAATGACAAGAAATGTTTCTGTGGGAACTAAAAAATTACGCGAAAATGTTTATATATATATATAAATAAAGTTATATATATCTTGTTCAAATTTTCAATCGTTAATAAAATACTTTTCAGTCATCCACTCAACTTCATATACATACTTTTAAACTTGTAGTGGAAGATACTTGATGTTATTAAAATGATTTCCAACACTTAATTTATTAATTCATTAATTAAATTTGATAATGTATTCATTTTAGATTTATATCGGAAAAAACTTATCACAAAAGGGGCAAGGCATGCAATATAGTTACGTCGTCCCATTTGGTTTAAAATAAAGTGATAACATATGATTACATAAAACAGCTGATTTATGCTATAGGTCATGTGGTAGTACAGCTGTTTTAACGCATTGGTTATGTTACCATTTATTACAAAATTGTATACATTTTTTCATTGTTTATATTATTAAAATCTAGCAAACAAGAAGTTACAAACTAGAGTGATGTAGTTTTACTCTAGTTTGTAACTTCTTGTAGGCTAGATTGTAATTTTGTAATAAGGCCCTCTGATGATGACGACATGGTCATCGAAATGTACATAAGGGTTTTATCTTAAGTAACTTGTTATATTTTTTATTA
>JBAIZL010000001.1:395213225-395228225 GCA_036971475.1 Prosapia bicincta
AGGAGCACTCCCTCATGATGAAGACTTTGTCATTGAAACGCGTATGAGTCAATAAATGATTAATTTGTGAGTTTTTATTTGTTTAACATAACCTCACAAGTTAAGCGCAAAGAACAGTTGTATATAAAAGGGAAGCAGTATTACAGACGACTGAAATAGGAAAGCAAAATATCTTACGAGAAGAATTGGCCTATTCAGGGAGTTTATTTACATTGGCAACAGGGAAAAGATCCAGTAGAAAGACCAGGAAACCAATATTTGTGAAGGGCTTCAGGAGCGACAGAAACAGAAAATTAGGTAAGGCAAATATTTGGAAACAAATCGAGTACAATGGAGGACACGTTGAGGAAGAAATTGCAAATTCGCGAGTGAGTGTGGAAGAGATAGAGAGGGAGGAAAACAAGACGGTGAAATAGGGCAGTGGGAGAGAGAAACTTATGTACGGAGAAAGGATGGTAGGACAAAATAGAGTGAAGAAACAAGAAAGAAAGAGAAAGCTGTAATTGGGAAACGTAGAGAAACAGAGCCAGTGACAGCCACATCGACAGCGAAAAATCAACCAATGACAGCCGTTTCATCAAGTGACAGTGACAAATCAACCAATGACAGCCGTTTCATCAAGTGACAGTGACAAATCAACCAAAGACAGTCGTTTCATCAAATGACTGCTACCTTTTGCCCAATCATAACGCAAGCAATTACCGATCGATCCATTGTTACTGGAACTGGCACTGTACAAATTTTGTTACTGTTACCAACAGCGACAAACAAATATCAGTGACAAGTCACCGTGACAGAAAATATCGACCGTCCCTAAATCGCATTGTTATTATATCGAACCACCAGTACACATAGGGTTCCCATGACGACTCAGCAATCCTAGATAGTACACAGCCATGGTGAAACACCCCTTCATGCAAAGAAAGGCTAATTTTCAACGTTTTGACCTTTACACAATTTTGAAATTAATATAGTTTATTGGTTACCTTTTTGCGTTTTAATAAGAAGGATCTTAATTTCTTGATGGTAGAAACAGAAATCTCCAATCATTATCTACACACATCATCGGTTTTCATGTGTTTTAAACAATATAAATAATTCGGTTGAAATTTAAAGTATCGTAATAGAGTGCACGCGTACGCATATTCACCAACCATTGCAGATATTTTATATTAATCTCAAGTAGACTACGTTTTATCACACCAATAGGAAACGTTAGATGAAATATTGTTATTTAAAATGAGCATTATTTGTCGATTAATTTGATGTCAAAATCTTATATCTAGTACAAAGTTAATTTGCTTCATTCAAATTGTAAAATCTATTCAATTCTCTCTATTAGTGCACACTATCCCTATATGCTTTGTTCAACTTTTCAATCGTTAAAAATACATTTTCTAAAACTTGTAAGGGATGACAACTCATGTCATTACCGTTACTCAATTATTAATTCATGAATTAAATTCAAAATTTTAATTTTAGTTATATATACGAAAAGAATGTACACAATTGACGCAAGGTATGCAATATTTTATTGATTTCGTCCCATTTGGCCTTAAATAAGTGATAACATAATTTCATAAAACAGCTGTTTTTATGTTATAATTTATGTGGTAGAACAGCTGTTTTAACGCAAGGTTATGTTACATTATTTATTTTCACTGTCATTATTTAATAAAAAAGTAACTAAAATAAAAGTTTTCTTTGTTGATCTAATCAGGAATTTACCTGAAAGATTTTTTTTTATATTACTTGTCTTTAATTCAATCAGATCTCAAATATAAAGGTATTCCATGAGCATCATTCTACAGGGCAGTGATGATATTTGTTCTGTAAATAAAGTTAGAGGCTTGCAAGAAATAATAATGTAGAAAAATTTTAAATTTTCATTTCCACCAAATATAATGTTTCTTTGTTGATTAAATTAGGAGGAACTGGCTTTAAAATTTTTTTGTTTGTATTACTTGTTTCTAACTAAACGTGCTCTTAAAACTCAACCTGTCTTCTTCTCTCTTTTAATCAATAAAAGCTTTAAAGCATAAATTTAGACAATCTATCTTCCTCTATCGCTTTACCGAACTTATACAGTTTCAAGTTGAAATTTATTCTACAGCATCTACTTTACCACCATACAAGTTTTTTCAAATATATAAAGATATAGTACCTGCGGCACGACGAATAATTTCGTAAACACAACGCGTAATTTAAACATCTGCCGTAGACGCATTGACATCCTCCGTAACGGTAACACTAGATGCAATTAGTGACGGATGGGACCGTCACCATCCCTCGCCCAATTAGAGCGCGTTAAGGGTTCACGTTAATGAAGGAGACGGTGTCATCGCCCCCAAAGGCCAATTTCATTCCGTGATATTAGGCACGGTTTGGAAAGCGAGTTTTTACAGCACCCCTTCCCCCTCACTGGGTTTACTATCCAGTGACATGTGCTGGAAACAGAGGTAAACATTTGCGGAGAAACGTTACGGAAATACTGTTTAGACGGAACATCAAACGCAGACGAGAGAGTAAGAAGAAACACACGCACAAGACAATTAAAACCAAATCACAATGTAAACAACTACAGCAAGATAAATAAAGTTATTGATAACACTTAGTAGAAAACCACTATAACTTATATTTTTCAGCAGACAGGTTAGTCTTGTCCTTGATAGACTCAGATTCTTGAATAATGCACTGAACACCTAGTGCGAAAAGAATCTTCTAAAAAATATCATCAAGGAATTGTATTTGCCAAGTGATATCAATAAGAATATATATCAACAAGAATTAAATACCAAAAACCGTCAACACAAAAACTGCAAGTAATAAATAAAACGATAATACTAGCAATAGGTATTTTAAACACAATTTCTGTAAGGGCATTCCTACGAAACAAATTACTTAGGAACATATAAATAAATGTAAGTTGTAGACATCCGTCCCTTCATAGTAACGCTGTAGAAAAGGGCGAGATTCATTGTCACCTATTCGCGACGGCCTGAAAGCATATATATATATATATATATATATATATATATATAAAGAAATAAGTCCAAATACAAATACAAGAATAATTATTGAATTTACAGTAAATAATTAAATATATTAATACAATAATAGAAAAATTATTGTAAATTCAATAATTATTCTTGTATTTGTATTTTGACTTATTTCTTTATATATATATATATATATATATATATATATATATATATATATATATATATATAGAGAGAGAGAGAGAGAGAGAGAGAGAGAAAGAGAGAAAGAGAGAGAGAGAGAGACAACGATGTAACCTGACAGCAAACTTTTCGAGCAGTGTGGCCGTACAATATAATTGCGATATAACAGGCTGTGATGCACATAGGCGGATAAGCTGGTCTACAAAATCAATAACTGGCCATCGCTGAAGCTCTAGGCGATTCATACGGCAGTCCGGCTTCGATAAGCTCCGATTTAATGTATTCCGCAGTCTGTACTTACCGACAAGTGCTGTTAACTAGGTTAATAAACAACTCACCAGTTTAGCCAACATTACCATACAGATATATTTTATCAGTATTCATAGTGAATTTGAATTCCGGGCAAAACGCTACGGGTTTCATTCGCTATTAGTCATCTTATAAATTTTACATCGTGTCAAAAGATATAAATTCAACTGCAATATCTGTCAATGTGGATATTATATTTAATAGAATATTTCGATATCTTCTACAGGAAAACTTATTTAACAAAATTACAATATTATAAAGTATAATAAACAATTAATAAATTTTTAAAGTCAATTCCTACTGAATTCAACTAATAGGACTTATTATAGTTACTTTTTATATTATAATTACAATTAATATATACAAATATGTATGGACATATAGCAGAATAATATTGAGTGGCAAAATAGAAACCAAATTTTCTTGCAACTATTTATTCGCTTCCTTTTTTGCGTTTATAATTTATGAAGGTGGTGGTGATCTATAATTTCTCTAACCTCTTTTATTGTTTTATTATTGCAAGAAACCTTTCTCTTATAATTCATAAACATCTTTAAGTAATAGATTCGTAACTATAGGAAAATTGGCTCAATGCCAAAGTGCTGGATTTCAAATTGGAGTCATTCAGTTTGATTCCCAACGAGATATAAACTGTTTAAAATTGTCTGAATGATTTATTATTTGGAAAATAAACTGTATTGTCAAATTGTCAGTTCAAGTTGTCAACTTCAGTTTAAAAAAATGTATTTGAATATATTTTTATTAACGATGGAACATTTGTACTATATATGTATTAAATATGGTGCTATTTTTTCTTGTAATATAGTTAATAAATTTAAAATATTTCAAAAACAAGAATATTATATATATATATATATATATATATATATATTAAAATATATTATTATATTATATTTATTATATATATGTACAAAATACGTTTTTATTCATTAAGTTAAAATACATTATTTTAAACCTATAGTGGATGAAAATTGATGTTAATAAAGCTTTTTCAAATATTTATTCATGAATTAAATTTTAAAAAGTTGATGTCTCGGTCGGATTCGAACTGAACGTTGTAATTCTTGAAATCAGTACTTTGCCACTGAATCAATTTTATTACAGTTAGCAATCTAATACTTAAAGATGTATATGAATTATGGGAGAAAGGAGAGTGAATTATATAAGGAGAGTGTGAAAAATAGAAGGAATTTTTACAATATATTTACCATATTATATACAACATATTACAATTCTTGTAGCAAATTAATTGCATTATTCTCTATAAAGTAATCTTATATCTCTCGTAATAGAATTAATATGAATTGTGAATGTATAGTTTATAGTTTTTGTATTGCAATTTTGTTAAATAAATGCCTCTGAAGAAGGCATTGTTTAAATGTCGAAACATTGGGCAATGAATTTTCAATGATAAATTTGTCTGTGTTTTGATCGAAACCTTTGTAATAATAAAATTATATGTTTGTAATAATTTCGAAGGGAGACTATAGATATCACTTTAGCGTTTGCTAGCTTCAAGTCTTGAGTTATATTGTGTTTCAAAGACATAATTCCGTTAGGTACACCACGTCTAATTAATACAACATTATAACACAATACGTCAAATAGAATTAAATTACATGAGGTCAAATTGAATTACATCCACAGTCGGTTGTCTGACGGCGGGTGATTTCTTGACGCATCAAAGGGATCATATAGAACATTCACACCCGCACGAGCATACAAGTTTCTGTATTTATATAAGTACATTAGTTTTACTAGACTTGATATTATTAATTAATGATCTGTGGTAAAAAGATTTTGATGAATTTCATACATTCGGCACAACATAGAGCGTAATACACTCTTATAAAAATTATGTAAAAACTAGGAATCGGTCCTAAACCTTTTCTTCGGATTTTCGATTCTTTGAAGTTATACAGGCCTACATGATATTCTCTAATAATAAATTAGTTACCATCTTGGGCATATGGTGAAACCTTATAAAAATTCTGTTTTAATGTAATAAGCTGTACTAAACGTTCGTCCCTGATTTACGAATAGGAATTTCTGACAGCATGACAGACATATCGGTTAAAAAAAGCGAACTGACTAGAAATACTTCCGATCGTCTTTGTTGTCGCTTCATAAATAATAATATTTTCGTTTGCTTTAATCGACATTTGCTTTAATCGTTTAATTCATTCAAAGCAACTAATACGTAAATAAGACATAGTCGATAATTAATTACTTTTCCAATAAATTGCACCGCACACGTGTTGTAATAGTTGGAAACAAGAATCGGAATCAGCACTTTAATCAATGACGAATCGAGTATCTGAAATGAAGTTACTCGATACCTGAAATCGAGAATCAGAATCGGCCCATTCCTGGTAAAAATTATGCCCTTAAAAATCTAACATCCTCTGAATGATTTTTAAAAAATATTGTACCTGAAGGGACGTTTTATCACGTGGGGTAGAAACAATACATTTCAACGAAATAAATGTGCAGTAGATTACACTTTAATTGTGTGTTATGATGTTTTTCGTTTCACAACTAAAACTTTTTAATTGGAAAATATAAAAATTTTGTTATTTTAATTAGTTTCATTTTTATTAAATTTATTGTATTTACTTCCTTTTAATACTATTGTAGTAAAATATTTAATATTAACTCAATTTAATTAATTAATTATAGTTTTATATGAGAGAAAAACGTTTCATAAAAGGCGCAAGTTATGCAATATAGTTATTTCGTCCCATTTTACTTAAAAAAGTTATATCATATAATTTCATTAAACAGCTGATTTTATATTATAGGTTATGTGGTAGATCAGTTGATTTAACGCATAGTTTATGTTGATCTAAATAGGAATTGACTATAAAAAATTTGTTTCTCATAATACTAGTTTTATTAGTTTTGTTGCAAAAATCTAGGCAAATAATTTCGCAATATTTTTATTATTATCTCGAATAATTTAAATACAAAATTTGAAATAAAAACTCTATAAGTTTCCTTTTGAAATATAAATTAGTCAATAAACATTAAATGCAAATGAATTATTGTTAACAAAGACAGAATTTATGATAATACAGCTGAACACTTAAATTAGAACGCAGAGAACAGTAATACAGTATAGTGAACAATTCATGGGGCTTCTAAGTCTATTGCCAACATTCTAAGACAAATTTCCCCTTGAATTTTATTACACACTACTCAGCAACAAGTGTAAGACCTATCACTTGAGAAAGTGTTGAATATTGTAAACTATACAGAACGAGCAACCGTTTAAGCAAATAGTATGATCAAACATTCAACACAAACTAAATATATTTAGAAACTATTAGATCATAATTTAAATAACAATGACGAAGGTACGTGTTTTTGATTTAATACAAAGTATGAGATCAAAAACAAATTGAATAAACGTGAGAGGTAATTAAGGAAGACGAAATAAGGCAACACAAGGAATCTTACGCTTATCAGAAACAAGGTATATATACTAGGGTAATTCATAATATAAGGTTCATTATGCTGGTAAGAAAGAATGCTGTATGCTAGGAGAAATGTGGTAATACTGTCTTACTTGTCAACTCCCCCTCTCTCTATCCCCACCACTCCCGCCTCGGTACATTGCTCTGTGCCGGGCTAGCAGCCTTCGAAGTTGGAGCTCCCCATTGCTGACACCACCAATTACGAAATGCGTGCTGTGATACGTTATTTTAAAAATGCAAAACGGATTTCACCTATTGACATTTATCGCCAGTTAATCGAAGGTTATGGGAAAAAGTGTTTGTCTATTCAACATATTCGCAAACGGTGCAGAGAATTCAGTGAAGGCCGCACGAAAATTCAAATTGTTGGTAAAGTTGAAAGAATATTGCTTGAAGATCAGAGGATTGATTTTAACGAACTTGCTTTGCGTATTCCTGAGACTTCCAACACCACAATTCTTGACATTTTAACCAAAAACATTAGGCTATCACAAAGTGTGCGCGCGTAGGGTACCGCGAATGCTTACAGAAAACCACAAACAGCAGCGTGTCGAGTGCACAGCAGTTTTTGCACCAATGTGAAGACAACAAAGAAGAATTCTTAGATTCCATTTTTACAGGCGATGAGACATGGGCGTTTCACTTTACCCCCGAAACCAAACAGCAATCACGTGAATGTCGTCACTCAACTTCGCCGAAGCCGAAGAAGTTTAAACAAACACGGTCTGCTGGGAAAGTCATGGTAACTGTATTTTGGGACAGGAAGGGCCTGCTTTTAATCGACTTTTTGTCTCATGGAACAACAGTTAACTCCGACAGATGATGCAACACATTAACAAAACTGAGACTTGCGATCCAGAACCGCCGGAGAGGAAGATTGTCCAGTGGTGTAGGCTTATCCATGACAACGTTCGAACTCTTGTCTCACACCAAACTCAAGAAATGCTGACAGATTTTGGATGGATTGTTGTGCCCCCCCCCCTACAGTCCAGACCTAGCCCCAGGTGATTATCATTTATTCCCAAAACTAAAGGGACACTTGGATGGGTTACGCTTCAGTACCGATGATGACGTCAAGGAAGAGGTTTCTCGATTCCTCAAAGGTTTGGTGGCATAATGCTATAAAATGGGGATAGAAAAGTTGGAACATCGTTTTCAAAAGTGTTTGGACAGAATCTGTGATTATGTGGAAAAATAGCGTAAGTTTTAAGCTTTAAAATGATGTATTACATTAAGAACAAAAATAAAGCTGTCTATGTTTAAACATTATGGGAACCCTATTTTATGAATAACCCTCGTACAACGTGGCAATGTTACAAAATTTTAAAACATGTGTTATGAATCTCAACGTTATGAAATACCCTTAAAAAAGATTTTTCGTTGTTTGCCTGAGGTATTGCGAAAATTGCCAGCCCCTCTCACTAGTGGTTGCTCCCCCTCAAATATTTATCCGGTACATTTATAAACGGTATATAAACAACTAATAAAAAAAAAATTGTTTTACTTTTTATTAAATAATTTAAATTAATATAAATAAAGTATTAAAACGTACAACATAAATCAGCTGCTTTATGAAATCAATGTTATTTATTTTAAACCAAACGGAACGGAATAACTATATTGCATACCTCGCCCCTTTTGTCACAAGGCTTTCTCTCATGTAAAACTAAAATCAATTCCTTAAATTTAATTAATGAATTATTGATTGAAAAAACTGTATTAACATCGAGTGTCGACCACAAGTTTGAAAAAATGTATTTGAATTTGAGTGTGTGAATAAAAAAGTATTTTATTAACGATTGAAAACTTGAAAAGATGTATACATAAGGAAAGTGTGAACTAATAGAAGCGATTGAATAAATTACACCCTAATCAAAATTATGGTGATAGAATCTCTCTCGCGAAAGATTTTATTGTTTTAGGGATACTTATCACATAAAATGGCAAAATATTAAACGCATAAAACAGAGTGTAACATTCTGGGACACCGATTAAATTAATATTTTGTTTAATGATAAAAAGCTTTCAATTAACAATCAGTACAAATGTTTTAAAAGTATATTTATATTGCTCTTGTTAGTGCCTTTAAAACTACATTTTTTAGGAGCTGTAAATTACTACAATTTCTAAATGTTTATATTAATTAAAACAACCTCTCACCACAAATTCAACAAATTTTATTTTAACCTTATGTACATTTCGACTACAAAGTAATCATCTTCAGAGGTATTTTTACAAATAATTTAGTCAACAGTTATTTGTAAAAATACCTCTGAAGATGATTACTTTGTAGTCGAAATGTACATAAGGTTAAAATAAAATTTGTTGAATTTGTGGTGAGAGGTTGTTTTAATTAATATAAACATTTACGCCACAGTTGTTTTAAGTTGTTGTCATTTATAAATGTCATTAAATTCAACCCCCTGACATTATTGTATGAATCCCTCTACTCAAGAGTACCCCAATTTAATATTTCCTAATTGGTAGGCCTATTATTTCCTTTGTTATTAAAAATAAAACTTATCGAAATCCTTTGAACATAATTAGGAAAACCGATATTTTATAACTATTTGTATAGCATTTATTTCCACATATTACATTAATTCACAAATTACTTACAAAATGGTTATAGTTTGCTAAAGAAATATAATGGAAAAGGCTTCAACGCCGTCCCACTTTAAAGCCCAGAACCGTCTATTTCCACAACAGACCCCCTCGTAAAACCTGACAGCGTAAAACTTCTCCGCCAATCAGAACTTTTGAAAAAACCTATTTGGCCACGTTTAATAAAACCCTGTCTACGACTTTATGGGAACTGGTGGAAGCGGAAGTTAAAATATGCAATAATTAAAGGCTACACCGTGCGACAGGGACTTGCCATGATTAATGAAGACCTAACCTCACCACTATACCGGAAATAGTTGATCATCATAAAGCGTGGGCCGGAGGGAAGGAGGATGTCGCCAAACATAAATTAGCCCGAGCGCGCTAGGTGTCGACAGAAAGCAAGCGAGTACAGTGCGACGCCATTGTTCCCTATGTAAATGGGACGACATTGTTCTGAATAAGTGTGTTGTACTGCTTGTGATAATGAAATAAATAAAGCAGGAACAGCTGACTAAATCTCATTGTCAGCTGATAGCGATCTCGGCAGTGTCTTTGTGGGGAGCCGAACCTGTCCGGGGGGTAGAAGGGAAAATAGAAAACAACTGCGTGATTAAACATAGGCTGTTAAGTGGTGTACATTTGGTTTGTATGCTTAATTAAATAAATGCTACAGTATAAAGGTAAGAACATTTACAATGTCCGTAGAATCTAAAGCACCTTAATCACAGCTATATTTCTCATGTGCACTTTCCATTGCATAATGATGAAACCTATTAGTTAGTGTAAAGTACATTGCTGTCAGGAATAGAAACAAATATAGTGACACCCGACGGTAGCCAAACATTAAAATCACTTGAAGTGTAATAAGGTGACAATATTACTGCAAATAATATTGTCACTAAGTTTAAGTATAAAATGTATATAGACAGAATAAACTAAAACTAGTTTCGACAATGACGTAAAACAGTAATAGGAGTCACATTTAAAAAAAAAATAGGGGACTGGTTTTGATTGAACAAAACTTAATTGAAAAATTATGAAAACTTTAAAGGGGTAACCAGAGGCAAATTTTTAAAATTTTCGTATCGACAGAGTTAAACTAATTATAATCGAAAAGTTATAATAATTTTACAAACAAACCTTGTTTTGAAATAGATTTCGACAGAAATACAAAATTAATTATGAGTTAAAAAAACGTAAACATGGATTTTTTTTAAAATAAAAAGGAATTAAAAAAGAAATATTATTAAAATGGTTTCGACAGAAATACAAATTTAATTATTGTAATTTAAAAAAAGTAAACAATGAAATTTTTAAAAGAATATGAGGAAACAGGTTTTGACAGAGTTTAAAAACTATGCCTTGAAAAGGGTTAGAGAGAAAAATCTTCAATCAATTTGTGATAATTGTTTTTAACGGAGGTACAAAAGTGTAAATATTAAAAACAAAACAAAAAGTAATTATAAAAAATAAATAAATGAAATTTGTTTGGACAGAAATAGAAAATCAAATATCATGACTTTGAAAAAGTACCGGATATTTTTTTAAAAAAATAGGCTTTGAAAGAGAAAAAACGTTTGATGAGATAGAAAAAACACAAAGGAAAATTTGTATAACACTCTGACGAAATTGGTTTAAACAGCCATTAAAATTAAAAGTACTACAAAACGATGACAGAGGACACGGTTGATGAAATAAAAGAAATGTTGCAGAGATGTCTGAGATGAGATAAAAAAATATTTAGAGTTAAAAAGCGCATCCTGTTACTATATATATGAAATTCTTACTAGAAATAATATTTTTCAAAACATCTCGTACTGCATTACGAGGTTTTGTTATTCCTGTGTAATAATTACACTTCCGGCACTAAACAAGTGAATAATTACAAAGGAATGAAAAAACCTTAAATGACTTATTCATATTATTTTGTCGCTCAAGTTTAAATCGTTGCTTTCACACTCAATAAGTTTACTACCGTATTCTTTGACACAATTATATATACTAACTAAACAATTAATGAAATGTTTAAATCCCATTGAAAGCACACAAACGCAATCATCGCTTGTACAATTTGACTAGCACTCAACCAACATGTAAATAAAACCAATCCTACATCAACCACATCTAACTCTGTGGAAGCCGCTACAGTAAATAAATCTGCAATTTTCGCCTCCAGTACATAACAAAAAAACAATAAACTTTATGTTCGCTGTATTCATAAATAGAGCTTAGTACGTAATTGCCCCGCGTGAGCGCGCAGTGTTATATGAACGCTGGTCACGCTATCATACTAAGGGCGGGCATGACGTCATCAAACCACGCCCCCTTGACAAATTATCCTATTTTGCAGATTGTAACTAAGATTTCATGTTTTTTATTAGTTTTATTTTTACCGTATCAACATTCTTACTAAGCATGTGTGTTATTATTTATTTGTTTAATTTCAAAGATATAATCTAAAAAAGTCTGCAGTCGTCAGAAATCTCGACCTCGGAATAAAGGTGAACTACATCTAGTTTCTTTTGCTACTGAATCTTTGACGTCTTGTTTGCTTTCGACTTATTATTTTAAATCTGTGTGTGTTAATTTTAATAAGTAATTAAAGGCGTAGATTTTATCAAAAACGCTGAAGGTTATCAAATTATGATTGAAAAATACCAACTCAATTTTCAGTCACCTATAAATATAATCCAGGAAACTTTAGTCAAAGCATTTCAGTATAAAACCGAGAAGAGTGTCAACATCTTCAGCTTGGCTGAGACCATGTCTCCTTCACGTAAACAACTCTGACATAATTTCCCCTTACCAGAAGCTAATATTGCCCTTTCCGTAAAACCAAAACTAAATCTATCTATTCTTCTTTTCCACTTTTTAAAAAAGATTCAACTACTACACATACATGACCCCGATAAAGAGGTGAACTTGAGGTAACGACCCTGACGCGTAATAATACCTCTGCATATCGTCTAATAATAACCCCGTATATCATCTCATATTAACCCCGTATATTATACTCATTTTAATTTAACTATAGTGCGGACCATAATTTGGCAGTGAGAGGTCGCACGAGATTTCTCATGTACTAACCCTTCTGAAAACATGTTACATATTCAGAATGTTCTATACATCCGATATGTCCACACATATTTCAAGATTGTTTGCTATTGTATACTGAAGCTAATTTATCATCGAATTTATCGAATATTGATTGGTTTCATGCATGTGAGTTTTTTGACACTCTTTATCATGTTTGTAGAAATGTATTTATACTGACCCTCTACCTCTCGTCTCGCCTACTGCGACCTCTCAAGGCCACGTGCACGATAACTAGATCAGCACAATATATATTCACAATTTTTCCCTTCCCTGTTTAAGCGAACATATTAGTACTGACTGATCTCCATAAATCTATAAAAAATTAATTTTTACACTTTTATATAAATTAAAGAAAACTAATTATGATAAATAACTTACAAAATTTTCAATGCAGTTAACATGCCAGTGTAACATGTTAAATTAGGGTTGGGAAAACTCCGGAAACATTACCACACATCACTTGAGAGTATATTTCGATTTCCACCCCTATCTCGAGTGGGAGTGTAAGGTTAACTACCCCTAATGACAATTTACCCTTCCTGTGTATTGCTTAATTTCATTGCTAATTCAAGGTGTAATGTTAGTTGTATGAAATTTGTAAATCAATAACACCTCATTATACCAATAGGTAAGTACTTGGAAACATTAGGTGATCAAGAGAATGTAGTGGGCTCCCTCCCCCCCCCCCATAGAGTTCCACCCCTCAGTGGTGGTTGCACAACCTCATAAATCTGAACTTCTCTTAAAGAAAACGTACATGTTCATTTACAAAAACACATATAGTGACATGATACTCTCACTTCGCCAACTCTAGGCCAGGGGATGTTATACTGGAGGGAATAGAAGGTTTCAGAGGAAGACGTGGATAAGTGTACTGAAACTGTCTACAGACGAGAGAGAGAGGTGTGCGTCCAATGAGGTGTCCGGGTAGACTGACGTGACGTGTGTACTTAACTACGTAATTGTTTTTTGTAGAATATTTAGTCTTGATACAACCTTGTTATTGAGTTTTGGTTTTTGTGCTCAATGATGATATCTCTGTAGCATACGTAAACGTCTTAATTTATTATATAATAATTTTCTCTATATCATTGTGAAAACTAGCACACACACACACACATGTAAATACATATAACATAAGTTGTTATATATAACCTACTTAATCCATTTTTAACAATTTTTCTAAGCTATATGTTGTGCAAGGGCCGAATCAAGCCTTTAAATATATTCCCATATTATATAAATATTTATATAAAAAGATTGATGGAATTATCTGATGCTTTATTGACCTAACCAACGTCAGGTTTGTACTCAGATTCTAATTCTTGAACATATATAAATAGGAGGATGCACGCCTTCATGTCAGTGGTATAAAGGGGAAATATTTAGAGCCCCAGCTTTAGGCGAAAGTTACCATTCTACGGATAGTATTATTAATTAGATAAACCTTTCTAAATATTAAATAGGGAACAAAATCACTGTTTATTTTGTTTGAAAAACAATGACCTTGAGGGAGAATAGTGCCTAATACAGAGACCTGACATTGATATTGGTTAGAAAATGACGCTGTTTCCACTGTTATTTACGGTCGATTGAATTTACTTTCATAACGAGAAAAACTTATGTTTTCTAAAATAGGAGTATAAGTTGCTAGACTTAAAATAAACATTTTAAAGTGGATGTCCAGCTTAGATGTCGCTTCTTTCCTTAAAATCCCATTCCAAAATACTTCAGGGTTATCTATTTCCAACAATTGTTTTCATGTGGTCAAACTAATCAAATGTCACTTTTCTATCCTTACGATTATTTAAGGATAAGATACATACATGAAACTATCTTAGTCTGTTCTTGAGTGGGCGTCTTTGAAGTTGATTATAAAAAATTCCGCTGCTTGCATAGGGACAAATATTATCAATTTTTCAATATATAATTTCTTGGTTATATGGGGCAGCATGAATGCGTGCTAGAGATAAATGAAAAGAATTTTGGAACTCAAATTGGGGCTGTATACACGTAATATAGTCTACTATGTTATATAGAAACTGAGCTTCATTCTTGCTCCAGTTTACACATTCTAATCTCCGGCAGACCCACTCATAGTTATATAATAATTGCCTCGCTCTCCGACGCGACGGGTAAATTATAAAGTCGAGCCAGTCGCGCGATTACCATGCCTCTACAAATGACACAACCACCCCGGCATTACCTTCCACGGCGGCCCACACGGAGTTTCCACTTTTGCGAAAATAGTAGCCTGTACGAACGCGTGGCCAATTTTAAATTAACTGAAATTGTGTTGGCCAACATCG
>JBAIZL010000001.1:395233225-395308225 GCA_036971475.1 Prosapia bicincta
AGAAGAACGTGACGCATATGACAGGTTTTATGGTTGTTGTTAGATATACAACCAGAAGGAAAGGATTTGTCGGCAGGCCTCGGTTGATCTACATAAAACAGCCAGAACGGGATGAGGTACAGAACTGCTTCAGAAATGAAAGATGCAAATGTAGAGATGAAAGATGCAAGTGTAGAGATGAAAGCTGCCAATGTAGAAATGAAAGATACAAACACAGAGATGCAAGGTGCAAGTGTAGAGATGAAAGATGCAAGTGTAGAGATGAAAGATGCAAGTGTAGATATGAAAGATGCAAATGTAGAGATGAAAGCTACAAATTTAGAGATAAGAGATGCAAGTGAGGAGATGAAAGATGTGTCGAGATGAAAGATGGAAATGTAGAGATAAAAGATGGAAATGTAGAGATAAAAGATGCAAGTGTAGAGATGAAAGATGCAAATGTAGAGATGAAAAATGCAAATGTAGAGATGAAAATGCAAATGTAGAGATGAAAATGCAAATGTAGAGATGAAAATGCAAATGTAGAGATGAAAGATGCAAGTGTAGAAATGAAAGATGCAAATGTATAGATAAAAGATGCATATGTAGTAATAAAAGATGCAAGTGAAGAGATGAAAGATGCAAGTGTAGAGATGAAATATGCAAATGTAGAGAGCTGTTGTGAATAGAGAGGAATTGGAAGAATGAGACGGGTCATTTTTCCGTGCACATGGCCTTGAGAGATCGCAGTAGGCGATACGGGAGGTGGAGGGCTGATTTACGTCAGTATAAATATTTTCCTACAAATATGATAAGGGCTGTCAGAACAGTGACTTGCATAAGACGCTCGATATTAGATAAATTAGATGATAAATTAGCTTCGGTATAAAATAACAAGCAATCTTGAAATGTTAGTATACATATCGGATGTAGAATCTATTGATGTATACGTCTGTAAATGTAACATGTTTTCAGAAGTGGTAGTACACGTGAAAGAGTCCGTTATCTGGACTGTACTATACGAGCTAAGAAACACACGAGGAACTAGATGCAAGTTTTTATTTTTAAAGAAACCAAATTGCTTCTTGCGATAATTTATATTCACAAAAACCACGCACGCTGTCCAACTAGGCAACCATACTTTTCCTTAAGAGAAAATAATTGAAATTTTCTGCAACAATCGAATCGTTACAACGCACAGTAGCGTTCATGTAGTAGTGTTCCTCTTTACCCTCGGTAACGCCACATTATATCACGTTGTACTAACCGAGACATGACACGTTACAAAAGTTCAATACTATTTCTTCCCCTCCCCATTGCAGACACAATGAACACGTGTCATGACTCGTAACTTTACACTGGTCCCTGGTACTGACAGTGTTGCTAACTATTAAACGGGAAATTTCCCTTATCACTTTTATAATTCCTTTTTTATGCCTACGTTTAGAAAATCGATGAACTCAAATACATGTTTTTTTTAATAGTGGACATAGGGGTGATATAGGTGGTATATAGTGGATATAGGCGGTTCTGGCGGTAACCCCCTCCCAGAAGGATTATAAGGTTTTAAAAATCTTTTACGGACTACAAAAAAATTTTAATTGAAATATTTTGTAACACATTTCACAATTTTAAACTCTTACAATATATTATAACTTCAAGATAATTTTTTCTATAAGACGAGTTAGCAGTAAAGTGAAAGTTGTTAATAAAGTGCGTACAAAGTCCATGAAAGACGTATATGTGCGTAGCTTGAAGATGGCCGCATATTTCAGAAATATAACTTCTGAAGAGTGCCTAAATGCCCTGACTCTGTGACTTGTGTGTGTGTATATATATATATATATATATATGAGAGACAGAGAGATAGAGAGTCGTTTTAGAAAGAATGAAGTTCTCAAAGAGCTTTCAAAAAAAGTTTTGTAGACTCGATCTTTCTTTAAAAGAATTGTAATTTGGTGGAAATGAAAATTTAAAGTTTGCTTTTTTCTACATTATTATTTCTTGCAAGCCTCTAACTTGATTTAAAGACAAATATCCTCCCTGCCCTGTAGATTGATGTTCATAGAGGACCTGTATATTTGGGATGTACTTGAATTAAAAACACTTCATATAAACAAAAAGATTTTAAAGTTAACTACAACTTAGATAAAAAAAAAGTTATTTTAGTTACTTTTTATTAAATAATTACAATTATTATAAATAAAATAACATAACCTATGCGTTAAAACAGCTGTTATACCACATAACCTATAACATAAAATCAGCTGTTTTATGAAATCTTTTATAACTCCCTCACTCAAGAAATTTTTTCTGACTGAGTTACTGTTGGGAATTCTAAGTCCTGTCTAGTATTGCTTAATTGTTCTCTACAATATTTGGTAACAACCAATCAAGAAGATCAACCTATACGCTCAAGCTGTGGTTGGCGTGGTCCCATCTGTCCTCAGATGTTAAAGTTATTCTATAACATGTTAAATCTATTAGCATAGACTTATGTTTTGGTCAAATTAGTGTTTGTTACTTTACAATGTAAACTAGTGTGTAGTAATATTTTGTGTGAACGTTTTTAATAATAACCTTTGGGAATTGTTTTCACAAGCTAAGCTCTAATTAACTTGAAACCTTTTTTATTTTTTCCGTATATTTTAAAGATATTAAAAAAAGAACAAACACGACAAATCTATTAAACATTTGTGTGGTACTTAGCAAGATATCCAAAGAAAATATCTCTTTCAGCTCTTTAACTGCCAAGGACGATTAAGAAACTATTGTTTCCTCTTGACCATACATTTCCCTAAGCCAGAAAGTAAGTCGTATAACTACTAGTTCATCACGTGCTTTAGGCAGCATCTTTAAGAGACACCACTACAAAGCCTTGAACCCGTCAACAAAGTACTTTTTCAATTCAATCAATTTGAAGCGAAGCTTCACGTAAATCCAAAGTCACGCATACACGAAGCCAATAACACGGGAGTAACCATAGATTAACTTCGTGCTCTGTGCTCTGGACAAGCCATCTGTGTTCAAGGCCGTTCGCAGTTCAACTCTGTGTCCCACTTGAGTGTCTAACCTAAAACGGCAAGTAGTTTCATAGTTTCCAACCTGGGTAAACTACTACGGACATGGCTCCACGTTGGGACACACATGTCGATTTTACTGACCGTTACAGCCGTGCTAATATTGCTTCGCGATAAATATCTACAGGTTCGATTATTAACGTGGTTCGATTTACCAGGAGTAAACGTGCTTTCATCTGAGCTCGGTGGATTCTTTTCTCGCTGAACCGCTCAAAGTCTAAGTAGGCGTTAAACCGATCATGCAATTATTTCAATTTAAAGAAGCAAAAATAGAGTTACAAAATCTGATTTCTTAAAGCAATATTTCGTATTGAAAAAACAACATACTGATACAAATGTTTTTCGTTTCTTTTTCTAGCCTGGCAGCCCCCTCAGGGGGGTCTATTTGTCCACATACATTCTTAAGATTTCCTTGTTTTCCTGTTTATTCAGTTTGTTCGAGTTAGCCCTCTCCGAAACTACCCTCCCCTCTCTAAGATCTAGTTGTCCACGTAATTTCCACAGAGCGTCTTCGTTGTTTTTCCCGTTCATCCAACGCGCCCTTAATAGCGTCCTCCAAATCAGCATTTCAATGCCTTGTTAATGTACATTCGTTAAGGCATCTCTTTCTTTTCCTATTCATTGAACTTATCCTTGACAGCCTCAGTGCTTACATTCTTTCTTTAACGCTTCGTTTTTTCCCGATAACTTACTTTGTCTCTAAACTTACATTTCAGAGATTTGTTGTCCACATAACTTAATTTCCTTAGGATTTCTCGTTTCTTCTTCTGTTTTTTTTCAATTTGTCCTTGTCGGCCTCCTTCTAAACTACATCGTGCTTTTCCTATACTACTTCACTTCTTTTCTGTGAGTCTACTAAGTGCAAGCAATCGTAGCTTGAACATTTAGATGCAAATCCTTCCAAACCGTTCACAAAAGTCACCAACGTTTCAAAACCACATCTCAGGGTCTGGCTTATTCGTGATCTACTTAGAATATTTCGTCGCTTTTCTATCAGTCTTTACGAACATGATCCAAGCAATTGTCACTTGAAGTCTAACACTTAGATGGAAGTCCATTCCAAACCGCTTACAAAAATCTCCATCCTTCAAAGATTCCGAATTAGCGGGTATTTTAAAGAAATCTAAAACCTATTTTAATTCCACTTTATTCTACTTGTTATGAAGCCGTAAATATCTACTAGCCGCGCCAACAATAGGATTAAATTTATTTTATTAACTTTGCAGTCAATAATTACGATTCAAATATCCGATAGATTTGCATTTCTTTTCAGCAAACTTTTCCAATGACTGCCTAAACTTCCAGACGAAACCTTTTTCTTATTTTCCTTTCTGAATTCGCAATTCCCAAAGTCGTTGCGGTAAAACGGATGCTAATCACTCACACCTCATTAATTTTGACGCATTAATTCTCCTCCATTGCTCCAACAGTAAACAGCTTAAACAAGTCAGGTGGTAAAGGAAATCCTGGCGTATTATTACAAAATTACATTTCAATAATCAAACTGTTAAATCATGTGCAAGATATCAGAGCAGCGTTATATAGTAAAGCCATATAAAGCACAACTATTACAGGTATGAACATTTCAAAGTCCCCAATGACTAAGCCAGATATTTACGTAAACAGTTTTTTTCATTATAATGATATTACTTCTTGCAAAAAAAAATATAAGCACGAATTGAACTTCAACGTTTTAACCATCTACGGAACCCTTTTTAAAGACTCCATATTAAAGAAGTTGGGTTCAAATTACCTAATCTCATCTGATGTATCAATAAATATAAACAAGTAATATAACCAAAAAAAATTTAAAGTTAATAAAGTCAACTCCTACTTGGGTCAACAAAGTAAAATTTTATTCTAGTTACTTTTTATTCAATAATTACAATTAATATAAATAAAGTAACATAACCTAAGCATTAAAACAGCTGTTCTACCACATAAACTGTAACATAAAATCAGCTCTCTTATGAAATCATATGTTATCCATTATTTTAAGCCAAATGGAACGAAATAACTATATTGCATATATTACTCCTTTTGTGAAAAGTTTTCCACCCATATAAAACTAAAAGTAATTCATTAAATAATTAATATGTGAAAAAAACTGTATTAGCATCAAGTGCCATCCACTAAAAGTTTAAAAAGTATTTTATAACGATTTATAACTATATATATATATATATATATATATATATATATATATATATATATGTAGAATATCAAATATGTTTTCCTGTTAGAATTATTTTTAAGATTAAATAATATTCACAATTACAGGAATAATTTATTGAATAATACACTCAAAGCTTTTCGTTGGTTGACATTAACAACATCCTCAGGAATTACAATACTAAGAATGACCCATTCTTATATATATATATATATATATATATATATATATATATATATATATATATTTGTAGTTTTTGTAGATTATGCAACACTGTTTTCTTGTATACACTTACACTTTCACTTATGTACTTAAACAAGAATCTTACTTGGTATTTATGCGAGTACTTTCAAAGACTGGTTAGTGTCTCCATCCTCGGGCATACTGAACAGTGTTTTGGACTGCGGGCTGCGTGGAATTTGCCGTTGACCTTGGTGTACCGTTAACTTCTATTTTTAGATTCACAGCACTGTGCGAGTTTTTAACGTTCGTTTTGGGGTTAACATTGTCTATTAGATGGAATAATTTATCGTTTTTTGATTTTATTTGTATCTGTTCGTTAATGATGTTATTTTTATTTTTATAAATTTCTAGTTGTTCCCAGATTGGCATTTTGAGGCCTTTTTGGACCTTTTTTACTAGGTGTACGTTTTTTAATGTGGGGAATGTGTGTTTGTTTTTGATTGCGTGTGTGGCTAAGTTTGAGTTATTTCAGGTTTGATGTATGCATTGAGGTGTTCTTGATATCTGTCTTTTATATATATATATATATATATATATATATATATATATATATATATATGTGTGTGTGTGTGTGTGTGTGTGTGTGTGTGTGAGTGTGAACTATAATTAATAGAAGGAATTAAACAACTATTGCTTAGCAGAAGACAATACTAAACGAAAACAACACAATTTAGTACAACTTATTACCGTATACAGTGAACTTATCGGGCATCTGCAATGTGTAAGGGACTGCGGGACTTCATATTTCGGCAGTTCTCCATTTCCTGTATGCGACAAATTAATTGCAAAATGTTTGGCATTCCACCAGTTTAATTTCCAAGTAATAAGCAACAATAAGATTTGATCCCATCGGACGAAGAAAGTTAGATAACACACAGAATGGTCTGGCATTTTCTTCTAAAAATAATTTGATTTTCGGTCAAGAGTTTTTATTTTTTTAAAGCCCAGTCTTAAAGAGCTTCTAATTTTGATTTCTAAAATGATTTGCTTGGTTGTCTTTTTTATAATTTACTTGAAATCTTTTACAAAGGTTTAAGAGTAAAATTACGGCATTGTTAAGCCTTAGCTACATTAATTACAGGCAATAAAATTAAAATTTTTGTGTGCATAATATGGCTATTATCTTTAGAAATTTTCTCCAATAGTTCTGTTACAAGACGTTAAAATATTTTTTCATAACAATATACATTATAATTAAATAATACACAACACCAACTCATAATCCACACATTTAAAGATTGTTTGTTATTTCATAGGGAAGCTGATTTATCATCGAATTTATCTAATATCGACCGCCACATGGAAGTCAGTGTTTTGGTTAGTTTGGAAAGTCCTAATCATGTTTGTAGTTAAGTATTTATACTTACTTAATGCAGCCCTCCACCTCCCGTCTCGCCTATTGCGATCTCTCAAGGCCAAGTGCACGGTTACATAGTCCGACTTTGCATCTACTAAAGTAGCAACTAAAACTTAGCATTACAAACTGAAGCTATGCTTGTGATAACTTAATATAGTATGCACTTGAATAACTCAGTCCCCACAAAGTGTTTTAGCATGTTTAAGTATTGATTTCCCCCTAAGGAAGAAAGCATCGCAGCGAAACATGTATGTTGTTAGAAGCTAGCACACTTTGTAAGAGTTGAGTCATTAAAGTGCTATAGTGAAACATAGTTAAATATTGTTAATTAAAACAGAGCTAGTGAATAATTCGTAATTCGCATAAGGTAAATGGTGTACTAAAAATACACTCAAAATTCTGCTTGCCCAGCCCAGTTTCGCAGACAATTTTGAACGTAAGATCACTGATAAAAGGGGCATGGTTGCCAAAACTAGTCTGTTTAAAGAAACTAGTGGTTAGTGAGATTTTGAGTGCATTTTCTAGTATTTACTTTTGGGTCATAGTTATGGCTTAGATGTTCAGAATTTTTGGTATTATATACCTGTCCATGATTTCTTCCAGTCACTTTAATCAGGACAGATTCACTTCTCTACGATATCGTACTTACTTATTAGACAACGCCCAATTCTTGCTAGTAGAGCCATTTGGCGTCGCGCTGACCAGTAGAGATGGGTTTCCCTAAAGGTGAGACAGTTTGTAATCCTGGGTCTGGGTCCAAAGTTGTGCAACTGTGAAGGTTTTCAGCGTTCATGACTTCACCACCACACGGCAGACACTCCGGAGTCGGCAGCAGCTGAATATGGTAGAAGTGCGCAACAAGGTAATCACGACTGAATGCTAAAGCTCTAAATGCACAAGACAGGTTATGGTCAATTGATCCTTCCGAGACATGACATTCCCACCATGACTTTCCTTTAATCGATCTTGGTTCCGCGTCTTGGTGGTCATCTGCATTAGGGACATGGGAGGACTGGAGTGAACTTAGATGCACAGGCTGGGAGAGAGTTATTCCCTGCTTGGCTAGTTGGTCAGCTTTTTTATTGCCAAAGATGTTTACGTGGCTAGTGATCCACTGGAAATAAGCATCCACCCGACATTTATGAGCACGTTTATTCTTCTTCTGAAGTCTATGATTCGTCTGCAGTGAGTCTGCGAGTTCCCAGAGATTCAGGGTAGAGGCCTTAGAGTCATCAAGGAAAACACCCGTTTGGCCTGTTCTAGGCATGATCCATCAACATAAATTTGCAGCCATTCTGGTGCTTTGATATTTTAATAGATGGTTCGGAGGGCTGCACGTCCAAACTCCAGATCCGACGATGCGTAAGTGGTAGTCCGTCAGGAGGACCTCTGTCTCAGGGAGCTCCTGGAAGCAGTCCTAATAAGCATCAAGCGGAACTGGTTCTCATGGAGCGACTCCATATTTTGTGTAAAGATTCTAGTAGTAGACAAGGGGCGTTTCCTTGGTTTGGATTTATGTGTTGATGTACTGTACTCATCCCGAGGTTTGTTTGTTCGTTTAAATCCCTCCCAGAACCTATGTTCCGACGTCTTCCTGCGTACTTGCAGCGGTTCAACCTTAGTTCGGCCTCTATACCAGCAATAAGTTTGGATTTGGCACCGTAAGTTATCACTCTTAAGGTACTTATGGTAACATATTCTAGAATAGGTCTTATGTATGACTTATAGGCAGTTTTTACAACCTCTTCCTTAGATTCCCAAGAAGCAGCCTATAACCTCTTGAGTAGTTTTGTTTTTCTTGTAGCTTTATCAGCCCACTAACTGAAGAACCGACGCCCCTATGTGTCTGTTGGGACACAAAAACCTAACGTTAATGTACCTAGTCCACCAAACATGAAAATAACATTAGTGATGCTTTCTTCAGAAAGTAAACCTTCATAATGCAATGCGAATTTTTAATTTAAAATGGAATAATTTTGTTTTGATTTAAAGTCTACAAACATTTTGATTCTTATATAAAATTACCTTTTTTCTACTTATTAATAAATCCTTTGTAACCATGTGTGTCCATAAGGATAGAACTGTGACGATGAGTAAAGTGATTAGATTTCTAGAAGATCAAAACATGGCGGTACCCAACTGCAGCGATCCGACGGAATCAGTCTTGGCATCACTAAGCTACGAGATAGTATAATAAAATATACTAAGAATTTGTACTTGCAAATCATTAGTACGAGTACTTCGATTTAGCATTTAAAGTATTCAATATTTATCTGCCCAAAATAATGTTTAAAACATTGAAAACGTAATATGACTGTTACTATTCTGCCAAAACGGGACTATCCAGGAGGATAGTCAGGACACGGGACACATGTCTGAGAACCGGGATGTCTGGTCACCTTAATCATGCAAAGAAGGCTTAGTGTGGCTTAGTATTACGTTCCTAGTGCCCAATATTACCGTACGTACTAAGTTTTACAACCTGTCTAACTGGGGGCTGCAAAAGCGTTTGGGGACTTTTTATACAAGCCCTTAATAGCAATTCGATTACATAATCATAAAATACAGCGCTGAAGGAATCTTACTTTAATTTTTCCTCCTTCTCCTTCGATTCCTTTAAAGGGAGTTTTAATGTTAGTGTGTCTCCACCTTCTATAGATTGATATGCCAATGTTTTTTCAATTCATTCTATTAGTTCACACTCTCCCTATATATATCTTGTTCAAATTTTCAATCATTAATTAAATACTGTTTAATACTGTTTGTACTCAAGTTCAAATACATTTTTTAAACTTGTAGTGGATGACACGATGTTGATAAAGTTTTTTACAATATTAATTCTTTTTAGTTAACAATAAATTAATTTTAGTTTTATATGGGGGGGAGGTAAGGTATGCAATATAATTACACCGTGTCATTTGGCTTAAAATAATTGATAACATATGATTTCATAAAACAGCTGATCTTAACACAGGCTATGTTACTTTATTTATATTAGCTGTAATTATCTTTTTGTTTATATTACTTGTTCGTGAATACGTACGTTTCACAGTGTTGCCGGATCTCCAATTTCCTTACGAAATCAGCGTTGCCGTGTATTACTTCTCGTGAGATTTCTCTAATGGGCTTAGCTGCAACGGACATCCAGCAACAGCTGCTGGCAAGTTATTTTCGTTACTTAAACTTCGGTTATCCACAAGGACGAGTTTAACGCCAGCACAGAACTTGCTACGACCCGATATCGACGACCCACGCTCATTGACCGTCATTATTTGCCCCATCCAATACTAAACATCAATTAAGCGGGCGCATCAAGTGTCACGCACAGCGTGTTTGCTTAGGTTAGGTCGGCTTAGTTACAAATCAATCTGAATGTTTATTGACAATTTCTTGGGTTAATTGGATTGGAACGCCGTCAATAAAATAATTAACATACAGTTTGCTATTTGTGCTGCCATAAGCACGAGGAAAAACAGAAGCAATAGAAAAGAGTGGAATAACGTGGTAAAGTATAAACTTTACTCACAACCTGCGTGTCACAACTTAAGTAATAAGTGAAAAGCATAACGGTTACTATTAGGTACCCGTTCCAAATTACGTATACCCTAAAACATTGAACTTTAAATACAAGACGACAAGGAAAATCCGAGGTGCAAGTCCCTAAGTCGTAAAATGTTTCCAATCTTCCCGACACACCTGCCCCTGATCCAGTAAGGCGTGCTAATTGTGTAACCAGGCCGACATAACTCCTGCTTTTATATGTTACAAGAACAGTACCTTTTAGTATACATTTGAAATTTAAATAAAAGTTAACTTATGCTTTTTTCTTTTGTAATTTATTAATTTGTTTTCTAAATTTGATACAGAGAAAATTGTGTTTTTTATGTTTTAGTCCTGCTTTTAAACAGTATAGTTTAACAAATTTCATTGTTTATTTATCTCTATGTTTTATTTTCAATATTTGTAGTCTACTTATTAGCTTTAATTCATAGCAGACTCTGACAAGGAGCTCCCACATTTCTACCAGAAGGATTTCAAGAGTTGAATAGTGGCACAAGTGGTAGATGGTGATTGTGTTCTCGATTAAATCTACTTTATTTACTCTACCCTGCTCACATGATCAGCTTTATATCCCTTTTCAGAGTATGGTTAAATCTCCTGAGTCCTGCCTTTTTGCATTCACCCCTTATTGCAAGGAAATCAACTGGTAGATATGTGATCACGTCCTCGCTTAGATCTACTTTAGTTACACACCGTGCCCATATGATCCCTTTTATACCACCTACCAGGGAATAGTTAAGTTTCCTTGAGTCCTGCCTATTTCCGTTTACCCCTTCTTGCAAGGGGATCTAAAGGGTAGATACGTTTTTACGTCCCTCCAGTTATTCACTCCAGTTATACTAGCCTGCTCTCATGAATGCTTTTATATCCTCTACCAAGAGATAGTTGAGTCCCCTGAGTCCTGCCTATTTCCGTTTTCCGCCTATTTCCGAGCAGTTACACACCCTGCTCATATGATCCCTTTTATACCATCTACCAGGGGATAGTTAAGTCTCCCGAATCCTGCCTATTTCCGTTTACCCCTTCTTGCAAGGGGATCTAAAGGTTAGATACGTCTGTATGTCCGCGATTAGATCTACTCCAGTTATACTAGTTTGCTCACTGATCTTCTTTATACCCTCTAATTAGGGGATTTTACTCCTAACCTAACTGTATTTACAATCCTTTCCAATCCTTCGTAGACATATCAGCAGATCCCCTTTACTCTACAAAAAATAATAAAATAATGAGCAACAATTGTTAAACGTTTACAGCAGTGGAAGTCCTTAGCCACACAGCTTCCTCTACTCCAGCGTCTGAAGCCGCGTGGGTTCGCCCTGACGAGTGTAGGAGAAGTGTGGGACACTGATATTTAATATCACGCCGGCACAAAGCGCCACACCTCGGCTACCGTCTTGCTATTGTTACCCAACACACAAAGGACAGGATTTATAGAACACGGACATTAGCTCGGCCACGTTTGCAACAGCTTCGGCGAGCGTCGGCTTTCTGAACGTCTTCCTAAACTGTCTTACTGCACAAAGCGACAGAACTGAATTTAGAGTAAGTGAAAACAAATACAATCACAAAAGTTTATTGTGTGTGTTTTCATTTGATGATCATCGCCTAATGATAGGATTAAGGTGATAACAAAAACCTTCCTGGTTTAGCATATAAAGAACGATTACGTAATCTTGGACAGGGCGCATGCGTGAATCTCTGTGAAACTCATAAAAGAAGAATGCAGTCAAGTACATAAGGAATGGCAACAATTAGGAAAACCAAACTATAAGATCGTGTAAAAACATTAACATAATAGCATTTAACATACATTAGTACCCGCTGGTCCCACTTCGTCCTGTCTAAACAGTGTCATTCTTTTAAAAGAGCTAGTTTCCAAACAGTATTATAATATGTTTTGCTTAAACCTTCGTGTCTCTTCGGTCTTAATATTAACAATTAATTTGCTAACTTCAATGAGAATGACTACTCACAGATAAAAGTTTACCACAATCATTCTTAAATGAAATATTAGTGGTCGAGAAGACAAATGAGACTCAATTTTCTACCAGTGACTTGTATAGGGGGGAAAGGCAATATATAAAACTTAATTGTTAATATACATTAATGTTATCAAAGATGAATCCAAAATCATCTGATGGAACCTGAGTGACGGAAACTAATTTCTAAAGCAGAATTTTTAATAGCAATATTAATACAAGGTAGAATATATTGTTTATTAAAAAAAAAAAGAGAGAGAAGACAATTTTTGATAATTAAATTAATCGAAAATAATTAAATAATTTTTATCGTTCCTATTATTTAATTACATTAAAAACACGTGCCTGATTAACTACACTATTAATTAATAATTTACAGTCGACGTTCCGCATCACTAGACCAAGTGCCAAAAATGATTTTCAAGATATTGCCCTTCCAAGTTCATACGTTAATAAAAATCAGTATAGGCATATACAGTATTTCTTTTTATCCTGAAGCTAGAATAATGTGAAGAATTTTTGTACTATAGTGTCAATGTTTCTAAATCAGAATGTGCTGTTATCTCCATTTTCAAGAAATGGCACTTGGTACAATGATACATAACGCCGTCCCAATTTCGCCCCTTAAATGAGAATTATTGTAATATTACACAAATAACAAAACAACTTTTGTTTCCTACAAAATCAAAAGTGAAATGAAAACTTTTTTCCGTACTATCCCAACCAAAATCAAATCCTGTACACGATAATTTTAATTTGGCACTTCTTTTAATAATTTTTAAAACAAAATTGTTTTTTTTTTGTAGACTGCGTCAGGAAAATAGAAATAATAAAAAAATACTTAATTGAAAGTCTGACAAAATCTGTACAGTCGATGTTACGTTGGTGTACACAGGGAATCCAATAAACTTTCCTTGAATCTGTGCTTCATGGAAAGATCCACCATTAAAATCTCCGCCCATAATATTTCTTGAAGAAGTTACAAAATACTTTAGAAAAGTTTTAATACTTAGAATCGACCACTAGATGTGTGGTATGTAACCTCCACTACCAAAAAAGCATAAACAATAATCCTTTCAAAAGCAATCTACATTACGAAGAAAAATTCTGGTCGCACCACTGTTCATAATTCTACCGTTACGTTGATACACATGGAAATTGTTGCTTGTTTATTCAAGTGAAATTAAACTGGCTGGACGCCAACGGTTTTACAACTTTCCCAAACCGCAGACAGGAAACGGGAAACTGCCGAAATATGTAGTTCCTGCCGAAGCACAATGCAGTTGTCTGCCTGCCCTACTTAGTCATACGGGCATTAAAGTCTCTTTGCCAAATTGAAACGTCATATCGATTTGAGAGATGTCTGCAGATAGCTATCGTAAATACGGTAAGATTAAGTGGCTGGCCGTTTGTCTTTGTACTTGCTTATCTCCACAGTGTATTAAACGATGTGCATGAAGACAAATAGTTCTTGTATTTCAGGATATCCAAGTCTGTTTGCGCAGAATATAAACCATAAGTGCAAGATAAAGATATACAAACGTGTATAAGTCGTTGATGTGAAGTATTCACTTGTGGGGAAGTATACGCGGAAATGGTTTATGGTAGGGATCATAAAGCATTGTCATTCACGATTGTCTAACATTGAGGCAACTAAGAGTATAAAATTACAATGAAAAGATAACAAGCCACTCAGCATTGTCGATGACGAAGGATTTAAGAACACCTTAATCCTAGACATAGTACACCTGGTAAATACATATCTAATAAAACCAATCCAGAATTGAAATAATCGAAAGTAATCGATTATAATCGAAGAGAAAAAAATTAGGTTGTGACACTTGGGGGGAGTGCCGACAGAAATGAACACTTACATGTCTACAAAAATTTTAAGTTTAGACAAACGTTTAATTTTGCGCAATGAGAAATTACCTTAAACATATGTTGGCGCCTAATGTTTTAATTTCAAAAATTGGATCAAAAATACAAAACGTATTATAATTGTTATATTCAATTATTTGTATTGAGATTTATCAAAATTTAAATAAATTAATTTATTAATAACGTTTTTCCTTAACAATGTTCAATACATAATTTAACATAAACTAAGCATTAAAACAACTGTCTTAAAACATAACGTATAACAAGAAATCAGCTGATAAATGAAATCATATGTTATTCAATTCACTTTGAGGTGATTCATAGCGTAACCTCATGGAATTTATACTGACGCTATTAGTTTGACGGAAATTATACTGACGCGAAATTGTATGCCTGTGTCCATACAATACGTATTTGAAGGCGTCGCTATAAAAGTTTTCACTTACAAAATAAACAATTTGGGAATAGTTGATTTAAAGGACATGTGGACAATATCAAGCCGCAATGGTTATTAAATTGTTGCCATTTATTTTGTTTACCTTACCTAACATTTGTATTGAAGTGATACGACTCGAAGAAGTATTGCATACTGATGAAAATATTCCAAAATTTCAAGACAATTTTAGTATCTTGGGTTTTAATTGATAAATTATTGACCACGATTCATGACAATGGTTGGGATGTTGTAAATGTTCCAGCATTTAGTAAATAGTTACAATAAAAAGTTACTATTTACAGATAAAATGGAAAAATATCCGTTTATGTGTATTTTCAACAATTAAGAGTTCCATTCTTCTATTATTTATTTAGTTTAATACTTTTGTTAAACAGGTGCTTGAATTTTGTTTAAAACTTACAGTATTAATATACTTTATATAAATATTTCTACTACATATGAATAAAATAGCTTATCTCAACACTTTGTTGCTTATACACTTCCTCCAACACAATTTTATTTATTTTATGGTTTTTCATTTAATACAGTGTATTTTAAATATTGTAATGTTACATTAGGAAAATTTCCCTACTTATGGAATCTAGATCATATATTTCAATTTAATTTGAAAAACGTATTTGTTTTCAATTACTACCCAACTAAGCGTTTAGACCCATCAACAGTCAAAATTTAAAAAAGACTAGTATTTTATCCGTTGGATGGAAATAATAGAAAATATTTTCTCGTATTTTGTAAGCAATATTAGAATAATAAACACTTTCAGAATGATAAAAATGCAAATAAAACATGCCGAAGGAAATAAAAAAATGTCGAAGGAAGCACTCATCGGCTATAAAATGTCACTACACGTCTAGCTTTCTATAATGGTTCTAAGAAATGGGTTTTATCATATTAAGTTAAAGAAATGTTATGTGCTTTTATAGAATTGTACTCAATGTGTGTAAGACTACTTACAAAACAGGAAATATTGAGTACAGCACTGAAATGTGTCTAGCTTATTCAAAGATATGTTTAGGGCTAGGTAGTGTTTACAATAAGCTGCATAAATCATACAATTGTACTGAAATGTGTCTAAGACTACTTACAAAACAGTAAATATTCTGTACAGCACTGAAATGTGTCTAACTTATTCTAAGATATGTTTAGGGCTAGGTAGTGTTTACAATAAGCTGCATAAATCATACAATTGTACTGAAATGTGTTTAAAAAGGCTTTACAGAAGACTCACCCATCGACAAATTAAATTTCAAGACACATATATTTTACAATAAAATTTTCCAACACAAATTAGATGACTGGTTGGAGACCAGTGCCGGTCAATTCGAGGCTGACCACAAAAGATAATGGTCGGTCCGGTCGGTTTTAATCTATATTTATTTATTTCTCTCTCGACGGGGCACAAGGTGGTGATTTACATATTTTTTGTTATTGCTTTGTTGTGTTGTTACGAAGGGTTAAACCTTTGAAGATGATAGTAAACGTCAAACGACTATTGAAAAATATATATTTCAGTACAATTTTCTCCTACCCAACATTACAATATTTCCCTTTGTAGACGCGTTTCGGAATTATTTCATTTTCAAAACTTATATAGTACTCTTTAGGTGCTGTTATTATTTTTGAAATCGTGTTATTCCGATACGCGTCAACAAAGGAAAATATTGTAATGTTAGGAAAGCAAAAAAAATGTACTCGAATATATAGAAATATTCCTAACAGAAGTGAAGATGAGTATATTCAGAATTTTGAATATTAAAAACCTCAGTCACCGTGCATAACCTCAGTGTAAGCACATAACCTAGCATAGATGTCTCCTCTGTGAACTAATGTGCACTGCAAGTTGTCCAGTATCACAGAGGCCGTCATGTGTGCACCGTGCATTAAAATTAACAGATCTCACCGGAACGAACCTGTACGGCACCCGGGGCTTCTCAAGCTATGGACTACGTCACGCTATAAATTATTCCCGAAATGCAGACTACCTATCTGATGGACCGTACGTTCCATTAACGGCATTCCACGTCCGGGGTGGTAAAGTACTAGTTGCAATAGTAATCGCCAGCTGTTAGTGTGACGTCATTAAATCAAGCTTACGGTTGGATATGGAAATGCAACGTGAGAACGTTTGAGTGCTCGTTGTAATGGTGCCACATTCGGTATTCATTTAAGTGGACATTTCGACTTCATTGTTGTGAGCTTCATTTGTACAGAATATTCGAAACCATGGGCGTCCATATGAAAGTTTATAGGAGGGGCAGGACATGAAGGCATTGCGTACTAAACATTTAACCGGTTAAAAATTCAAATTTTATCTTTGTTCAACCTATTACTACTTATAAAGTATTAGGCAACAGTACTTAATGTATAAGGAAAATAAACACATTAATCTAATTATTCATACTTTTTATTAAAAATCAATAATATGTAAATATTCACGGAAAACACACATTTTTGTATATAAATACTTTAATCCCAAATGTTGTCCTACATTTCTGCAATTTTTAAAATAACTTTGAAAAAATCCACTAGTCTACATAAGCCGCTTGGATATTTATTTTGATTTTTTAAACCTGGTGATACGATTGGGGGCCGTCATCCCCCCTGCCCCAGAGTTAAATTTACTCGGATACTACATAAAATAAACCACATAATATCATTTACAAATACAAAAGTGCAAACAGAGTACCCAGTAATACAGTAAATTCCCGATTATCCGTTAACCGGTTTGCGGATTATCCGGGGTCTGCCATTGTTTTACATATATCCAATTTTTATTCCAATCAGATTCATGTGTTTAAATTTCCAAACGGTGAATTACGATGTAAATACATATAAGGCTTAATAGAAGTTAAGATGAAGGGAATACATATGTAAATATGTACGTACTAATTTTTACATTGAAAGGGAAGCACATCGACGCGAGGCAGCGAAATAAAAGGGGCGAGCAGACTACTGTATATAAGAGACAATGACAAAATGCTTGGACGCCCGAAAACCTAATGTGTATCATAAGATTGTAAACAAATGTCAGCTAATCTCGGCTATAAATAGTCTAGGACGTGGCATATGCATTATCCATGTCTGTCATATACATTATCGATCTTTATGGCTTTGTGACACACGTGACACAAGAAGACACTGTGCGACAAAATTGTTCTCAAGAAACGTAGATCGCACATTAAAGCTAAATCAATGCTCACAAAAATACAGACAAAAGTGACAGATTTTTTTGTTAAAAAGTGAAAGTATTATGTGTAAAGGAAATTACATATATACATACATACTTACTTTTGACATATATTTACGTACGTATTGTTAATAGTTAGACATATAAATGTACATGTTATAATCCGTCAAATACATCGACATTTTAAACTATTTTCTGTATTTATTTTGTCGTCTGAAGATTATTTGTGAATTGCATTAACCGGAGTCATTATTTGTGTAACTTATGGTATAATAATCGATTATCGATCGTTGCGTATTCTTTGTTCATAGCGGATTATCCGGGGAATTCGTTATCCGGCGTTGCCGGGCCACCCTATTCCACGAATAATCGGGAGTTAACTGTATTCTGAATCAAAGAGTGGTTCGGAACATTCAGTGTAACAAACTGGCCTAAACCAAAGAAACTATCACCCCCTCCATTATTAATAAACGTGGTGATTTAGGGCATACCAACTGCGAGAAAGACTGATAGAAACAAAAGGGTAAATTTCCACAGGGTATTTGTGGGGGGGCATTATTATCGCGGTTCCTGCTGTTCAGAGTCTAATCTGCCTCAACCATGGATGGTCCTTTACCCTTCTTTCCCCTCCCCAAAGGTGTCTACACTTTCATGATTCATTCATCTAGTATGGCTGATCTAAAATATCCAATCCGTATGTTTCCTCTCAATGTAGTTAAGGTTATCCTCCTCACTGACAATAGTTACCTGACCTCGACTTATCGATTATATTCTCTCTTTGCCTCCCTTCAGTAGTTTTTACAATACTTCATCTGCATTAAGTGAATAAGCAGAATAAAGAAAGAAATAGGTTTCGTTAGTAAAAATACAGGTATAGGAAAAGACTAAGGAGGAGGTATACCAGAGAGAAATAGAATCACCCTAGGTACCTTGGAAGTAAATTAGAAAGAAACTATTATATAACAAATTAAATGACACAGAGTCAGAGATAAAATGAGGAACCGAGATAAAAACGAAAACTAAACAAGGAGACTGGAATGAAAACAGAGAAGCTACGTGTTGGTAACGTTTGACACATTGCCGAAGTTAATTGTTGGAAAGGGTAGAACTCGGAGGAGAGAAAACTTAAGGCAAAGAGTACCCGAGAAAGAGAATGCATTGATAACAAGTAGAAAATATAAAAATAATGGGAAAACGGAGGAAAATTGAGAAGTTTAGTTAGACCCAGCGGCGGTCGAGAAAAGTAAAAGTATATATCGGGGGAAATCCCCACTACAATGTTCAAACAGTTGTTTTTAGATAAAAACATTCAGGACTCTGAATGTTTGCAAGCGTTTGCGAACTAGCCGATACCAAATTTTTATTATTATTCATAAAAGTAGCACTAAATGAATAAGGCACCGAGGAATGCTGCCTCATAAACTATGGTTAGAATACAAAAATATTCAACTTTTCTTTTTTTCCAGTGAATCCCATCACTGTCAACCTAATAAAATAAGTGGATGTTCGTTTATGCGAGCAATCACACATTGTACAGATTTTTTTAGATAGGTTCTACTTAATACATACAAGTAGAGTAAAGCTAAAAAACGAAGTGTAGCATTAATATTATAATAAAATTTATTAGTTTAGAGATCATTTGTAATTTCTAGATAATTTCCAAAACATTTTATTGAGAAGTAAGTATTTGTAGACTATTCAATTCTTTCTATTAGTTTAAACTATCAATATATATATATATATATATATATATATATATATATATATATATATATATATATATATATATTATTCAAATAGACTTTTTTAACCAGTAGTGGATGACACAATTAATGTAATAGTTTTCCAAATTTTTTAATGAAATTTTAAAAAGCTGATGTCTTGGTTTAATTCGAACTGAATGACTGCATGTTTGAAATTAAGGACTTTTGCCCTGAGCCAATTTTTCCATTTCTAGATATCTATTACTTAAAGATGTACATGAGATTACAAGAAAGAGGTTCCTTGCAATAATGAAGCCTTACAAGAGGTGGATAGAATGAGAAATTGTAGACCTACATCAGCTTCATAAATTAGAAACGAAAATAATAAATCGAATAAATAGTAACAAACAAAAATAATAGTACAAAACCATATACTATATAGAGAGAAAATGGAAAATTACATGGAAATTCGTTTTCCATTTTGGCTCTTAATAATTTGATTCTGACATATGTATATACATTTTTATATAAATTGTATTTATAAAATAAAAAGTAACAAAAATAAAAAAAATGTTTTTATTAACCTCAATAGGAATTGACTTGAATTTTTATTTATATTACTTGTTTTCAGGAAGAGTTTATGTTAACATACATTCCGATAACATATCTACTTGTTCAGTTTGTTTACATTACAAAAATACATAGTTGCTCACATTGACAACTGGTGATAAAGCTGATAAGGTGGCGCCACCAGTGACTAATAAGCTGGACTTAGAGCAACGATACCAAGCAGCTAAAGGGGTAAACGTTGTTGCCGGGATGTGCATCGTACGTCACCAGTCGCATCACTAGTCGTGGTTTATGTTGCACTTCATTCATTGGTTGCCTAAAACATTGGTTCTAAAACTGTTAGGTTCTGCCCCCCTTCACAACTGAAACGAGGTTGCGCCCCCTCCCATTTATATTTGGTCATTCTATGTATGAAATGAGCTTGCGGCTCCTCCCATTTATATTTGGTCAATCTATGTATGACACGAGGCTGCGCCCCCTCCTATATATATTTGGTCAATCTATGTATGACATGAGGTTGCGCCCCCACCCATTTATATTTGGTCAATCTATGTATGAAATGAGATTACGGCTCCTCCCATTTATATTTGGTCAATCTATGTATGATACGAGGCTGCGCCCCCTCCTATTTATATTTGGTCAATCTATGTATGAAATGAGGTTGCGCCCCCACCCATTTATATTTGGTCAATCTATGTATGAAATGAGATTGCGCCCCCACCCATTTATATTTGGTCAATCTATGTATGAAATGAGATTGCGGCTCCTCCCATTTATATTTGCTCAATCTATGTATGACATGAGGTTGCGGCTCCTCCCATTTATATTTGCTCAATCTATGTATGACATGAGGTTGCGCCCCCACCCATTTATATTTGGTCAATCTATGTATGACATGAGGTTGCGCCCCCACCCATTTATATTTGGTCAATCTATGTATGACATGAGGTTGCGCCCCCACCCATTTATATTTGGTCAATCTATGTATGACATGAGGTTGTGCCCCCACCCATTTATATTTGGTCAATCTATGTATGGCATGAGGTTGCGCCTCCACCCATTTATATTTGGTCAATCTATGTATGACATGAGGTTGCGCCCCCACCCATTTATATTTGGTCAATCTATGTATATATATATATATATATATATATATATATATATATAAATATATATATATATATATATATATATATATAAATATATATATATATATATATATATATATATATATATATATATATATATATACATAGACCCTACATGCATATAACTCACTATTTAGTTACGTTCCTATGTGCATAGATGTATTGGAAAATTTTTAAGAAATCGAAAGTAATTTTAATTCGAAAACGTTGCGTAAAAATGTTAAAACATTACCACGACGTGTGCGACTACCAAACGTTCAGTGGGTACGCAAATTTAGTCGCGTATTTCATAAATGTCCTTTCGACCCCGTTGTATCACGACTCTAGCCTTTAGTTTGTATGAAATACGACGCTGATTTAGCGGCCATTTATAGATCGACAAGTGCTTGCCCTAATACCAATGGCGTTTCTTAGTATACGAACGTAGCTAATTATAAACAGTCATTTTAAATTTATTTAAACACATGTCACGATTTATAGCTTTGTTGTGGTTAACCTTGGTAATTTTGTTTATAGTGTAGTTTATATCTCAGTTTACTATTACTTTAGATAGTTCTAGGACATGTATCACACAACCCACGTAAAGATAGTTTGTTACTAACATAATCCTGTTTAATGCTAGAGTTTAATCCTGGTAATATACAAAATTGGTTTCCTCTTTATTCAGGATAGATTCTGAAGACCAGTGATTCTCAAGCTAGGGGACACAGAGGGTTTCAAAGAGGAGGGCATGGATCAGTGCACTGAAACTGTCTATAATACCCCTGTTATATCTCCTTATACCAATAAGTAAGTACTTGAAAAAATTAAGTTATTACGAAAATGCAGTAGGCAGCCTAAGAGTGGCCACCCCTCAGTGGCACATCCTCAGAAGTTTGGACTTCTGTTAAAGAAAACACATAGTGACATGACACTCTCACTTCGCCTACTTTAGGTTAGGGGTTCTTACACTGGAAGGAATAGATGGTTTCAGGGAAGATTTGGATAAGTGCACTGAAACTTCTTACAGACGAGACGTGTGCGTCGTGTGGTGTACCAGCGGGTAGAGTGACATGACACTCTCACTTCGCCTACTTTAGGTTAGGGGTTCTTAAACTGGAAGGAATAGATGGTTTCAGGGAAGATTTGGATAAGTGCACTGAAACTTCTTACAGACGAGACGTGTGCGTCGTGTGGTGTACCAGCGGGTAGAGTGACGTGACATTCTCACTTCGCCTACTTTAGGTTAGGGGTTCTTACACTGGAGGGGAGAGATGGTTTCAAGGAAGATTTGGATAAGTGCACTGAAACTTCTTACAGACGAGACGTGTGCGTCGTGTGGTGTACCAGCGGGTAGAGTGACGTGACATTCTCACTTCGCCTACTTTAGGTTAGGGGTTCTTACACTGGAGGGGAGAGATGGTTTCAAGGAAGATTTGGATAAGTGCACTGAAACTTCTTACAGACGAGACGTGTGCGTCGTGTGGTGTACCAGCGGGTAGAGTGACATGACACTCTCACTTCGCCTACTTTAGGTTAGGGGTTCTTACACTGGAGGGAAGAGATGGTTTCAGGGAAGATTTGGATAAGTGCACTGAAACTTCTTACAGACGAGACGTGTGCGTCGTGTGGTGTACCAGCGGGTAGAGTGAAGTGACACTCTCACTTCGCCTACTTTAGGTTAGGGGTTCTTAAACTGGAAGGAATAGATGGTTTCAGGGAAGATTTGGATAAGTGCACTGAAACTTCTTACAGACGAGACGTGTGCGTCGTGTGGTGTACCAGCGGGTAGAGTGACGTGACATTCTCACTTCGCCTACTTTAGGTTAGGGGTTCTTACACTGGAGGGAAGAGATGGTTTCAGGGAAGATTTGGATAAGTGCACTGAAACTTCTTACAGACGAGACGTGTGCGTCGTGTGGTGTACCAGCGGGTAGAGTGACGTGACATTCTCACTTCGCCTACTTTAGGTTAGGGGTTCTTACACTGGAAGGAATAGATGGTTTCAGGGAAGATTTGGATAAGTGCACTGAAACTTCTTACAGACGAGACGTGTGCGTCGTGTGGTGTACCAGCGGGTAGAGTGACATGACATTCTCACTTCGCCTACTTTAGGTTAGGGGTTCTTACACTGGAGGGGAGAGATGGTTTCAGGGAAGATTTGGATAAGTGCACTGAAACTTCTTACAGACGAGACGTGTGCGTCATGTGGTGTACCAGCGGGTAGAGTGACGTGACATTCTCACTTCGCCTACTTTAGGTTAGGGGTTCTTAAACTGGAAGGAATAGATGGTTTCAGGGAAGATTTGGATAAGTGCACTGAAACTTCTTACAGACGAGACGTGTGCGTCGTGTGGTGTACCAGCGGGTAGAGTGACATGACATTCTCACTTCGCCTACTTTAGGTTAGGGGTTCTTACACTGGAGGGGAGAGATGGTTTCAGGGAAGATTTGGATAAGTGCACTGAAACTGCTAACAGACGAGACGTGTGCGTCGTGTGGTGTACCAGCGGGTAGAGTGACGTGGCACTCTCACTTCGCCTACTTTAGGTTAGGGGTTCTTAAACTGGAAGGAATAGATGGTTTCAGGGAAGATTTGGATAAGTGCACTGAAACTTCTTACAGACGAGACGTGTGCGTCGTGTGGTGTACCAGCGGGTAGAGTGACGTGACATTCTCACTTCGCCTACTTTAGGTTAGGGGTTCTTACACTGGAGGGAAGAGATGGTTTCAGGGAAGATTTGGATAAGTGCACTGAAACTGCTTACAGACGAGACGTGCGCGTCGTGTGGTGTACCAGCGGGTAGAGTGACATGACATTCTCACTTCGCCTACTTTAGGTTAGGGGTTCTTACACTGGAGGGAAGAGATGGTTTCAGGGAAGATTTGGATAAGTGCACTGAAACTTCTTACAGACGAGACGTGTGCGTCGTGTGGTGTACCAGCGGGTAGAGTGACGTGACATTCTCACTTCGCCTACTTTAGGTTAGGGGTTCTTAAACTGGAAGGAATAGATGGTTTCAGGGAAGATTTGGATAAGTGCACTGAAACTTACAGACGAGACGTGTGCGTCGTGTGGTGTACCAGCGGGTAGAGTGACGTGACATTCTCACTTCGCCTACTTTAGGTTAGGGGTTCTTAAACTGGAAGGAATAGATGGTTTCAGGGAAGATTTGGATAAGTGCACTGAAACTTACAGACGAGACGTGTGCGTCGTGTGGTGTACCAGCGGGTAGAGTGACGTGACATTCTCACTTCGCCTACTTTAGGTTAGGGGTTCTTAAACTGGAAGGAATAGATGGTTTCAGGGAAGATTTGGATAAGTGCACTGAAACTTACAGACGAGACGTGTGCGTCGTGTGGTGTACCAGCGGGTAGAGTGACATGACATTCTCACTTCGCCTACTTTAGGTTAGGGGTTCTTAAACTGGAAGGAATAGATGGTTTCAGGGAAGATTTGGATAAGTGCACTGAAACTTCTTACAGACGAGACGTGTGCGTCGTGTGGTGTACCAGCGGGTAGAGTGACGTGACATTCTCACTTCGCCTACTTTAGGTTAGGGGTTCTTAAACTGGAAGGAATAGATGGTTTCAGGGAAGATTTGGATAAGTGCACTGAAACTTCTTACAGACGAGACGTGTGCGTCGTGTGGTGTACCAGCGGGTAGAGTGACGTGACATTCTCACTTCGCCTACTTTAGGTTAGGGGTTCTTACACTGGAAGGAATAGATGGTTTCAGGGAAGATTTGGATAAGTGCACTGAAACTTCTTACAGACGAGACGTGTGCGTCGTGTGGTGTACCAGCGGGTAGAGTGACATGACATTCTCACTTCGCCTACTTTAGGTTAGGGGTTCTTACACTGGAGGGGAGAGATGGTTTCAGGGAAGATTTGGATAAGTGCACTGAAACTTCTTACAGACGAGACGTGTGCGTCATGTGGTGTACCAGCGGGTAGAGTGACGTGACATTCTCACTTCGCCTACTTTAGGTTAGGGGTTCTTAAACTGGAAGGAATAGATGGTTTCAGGGAAGATTTGGATAAGTGCACTGAAACTTCTTACAGACGAGACGTGTGCGTCGTGTGGTGTACCAGCGGGTAGAGTGACATGACATTCTCACTTCGCCTACTTTAGGTTAGGGGTTCTTACACTGGAGGGGAGAGATGGTTTCAGGGAAGATTTGGATAAGTGCACTGAAACTGCTAACAGACGAGACGTGTGCGTCGTGTGGTGTACCAGCGGGTAGAGTGACGTGGCACTCTCACTTCGCCTACTTTAGGTTAGGGGTTCTTAAACTGGAAGGAATAGATGGTTTCAGGGAAGATTTGGATAAGTGCACTGAAACTTCTTACAGACGAGACGTGTGCGTCGTGTGGTGTACCAGCGGGTAGAGTGACGTGACATTCTCACTTCGCCTACTTTAGGTTAGGGGTTCTTACACTGGAGGGAAGAGATGGTTTCAGGGAAGATTTGGATAAGTGCACTGAAACTGCTTACAGACGAGACGTGCGCGTCGTGTGGTGTACCAGCGGGTAGAGTGACATGACATTCTCACTTCGCCTACTTTAGGTTAGGGGTTCTTACACTGGAGGGAAGAGATGGTTTCAGGGAAGATTTGGATAAGTGCACTGAAACTTCTTACAGACGAGACGTGTGCGTCGTGTGGTGTACCAGCGGGTAGAGTGACGTGACATTCTCACTTCGCCTACTTTAGGTTAGGGGTTCTTAAACTGGAAGGAATAGATGGTTTCAGGGAAGATTTGGATAAGTGCACTGAAACTTACAGACGAGACGTGTGCGTCGTGTGGTGTACCAGCGGGTAGAGTGACGTGACATTCTCACTTCGCCTACTTTAGGTTAGGGGTTCTTAAACTGGAAGGAATAGATGGTTTCAGGGAAGATTTGGATAAGTGCACTGAAACTTACAGACGAGACGTGTGCGTCGTGTGGTGTACCAGCGGGTAGAGTGACGTGACATTCTCACTTCGCCTACTTTAGGTTAGGGGTTCTTAAACTGGAAGGAATAGATGGTTTCAGGGAAGATTTGGATAAGTGCACTGAAACTTACAGACGAGACGTGTGCGTCGTGTGGTGTACCAGCGGGTAGAGTGACATGACATTCTCACTTCGCCTACTTTAGGTTAGGGGTTCTTAAACTGGAAGGAATAGATGGTTTCAGGGAAGATTTGGATAAGTGCACTGAAACTTCTTACAGACGAGACGTGTGCGTCGTGTGGTGTACCAGCGGGTAGAGTGACGTGACATTCTCACTTCGCCTACTTTAGGTTAGGGGTTCTTAAACTGGAAGGAATAGATGGTTTCAGGGAAGATTTGGATAAGTGCACTGAAACTTACAGACGAGACGTGTGCGTCGTGTGGTGTACCAGCGGGTAGAGTGACATGACATTCTCACTTCGCCTACTTTAGGTTAGGGGTTCTTACACTGGAGGGGAGAGATGGTTTCAGGGAAGATTTGGATAAGTGCACTGAAACTTCTTACAGACGAGACGTGTGCGTCGTGTGGTGTACCAGCGGGTAGAGTGACATGACATTCTCACTTCGCCTACTTTAGGTTAGGGGTTCTTACACTGGAAGGAAGAGATGGTTTCAGGGAAGATTTGGATAAGTGCACTGAAACTTCTTACAGACGAGACGTGTGCGTCGTGTGGTGTACCAGCGGGTAGAGTGACATGACATTCTCACTTCGCCTACTTTAGGTTAGGGGTTCTTACACTGGAGGGGAGAGATGGTTTCAGGGAAGATTTGGATAAGTGCACTGAAACTGCTTACAGACGAGACGTGTGCGTCGTGTGGTGTACCAGCGGGTAGAGTGACATGACATTCTCACTTCGCCTACTTTAGGTTAGGGGTTCTTACACTGGAGGGGAGAGATGGTTTCAGGGAAGATTTGGATAAGTGCACTGAAACTGCTTACAGACGAGACGTGCGCGTCGTGTGGTGTACCAGCGGGTAGAGTGACGTGGCACTCTCACTTCGCCTACTTTAGGTTAGGGGTTCTTACACTGGAGGGAAGAGATGGTTTCAGGGAAGATTTGGATAAGTGCACTGAAACTTCTTACAGACGAGACGTGTGCGTCGTGTGGTGTACCAGCGGGTAGAGTGACGTGGCACTCTCACTTCGCCTACTTTAGGTTAGGGGTTCTTACACTGGAGGGAAGAGATGGTTTCAGGGAAGATTTGGATAAGTGCACTGAAACTGCTTACAGACGAGACGTGCGCGTCGTGTGGTGTACCAGCGGGTAGAGTGACGTGGCACTCTCACTTCGCCTACTTTAGGTTAGGGGTTCTTACACTGGAGGGAAGAGATGGTTTCAGGGAAGATTTGGATAAGTGCACTGAAACTTCTTACAGACGAGACGTGTGCGTCGTGTGGTGTAGCAGCGGGTAGAGTGACGTGGCACTCTCACTTCGCCTACTTTAGGTTAGGGGTTCTTACACTGGAGGGGAGAGATGGTTTCAGGGAAGATTTGGATAAGTGCACTGAAACTTCTTACAGACGAGACGTGTGCGTCGTGTGGTGTACCAGCGGGTAGAGTGACATGACATACTCACTTCGCCTACTTTAGGTTAGGGGTTCTTAAACTGGAAGGAATAGATGGTTTCAGGGAAGATTTGGATAAGTGCACTGAAACTTCTTACAGACGAGACGTGTGCGTCGTGTGGTGTACCAGCGGGTAGAGTGACATGACATTCTCACTTCGCCTACTTTAGGTTAGGGGTTCTTACACTGGAGGGGAGAGATGGTTTCAGGGAAGATTTGGATAAGTGCACTGAAACTGCTTACAGACGAGACGTGCGCGTCGTGTGGTGTACCAGCGGGTAGAGTGACGTGGCACTCTCACTTCGCCTACTTTAGGTTAGGGGTTCTTACACTGGAGGGGAGATATGGTTTCAGGGAAGATTTGGATAAGTGCACTGAAACTGCTTACAGACGAGACGTGCGCGTCGTGTGGTGTAGCAGCGGGTAGAGTGACGTGGCACTCTCACTTCGCCTACTTTAGGTTAGGGGTTCTTAAACTGGAAGGAATAGATGGTTTCAGGGAAGATTTGGATAAGTGCACTGAAACTTCTTACAGACGAGACGTGTGCGTCGTGTGGTGTACCAGCGGGTAGAGTGACATGACATTCTCACTTCGCCTACTTTAGGTTAGGGGTTCTTACACTGGAAGGAATAGATGGTTTCAGGGAAGATTTGGATAAGTGCACTGAAACTGCTAACAGACGAGACGTGTGCGTCGTGTGGTGTACCAGCGGGTAGAGTGACGTGGCACTCTCACTTCGCCTACTTTAGGTTAGGGGTTCTTACACTGGAAGGAATAGATGGTTTCAGGGAAGATTTGGATAAGTGCACTGAAACTTCTTACAGACGAGACGTGTGCGTCGTGTGGTGTACCAGCGGGTAGAGTGACATGACACTCTCACTTCGCCTACTTTAGGTTAGGGGTTCTTACACTGGAGGGGAGAGATGGTTTCAGGGAAGATTTGGATAAGTGCACTGAAACTGCTAACAGACGAGACGTGTGCGTCGTGTGGTGTACCAGCGGGTAGAGTGACGTGGCACTCTCACTTCGCCTACTTTAGGTTAGGGGTTCTTAAACTGGAAGGAATAGATGGTTTCAGGGAAGATTTGGATAAGTGCACTGAAACTTCTTACAGACGAGACGTGTGCGTCGTGTGGTGTACCAGCGGGTAGAGTGACATGACATTCTCACTTCGCCTACTTTAGGTTAGGGGTTCTTAAACTGGAAGGAATAGATGGTTTCAGGGAAGATTTGGATAAGTGCACTGAAACTTCTTACAGACGAGACGTGTGCGTCGTGTGGTGTACCAGCGGGTAGAGTGACGTGACATTCTCACTTCGCCTACTTTAGGTTAGGGGTTCTTACACTGGAGGGAAGAGATGGTTTCAGGGAAGATTTGGATAAGTGCACTGAAACTTCTTACAGACGAGACGTGTGCGTCGTGTGGTGTACCAGCGGGTAGAGTGACGTGACATTCTCACTTCGCCTACTTTAGGTTAGGGGTTCTTACACTGGAGGGGAGAGATGGTTTCAGGGAAGATTTGGATAAGTGCACTGAAACTTCTTACAGACGAGACGTGTGCGTCATGTGGTGTACCAGCGGGTAGAGTGACGTGGCACTCTCACTTCGCCTACTTTAGGTTAGGGGTTCTTACACTGGAGGGGAGAGATGGTTTCAGGGAAGATTTGGATAAGTGCACTGAAACTGCTTACAGACGAGACGTGTGCGTCGTGTGGTGTATCAGCGGGTAGAGTGACGTGACACTCTCACTTCGCCTACTTTAGGTTAGGGGTTCTTACACTGGAGGGGAGAGATGGTTTCAGGGAAGATTTGGATAAGTGCACTGAAACTTCTTACAGACGAGACGTGTGCGTCGTGTGGTGTACCAGCGGGTAGAGTGACGTGACATTCTCACTTCGCCTACTTTAGGTTAGGGGTTCTTACACTGGAGGGGGGAGATGGTTTCAGGGAAGATTTGGATAAGTGCACTGAAACTTCTTACAGACGAGACGTGTGCGTCGTGTGGTGTACCAGCGGGTAGAGTGACATGACACTCTCACTTCGCCTACTTTAGGTTAGGGGTTCTTACACTGGAGGGGAGATATGGTTTCAGGGAAGATTTGGATAAGTGCACTGAAACTTCTTACAGACGAGACGTGTGCGTCGTGTGGTGTACCAGCGGGTAGAGTGACGTGACATACTCACTTCGCCTACTTTAGGTTAGGGGTTCTTACACTGGAGGGGAGAGATGGTTTCAGGGAAGATTTGGATAAGTGCACTGAAACTTCTTACAGACGAGACGTGTGCGTCGTGTGGTGTAGCAGCGGGTAGAGTGACGTGGCACTCTCACTTCGCCTACTTTAGGTTAGGGGTTCTTACACTGGAGGGGAGAGATGGTTTCAGGGAAGATTTGGATAAGTGCACTGAAACTTCTTACAGACGAGACGTGTGCGTCGTGTGGTGTACCAGCGGGTAGAGTGACGTGACATTCTCACTTCGCCTACTTTAGGTTAGGGGTTCTTACACTGGAAGGAATAGATGGTTTCAGGGAAGATTTGGATAAGTGCACTGAAACTTCTTACAGACGAGACGTGTGCGTCGTGTGGTGTACCAGCGGGTAGAGTGACATGACACTCTCACTTCGCCTACTTTAGGTTAGGGGTTCTTACACTGGAGGGAAGAGATGGTTTCAGGGAAGATTTGGATAAGTGCACTGAAACTTCTTACAGACGAGACGTGTGCGTCGTGTGGTGTACCAGCGGGTAGAGTGACATGACACTCTCACTTCGCCTACTTTAGGTTAGGGGTTCTTACACTGGAAGGAATAGATGGTTTCAGGGAAGATTTGGATAAGTGCACTGAAACTTCTTACAGACGAGACGTGTGCGTCGTGTGGTGTACCAGCGGGTAGAGTGACGTGACATTCTCACTTCGCCTACTTTAGGTTAGGGGTTCTTACACTGGAGGGAAGAGATGGTTTCAGGGAAGATTTGGATAAGTGCACTGAAACTTCTTACAGACGAGACGTGTGCTTCGTGTGGTGTACCAGCGGGTAGAGTGACGTGACATTCTCACTTCGCCTACTTTAGGTTAGGGGTTCTTATACTGGAGGGAAGAGATGGTTTCAGGGAAGATTTGGATAAGTGCACTGAAACTGCTAACAGACGAGACGTGTGCGTCGTGTGGTGTACCAGCGGGTAGAGTGACATGACATTCTCACTTCGCCTACTTTAGGTTAGGGGTTCTTACACTGGAGGGAAGAGATGGTTTCAGGGAAGATTTGGATAAGTGCACTGAAACTGCTTACAGACGAGACGTGTGCGTCGTGTGGTGTACCAGCGGGTAGAGTGACGTGGCACTCTCACTTCGCCTACTTTAGGTTAGGGGTTCTTACACTGGAAGGAAGAGATGGTTTCAGGGAAGATTTGGATAAGTGCACTGAAACTGCTTACAGACGAGACGTGTGCGTCGTGTGGTGTACCAGCGGGTAGAGTGACGTGACTTGTGCGTACTGGGCTACGTCATTATTTCTTGTAGAATGTTTAGTCTTGATAGCTCCTTGTTATTGAGTTTTGGTCTCTGTGCTCAAGGGTAACCTCTCTGGAGCACAGATATGCGTTGTTGTTTATAATATAGTCATTTTCTCCATTTTATTGTGAATACTATGGTATGATATGATATATTTTTTTAAATATCATATATTATATTTTTACCCAAGTTATACATTTTAAACATTCCTTAAGGATACACGTTGTGCAAGGCCCAAATCAAGTCTACCACTATAGGATTGCAGCAGTGTCAGTTGTAGGGTTAGATACACTTATATATTTTATACATACTTATACTTATATATATTAAAGGTGAAGTAAAGTTATCTGATGTTTAATTGACCTAACCAGCTTCAGTTTCTTACCCCATTCTAACCGGCTTTGTTCATACCAGCTTCAGTTTCTTACAAAATTCTAACCAGCTTTGTTCTTACCAGCTTTAGTTTCATACCAAATTCTAACCAGCTTTGTTCTTACCAGCTTCAGTTTCTTACCCAATTCTAACCAGCTTTGTTCTTACCAGCTTCAGTTTCATACCAAATTTCAACCAGCTTTGTTCTTACCAGCTTCAGTTTCATACCAAATTCTAACCTTTTTTGTACTTACCAGCTTCAGTGTCATACCAAATTCTAACCAGCTTTGTTCTTACCAGCTTCAGTTTCTTACAAAATTCTAACCAGCTTTGTTCGTACCAACTTCAGTTTCATACCAAATTCTAACCAGCTTTATTCTTACCAGCTTCAGTTTCTTATCAAATTCTAACCAGCTTTGTTCTTACTACCTTCAGTTTCATACCAAATTCTAACCAGCTTTATTCTTACAAGCTTCAGTTTCTTACCAAATTCTAACCAGCTTTGTTCTTACCAGCTTCAGTTTCTTACAAAATTCCAACCAGCTTTGTTCTTACCAGCTTCAGTTTCATACCAAATTCTAACCTTCTTTGTACTTACCAGCTTCAGTGTCATACCAAATTCTAACCAGCTTTGTTCTTACCAGCTTCAGTTTCATACCAAATTCTAACCAGCTTCAGTTTCTTACCAAATTCTAACCAGCTTTGTTCTTACCACCTTCAGTTTCATACCAAATTCTAACCAGCTTTATTCTTACAAGCTTCAGTTTCTTACCAAATTCTAACCAGCTTTGTTCTTACCAGCTTCAGTTTCTTACCAGCTTTATACTTCTTGACCAAATATAAATGGAAGGGGGCGCGACCTCATGTCGGTGTTATAAGGGGGGGGGCTGAATGTTTTAGAACCCCAGCCGTATAGTATATTAGGATAATCTGTAAAAGGGAAAAATGAAATAAAACTAGAATTACTATTACAAATGTGTCTCGGCTGTCTAATCAGCTCGATTCAAGGAGTCATATATCCTGGTGAATTCAAGAGTTTATTTTGTATTACGGGGCTGCGTACAAGACATGCAACATTAGCTATTACTCTCTCATTACTTTACAGTAAAATAAAATGCATTACATAAGATATATCAAAACTGTGTTACTGACCAAACACAAACAAGAAGCATTTTATTAAAAAGAATTACTGTCCGTAAAAACAATGTGTACAAAAGCAAGACAGACATTTATGCTTAGCACGAATAATCTTAATTTGAATGACAAGCGCCGAGCTTTCTAATTTCCTTATTTCGTGTGAATAGAATCGCTGCGTCCAAGAAATTGGATTTTGTGCGTGCTTTGCGTAAGAGTATGCCTTAAGAAATACAGCTGATGTGTTGCATTGTGGAAGCTTCTTCTTTATGCATAAGGCGTATTCATTATGCTTATTTTATTTATGAATATATTTTTCCAATTCCGTCCAACAAGTCCTTGAATTCCAAGTAGGATACAGAAAATTTTGCGTACAAACGAACTACGAACTTTCTTCCCCCTCTGACTATCCGGTTCTGCGATTTTTTATTTTTTTAAATATTAATTCTAGACTTTATATTTTTCCTTTATATTTTTTCAATTTTCTTGTTTTTATTACATAGATTTTTGTTCCATCCTGGTATTTCATAATTTTTTTGCTTTCTTTATTCATTTTATGTTTCTATCACATTATTTCATTGTGATATTTTGACAATATTCTTGCTTTTTAATATTATAGATTTTACTTCTCCATCACATATTTCCATTCTGGTATTTTATCAATTTGTATGCTTCGTTTATTCTAGATTTTATATCAGTGTCACATATCCTCTTCTGTTATTTTTTCAATTATTTTCTTTTCTTTATTCCAGATATCATTTACCTATAACGATATTATATTCAGTGATTTTGTCAATTTCTTTCCTCTCTTTTCCCATATTATCTTTCTTATTCTGACGCAGTAACAACAGACATTCTTGATTTCTCTATCACTACATCCTCGGTTAAAATTAACTCCTAAGGAAAATTTTCTCTAACTGTGCTAAATGTGTATCACCTTTCGGACTATAACCATACCTAACCTCCATTCTGCAAAGTCTGCCTGTACCTTAACCGAGTCACATATTCCATGACAGATTTGTCATTTGCGCGAATGATTTTCTCGTTCTCAAATTATAATTTTAATTAACACTTCAATGTTTATTATTCAGTTAATGCTTGGTTTACTTGTGTATAGGTTTGTTCAAAAGAGAAAGTGTGCCCCAACACTATCTCATAGCGTAACTAGAATTGACAATGGGGCATATCTATCGAAACGCCCCTCCTCATTTAAGCAGAAAGCAAGTTCTACTGTAGCCAAATGACTACATATAATTAAATATGTCAAAGTGTAATTTTAAGTAATTCTAGTGTATTTTATGTATTTAAATACACACACACACACACACACACATATATATATATATATATATATATATATATATATATATATATATATATATAAAGAACTAAGTCAAAATACAAATACAAGAATTATAATTGAATTTACAATTCAAAGCTTTTCGATGGCTAACAGTACCAACATCATCAGGAATATTAAACAATTCACCTAAAGCTAAATTTTTGCATATTTTAAAAATAGTCAATTTTAAGTTCATTAGTTAAAATTAGTTTTAATAGGTAAACATTACTCATTTAAAATTGGAAACTCACCCATGATAGAGAAAATTTTGCGACTAAAACTCACCTTAAACAAAAATTTCAAAAATAAAATAAGTAAAACTGTAACATGTTTAAAATAAAAATATTACGATCTAGGTAAAAAAAATCGACTTAAACAAATTCGTGTAGTTTTAGTTATTTGTTTTGTATAACTTTATAACCTCTTTTAAAAGGCACAACTTTGATTATTGTGTTTATATAAAATATCACACACTACCTATAGATACACGCGTATATTTAAAATATATATATATATATATATATATATATATATATATATATATATATATATATATATATATATTTTTTTTTTTTTTTTTTTTTTTTTTTTGGACTAAATCTCCTCTGTAGATTTGACATAATCTTCTAAGAACGTCCATTTCTATTGCGTTTATCCTGCTCTTCCCTGCTTTGAGACATTAACCACGTTTCTGCACCGTACGTCAAGATACGTTTTGTTATGATGTTATATATTAGTTTTTCGTTCTGTTATTTCTTCGCTCCACCATATTCCGTTCAGTCTTTTTACTGCTCTTCGTCCCTGTCCTACTCTATGTTTTATTTCTTCTTCTTTACCATCCTTTGCTATTCTACTCCTAGGTATTTGTATTTGTCTCAGAACTCGATATCTTCAGCCTCTTCCAACACCAAGTTAATCTCCATGGATTTTATAACGCACATACAATTTGTCTTATACGTATTTATTTTCAGGCCTCCCTATTCTTCATTTATTTTTCGTATCATGAAAAATACGCGTCTATACTAGCTTTAAAAAGAAGAGGACAAAGGATAGAGAAAAGGATAGACAGTCGTATAGGAGATTCAATGGAGACGGCTAATACGGATCGGGCAACTAAGGACCATGTCGGAAGGAAGATTACCGAATGTTGGAATATACTTCACCAGATAGTAGAAGAATGGGAAGGCCAAGACTAGCATGAGGGAAAACCATCAATAAATTCATAAGTGAAAGGAACTTCTCGGTGGAACTGGTTCAATAGGAAAGCATGGAGGCAAAGTTCAGAAATCGGACAGCGGTGGCTGACGCTATAACACCGACTATAATAATATATTTATTATTGAGTTTATTATTGAGTGCCTATGTTGTATATTAGGGTTGTCCTACGATAATCAGAACGTTTCTTGTGTGACAAGCAAAGGTCGCTGTCGAGACAGAAGCTTTGAGTTAAGGTTCCCAGGGAAGACCTGACAAGGAAACTGTTTCAAAGTACAACGAAGGCATTCTTAGCGGAGTTAAATATAAACCTAAAACTTACTTGAAACTTAAAACAGGTTGTTACTTGGGTTATTCCTAAAAAGCCAATCTTTCTTCACAACTTTAAATAAAGCAATAAAAAAGCTTCCAAACACTTTAAACACTTGAGGTATCTATCCTATAAAATCTACATCGTCGCTAAGGTATTGTTAAGGAAAAGGGCTGTTCACACCCCTCCTTTCATTGTGCGACTTTACGGCCGTCGTTATCGCACAGTTTGATTGTTAGTCAATATTCCGAGCGGTATTTATCGGCCCATAAAACTATTTTATTCACGTCGATAAATTTTACCTTATTGTATCTGTGTAAAACTGAACGCTATTTAGTGTGAATGCTGTACGTTGGAGTGCTTTCTCTTGTAAGGGAAAAGGGATTTTTTGGGGAAATTTTACCTTATTGTATCTGTGTAAAACTGAACGCTATTTAGTGTGAATGCTGTACGTTGGAGTGCTTTCTCTTGTAAGGGAAAAGGGAATTTTTGGGGAAATTTTACCTTATTGTATCTGTGTAAAACTGAATGCTATTTAGTGTGAATGCTGTACGTTGGAGTGCTTTCTCTTGTAAGGGAAAAGGGAATTTTTGGGGAAATTTTACCTTATTGTAACCGTGTAAAACTGAACGCTATTTAGTGTGAATGCTGTGCGTTGGAGTGCTTTCTCTTGTAAGGGAAAAGGGAATTTTGGGGAAATTTTACCTTATTGTATCTGTGTAAAACTGAACGCTATTTAGTGTGAATGCTGTACGTTGGAGTGCTTTCTCTTGTAAGGGAAAAGGGAATTTTTGGGGAAATTTTACCTTATTGTATCCGTGTAAAACTGAACGCTATTTAGTGTGAATGCTGTACGTTGGAGTGCTTTCTCTTGTAAAGGAAAAGGGAATTTTGGGGGAAATTTTACCTTATTGTAACCGTGTAAAACTGAACGCTATTTAGTGTGAATGCTGTGCGTTGGAGTGCTTTCTCTTGTAAGGGAAAAGGGAATTTTTGGGGAAATTTTACCTTATTGTATCTGTGTAAAACTGAACGCTATTTAGTGTGAATGCTGTACGTTGGAGTGCTTTCTCTTGTAAGGGAAAAGGGAATTTTTGGGGAAATTTTACCTTATTGTATCCGTGTAAAACTGAACGCTATTTAGTGTGAATGCTGTACGTTGGAGTGCTTTCTCTTGTAAGGGAAAAGGGAATTTTTGGGGAAATTTTACCTTATTGTATCCGTGTAAAACTGAACGCTATTTAGTGTGAATGCTGTACGTTGGAGTGCTTTCTCTTGTAAGGGAAAAGGGATTTTTGGGGAAATTTTACCTTATTGTATCTGTGTAAAACTGAACGCTATTTAGTGTGAATGCTGTACGTTGGAGTGCTTTCTCTTGTAAGGGAAAAGGGAATTTTTGGGGAAATTTTACCTTATTGTATCTGTGTAAAACTGAACGCTATTTAGTGTGAATGCTGTACGTTGGAGTGCTTTCTCTTGTAAAGGAAAAGGGAATTTTGGGGGAAATTTTACCTTATTGTAACCGTGTAAAACTGAACGCTATTTAGTGTGAATGCTGTGCGTTGGAGTGCTTTCTCTTGTAAGGGAAAAGGGAATTTTTGGGGAAATTTTACCTTATTGTATCCGTGTAAAACTGAACGCTATTTAGTGTGAATGCTGTACGTTGGAGTGCTTTCTCTTGTAAGGGAAAAGGGAATTTTTGGGGAAATTTTACCTTATTGTATCTGTGTAAAACTGAATAGTATTTAGTGTGAATGCTGTACGTTGGAGTGCTCTCTCTTGTAAGGGAAAGGGGAATTTTTGGGGAAATTTTACCTTATTGTATCTGTGTAAAACTGAATAGTATTTAGTGTGAATGCTGTACGTTGGAGTGCTCTCTCTTGTAAGGGAAAAGGGAATTTTTGGGGAAATTTTACATTATTGTATCTATGTAAAACTGAATAGTATTTAGTGTGAATGCTGTACGTTGGAGTGCTCTCTCTTGTAAGGGAAAAGGGAATTTTTGAGGAAATTTTGTCTGTAGGGTAGGGGGTCAGATAAGATACCTTGAATTGTACAATCGATTGGTACTTCGTGATAACACATAAACGGTATTGTTTTTAAGCAACATAATACGGAAGATAACTGAAAGGTCTAATGGAGGACTCGTAGGATACTTTGGATACAAGAAGAATGAGGATGGAGAGAGTATCTCCGTTGTTTGAGCGAGATAGGCAAGGGGTTCATAGCTATGAGGGTATAGGTTCATAGCTGAGGGTAGGGATTCATAGCTATGAGGGTAAGGGTTCATAACTGAGGGTAAAGGTTTATAGATATGACGTAAGGGGTTCATAGGTAATGCCTGTAAAGTTTTCTTTCGTTAAGTATAACTTCCCATTGGAGCCAAGACTTATCTCTTGCTGGAGGACTCTTTAACTACTTCATTTTTTTCACTGGTTAATCATTAGAACTGAAAATTTGTCTTCAAGGCAAACCTTTTTTTTAATTTTCTGGTGCTAACTGAAGCTCAATTTTATATAAATAAAGCTAATACCTGTGAAACACCTTCTATTAGTTCACACTCTCTCTATATATCTTGATCAAATTTTCAGTCGTTAATAAAATACCTTTTTTCGTTCACTCAAGTTCATTCAAATAGATTTTTTTAACCTGTGGTAGATGTTAAGCTTTTTTTCAAATACTATTTCATTAATTAAATTCAAAGAATTATTTTAGTTTTATATGGGAGATAAATTTTCACAAAAGGGGCAAGGTATGCAATATAATTATTTCTGGAAGGAATTGATTGCTGATGGCAGGTTTTCAGTTCTCTAGTCATCTTAGGAAGTAGATCCTCGCTATACCACTCCCCGATATTAAGGGTGAAGATTCTCTTCCCTTCCTTTTTTTTTATTCAATTCCTTCTATTAGTTCACACTCCTGTTGTTTAAATTTTCAATCGCTAATAAAATACTTAATCAAGTTCAAATACATTTTTTTTTAACTTGTTGCAGACGACACTTGATGTTAATACAGTTCTTTTAAATATTACCTTATTAATTAAATTTAACGAATTATTTTTGTTTTAAATGAGAGAATAACTTTTCACAAAAGGGGCAACGTATGCAATATAGTTATTTCGTGTCATTTGGCTAAATTAAGTGATAACATATGATTTCATAAAACAGCTGATTTTATGTTATAGGTTATGGGTAGAACAGCTGTTTTAACGAATAGGTCATGTTACTTTATTTACATTACCCTGGATTCTCTGTTTACGTTTTGGAATGACCGCAATGATAATAAACAAAGAACATAATGGTGTTTTGTATAATAGAAATTTTAGGGACCTATTAGAAAACATTTATGACAAGCTACGGATAAATGGATGGAATGTAAACCGTGAGTAGAGTGAAAGTAATGTATTGTGGAATAAAACAGTGATATTGGTCTCTCTCCTAACCTCTTCCATCTTCTGCGGAACATCTTTTTGCCTAACGTATTAATACAATAGCTCCAACTCTCTCCCAAATACCAAACCTACCGCTAGGGTACAACATAGATTAAAATATTAGAAATCGTCTTACGCTTGACAGAACACGTTGACTAAGATACAATTAAACTTACAAATTCCAAGGCTTCCTAGATCACAAATCCGATCAGCTGATCGAAGTGAACGGTCGAACCGGCACTGGACTCGCGGAATGCTGTGTGACAACCAGTCGTCGCAATATTTCTCGGAAGCTACCCGAGACCAAGGCTTGCCAACGTACCAACCGATTGCGATAAAGCAAGAATCGACTTTAGAAAAAACGATTTATCGACTTGTAGCGTCGTGTTAACACCGGTAGTGATGTTTATGAAGCCGGGGCCTTATTGTTTGCCGAGATTTATTTGCCTGCATGACGGTAAACGCAACCGTTCGCTTTCTAACCTTTTACGCTACAAAATGAAAGCTCAGTCGTTTCAGAATAATCGTAGAAACGTTCGCTTTCATTGCGCAAGGAGTGTTTCCCGAAAAGCCTGTCATTGTCTTTTTAATAACTTTCAGGGCCAATTTAAACGAAACAAGCATCCTGTTTACACGTATAACATCTTTACCACACTTTACACATAACCGATGCAGAAAATCGAAAAGGATTCACATCCTTCGAGTTTGAGCGTAACAAGATAGAATCTAATTGGATCTATACCTTTCTTCAATTATCCATAACTATTCGCGTCTTACGAGTTTAGGTGTATCACAATAATATCTCATTGGATCTATACATTTCGTCAATTATTCATAAGGATTAGCATCCTATGAGTTTAGGTGTATCACAATAATATCTCATTGGATCTATACATTTCGTCAAATATTCATAAGGATACGCATCCTATGAGTTTGGCTGTATCAAGATAGTATCTCATTGGATCTATACCTTTCTTCAATTATCCATAACTATTCGCGTCTTACGAGTTTAGGTGTATCACAATATCTCATTGGATCTATACATTTCTTCAATTATCCATAACTATTCGCGTCTTACGAGTTTAGGTGTATCACAATATCTCATTGGATCTATACATTTCTTCAATTATTCATAAGGATTCGCATCCTATGAGTTTGGCTGTATCAAGATAGTATCTCATTGGATCTATACCTTTCTTCAATTATCCATAACTATTCGCGTCTTACGAGTTTAGGTGTATCACAATATCTCATTGGATCTATACATTTCTTCAATTATTCATAAGGATTCGCATCCTATGAGTTTGGCTGTATCAAGATAGTATCTCATTGGATCTATACCTTTCTTCAATTATCCATAACTATTCGCGTCTTACGAGTTTAGGTGTATCACAATATCTCATTGGATCTATACATTTCTTCAATTATCCATAACTATTCGCGTCTTACGAGTTTAGGTGTATCACAATATCTCATTGGATCTATACATTTCTTCAATTATTCATAAGGATTCGCATCCTATGAGTTTGGCTGCATCAAGATAGTATCTCATTGGATCTATACCTTTCTTCAATTATCCATAACTATTCGCATCTTACGAGTTTAGGTGTATTACAATAATATCTCATTGGTTCTATACCTTTCTTCAATTATCCATAACTATTCGCATCCTATGAGTTTGGGTGTATTACAATAGTACCTCATTCGATCTATACCTTTTCTTCAATTATCCATAACTATTCGCATCCTATGAGTTTGGGTGTATCAAGATAGTATCTCATTGGATCTATACATTTCTTCAATTATTCATAACTATTCGCATCCTATGAGTTTGGGTGTATCAAGATAGTATCTCATTGGATCTATACATTTCTTCAATTATTCATAAGGATTCGCATCCTATGAGTTTGGCTGTATCACAATAGTGTCTCATTGGATCTATTCCTTTCTTCAATTATCCATAACTATTCGCATCCTATGAGTTTGGGTGTATCAAGATAGTATCTCATTGGATCTATACATTTCTTCAATTATTCATAACTATTCGCATCCTATGAGTTTGGGTGTATCAAGATAGTATCTCATTGGATCTATACATTTCTTCAATTATTCATAAGGATTCGCATCCTATGAGTTTGGGTATATTACAATAGTACCTCATTGGATCTATACCTTTCTTCAATTATCCATAACTATTCGCATCCTATGAGTTTGGGTGTATTACAATAGTATCTCATTGGATCTATACATTTCTTCAATTATTCATAAGGATTCGCATCCTATGAGTTTGGGTATATTACAATAGTTCCTCATTGGATCTATACCTTTCTTCGATTATCCATAACTATTCGCATCCTATGAGTTTGGGTGTATCAAGATAGAATCTCATTGGATCTATACATTTCTTCAATTATTCATAAGGATTCGCATCCTATGAGTTTGGGTGTATCACAATAGTATCTCATTGGATCTATACCTTTATGACTTATATCACCATTGACAAATATTTTTCAGACTGAGGTTTTATTTTAGGACGGAGAAGTAAAATGAGGTTATTATTGGGGGTGTGAAACTGTGGTGATTCATCACAGCCCTTTGCAGATATACCGTTGGATTCAAAGCTTCTAATTTGTGACGTGGATTTGTATCATACCAAAGATTTGCAATTTTGCACCAATGCGGTGAACGCAACCTTGATTGGGGGGGGGGAGTAAGGGGATGGCTACTCATTACACCCTTTCCTGGTAAAAGGGGAAAAGGAAAAAGGTTACGGAAAGGACACTAAGCGGTTAAGCTAGTGGGAGGGAATTGTACGGCTGTTGGCAGGTTCTCACTTCTCTCGTCATCTTAGGAAGTTGATCCCCGCTATTAAACGTGAAGATTTTCTTAAACTATATCTTTTTATTCAATTCCTTCTATTAGTTTACACTGTGCTTAGATGTATCTTGTTTAAAATTTCAATCCTTAATAAAATACTTTTTATTCATCCACTCAAGTTCAAATACATTTTTTTTAAAAACTTATAGTGGATGACACTTGATGTTAATACAGCTTTTCAAATACTACGTCATTAATTAAACTTAATGAATTGATTTGTTTTATATGAGAAAAAAATCATTTCACAAAAGGGACAAGTACGCAATCAAGTTATTTCGTCCGACTTGGCTAAAAATAAGTGATAACATATCATTTCATAGAACATTTGGTTTTATGTTATAGGTTATGTGATAGAACAGCTGTTTTAGGTTATGTTTATTAACATTATTAAAAAGGAATAAAAATACAATTTCTCATTAGTATTTGTTGACCTAAGTAGGAATTGACTTAAACATTTTTTGCTTATGTTACTTGGTTTATCTCCTAGGGGTTATTTTTTTTTACAACACACATTACAGAAAATTTAAACTATAAACGTATATTTGATCTCCTTGCTTAGCCTCCCTCTTGACACTCTACATTCAACGAAGATTATTGAATAATGAAATGACATCAAACAAAAACTGCACCACCCTCGCCCTCTGGGTTTTAATTAAGGTTAGCAGTGTGAGGGTGCAGCACACTGTGTCCAAAGAGGATAAATCAAATGCAATCAATGCCCAGTTCATACAACAGACGGTTCATTTTGACGGAGGGTGTCTGGCTTTTGTGAGCGCCTGAGAGGGCGTTTTGTACGCCGATTAGGCGAGCCTGGATGAGTGATTGGGCCGGAGTTTTTGTGAAATTTGGCGTTATTGACAGATTAATTAAAGGGCGAAAAAGTGGGTTATGTTTCTGACGGAAACGCTGTCACGATAAGGGAAAATTTAAGGTTGACATTGGCACATGAAATGAGTGTGTAAATTTTTGTTAGTGCAAAATTGTAGACAGACGTGAAATTGGGTGCGATGTTCAATACGTATTTCTTTAATGCAACGGTTGTACTAAATAGATATCGTTCAATAAAGTCTTACTAAGGAGATAGTCTTTGCCAGTACACCTACCTGTGTAGCCCGTCTACTACACCCTGGCTGGATTTATACTTTTATTTATCTAACTGCGCGTACGTATATATATTCTCTGTTCCTTCTCTATGTATAGCACTTGGTAAGCGTTCAACAACGAATTTAGGAATTCTACACATACTGTTTAATGTAGCTACGCGCGAGCATGTACGTGTGTGCGCGCGCCTGTGTGTATGTGGGTCTAAGCATTTTGTTTAAAAATTAAATTTAAAAAAATAATAAAATTACGGATACTAATTGACGCGTTTCGGAATACAGTGCTTTCATTATCAAAAGCCTAATTAGCCAATCGAATGTTTTGAAGTAAGCTACGTTTGGGTAGAATGTTATAATTTTACTCAAATTAATTGTGTATGTCCTGGAAGTTAGTATTCTACAACAAGCTTGATCAAACTATCACATTATTAAAATTTAAAAAATTAGTGTAGCCTAATCACAAGGAAATCATGGAGAAAACTCTGCATATGGATCCAACCTTATTAAAGAAACCCAACATAAGCAAACTTCAAGAACAAATCATTAAAAAGTCCGACAAAATTAAAAAACGAGAAGAAAAGAATTTAAATCAACGTGGAGAGGGTAGTAAATTAATAACATATACTATATAATTTACATCTGTAAGTTACACAAAGTTTTTTAAGACAAATGTAAAATTAAATTATTAATTGAAACATTTTCTAGTTTCAAGACAAGCCATTTTTAGTAATCGCAAAAAAAAGGATAGGGAAGGATTAGAGCGAGGCATAACTAAATTTTTGAAAAACTAAACATGAGTAAGAACAATTGAAAAAAACGTAAAACGTAGCCTATAAGAATTAAATGTGTAAAATACGTACTATTTCTCAAAATAAACTTAACAGGAATTAAAATTAATTGAAGAGATTGTATTGTCACATTGAAAAGATTGTAAGGACATTCTAATAATAGGCCTACGGTTAGGGGTGGTCGATATTTTCTGTCACGGTGACTTGTCACTGGTAGTACCAGTGACAAAATATGGAGAATGCCAGTTCAAGTGACAATAGATAGATCAGAAGTTGATTTCTCACTGGCCCTGCTCTGACAGCTCGGCTCACGTCGCCCGGTCATCGTGCAGTGACTTTGACTGAAGGGGAGAGGGGGGGTTTCGGTTGTGCTTCGGCAAAATGTCACTGTCGCGACTGTAAAGTTACTTTAATTGGTTGACAGCTATCATCGGTTGATTTGTCGCTGTCACTGGTTGTACTCATTTAAATCGTGCGAGTAAATCTGGGTAGTCGATTTGTGTCAGGTTTAAAGATAGCGACAGTGTTGTATACAGTAGACGCTATTTCCCACTCGGTATTTTGTTCCTAATTTCGTAGGAGTTTATTTTTAAATAAAGCGACCCTTCCAAAAAACAAAAAAGCGAGATGTGGAATCATTTCACCAGTGTGGTATCCCTGCCTGTTATTGGCACATACACAGCAGTCTCAGTATCATGTCACCGGTACTAAAGTCACTGATCCAAACCTGGCGCTAAAATCACTAAAATCACCGATCCGTTAAAGTCACTGGATCGACCGTCCCTACCTACGGTCACAGGCAATGACGAAAATTAAAAAATTTATAAAGAAGCACACAGTGATTACCTGAGCTGTATTATGAAATATCCAGGATATTAATTGAATGAGAACCTGAAAATGTAGAAACCTCGTCAGACGTGTTTCTAAAAATTAAATACTGTATCTACGTACAGTAGGTACGTATACATCCTCCTTGTATAGGGGATGCAACAAGAATCTATTGAGGTGTATACAGTTACATAATGCGTTTTCGAGACAAAATACAGTAAAGTTTTAATAGTTTCTAGCCAGTTTTTCGCTTCTTCTTGTTCGCACAGGCATCCAGCTTCATGTGTAGTCCATACCCCGATGTCTATGGTAGATGATGGATGCAAGAGTCCAGTAACCTTTATCTCTCAATATGTCCTTCCACGACGACACCAGTGTTCTTAAAATGTCCCTTGCTGCTATCGGGTAAAGACAATGCATAAGTATGTGCTCCAGATCTCCTCCTCAATTTCACATCCAGGTGAATCCGTGAAGTTAAAACGGAATCCTGAGTCACAATGTGTCATGTTCGTGCTCTGGCTGCAAAGTTGCTATTGGACGGGGGATGTCATTATACATGTCTTCTTTTGCGGGCTCTGGCTGTATTTGGTGTAGGTGGCGACCCGTGGCTCCTGTATTTCGTCCAGTGAAGCCTAAAATGTTTGTCGGCCGAGCATTTGCACTGCCCTCGTCGCAAGGCCGCATTATGTAAAATTCTTTTGCGATTCAGTCTGCTATTTCACTTCCGGGAACTTCACAGTGAGATGGGACCCACTGGAAGGTGATGGATGTGCTCAAGATGTGTAGCTGTAGGAGCTATCTCCTTATTTCTTTGATTCGAAAGTGGTATGCCGTAGTAACCGACCTTTTTTTCACTTAAAACAGTATATTTTAAATTTCACTAAAAACTTTAAAAATATATATTCAAGTGTTTAACAGTTGAAGCTTTTGATATAGAAGTTGCCGAAAACACATCAGGCGGTATAATGATTTAAATGAAGAAACTCGTTGTTAATTTTAAGTTAATTAGAGCTTAACTAATGTGAACAATTTAAAACGAAAACATTAAATCGGTTTACTCAAAATCTCACCCCATACTAGTTTATTAAAACATACAAAATGTAGTAGTAGTAGTAGTAGTCAATCCCTGATGAAGGCGTCATCGTCGTCCAAACTAATCTGTATGTTTGAATAAACTAGTGTATAGTGAGATTTTTAGTGAAATGTTTTAATTTTTGCCGTTAAGTTATTGATTGTCACACAAATTAATTTAAACAATATTTCCTGTGAGTTTAAACATATTACGGTAAACTGGCGCTTACAAGCTCTTACCAAGAATACTGTTGTGAAGAAAACGTCAAAAACACTAAACAAACCTCGCAAACTCCATTGAAAAGCGCTGCTATGTAGCGCGAACAAAGTGCCCTTGTCCGGCACAACCGCTGAAGTGACGTCCGCAAATATTTACACTTTTATTCCGGAGAAAATAAAAGTCAAATACACTGTGGTTTAAAAATAAACCCAACATTTTTGCCGTCATTTTGTTTATTAGGCGTTATCGATTGAATCGTGAAACGCTTTGCCGCCTTGTATATCCGTTTTATTGAGGCCATTTGCAACGTCGCTGAACGCGGTACATTTGTCTGAATTGCCGGTACACTTGGATAAATGTCTTCACAACGAAGATGCTTCACTATTACAGCAAAAATAACAAATTGTTGTCAGGAACGGTTTACGCAATAAGAGCGATTTATGTTATGTGGTGCTACCTTTGGCCATAGGTTATGTGTTGCTACCATCGGCCGTTGGTTATGTGGTGCTACCATCGGCCGTTGGTTATGTGGTGCTACCATCGGAATTAGTTATGTGGTGCTACCGTCGCCGCTAGTTATGTGGGGGTGCTACCATCGGAGTTAGTTATGTGGTGCTACCATTAGCCGTTAGTTATGTGAGGGTGCTACCATCGGAGTTAGTTATGTGGTGCTACCATTGCCGCTAGTTGTGGTGCTACCATTGCCATTAGTTATGTAGTGCTACCATCGGAATTAGTTATGTGGTGCTACCATCGGAATTAGTTATGTGGTGCTACCGTCGCCGCTAGTTATGTGGGAGTGCTACCATCGGAGTTAGTTATGTGGTGCTACCATTAGCCGTTAGTTATGTGAGGGTGCTACCATCGGAGTTAGTTATGTGGTGCTACCATTGCCGCTAGTTGTGGTGCTACCATTGCCATTAGTTATGTGGTGCTATCATTAGCCGTTAGTTATGTGGTGCTACCGCTGCCATTAGTTATGTGGTGAAAGCCTGATGGAGCTCTTTAGCGATTCTGACGTGAAAATATGTTAATGTGAAAATGTTAAACAAAACTCTGTCTTCCATAATACTGATTTTTCTTGTTGCTTTGGCTACTGACTTCAGCGTTAGTTAGCATTACAACTTCAGCAGTATATTGAAGAGACCTGATTTATACCACAGAAGTAAATACCATGAACATTATTACCATAAGATTCATTTGAAATTTTTTTAACATAACCTCTAAATTAAGAGGATTACAACTGTATACACAGTATTTTGCGTGAATTCTTAAAATAAGCAATCCACCAATAAAGTTACATGTTAAAGCATTAATAACAGATTTTAATTCAAAAATTGAAATGGCTCCTCCCTGTACACAATTTACAACAGAAGTTGCTCAACGGTAAAACAATCGGAGACTAAGTTATAAAGTTGTAAGTTTATACAGTTATTTTCAGTTACTACCATTAAAGAAGTAAACATATCACTTAACGAAACATTACGTTAGGCCAGAGGGCTTCGCGTCATAGCGTACTTTCCCGTCGCATTGTTCCCTCTCCGGGTTACGCTCGACGATGGCACGAATATTCCCGACTAATTAATACGAGCCGAACAAATTTCCCGAACACCAGTCTTTACAATCGGCCTTTGCTAGTTTAATCGCGCCCATTGGAGCGAACCAATTTGCCGAACACAGCCTCTTGGACGCGTTCCAAAACCGGAAAAGTTCACCGGCTAGAGAGTCAATAGACACAGGCAGACGACATAAAACTGGAGTGCATCTTAATTTCTGTCTGGGAGAAAATTTAATTTTATTCTACAAAAACGAAGTTTAAAATTTAGTTATCAAGCGATCCAGTTTTATTTTCTTTTGGTGATGGCATGGTCTATAGTAATTTTCCCTCTCGAAGACTTGAGCCGGAAAAAATGATCCAATAAAACGTCACAAACCATTCAATAAGCGACTGGCCTTTATGTAGTACATTATAATGGTACTTGGCAGCGAGTATTACGAAATTAATACTTCAACTTTTTCATTTTAATTAACCTTGTTTTATTCCTTCAAGTAATTGTTATTTGTCTACCGCTGTTATTTTCCCTCTGCGAGGTGTAACAATTGACGAAAGAAACAGCTTTTTCAACAGTTACCTAATAATCGGCTAGCCATTATTAGTATATTAAGATATAAATAAACAGTACAAAAACAATTGTATGATTTTGTTTGATTTCATTATATTTTTTTTACATATTATTCTCTGCAGAATTTAGCACCATTTCAGCAAAAACTAACCTCAAATGAAATGCGTAAACAGGAATACGCGGCAACAATTAAAAGTCGGCACAGCTGATCGAGAAGGCAACTACAGGTGATTCAGTTTCAGTACTGTATATTTTGGCGCGTACTATAATAACACGTCACTGGTATTTGGCAAGTGACGTCACGTTCTTCGTCAGTTTCTTACAATTCCTCTCAGAGGCCAAGTTTCAGAGGCAGACTGAAGAATAACAATTTCGATTTTTTATGTTTATTTGCCCTTAATGGGTTCTGTTTGAATTATTTTTGACAAAGATAATTTTCATTTCGTGTATTTTAGTTCACACATTAAAAGATTACAAGAAAAGTTGACATAGCCGCTTGTCAAAGTTTGTGACGTCACGGAAAGCGTAGGACATATGCAGTTGTTTCTAAATTAACACTTAATTACAGACAATACACTTAGAAACAATACAGCTGTGGAACGAACAGAGCTTTAAAAGCAAAAGCGAAGAAATGACGGCTATGAAATACCAACCGCCAATCAAATTACGAAAAGTTACGCACAAAGCCAAAGTGTGGGCGGGGCGAGCAACAAAACTTTTCGATAAAAATTCTGCAAGAATGAGTTTCAGTTTCACGAAGTCTGAGGGAAGTTCGAAGTGTAATATTTAAATGTGTTAATTATTATATTTCCACACTGAAAATTGATATTCTATAATTAGATATGACATTTAGAGAATTCATCTGTTTCTAAATTGTGGAACAGTCTTTGTTGCGTGACCGCCCATCCCTGTGCCAGTATTTCTTCAGTCTAGTAGTAACGATAGGGAAATTTGTTCGTCATTACCAACATCCCAGTAAGTTACGTGACGATGCTCGTCCCGCCGAGGTAATGAAGACATAAACATCCCCGCTGTTGTCAGATACTACGACACGATAGCGCAGAATAAACGGCACCGAATGCCCTGACGTATTTCTTCCTCTGATTCCTTCAAGTTATTGTAGTCTATTCCTGGACGCGTTCCAAAACTACTCGAATCTGGATCCTCTCCGGAATAATGAAATTTAGCCTCCAATTTAGACGCGGGCCGCTTCGTTTCGATTAGTTTGTCTTAGGAGCCCGCACGCCTTCAAAAACCTCTTATTGATGATCCTTTCCTTTTCTGAAGCGATCTTTAAAACGTAGGCAGAGTGATAACACCTTTCTAAATAACAACAAATATGAACAACTTTTTATTTTTAAATCCATTCCTAGTTAGGTCAACAAAACCATTTTGTATTATACTTAATTTTTATTAAACAATTACAAATTATACAAATAAAGTAACATAACCTATGCGTTAAAACAGCTCTTTCAACTTTATTCTAAATCCTGGTGTTCACTTCTATCGGCCGGTAAAATCTCTACCATTTTTTGTAGTTGTAATAAAGGCATAGTCTTTATAATGGCCATTAATTAGACTGAATGTCTGTTACTTCCATTAGACAATAAATTAATTAGTTATTCAGTGAATGTCATGCGCTATAACCAGAGTGCTGATTATTTAATATTGTTTAGTGAAAATGGAGTGAGGATGTTTTGTCTATAGGAACAGAGTTGATTAAATTAGCATTTCAACTCGATATTGTAGAAACAATATTCACAATAGACAAATTCGTGTACTTGTGCGATTGTGTTTAACAAGTAGCTGGTTCTTGACGAACATAATGTTATTGCTGAATATAGCGTGGATAAAACTACAATAACAGGCAATCCTAAAGAATATAGCGGAATCATCCCTGGGAGTTGAAATCCTGAAATGGGAACAATAACATGCTGTGAAAGAAGCGAAGTAATTTGTTACCAAACAAATAATATAAATCAACATTTTTTAATGTCCTACTTAGTTTAACAAAGACAATTTTATTTGAGTTACTTTTTATTAAATAATTACAATTAATATAAATAAAGTGATATAACCTATACGGTAAAACAGGTGTTTTATGAAATCATATGTTATCACTTATTTCAAGCCAAATAGGAAGAATTAACTATACCTCACCCTTTTTGTGTTGAGTTTTATCCCATACAAAACTAAAATGAATTCATTATTAAATTTAATAAATGAAATGATATATGAAAAAAACTGCATTAACATTAATTGCCATCCACTACAAGTTTTAAAAAAATGTATTTGAACTTGAATGAATGAATAGAAGTTTTATTGACGATTGAAACTTTTAACAAGATAAGTGTAACAAGAACTTAAGGAAAGTGTGACTAATAGATGGAATTTTTATTTCAAAATAAGTAACTATTATAAATGGTTTGAAAATGTTTTATTAACAATACTTTCAGATTAATTGTACCCTGTGTAACGTAAATGATTTACAGCATACCATAGGTACTAAATAACAAATATAATAACACCTCCTTACAAAATTTTAATAATGTTTTGTCAGAAGACTGTATCGATAACAAATATAATAACACCTCCTTACAAAATTTTAATAATGTTTTGTCAGAAGACTGTATCGATAACAAATATAATAACACCTCCTTACAAAATTTTAATAATGTTTTGTCAGAAGACTGTAACGATAACAAATATAATAACACCTCCTTACAAAATTTTAATAATGTTTTGTCAGAAGACTGTATCGATAACAAATATAATAACACCTCCTTACAAAATTTTAATAATGTTTTGTCAGAAGACTGTATCGATAACAAATATAATAACACCTCCTTACAAAATTTTAATAATGTTTTGTCAGAAGACTGTATCGATAACAAATATAATAACACCTCCTTACAAAATTTTAATAATGTTTTGTCAGAAGACTGTATCGATAACAAATATAATAACACCTCCTTACAAAATTTTAATAATGTTTTGTCAGAAGACTGTATCGATAACAAATATAATAACACCTCCTTACAAAATTTTAATAATGTTTTGTCAGAAGACTGTATCGATAACAAATATAATAACACCTCCTTACAAAATTTTAATAATGTTTTGTCAGAAGACTGTATCGATAACAAATATAATAACACCTCCTTACAAAATATTAATAATGTTTTGTCAGAAGACTGTATCGATAACAAATATAATAACACCTCCTTACAAAATATTAATAATGTTTTGTCAGAAGACTGTATCGATAACAAATATAATAACACCTCCTTACAAAATTTTAATAATGTTTTGTCAGAAGACTGTATCGATAACAAATATAATAACACCTCCTTACAAAATTTTAATAATGTTTTGTCAGAAGACTGTATCGATAACAAATATAATAACACCTCCTTACAAAATATTAATAATGTTTTGTCAGAAGACTGTATCGATAACAAATATAATAACACCTCCTTACAAAATTTTAATAATGTTTTGTCAGAAGACTGTATCGATAACAAATATAATAACACCTCCTTACAAAATTTTAATAATGTTTTGTCAGAAGACTGTATCGATAACAAATATAATAACACCTCCTTACAAAATATTAATAATGTTTTGTCAGAAGACTGTATCGATAACAAATATAATAACACCTCCTTACAAAATATTAATAATGTTTTGTCAGAAGACTGTATCGATAACAAATATAATAACACCTCCTTACAAAATATTAATAATGTTTTGTCAGAAGACTGTATCGATAACAAATATAACACCTCCTTACAAAATTTTAATAATGTTTTGTCAGAAGACTGTATCGATAACAAATATAATAACACCTCCTTACAAAATATTAATAATGTTTTGTCAGAAGACTGTATCGATAACAAATATAATAACACCTCCTTACAAAATTTTAATAATGTTTTGTCAGAAGACTGTATCGATAACAAATATAATAACACCTCCTTACAAAATTTTAATAATGTTTTGTCAGAAGACTGTATCGATAACAAATATAATAACACCTCCTTACAAAATTTTAATAATGTTTTGTCAGAAGACTGTATCGATAACAAATATAATAACACCTCCTTACAAAATTTTAATAATGTTTAGTCAGAAGACTGTATCGATAACAAATATAATAACACCTCCTTACAAAATTTTAATAATGTTTAGTCAGAAGACTGTATCGATAACAAATGTAATAACACCTCCTTACAAAATTTTAATAATGTTTAGTCAGAAGACTGTATCGATAACAAGTAATAACCCTTTGATTGGCGCGGTGCCAAAAGTTTAAAAATAATACAACTACAGGAAAAGATAAATAGCAGAAGACATTTATCCAGAAATGAAGAAGCAAAACTGTTAACAAAACGACTGCTTTGAAATATTTTCCAGTTGCTTACGATTCTAATATAGATGAAAATTTGTTTGTTTTATGGAATATATGACAAACACGACACAAAACATAACAAACGTTTGAAGAATATTGTTTGATTACTTTTTCATTCATAGTCTAAATTTATGAACCAGTACTCGAAAGACATTAAAACATATTAAACATATATTATTATAATAATTTCTAAGTATTTAGTTATTGTTATATTAAATGTTTATTATAATTAATAAGTAAATAAATAATAATAAATAATTACAATAATTAAATTTTTAGATCCTAATGGAAATTCGTGGAATCAAAACTTTGAAGAATGTTTTAAAGAAATTCTAAAAATTGTTTCAAATTTTATTGCTTTTAATTATATCTTAAATAAATTATAGTCGTAAAATATTTCATGAGAAATGTCAAGTTAAATTAAGAACAAATATATTTTCAAGTTTAGAGTAATTTTTTTAAAAAATTGTTTCAAAACAAATAATTGGGCTTTACAGAGCAGTTTCCCTTCCTGACCACCACAATCAATCCCTTTTTCTAAAATAATAACAAACATAACTCAAGTTCGAATAAAAACGCCGACCATCTATTTCATGTCCACGACAGGCCGTTTCCATAGCAACGGACAGCAAATCTCTAACATTCTATCGCCGGACGTGCGCCACATTTTGCTCACAGTTTGTGCAATCACCATTAGAGCCGCGGTTCGACGCCCACGTCCAGCGCAAATTACACGGCGCAACCATCTCTTCATACCTCTCGTCGCTGAATAACATTCGTATTGGCGGTAAGTTACTGCCGCGATCTTTATGCACGTATTTACGGCCGTCCAGTTTTATTGTTTTATTGCTTTTAATGGCCCACACGTTTACTTATTGAATAAACAAACCTACGCGCAGGCGCGACAAATTTATAACTATTTAATGCACGGCTTAGGAGAGATTTCCATATCTGACGCCAGTCCATTCGTGGCCGTTGACAGCCAAGATTTCGAACCGGGACCGATTAAATTCATGCCGTAAAATATTGCACACGCATTTTTATAAGCTTGTAAAAATATAATAAATGGTGAATACATTAAACACAAATAAAATCTAACAGGATTTAAAGTTTAGAAATATGAACGTGTTTTTTACACTTTAAAATTTGCAAACCGACTGTGCTGTTATTTTCGTTGATTTATATCTTGCCTAAGAATAAACTAAAAAATTTTTTATAATGTACTAGCTGACCCGGCGAACTTTTACCGCCTAAAAGTCAATGAACGGCGTGTTAACATTAGCTAAACTCAATTTAGTATTTTATTAACATAATAATAGCTGAACTTATAGTAGTCGATCGAGAAAAGTGCGACAATAAAAGTTCCTGATTGAATGTTATTTATTGAAGTGCATTCGGATATGCAATATTTTTTGTTTTTCTCTCTGGTGCATGAACAAGCCACATACAGCTGTTAATGTGGAAAGCATGGATTTTCAAAATTAAGTCCAATTAATTCAAATTTGTTGAGTGTTGCTTGGCAACTAAAATTTGGAATGAATTCAATAAAATGTCTTAGTGTAAGACAAGATAGAAAATCATATTTTATGCTAATTTTGGACTTGAAAAAATACATGTTGAAAAGAATTATTATGTCGTCGGTAAGCCTTTTTGCTAAAAACCTAGCACCGTTTCATAGGTTATTATTTTTCTGCTAAAACTAATTGGTTTGAGGTGTCCCCTTAGCTACGCCTTTGAGACTTACTATGCCAGAAACGTTCCCAGGATTGTACTCAATAATATCCGAAAGTTTCATGGTGATCGGATCAGTGGCTTAGTAACGTATAAGGCTCATACATACATACACACATACATACATACGTACATACAAATATTTATTTTTATATATTATAAAGAAGGTTAGCTGTATGTACCCAGACACGCTTTTCTGAGGCACATTGTGATGGCATGGATGAAAAATGCGAAACAAAACGTTTCACAGAAGTTTAATTTTGCAATACTTCAGAGCTAAGGCCGTGTCATTTTTTGACAGAACCGTTGCCAGAATAAATCTCATAGTAAATGTTTTCCCAGATCCTTCTGGTGGATGCAAGAAGTTCCCCCCAACTCCGTCATTTATCATTTGCCTTATACTATCATAAGTCCTCTAATGTTCACGCGATAATTTGGGAATGCTTGAGTGGACATATAACTGGAGATCACCGATGTTTTAACTCTGTCCATGACTCAAAACCACATCAAATGAAGCAGTCGCAGCTCGGGTGGGTGTCGGAATTCCCAAATAACCTCTTTGAAGCTGGTTGGAAGTCGTGTTAAAATTGCAGCAGACCTCAATCGCTGCAGACCTTTTTTGAGTTTTTGATATACAAATCAACATAATATTTTTATATATAAAGTTATACATTCTTAATACACTCATCTTCACTTCTGTTAAGAATATTTGTATATATCTGAGTACATTTTTCAGCCTTTCCTAACATTACAATATTTTCCTCTTCTGACTCGCTTCGGAATGTACTCGAATATATATATATACTGTTAATATATTACTATTGTAAGTAATTTTATCCACCATTAAGTGCAATAATTTTACCTTGAGTGATGAGGCACCTTTCGGTCACTTGACCATTGTCGAATCACTGATATTTTTCTGGTGTAGATGTTCGGTCCGTGATATTGGTATTTGTTGACGTTACACGCACTTTCTCTTGATCTGTGTGTATGACGTTTTTATATAGTATGTCTTCTGTATATGTTGTTTGTAGATTCAATAAATTGTTGTGTATGTTTTTATAAATGTGGTATTTTTCTAGTGAGTTTAGTTCTATTGGGTTGTTATTTATTTCAAGCATGGTTAGGTTATTTTCGTAATTTGTTATTTCGTGTTTATGAGATATTAGGTGTGCTGCAACATTTGATACTTTTGAATTTTTGTTTTTGAATGCTCTATAATGTTCTTCAAATCTTATTTTAAATGTTCTGGTTGTTTTTCCTATGTAAAAAGCGTTACAGCATGTGATTATGTAAATTCCTGATAAGTTATGTTTTTCTGAATTTGTTTTGTGGTCTGTGTTATTAAGATATTTTATTATTTTGTTGTTTGGTTTGTATGTTGGAGTGTAGTATTCTTTGTTGTATATATTTGTTATTTTTTCTATTTTGTTATTGGTGTATTTATATTTTAGGTAAATTTTTTTATTTTCATTATTTTCGTGTTGCGGTTGTTGTGTTGTGTTGAGGTTAGGTTTTTTTGTGAATTTATTGTATAAATTTTTTTTAATGTGTTTGTTGTATCCATTTTCTATTGCTATTTTTGTAATGTTATCTAATTCTTCATTTAATTTTTGTTTGTTATCCTGTGTGTATTTTATTGCTTTATTTATCATGTTACTGTAAGTGTTAATTTTGTGTGTCCAGGGGTGGTTAGATTTGTAGTGTATTGTGGTGTTGTTGGAAGTAGGTTTCCTGTATACAGTAGTTTCTATTTTATTATCATTTATATTTATAGAAACTATAAATTTATAAATTCCATTTATATTTAAAATAGAAACTACAGTATACAGGAAACCTACTTTCAACAACACCACAATACACTACAAATCTAACCACCCCTGGACACACAAAATTAACACTTACAGTAACATGATAAATAAAGCAATAAAATACACACAGGATAACAAACAAAAATTAAATGAAGAATTAGATAACATTACAAAAATAGCAATAGAAAATGGATACAACAAACACATTATAAAAAATATATACAATAAATTCACAAAAAAACCTAACCTCAACACAACACAACAACCGCAACACGAAAATAATGAAAATAAAAAAATTTACCTAAAATATAAATACACCAATAACAAAATAGAAAAAATAACAAATATATACAACAAAGAATACTACACTCCAACATACAAACCAAACAACAAAATAATAAAATATCTTAATAACACAGACCACAAAACAAATTCAGAAAAACATAACTTATCAGGAATTTACATAATCACATGCTGTAACGCTTTTTACATAGGAAAAACAACCAGAACATTTAAAATAAGATTTGAAGAACATTATAGAGCATTCAAAAACAAAAATTCAAAAGTATCAAATGTTGCAGCACACCTAATATCCCATAAACACGAAATAACAAATTACGAAAATAACCTAACCATACTTGAAATAAAGAACAACCCAATAGAACTAAACTCACTAGAAAAATACCACATTTATAAAAACATACACAACAATTTAATGAATCTACAAACAACATATACAGAAGACATACTATATAAAAACGTCATACACACAGATCAAGAGAAAGTGCGTGTAACGTCAACAAATACCAATATCACGGACCGAACATCTACAACAGAAAAACATCAGTGATTCGACAATGGTCAAAGACCGAAAGGTGCCTTATCACTCAAGGTAAAATTATTGCACTTAATGGTGGATAAAATTACTTACAATAGTAATATATTAACTTCATAAAGTCAGTGCAACGGAAAAACAATGGACAACGTTAAATATCAAGAATATATGAATATATATATATATATATATATATATATATATATATATATATATATACTGTTCATAAAAAGAGAACGTAACTGTAAAGGTCAGTTTAATTTATTATATACATATTTTCAAGAGGACAATTTTAAACGTTTAAATAAACTAGAGTGTTTTTAAAGGAATTTGGTCAATTTGAAAAAAAATCTATAAAGTAAAGAGTAAATAGGTTTACTTAAAATTACGTTAAACACCTAACCTTCCTACTAAATAGAAAAGAATTACGGGACGCGAATTCAGTTTATACCTGGAGTGGATCCCTTTTTTATCAGACACTTTACAACCCAGGATAGGATGTTATGTGGTTTTAAGCCAATCACTTAAATTTATTATTATCCGTTGTGAACAAAATGTGAAGGATTGTGAATAATAGTGAGGATTGTGCAAGTTATGGTTCTCGCGTGCACTAGCACAATATGTAGCAAATATTGCTGAACAAAAAGATTGCGAGATAAAAACAATGTGATATGTAGAATAATGAATAAAACAAGTAATATAAACAAAAAATCTTTAAAGCTAATTCCTATTGAGAAAATAATAATAGTTTAGTTGCTTTTCATTAAATAATTACTATTATAATAAATCAAATAATACTATGTGTCAAAACAGTTGTTCCATCACATAACCTATAACATAAAATCAGGCCTTATGCTTTTTGAAATCATATGTTATAACTTATTTAATGTCAAATGGGACGAAATAACTATATTGCATACCTTACCCCTTCTGTGAAATGTTTTTCCCAATAAAAACTAAAGTTAATTCATCATTAAATTTAATTAATTAATTTGTATTTGAAAAAAAAACTGTATTGCCATCAAATAGCATCCACTACAAGATTTAAAAAATGTATTTGATTTTGAGTGGGTAAAAAAAAAGAATTTTATTAACGATTGAAAATTTGAACAAGATATCTATTGTCAGAGTGTGAACTATTAGAAGGAATTGAAAAAATTGTATATCATCTAATGGACAGAATTTAAATATTTGAGTTAAAATATTTTTAAATCGTAAAACCGTAAGTTACTCGTTGGAAAGATTTCTTAATGTTCTAAATGAAGCTCTTATCGGATAGCAAGAAGTGAATGTGTAATATTGGATGTTTTATCCGACCAGGTGTGACAAACGTGCGAGAATCGTGGTTTACGTCCAACCTATTCTCTATTGGTAGTCAGGTACTCGCGATACATTAAAGTTGCTATAAGATGTTGAATAAATCTAATAATACGCTTAAGAACAAGCAATTTGCTTTCAATAATTAAGAAATTCAAAGTAATTGTCTCCCATTCAAATAGAACCGTCTGAAACGATTTCGCTAAATTTATGGGAACATTATGCAAGGCGCAGCCGCCCGGCGTTTATTACTTCTTTAGAAAGTGTAATAGACACCTGGGCGAACTTGGTTGAACCCGCGTAATTGCGTTTAGCAAGGAAGATGAAAGTTCCCAAGAAAAGTTAGAAAAACCTATTAAGCTACAATTACATCAATCTTGCGCTGCTGAAATTACGTAAACATGCAAACCCAAAGTGGGGGTCGAGATATGGAAAGAAATCGATTACTTTGCGTTAACAATACCGCTCTGTTCTTGAACCTTCCACGGGACTTTCTCAATATCAAAATATATGGTGTGTTACTAACTGGTAATAGTAATAATAATGTGGCAATCAGTGTGACAGGCCAAGAGAAGTGGTGGAAGTTGAAAAATGTAGTTAATGTAATTAATAATAAAAGAATGTTGTTAGACTTTATTTAGCTGTTAAAAAATACACCGAATAAACAATTCAAGCAATTAAATTTAAATTTATTCTTAATGTGTCAGTCGGCTCAAAAGAAGTTTTCACTTCAAAATACAAATATATAACTCAATATCAACTGATTGGATTAACTGTAGTAAGATTTATATAAATATAAATAGAGTGTAATATATTTATTAAAAATCTTAAATAGTAACATCGTAACTTGATACTGCACAATAAATGAAGTGACATAACCTAAGTTAAAACAGCTGTTCTACAACATAACCTATAACATAAGATCAGCTGTTGTATGAAGTCATATGTTACCGCCTAAAATAAGCTAAAATAGTTATATACAGCACGTATATAGAATTACACAGATGTCTTAGTGTGTGACGCCAATTCGAAGATTTTTCCCCGTACAATCTTACTGTTCAGAGCATCGCAAACATTAACTTCAAAAAATAATACAAACTTGAATCGATTATTTTATTAAATTCTTACAATGAAGATGTCGTGTTATTCTCCTTACAATGAAGATGTCGTGTTATTCTCCTTACAAAGAAGATGTCGTGTTATTCTCCTTACAATGGAGATGCCGTGTTATTCTCCTTACAATGAAGATGTCGTGTTATTCCCCTTACAATGAAGATGTCGTGTTATTCTCCTTACAATGAAGATGTCGTGTTATTCTCCTTACAATGGAGATGCCGTGTTATTCTCCTTACAATGAAGATGTCGTGTTATTCTCCTTACAATGAAGATGTCCTTTTATTCTCCTTACAATGAAGATGTCGTGTTATTCTCCTTACAATGAAGATGCCGTGTAATTCTCCTTACAATGAAGATGTCGTGTTATTCTCCTTACAAAGAAGACGTTACGAGATTCATTAGTGATTAAATAACCCCTTTTTAGGATTATTCGATGTAATAAATATTGAAACTGAATGCAGGCTTAGTAACTTTTGGATTGGCAACAATATTTCTTGTTTTATATCATTTTCGTACATACGGTTTCTCCTCCATACAGGGTTTCCTTCAGGACAGTGGCCATCATAGCTATGGAAACACACTCCGTATAACACACAGATATCCTCCCATACCAATCTCCTTACCTTCAACGAAGATCTCCTTATTCTAACCTCTTCTTTCCTAAGAATTCGTCTACAGTTATTAGCTGAAGAATGTCTTATTTATCTTTTATCAACATTGCCGAGGAATTGTAATATTCATACCCTTAAACAATAATAAATTTCACTAGCTTTTCCCATCCTGCCCAATACCTCTACATTAACCATCCTCTGCTTTCAGAAGATATCCCCCGTATGCCCCCTCTCAAAAGCCAGCAATCTTTTCAGGACGTTGGTCAACACAACCCTAGAAACATTCGCCGTATAGAACGCGGATATCCTTCCATACCCATCTTCTTAGAATATCTTCTTCTTCTAACCTCTCTTTCCTAAGAGATCGTCTTCAGTTATTAGCTGAAGGATTTCTTATTTATCATTTTTCATCATGACCGAGGAATTGTAATATTCAAACCCTTAAACAATAATAAATTTCACTAGCTTTTTCTATCCTGTCTACAACATCCACATTAGTCATCCTCTATACTGAGAAGATATCCCCAGCGTGCCCTCTCAAAAACCCGCAATTTTTCAGGACGTTGGTCATCACAACCCTAGAAACACTTTCCGTATAGCACGCGGATATCCATCCATACCCAACTCCTTAGAAGATCTTCCCCTTTCTAAACTCTCTTTCCTAAGAGTTCGTCTTCTTAAGAAAAGTATGTAAAAAATCGTATTTGCTACCTTGTGGTAAATTAAATTCTTTAAATTCAATAGGACCACCAAATTAAGACATATATTCAACACATTCTTTTTATTTTGGTTAAAACAAGTCCAGACTCGGAGTTATTCGCAAGAAGCGGCGCGCAAACACTTCATCCTGAAATATTCGGTTATATTATCCTTAATTACCCGTGCAAAATGTAATCAGGTGCGTAAATGTTGCGGGCCAATAAGGCGGAGGTCTGTGACGTCAGGGCCAAGCATGTTGGCGTTACGGCAGATTAATTTCAAACCTTTTAGGACACGTGAGCGAGATTATTTCCACCATGACTCGGACATTATCTGGCAAACCCGTTTGGCAGGGCCTCCTCCGACGGCCGGCCTGTGCGCGTTGCAAGCGGTACTTCAAAGGCCTACCCTTGACCCAGTGTGGAAGGTTATTGCAGGCAACGAGCCTATCTTACTGAGATCTGGTGCTTAAAGAACTTAATGAACTATGTCGCGGGACGTACAATGTCCAACAAATCACTGAAAATAAACTATTTAAAATCATAACAAGTAATTTTCTTGTAAAATCATTTACGTGCTTACACAATATACTCTATATCTTTACACAAAATATACGATCTATACATTAAAATTTAAAAAAACCAAAACAATATTAAAAAATAACTAATATTACAAGTTACTTAAGATAAATCCCTTATGTACATTTCGATAACCATGTCATCATCATCATCAGAGGGCCTTATTACAAAAATAGAATCTAGAATACAAAAATTTGCAAACTACACCAACCAGCAGCCAGACCCTCAGTATAGTTTGTAAATTATTGTACAGAAGACTGTATTTTTTGTAATACAGTTTTTTTCAAATACTACTTCACTAATTAAATTTAATTAATTAATTTCAATAATATTTTAGATTTCTACTTTGGTACTTACTATTGTGATGCTGTCATGTGTATATACGTATATATATATATTAATTGTAATTACTTAATAAAAAGTAACTAATATAAAATATTTCTTTGTTGACCTAAGTAGAAATTAACTTTATTTTATTTTTTTTAATTCCTTTTGATAGCTCACGCTCTCCTGTCATGTGTCTTATACAAATTTGTAATCCTTAATAAAATACGTTATTATTCGTCCAATCAATTTCAAATACATTTTTCTAAACCTGTAATGGATGATAATTGATGCTAATAGTTTTTTCAAATATTTATTCAATAATTAATTTTTTTTTAAATATTGGGTCTAGGTCGGATTCGAACTGAGTATTTCCATGTTCGAAGTCTAGCGCTTTGTTACTAACCCAACTTTCCCATTGCTGGAAATGTATAAAAAGATGTATATGAATTTTTCTTTTTCTGCCATCTTTGTCGTCGTAACCTCCATTTACAACCTTAAATTGTTGCCATAGTTACCATTCAATATCATAAACAATGCTCTAAGATTACAAATTAATGAAAGGAATAAATTTAACAAACAAACTAGATTAACGGTATCGAACCTTGCTTTACAAACGGACAATGCGAAAGAAACTACAACACAATGCAAGCGACGAAAAAAAGAAAGCGTATAAATAGTAATAAATAAAATAATAGTCCAACACCATATATTAAAGGAAAATGGAAAATTGCAAGGAAGTACTCTTTCTATATTGTTATTCTGACATATGTATACTTATTTTATATTAATTAAAATATAAAATAAAAAGAAACTGAAATAATTTTTTTTTACTTTAGTAAGAATTGACTGTAAGGAAAAAATGTATATCACTTGTTTATACAACGAGTACCTGCTTATATTGTGGTTGTGTTTCTTTATATTAATGTTTTCATACAAATTTGAATGTACCACTGTCACTATACACAGCTCCTGCTCGTATTTCTATTACACAAATACTGTCCTGAAAGTGTCAATAAATGTTGTTTTTCAGCAGATATTTTTAGAGGAGCCTTCGCAGCTCTTTATTCGTTATAGTCGCCAGAATTTACAGTTAAAAGAAATTGCCGAGCCCTTTAAAGCAAGACAAGCTAATATCACCAGAGTGTCAGTCTTTTACAACTCTGTTCCAACTTAAACATTATTTTATTAATAAAACACAGTAATCGGAATTTACAATCGATATTTAAACTAAGGCTTTTTCATTTCAAAGGCAAGGGATGTTACGGAAGGGATGGCTTACTCTGTGTTGAAAATATCCGACGGGTTCGGGCTAATTTAAACAGTTTAAATAAAGCGTTCCGAAAAACTTGTTTATTTTGTCTTTTTGTTTGGCTAACTGGACCGCTTTGTCCCGTAATATTGACATTAGATCCCGCTACATGGGTACAGTTCATTATTTGAAACTACGAGTAAAATAAACGGAGCTGTAAATTGTTAAATGTTCAAAGAGGTCAATCTGAATTGGTAATGTTACAATAATAAAGTCTATCAATATATAAATTTGGTGCTTATAATTATATGAATTTTTTCTTTGAGTGAAAAACAAATTAAATCAAATTTGTTACAATAATTAACTTTTGTAAACCGATGGTAGAAAGGACAGTTTTTAGTAAAATGACCCTACCAAAATGTTCGTTTCACGCCTCTATAACAACTAATAACCACATGTGTCTATACTAGTTAGACACCTCTCAATGCCTGGAAAGAGGGTATAACTCAGAGGCGGGTCTGTACTCTATACATTCATTCTTACTTCGGCAAACAGATGTTTTGCATATTCTACTTTAATCTTCACATAATCCAATGACCCTAAATAGTTATGAGATTTTTTAATTCATTCTTTTATATAAATACAAGAACTATATTAACGCTACAGAAAAAACCGGTTAGTCAGTTAAAATAATTTCAGATATTCTCCAGTTAGGCCTACATATCCTTCATACAAATTGTAATATCAATATTTTTTTAAAAGTCAATTAATACTTACATCAACAAAAATATATTATTATTTTTTAAAATTTTATAATTACAATTAATATATGTATGTATTTCGCATTGTCCATTTGTGAAGGAAGGTTCGATACTGTTAATCCGGTTTGTTCATTTGATTATTTGTATTAATTTTTAATCCTAGAGCTGTGGCTTCCAACCTTTCTCAACTGGCGACCCACCGCACAGGTTGGAAACCGCTGTCCTAGAGCATTATTTATGATATTCTGTGGTAACTATGGTAACAATTGAAGGTTGTGCAAGGGAGGTTTCGGCGACAACCAGATGGTGGCAAAAGAAAAATTCATATATATCTTTGAAAAGTACATTTTTAGCTATGGGAAAGTTGGCTTAGTGCCAAAGCGCTAGACTTCGAACACGAAGATACTCAGTTCGAATCCGACCTAAACCGTCCAATTTTTATATTTTAATTATTGAATAGCTATTTGAAAAAACTGTACTAACATCATTCATCCTCCACTATAGGTTAAAATAAATGTGTTTGGACTTTAGTGGATGAATAAAAAAATATTTTATGAACGATGAACAAGATAACTATATCTATAAGGAAAGTGTGAAGTAATAGATTGAATTAAAAAAGAAGAGTTAAAGAAATTCTAAATTTATAATGAGCGACAACGGAATACTATATGATATACTTGAATTAAAGTTTTATATTTCTAAATATGCGTTGTGATAATAAGCATACACGTCGAAAATAAAGATTTTAGTTGCAGTTTGTAGCAATCAAAGACCTATGAGAGGAGCTAATAGTTATTCGTACATGCGGCTAGATTTTACACTTATGGATGGCTTTTAACATACTGTCTAAGGGTAATAATTTAAATATTTTTATTAAAACTTAAAAGATAATAATCTTCAACAAGAACATTAATAATATTAACAAATACTGGTTAATAAACCAATTACAAGCTTACAACAAACAATCAATTGTAAGACTCACCATTAATGTATCCAACGAAGTAGAACAATACGGTGACGCAGGTGTGAACTAGTTTTAACGGAGTCCCTCTCATGTTGAACTGGTTTTATTTTCAGAAATCACAACACTACACCATCACTGATACCGGGCCTATCACATCATCACTGGCTGCCGGCGAGACCCTACTTGGACCCGGTCTCACCAAATTTGCATAACACGTCAACTCCAGTTGGCCTACCTGCGAACAGAAATCAAAAGTTCATTGCACTTGATTTCATTAGGCATATAATAAGATAACATCTGGGTAGTAAATACACTTCAGATGTAGGCTTTGTAAAGTTTGGCGAGTATTTGTAAAGGGTTTGTGTCACCATCATTGTAGCTCCACGTATACACCAAGATCTAAACTTATGCTCCATCAGAGTGACGAAGCGATATCTCTGCAGACGGCAGAATTATATTCTGTATGATGTAATGATGTAACCTATCATCCGTCCACACGGCTAGTTTGGATGGCCGGACGTGTCTTATCGCTCGCACCTACTGTTACTTAATGAGTCATTAAATAGCATCCGCACTAAGTAGATCAACTTTCTTACCATAATTATAATTTTCAATTTGTATCCGTATGTATATAAATATAAGAACAATACCAAATATGACATAAAACAATATAAAATACGACATAAAAAACCAAACAAACTATATAGGCGTGGCCTTTATGGGCGGTAATAATCATAAATTTAACAAGTTATGTTTCGTCTGCAATAGTTTTTTTTTCAAATATTTGATACAAATATGAAAATTATGATTAAGGTACGGGAGTTAGTAGGCTAGTATTAGGTGACTTACGAAAACAGCTGCAAAAGCTAAGGCACAACCAAATTATCCGAGCTATCCACAAGACAGGTTACATCATACAGTTTATGGGTAGGACTAATAAAAGAACATAATATATACTGGGATATGAACCCATGGTACTTGGGACGTGAAAGTCTTGGTATAGCGTAGGCATAATCACTCACCTGCTGCTCATCCGAAGCAGTGAGAGTTGTCTATCAGTGACCGAGTCACAAGTACTTATTATAAACTCACCACTTATATACCTCTTTTCCTTCATCAACAGTTCTATATAGTTGTGTAAGACTCGTTTTTATAAGATATTTCGTCATCATCAGGTGATGAAAAAATCCGTTGTAATTCTTTTTAAATTCCTAAAACACTGAAAAACACCTAACTAACTAAATATAGTGTTCATTTGAACGTGGCATTGTCACGTTCCTTAAAAGGTCTTTATGAATGAGTATCAAAGCAGTAAAAACCTTTAGAATAAATTACCAACTGATGAAGAGGAAAAAGTTCCTCGCAAACTATATACAATGGTATAAGGTGCTGTAAACGCCTAAATTATGACATAAGAACCCCCTATATTTTCCCTTCATCAACGGTTCTTAAGATTTGTGTATAACACTTGTTTCGGACAGATTATCCTGTCATCATCAGGTGTTGAAAATCTGGCATTTCTTACTAAATTACCAAAACATTGAAGAACATATATTTAACAACAGATAGCGTTCTTGTTGAACGTATTATTTTTATAACTCCTTAAAAAGCCCACATAAAATAGAAAAGCAGTAAAATATTTTAGAATAAAATATCCACTGAGAAAAAGATGATTTATAGAATCCATACAAAACCACCTACATTATTTTCCTTATCAACGGTTCTTTATATTTGTATAACACTTGTTTCGAACAGATTTTCCGGTCATCATCAGGTGTTTATCAAACTGTTGACGTAATTTTTATAATTACTAGGACTATATTTTTTAGAAAGGTTAGTATGCTTGTTGGGCAGATGCATGTTAGTACTCTTAAATAGCAAATGAGTCTAAAACAAATTATCAACTGATGAAGAGGAAATCGATTTACATGCCTAATATGAAATTCTGCGAGTGTTATTTATAAAATTTATAAACACCAACTAAGGATATCTGTAATAAACATTATTTTGTTACCGAACCGTCAGCAAATTGCGCGCATTTTAAATGCGGAATATTTAATAGCGACACAAAACCCGTTCAAAAAAAATAATAAAAAACTCAGCCAATATGTTTATTTTGAGAATCGGCGGTCTCGGTTTCCCGGCTGTCGAGATGACATGTGAATTATTCATAACTCTTGGCCATACATTCATTGCCCTATTTACCTTATGAATATGCATGGCGCGGGAGGAACCAAATATTTGCTACCTCTCCCGTCTCGTGGAAACATCTCAAGGCGATCCGTCTGGCTGTCTGACGCCGTGAACCGTAATCCGAACATTACACACGTCACTGACGTGTATACTGAGCACGAAAAGGGCACTTTCTCAATAAATGATGCACTTACTAAAGAAATGTGGACACACAATTTTAAAAAAATACTGATATAAAATAAATAAGTATTAATTATTTAGTTATTTATTAATTATTTAAGAAGAAGGAAAATACAAGTAATTTGGTAAGGCCTCTGTGATAATATACGGACACAGACTATTTTGGCGCAAAATAAAGACTGGTTTAAACCACATGGTTGTATTAAGTGCTCTGTGGTTTAGACCAGCGAGCACAGAAATAAGCTATTAAGCAAAATATGTGTTCCAGAAATTCTTCTTTGGATTGAACACAGCGACACCAAGTAACGAAAGATTGAACTAAACCAACAAAGAGATAATATTGTACAAAAAATACGTGAAATACATTAACCTTTTCAAAATTATAAAAACTTAATACTGCTGTACATATTTCTTTGCCAGGCGCACTAAGCACTAACTTCTCACTACCTTGAAGACGTCAACCGTGTAAGTCGAAAACTGTAAATCTTTAAATAATACAGGCAATTTATTTTGTATACACTGCCAATATCAGAAACAAACCTAGTCCATATTAATATTCATTAAAATTTTAATATTATTATTTTATAAATTTTGAAACGAAAATAGCGACACCAAGTAACGAAAGATTGAATTAAACCTTGCAAAGGTAATAAATGATAATTGAAATACATTGAGCTTTTAATTGTTAAAAAACTTTAAAATAGTAAAGAGACTTTTTTACCGGTCTCAAAAGTTCAAATGTTTGCCTCAAAACATTAAAAATGGCATCTGTACAAGACGACGTTTTTTATTCTGAATTGATAAAATTTACTTAGACTTCAACATGATTAATACAAACAAATCTAGAGATTTCTGCATCGATTTAACATAATTTTAAAAAAATTACTATTTAGAGTATACAGTATATATTTAATACAGCCATTATAAGTAGCAAAAGATGTAAAGGAACAATGAGATGGATACTTGTTAATAAAAAAGATACATTGAATTAATTTCTGAAAAAGTGTTAAATACACGGAGTTTTTCAGTGATCATGTCATGTACGCATGTTGAAACCTATATCTGTAAATTAAAATACAGTACTATATCTGGTCATTACCATCAATCGTAATTAATCTAAACTATAATCAGTCTAAATTACTCAGGTCAATGAAATAAAATAATTTTCTATTTCTTTAATTGAATTCAGCGACACCAAGTAACGAAAGGTTGAACTAATAAAGATACTAATTTATAAAAAGTTAGTAAAATATATATAACTTTTCATTGTTAAAAAAGGTTACTTTTCTAAAATGTAACACTATTTCATAAAAGGTTTTCATTTTCAGCAGCAGCATTAAAATCTTTTCCCCGAGTAGGATCAAGTACACATATTTCCATGGATTTGAAGATAGAGATATACAGATCATGCAACCAGAATAATAACTACAAATGTTTTAAATAAAGACATGATGCTGAATATCTCATGAATCTTTGAGCATAAAAGTTAACGAGTTTTGAAATCGACGCGGCATAATTTGAAAATACTTTCTATCCACTCCTTCCCAAAGGGTCTTTCAAGTTTTAGACAATTTTCTTTTCTATTGTGATCTAGTTTTAGTAACACGTTTTTTCCCTCATCTATTGCTTCTCCAGTAGAGAGTAGATAGTTCTACCCGCGCACAAGTCTCTTCATTCTACCTGCATAGAATAGAAGTTATGGTACTTGCTATCATACCTATGATATTAGGTTGGCCTTGAAGTAAAGGATATATCTTTAAAGTAATTTGCCTTTACAAACAGGTTTAGCAATAATAAATATTTCGATTTAACCAAGCAAACCGTCAGGTCATTGGTTAGGACGTATTAGAACCCCCCCCCCCCATTTATATAATAAAACCACTTCAAGTCCCTTTCAGTGTTGCGGGCTCTTATAAAAATGTTTCTCTCCCCGCACTAAATCATACGAACAACAGAAAACCACTGAATCCAAAAATTGATAGTTGCACTTAGGCCTACGACCCGCGGGGACATTTCTCGACAAAGATCGTAAATTGGGGGTTTTACTCTCTTGGCGTCGGTCATTTCTGACAGGATTTATTGTAAGGGTTAAAAGAAGGGGGGTGAGTGACCACGCGCCAACCCCAGAGGGGTGGTAAAGGGCACGACGTCCAAGGAATACAGTGTTTAAACAAGTTTGGTGCTTCGCTCCGAAAAGTTAGCGGATTTCTAGAAGGTTTCGATGTGAAGGTCTTCTTCTCAGGAATCCAAGTGTTCGGCACTGCACGGTAGATGCTTCAGTTTATCCAGGAAATATTACCCGCCCAGAGTGTTTGCAATTATGTGACTTTCAATTATGCCAATAAACTATATCTGGTATAAAAATTGTCAAAATTTTTAAAAAACGTTTCGTTTAGATCTGCGGTTCCTATAATCATGTAAAAAAGTTACCCGAGTTAAATAATTAAATTTAACCCTATTATAAACAACAAAAATTTCAAAATCAACTCCAGGTCGAAAAAAAAATTTAATTTGTTACTTTTTAATAAATAATTACAATTAATATACATAAAGTAACATAACCCATGCGTTAAAACAACTGTTTTAACATAATTATAATATAGGCCTAAAACCAGCTGTTTTCAAGAAATCATGTTTTCATGATTGTGTTTGTGTTTAATAAGTAGCTGGTTCTTGACGAGCATAATGTTATTGCTGAATTTAGCGTGGATAAACCTACAATAACAGGGAATCAGAAAGAATATATCGGAATCATCCCCGAGAGTTAAAATCCTGAAATGGGAACAATAACATGCTGTGAAAGAAGCGAAATAATTTGTTACCAAACATATAATATAAATCAAAATTTTGTTAAGTCAATTGCAACATAGTTCAACAAAGACAATTTTATTTGAGTTACTTTTTATTAAATAATTACAATTAATATAAATAAAGTGATAAAATATATACGTTAGAACAGCTGTTTTATGAAATCATATGTTTTCACTAATTTTAAGCCAAATGGGACGAAATAACTATATTGCATTACCTTGCCACTTTTGTGAAACGTTCTCTCCCATTTAAAACTGAAATTAATTCATTAAATTGATTTAATAAATTATTTTTTGAAAAACTGTGTAAACATCAATTGTACTCCACTACAAATTAAAAATTGTATTTGAACTTGGGGGGGGGGGAATGAATTAAAAAGTATTTTACTAACAATTGAAGATTTGTAGAAGATATATATAAAGAGAGTGTGAAGTAATAAAAGGAATTAAAAACGGAACAAAAGACATCTGTTACAGATAAAAATGAAGAAGGAATTAAAAAAACAGCATTTTATATAAAAAATGTTTTCAATTGCCTCAGTATTTAGTAAGCTATGAGTATCAGCTGAAATAAATATTTTATACAAAATATTAAATCTCTGGATCAGATTCTCTAATACATTGAATAATAAAAAAAACAAATTAGCCAGCATAATCAATAACAACCGTAAAAGTAATTATGACTGGAAAATAATTGAACGATGATATTTCACCAAAATGTTTAGACTCCCACGACCCACTTTTAACTGCAGTTGTGGATATTGCAAAGCTATTTATATTTATTACAACATTAATTTCTAACATTGCAGTAAATTACTTAAAATAATTATTTTGTCATGATTTTTATTTAGTACAGGATATGTTTTTTAAAAAATATCCTATTTCAAAACTGTAGGGGTCTATAGTATTTATTAGAAAACATTATTTACACAAAACGATTTGACATTGGAATACTCATAGAAGAATAATGGTCAGAAATAATGACAAATTTTCTACATGGTCCCCACTAGCAGAGGTAATTATACCTAATCCATAACTGAATTTACCCCAAACCGTGCGCAAGACGTATTCTCCACGGAAGCTACTGCGGCAGATATTTGGTAATAGCTTTGGTTACTATACAGTCAATATTGTTTGGTATTGGTGGTTTAGAACGATACACGAGTTAAACCAGACATAGATTCAGTCTCACTAACTTAAATAATGCAAAATGCATTCTATTGTGCGGACGCTATACTACGACATACTGACCGTACACTCAAAGTAAGCGCTAGTACAGACATCTAGTGGAGATTTTCTGAAACTCTACCTATTAATACTAACGCTATTTTAGTTACTTGATGACATTTTAAAATAATAATATAACAAGTTAAAATCGGGTCATATTTTTGAAAAACATTCTTTAAATTCAATGTAGGACTTGATTCTTTAATATAAATGAAATTTCTTTCTCTGAATTTCATGCACCAAGCATCAATCGAGTAGCAAGTAGGCAGCATAGAATACCAATCGAATCTATCTCAGGTATATAATACTGGCCCATAATGTTTACCCATTCACAGACCTAGAGGATTATTATATCAATCCTTAGATCTAATCTTATCCCCTGACTATACATTGCCTTACCCAACCACTCCTTTACAATCACTTTGTCTTCGCAAGAGTATAACATGCACTTCGATATGACCTCACCAGAGATTTGTGCGTCAAATATACAACACTGCATACATAATGCCTTGGTTTGTCATGCCAGATTGTTCATTTAATCCAAACATCCTTTCCTTGTCCTTCATAATAATCTCAGCCTTTCCTTTAACATTCACAGGCGACAATAGTAAAAATGAATGTTCGCCTTAAGCAATTAAATAAAATACATCTAAAGTATGCCTTTGAGAGCATAGTTTAGAAGAGCCTCTGTGGAAAAATAATAATTTGTCACTAGAGTTTGGCTACAGCTCATGTTATTATATTGTATGCGAGAAAAATACCTCGTTTGCTTTAGACTTAATGTCCCTTTATGTTTGTTTAATATAGCGCATTGCATTGGGCATCTATCCAGCCCAGAGAAAAACGAGGCTCTTGAATCATCTGCTAAGCTGCAACTCCAGATATACATCGCTTAGAGAATGTCAGGACTATTTGAGATATTGGTCTGATTTGTTGTCATCATTATTAATAATTACATAAATTAAGGCCACTTAAATAAATGTGGATATTTTGTAGTAAATATTTTCCCGTTATATTTTAAATTCCTTCTATTACCTCACGATCTCCTGATATATATATCTTGTAGAAATTTTCAATCGTTAACAAATAAGTTTTAATTCATCCAATCAAGTTCAAATACATTTTTTTAACCTATAGTGGGTGACAATTGATGTTAATACCGTTTTTTTTCAAATATTTATTCAATAACTAAATTATAAAAATTTCGGTATCTATCGGGATTCGAACTGTGAATCTTCATGTTCTAAGTCTAGCGCGCTTTGGCACTGCACCAACCTTCAAATACCTAGAAATATATATCTCAAAGACGTACATGAATCCTTCCCCCCCCCCCATCTAGTTATCGTCGAAACCTCCATTGTACAACCTTAAACTGTTACCACAGCCATGGTTACCACACAATATCATAAATAGTGCTCTAGGGTAACTACGATTTTTCTTTGTTAACCTCAGTAGGAATTAACTTAATTTCTATTATTTGTTTAGGTGTTTTAAGGCGACCAGAAGTATGGTGTTGAAGGAAACGTTTTCACCTCAAAGGCTACATAAAATGTTTTGTACAGAATGTAAACTCAGCATCACTTGTGCAGAGATACGAACCTGAAGCACACCAAATTATCAAAGAAATATACACTTTTTACAGCCGCCTGCAGGAAAAACTAAAGAGGTAAGTGGAGTTGAGTAGAACTAAGTAAAAGAGATAGTAATCCTTCTCAGAGATTGTACATCTACTTCTGGGAATAATAAGATATCGGTAATTAGGCTAGGTAGTGTATTTGCTCTCAACTGGAAAAACCTTGTATTCTATCACAGATTTACGAAGGATGGTAGTGCCCGGAACATTCCATAGAATATTCATTAAACTTACTAGCCAACGCCCATCCTTGGCAATTTAACCACTTGGCGACGCGCTGACCAGTAGAGACGGTCCTTGAAGATGGTACTGTTGTATTCCTGGGCCTGGTCCAGGGCCGTGCACTCATTAAGGTCTTCGCCAATCATAAGTTCACTAACACACAGCAGTCACTCCGGGTATTACATCGATTGCTATCTTTTGGATTTTCCAATACCATCTTACAAAATTAATTTTAAATACTACAGCTGCATTTAGTCTCTTATTAAATGCAATCTTGACACTAAGTATTAATATACCCGTTGTTTAACAACTACGTATGGTGTTTATAAATGCACAACTTGAAGGACTAGTTTTCCTGACACTATAAGGTCTGGTCTGGTGACCGGTCCACCCCTGCGACGAGACAAACTGCAACCTGACGGTTTCGTCCGTTTTCCAAAATTACTCGGACTCAATGTATTTTCCGAACGGGCAGGTTTTTCGCTAAGTATTCCGTCTGCTTAGTTCAGTCAGGGTAGTGCAATCGGGCATTTATCCATACTAGGTCGGCTGTTCGAAATGTTGAATAAAATGAAAGATGGTTAAACAGAAGAGTGTAGATTGGGAGGATCTAGCCGCGCGGCTCTTATCTCTCTTGACACATTTCTACTACCCAGTTAATGAACCTCTACCCCCACGAATCTAACCTCAAACTTGTGACTCCCGTCCGGGTGACTAGCGTCAGCCACGAGACTGGGGGTTTGGTTCCACGACCCATGGTACCAGTAAGTCTTTCGACCTTACTATAAGGCCTTTACTGGTCACCTTACTATAAGGCCTTTACAGTTCAGCCGCTCTTCCAAAACTACTCTGGACCAGTAGAACCTTCCAATCGGCCAGGTTTCAGAACCTCGATACCCGGTCTGATTAGTTCGGTCCAGGTAGTGGAATCTGACCTTTATCCATTTTAGGTTGGCTTTACCTAAAGATCAAACCCGCAGACTAGGGACTTGGTCCTAGGGAGGCATAACCCACCACGTTAAACCTTGAAAGCTCACAGCACTCACAGAAGAAGAAAACTGAAAAGGAAAATGATAAACAGATACTCCGAAAAACATTGCGCCTTTGTCTATCGAAGTATCCGCCAATCCCTAATTGACGAGCTGCTAAAGCTCCCTTCAAATTTGCTTACAAATACTTTTCTAATTTTAACTTTACTCTGTGTAGTTTGCCTTTGAGTTGTGTGGTGAAAATTTTGTAAAAGTACCTTATTACTAACAGAATCGATTTTTTATGCAATGAATTTTTAAAGCACGAATGTCACAGAAGTCTTTTATAAATTAAAACTGCTTGACGCCAACAAAGGCTAAGCAAAGTTTCGACACGATTCAAAGACCTACATATTTTAGCGATTTAAAGCGACACTTTGAACGCCTGACCTACTGCTTCACAGATACGCTTTGACCGAGACCAGAGGTTATCTTCAAGTTATATTTAGTGGGAGAAAAACAATAAACGACAAACTCCAACGCAGCGTAAGATGAAGCCGATCGCGGTTAGATTCTGCGAACGCAGCTTTCAGAGAACTCATGAGACAGAAGCGGCCTTATTGCATGCAACCCAATGAAAAACCAAATTATTAAGTCGAAGTTAATTAAATTCGATGATGTAATATTTTTTTAAAAGAAATATTACTCATGGTGACTTTAGCTGTGACACCTAATATGAACCAAAATCTTTTAAAGCCTTGTTCAAAATTTCAACCGTTAAAAAATACGTTTACCCAAGTAAATTCATTTACTCAAGTTAAAATAATTTTTTTTTAACACAGTGGTTGACACTTGATGTTAATAATTTTTTTTCCAAATGTAATTCATTTATTACATTTACTTAAATAATTTTAGTTTTATATGGCAGGAAAACGTTTTTTAAAAAGGGGCCTAAGTATGCAATATAGTTATTTCGTCCCATTGGGCTTGAAATAAGTTATAACTTATGATTTCAGAAAACAGATGTTTTAACGTATAGGTTATATCACTTTAAAGTGATAAAATAAAAAGTAACTCAAATAAAACTACTAAGTAGGAATTGACATTAAAAAATTTTGATTTATATTATTTGCTTAGTAACAAATTATTTCGCTTCTTTCACAGCATGTTATTGTTC
>JBAIZL010000001.1:395313225-395405725 GCA_036971475.1 Prosapia bicincta
AAGTAAAAATAAAATAAAAAAGTCAATATATTTTCTTAAATAGAATAAACCTATAACGTACTAAGCAGTCTCTATATATTTTCCCTATAAGCTAACAGTTTACAATCTGCAACCCCTATAGGCACCCGCCGCCACTGTTGAATAGCCTGCAGAACAGAACGATAGCCTACTACCGATGTGGAAATCATAGAATAGTTACTCCTGATATATATTCTTATAAATGAAGGTAACGTAAATAAAACCTAACGACACCCTCTGATCCTATCTCCTAACAACAAATTCCGTGTTGAGAATCCATTAAAGCCCGGCAATATCTTAATATTCCAACACAAGAGGAACAGCAATTGCTAACTCACACTCCGTTTCTCTCATCGCGTTAAAATCTCATTCAAAGTGTTTCGATTAGTCCGCGGCAGACATAAGGCCCTTATTGTGCCGGCAAAGTACCGCATAATGCCCCTTATTAAAGGTTGGATTTAGTTCGGCTCTTTTAGCGCAGTTATTTATCACCCGTAACCGCCGGAAAGAGTGATTAAGTAAAGTCGTATCTTATATCGCTCGGATAAACAAGCAAAATGTATCTCGCAGCTGTTCTGTTGGGGTTTATAGTGCAAGTAGAAATTTACGGATATTTTTTTCTGTTATGAATGTGGTAAACAAAATAGCATTAGAATAATATATCACAGATAGGTAGAGAGGAAACAAAAATGTGACAGTCGAAGAACTGGTTGACAAAAGTGAACAATTTATACAATATGTACAATAAACTACATGTATACAAACACATGATAGGGAAATTATTAAACAAAAATTATTAAACTATTTCGAACTTGTTCCAATTCCTTCTATTAGTTCACTTTCTCTCTTTAGCCAATATATATTTTTCAAAATTTTCAATCGCTACTAAAATACTTTTTATTCATCCACTCAAATACACTTTTTAATACTTGTGTTGGATGACAATTAATGTTATTACATTTTTTTCAAATATTAATTCATTAATTAAATTTAATGAATTAATTATAGTTTTAAATAGGAGAAAACGTTTTCATAAAATTTATGCAATATAGTTATTTCGTCCCATTCGGCTTAAAAGAACTGATAACATGTGATTTCATAAAACAGCTGATTTTATGTTATAGGTTATGTGGTAGAACAGCTGTTTTAACGTGAATGTTATGTTATTCTATTTATATTGATTGTAATTATTTGATAAAATGTAACTAAAATAAACATTGCCTTTACTGATCAGTAGGGAATGACTTTTATTAGGGGAATTTTAAGTAGGGAAAATTTTTCTTTATATTAGTTGTTTTTTGTTTAAAGAGGGTTTACTTTAAAACTATTCAAGCTTGATTCAATGAAAATTTTATTGCAGATTAAAAGTATTTTAAAATCCGACTAAATCTTCTACAGACATTCGACGTTTTGCGAGTTCGTATATAACGAAAACACTTTAATGGTTTATTCAGTTTAAGGATATTTTGTATTTAAAACCAGAGTGAATAGGAAAAAAATTACTTCCTGGAGGATAAGGGGAATGGTCAAGCTAAAATGACATGGAGCCATAGAATAATGCATATGAGAAGAATAAACTGCATGGCTGTATACCATAAGATAGCTTTCAAGGGGAACGGGGTGGGTTACGCCTCACTAGGACCAAGTCCCTAGTCCGGCCCTTAGGTAAGGTCAATCGAAAGTGGATAAAGGTCCGATTTCACTACCTGGACAGAACTAATTAGACAGGGTGTTGAGGTGCGGACACCTGGCCGTTTAGAAGGTTCTACTGTTCCCGAGTAGTTCTGGAAGAGCGGTCAAACTGCTGTCACTGGCGGAGTTCGTCTCGTCCCAGTGTGGCGGGCCGGTGACCAGTCAAGGCCTTACAGTAAGGTAGCACCAAGGCCCCCGCCTCGGGCCTGACGCTAGTCACTGGTGGAGTTCGTCTCGTCCTAGCGGCGGGCCGATGACCAGTCAAGGCCTTACAGTAAGGTAGCACCAAACCCCCCGCCTCGGGCCTGACGCTAGTCACTGGTGGAGTTCGTCTCGTCCTAGCGGCGGGCCGATGACCAGTCAAGGCCTTACAGTAAGGTAGCACCAAAGCCCCCGCCTCGGGCCTGACGCTAGTCACTGGTGGAGTTCGTCTCGTCCCAGCGGCGGGCCGGTGACCAGTCAAGGCCTTACAGTAAGGTAGCACCAAGGCCCCCGCCTCGGGCCTGACGCTAGTCACTGGTGGAGTTCGTCTCGTCCTAGCGGCGGGCCGATGACCAGTCAAGGCCTTACAGTAAGGTAGCACCAAAGCCCCCGCCTCGGGCCTGACGCTAGTCACCCGGACGGGAGTCACGAGTTTGAGGTTGGATTCGTGGGAGTAGAGGTCTCGTTAACTGAACTGTAGGTCTCCCAAACTTTATGGCTAAAACTGTGTTCTTTAGCGAAGAAGATGAAAACCGAGGGCTAGGTGCTCCTTTGCTACACTCCTCTTTTTACAACATCTTTTATTTCTTCCAGTTTTCACAAAACACGACCCCACTGTACTCTAAGATATACGTACTCTTTATCAAGTCATAGAAAGGCGCTTAACAAACGTAGAAGAAAGTAGCGTACAGAAGTAAACTATACAGAGTTCCAAATGAAACTGACTGAAAACGAACTGTACCTGATGCCACAGAGTTTATCTACCAAGCAGTACAAACACTCGCGATTCGAGGTTAAAGATATGATATTCTTGAAGAACAAAGTGACTCAGGAAATCCAAATGCAACGAGAAAGAAGATGTCCCGGGAGAGCTGAAGAAAAAGTGCTTGATAATATGCCTTGACAGAGGACGTAAAGTCGCAGGATATGACGAAGGACTAGTGCAGTTATATACATAATATGTTAAGCAGGAAGCAATAAAAAGAAATAAAACCCCAAGCAAATCGTAAGAATTATATAGGGAATGAAGAGGTTTAAAGCACCTAGGGGTTTTCCTTGGTTGGTATTTAAAGTTTCTTCTTGCTTACACATTTCTACTTTTGTTGAAAAGCCGTGCTAAATGATAACCAGTCAAAGTGTCTGTGATAAATGCCCGTATCATTTCCTGCGCCATCTTCCGTTGCGTACGTTTCTTCCGTAGTGCGTGTCCGTCTGTCTACGCGACTCGCATTAAAACCAAACAGATATTTAAAAAAATCCCCTCCATCTACAGCCCCGGGGGGTGATCGCGTGCCGTCCTCGACGACGCCGTATGGGGCAGTGTTGAAGGGGGAGTAACAATGCACGCATTCAAAGCACAGCTCGGAAACTTTGCTCCGCCGCATTAAAGTGCGTATGATTACACTCATCAAGGCTGGGACGAGGTACGCGACAAAACAAAGCGTCACTTGCTCACACGACAAATATTAAAACACAGAGCCACCCATTACTCAACGCGTGTCTATATGCAGTACAAAATATATATTTTATTTTTCTGAGAATAAATGTGCAATATATATTTTATTTTTCTGAGAATAAATGTATTTTCTACGCAAAGGCAAATATAATTCTGATGTTGCAAAAAAACAATCTTCAAACACATTGTCGCAACTTGTAATGGCTGACAATTGATGTGTTAAAGTTAATTCAAATATTTATTGAATAATTAAATTATAAAAATTCAGGGGGGTTAAGTCGGATTCTAACTGAGTATCTTCATATTCGAAGTCTACAACTTTGGCAATGAGCTAACTTTCCCATAGATAGAAATGCATATCTCGAAAATGTATATGAATGTTTGTTTCTTTTGCTACCATCTGGTTGTCGTTGAATCCTCCATTGTACAACCTTAAATTGTTGCCATGGTTACCACACAATGTCATAAATGATGCTCAATGTTTTAAAATAAATGGAAGGAATAAAAAAAACAAACTGGATTGACGTTATCGAACCTTGCTTCACAAATGGACAATGCGAAAGGAAAGCGTAAAGAAACTACAACACAATGCAAGCGACGAAAATAAAGCGTATAAATAAAAATAATAGTCCAACACCATACATAGTATGGAAAATGGAAAATTGCAAGGAAATTGGCTTTCTGTTTGCCACTTAATATCGTTATTCTGGCATATATATATATATATATATATATATATATATATATATATATATATATATATATATATATATATATATATATATATATAATGTATATTTATATTTATATTAATTGTAATTATAGAATAAAAAGAAACTAAAAAAACACTTTTCTTTGTTGATTTAAGTAGGAATTGGCTTTTTTTAAATGTTTATATTACTTGTTTAGCCTACATGGAAGCTCAGCAACGAAACCAGCGGGCAATTTAGAAACTAATAATTTTTACCTAAATCAGGCCTGAGTATTTTCTTCCCTCTCTAACTTACTTTTCCTAATAAGTTTATGGATGACGTGTTATTGCAAAGTTTTAACTTCAAAGTTCGCCAAACGTAATGATTAATTTTTTAATTTAATAAATAAGACTAATGTTTAAAAGCCTAAATAGCAGAAACGGTTAATGTGAATGGATAACTTGAGAAAATTCGCAATTTCAAGGGTTTGCCTCCATGTTTACTTCTTAACGAACAATTATCTTGTTCTAAGAAAATATGTCCTTGACACTTTCGGCCAACTTGAAGAGAACACTACACACAGTGAACCCGATTGAGAGTAGCCAAGTTCAGGCCCCCACAACAGGGGTTTTCATTATTTTATTTAAATCCTACCTATATTACAATCCTCACCTATCCATTTAGACAATAAAAGAGATAATGGTTGATCACTTCAAAACTGCAAAAGGTTTTACAACTACGCTAAATAATTTGTTCAAAAAAACAATTTTAAAATCAATCCCTACTTGGATCAAATAAAAAAAAAATTATTTTAGTTACTTTTTATTAAATAATTACAATTAACATAAATAAAGTAACATAATCTATGCGTTAAAACAGCTGTTCTACCACATAACCTATAACATAGAATCAGCTGTTTTATAAAATCATGTTATCACTTATTTTAAGCCAAATGGGAGAAAATATCTATATTTCTTACCTTGCCCCTCTTATGATAAGTTTTTCTCCCATATAAAACTAAGTTGAATTAATTAAATTTAATTAATTAATATTTGAAAAAACTACATTAACACCAAGTGTTATCACTACAAGTTTAAAAAATTGTATTTAAACCTGAGTGGATGAGTAAAAGGTATTTTATTAACGATAAAAAATTTGAAAAAAGTATATATAAGGAGAGTGAGAACTAATAGGTAGTAATAGGTAATAGGAACTAAGAAGATTTGAACCAGAAAAATAAAACGGGTTAGATTAGAAATCAGGAAGTGCACAAAAACAGCCTCAAACAAGATGGGAATGCGTGGGAAATAAAGCTACAGTGAAATGGGATTATGCTTAGTCAGCTGGCGTGGATGAGTAACGACAGCCTTATCAACAGGATCTCTTAGACTTCTAATCTCTTTGACAAAAACAAAGAAACTGTCTAATTTTTTGTAATTTAATGATAGGGAAAAGAACGTAAGAAAATGGGTAACCAAGGCTTCAACGTAATAAATTCTGAGACTCAACGTTAGGAAAAAGGTTCTTAGAAGGTGAACGAAATAAAGGTAGAAATTCTGAATTGAGCAACGTTTTCTCGTCTAAAATTAGCTGACCCGGCGAACTTCGTAAAAGTCAATGATTGGCGTGTTAACATTAGCTAAACTTAATTTAGTATATTATTTACATAAAATAATACTATAATTAAAAGATAGCTGACTAAGTGAATACGTAAGAGCTTACTTGCTGACGCGTTTCGAAGCAGTCGTTCCTTTTACGAACTTTGAGTAGAAGCTTTGCTTCATAAAAGCGTCAGCAAGTAAGCCCTTACGTATTCACTTAATTAAGTATTATTTAATTATGGTTTAACCAGTGTATTCAAGATGATTACATCAAGCAACTTTAAAACAATGGTTGAACTTATAATAGTCGATCTAGAAACGTGTAACAATAAATGTTCTTGTTAAATGTTGTTTACTGAAATCCATTCGGATATACAATATGTTTTGTATATTGTTTGAAATGTGTTGGAAAATGATTGTTGATTGTTGCCTAGCAACCAAAATGTGGAATGAATTCAATGAAATGTTCTAAGATAAGATAGAAAGTCATTTTATTCTATTTTGCTAGAAACCTAGCGCCGATTTATAGGTTAATAATTTTCTGCCAAAATTAATTGGTTTAGTGAGGATCACGTCCTATGTACCCAACATTTCCCAAAGTTTCATGGCGATGGGATCAGTGGTTTAGTAATGCATAAGGCTCATATACACACATACATACATACATACATATTTATAGGTAAAACTTGTTTAAGGCGATAATTCAGTGTGGAAGGATTGTAGGTGTATGTTGTATAGGATTTAAGCTAGTGACAAATTTAAATAGAAGATTATCTGGAGGGTCGCTCACCGGAAGCAGACCTGCCCTCGTGGTCGAGAGGTTCCCCGTTACACCACCTTGTAATAAGAAGGATAAGGAACGGGCAGATAGGAATAGGAGGGACTTGGGGACAAAACTCGTAGTACTGGGCATAGAGGAAACCTACGGATATGCGAGGCCAGCACTGCTTACTCAAAGTAGATGTGCTCACAACTACTGATGATCGATCCAGTGATTTTAACCGATCGGTGAATATAGTGACAGCGCAAGATTTTGATCAGTGACTTTTACCGGTGACAAGGGATACTGAGACTGCTCTGTATGCGCCAATAACAGGCAGGCATACCAGACTGGTGAAATGATTCTACACCTCGCTTTTTTCTTTTTTTGGAAGGCTCATTTTATTAAAAAATAAACTCCTACGAAATTAGGAACAAACTACCGAGTGCGAAATAGTGCCTACTGTACACAACGCTGTTACTATCTTAAAACCTGGCACATCGACCGTCCAAACACGACGTAAATGAGTAGAACCAGTGACAGCCGTGGTAAAATATCAGTAACTTTTCATTCGAGACAGCGATATTTTGCCTAATCACAACATCGAACCCCCCCCCCCCTCTTCTTCAGTCAACGACACTGCACGATAATCGGCGCCGAGTAATGAGAGCAGAGCCAGTGACAGCGACAAATCAACCAATAATAACCGTTTCATTCAGTGACTGCGACGTTTTGCCCAATCACAACAGAAGCAATTTCCGATCGATCCATTGTCACTGAAACTGGCATTTTTCATATTTTGTCACTGGTACACAGAAAATATCGACCATCCCTATTTTCAACTTAGATGAAGAGAAATGTCACCTCTCTACCAAAATGTAGGGCTATTTTCCCTGGTCTGGGTGTTCGTATTAGAGAAGGCTGTTATTAAAAGAATGTGTACAGCCACAAACAGTAGGAATATTGGAGGAAACAAAGAACGCTCATGTTTTTAAAGGTTTTTTCTAGTTCTACTATTTTTTTAAAAACTATTAATTAAAATGATAAAATATGCTAGTTAAAACTACAATAAATACTACCATTTGAACAATCGAATAACATTTTTACCGATTAATGATAAATTCCATGACACTAACGTGAAATGGAAGACGTTCGACCAAATATCCTGTAGGCCTAGTTCTTGAAAGTCTATATACAGGCAGTAAATACCATTCATAAAGAAAACAAAACAAAAGCAAACATGAACAGGCCCAATGTCACAACAGATTCACTGCATGACGACTCTATTGGGACCAAACGTACCGTTTAAAGCACGAACATTTTGGGGACAGATCCGAGAAGCACAAAGAAGATGCAGTCCGGTCTAAACAAAAGATTGTAATGAAAGCCCGTATTAATCCGTAGCCAAGCTTGCAACTGACTGGGAACGCTTTGGTTATGAATTATTCAATTGCCGACCGTCTCAGTTGGGACTTCCGACGGTCACCTGTCTGACTAATAAAGGCCTCCAACGCGTCCGTAATAACTATCTGCTCAGGGAAGGATCATAGCAAATGTAATAATAAAAACAGATGGTAGAATAGAAGTAGGATAGACCTTCTGGGAGAAAGAAGTAATGCTCGAGGATTAGCAGAGTACAAGTTGGCGAATTCAAATAAAATGTGTGTCGATTGCTCACTCTAACCGTAAAACGTTAGACAGAAAAAACTAACACAAACAAAAAATTTTAAAGTCAATTTCTAATTAGGGTCAACAAAGGAAAATTTTATTTGAGTTCCTTGTTATTAAATAATTACATTTAATATAAACAAAGTAACATAACCTATCGGTTAAATAAACTGTTCTACCTCATAACCTATAACATAAAATCAACTGTTTTATAAAGTTATAAATTATCACTTACTTTAAGCAAAATAGGACGAAATAACTATATTGCATACCTTGCCCCTATCGTGATACGTTTTTCTCCCATATAAAACAAAAATTATTTCGTTATTAAATTGAATTATTGATTTAACATTTGAAAAAACTGCAATAACATCAAGCGTCATCCATTACAAATTTTAAAAAATGTAATTGAAGTTGAGTGGATAAAAAAAGTATTTTATTAACGATTGAAATTTTGAACTATTTATGGATATTATGTTGCAATAGTAGGAATTAAAAAATACACAAGATGAAAAATATCGAATAACCCATCTATGTGATCAACAACATATATTTTATTTCCAAGTACAATAATAAATCACTATCAGAATTTTGAGACAAATTAGGACAAAGGTTAAAAGCAATTCTGTATTACACTGAAGAAGCACAAATGAAATAAATTCTATAAAACTCCAACACGTGACCTAGAAAATGTGATCCAACACAACGAACTTTCAGGAAGCACTCTGACAAGAAATTAAACGTAATACTGTATAATCCAATGAGTTCTTTCTGAGTTGACAGTTATATATAATTCCCTGAAGGGCCGTCCTCGTTTAAACAAAAAGTAAGTGCTCCTACAGATAAGTGTTTATATATTAATACATATTTTAATGTATAATTGTTAACTAGTCGCTAGGAAACCAAAAACGTTTTAAAAAAATACTTGAAAAATTATCATTTTCTTAAACATTCTATTTAATTATGCGTTTATTATTAAAAGCCAAAATATGTATAACGATTAAATTTTGGTAAAAGCCTATAATTTATAATTTAGTCGCTATGTTAGGTTAATTAGAGCTTAGCTAGTGAGAACAATTCCCAGCAGTAAGATATTAAGAGTTCCCTCAGAATCTCACTACACACTAGTTTGTCAATACATACAGACTAGTTCCGACGACCTTCATCAGTGATTGGCTAATACTAATACCATTACTAATGTCATCAATCACTGTTGAAGGCGACATCGTGGTCGAAACTAGTCTGTATGTATTGACAAACTAGTGTGTAGTGAGATTTTGAGTGTGCCCTTTTAATATTTAGTAGCTTTAATTAAGGCTTAATTTGTTTCAAGCAAAATTTGAGTGTTTTACTATTATATTATTAACATTTTTCTAATTTAATTTGTTTTTATATGGAATGCATTTAAAGTTATACATTACTGACATTTACATATGTGAATATTTTAAACTTATTTACTGTAATATTCACTAATAGAAAATCAATGTTAAAAAAAAAAAATTGTAGACGTTACATGTTTATGTACAGTGCAGACTCAAACAGAAAACACGGCGCGATGTATGCAATTCAACATAATGACAATCACGGACGCTAGAACTTTATTCTAGTAACCGTGGTGACAATAGTGAACAGTAAACGAAAGTGAGAAAAAGTATATATTAAAAAGAATTTTAGTTGGCAGATTATATCAAAGTTAGAGATGAAATAATTTTAAAGGCAAGCAAACAATAGGGCTATACACATTACATTGGAAATCTCTTCGTAACCTCTTGTTTTCTCTCCTATTTGCTATTTCTAACTTCGTAAAGCTGTCTACTATTGACATATTAGTCACGCTACGCTAGTCTGATGCGCCCCACATTTTTACAATTTACAACGTGTTTTCAACAGATTTCTTTTACTCGTACTAAAAAAAACATTTATTTACTGCCTTAGATAAGATAAAGTAATATTTTACCATACATACTGGTAAAGTTTTTATTTAATTAGCTAGTAGGCCTACTCAACAGCAAACACAGAGTTTCAAATCACCGACGTGTGAAATTGTATTCTATAAAACACTAAGATTGTATCTCTGGATTTCTGATGAAAGAAATAACAAACAAAGACAAATAATTTATTAATAATTAACATAATTTGGCTGTGTATATGTATTTGTGTGAAAATCAATGCTCATTTTTTCCACCAATGTGAATTCTCGTACGTGTAATGAAGGATGGATACATTCCAGTCAGGGTTATGGAAAGAACGTGAACGTCCTCCGTTACTGGGATTGTAAATAACCATTGCTTACGTCTAGATCTATCTACTCTCACCTGGGCCATAAAGAGGGTAAGAGAGAAAGATAGGGGAGAAGAGAGAGACTGAGAGAAATCACACATTAGGAAGAGAGACTGGCACATAGTCAGAAAGAGAAAGAGATAGAGAGAGAAAGATAGAAGGTCAAAGAGAGAGAGAGATAGCCAGAGAAAGAGGAAGACAGACAGAGAGAGAGAGAGAGAGAGAGAGAGAGAGAGAGAGAGAGAGAGAGAGAGAGAGAGAAGGTCAGAGAGAGAGAGAGAGAGAGAGAGAGAGAGAGAGAGAGAGAGAGGGTCAGAGAGAGAGAGAGAAGGTCAGAGAGAGAGATAGAAAGCGAGAGAGAGATAGCCAGAGAAAGAGGAAGACAGACACAGAGAGAGAGAGAGAGAGAGAGAGAGCAAGATAGAAGGTCAGAGAGAGAAATAGAAAGCGAGAGAGAGAGAGAGATAGCCAGAGAAAGAGGAAGACAGATAGACATACAGAAATCACTAACTCTGTTACGGAATAGAGCTACTCTTAACAGGGTCGTGGGGAGAGAGAAAGGGAGAAAGAGTGAGAGAGGGAGAGAGAGCTTTATACTCGATAGTTACGCGTTTAAAATAGTTCGAATTTGGGATCTATTATAATCTATATGAACAGTAGTGTAGATCTATTGAGCAACTTGATGGCGTATGGAATCCCAAACGCACCTTTCCTACCACATTTACGCATTGCGTGTTACGAGTGTAATTTTAAAAACCAATTACATAAACGAACATAAATCTTTTACACCCGTAAAAAACACATTTCCTTTGATTCATTACCGGCAGAAACCACGCTACATGGGCAGACGTTCGAACGCGTAAATAGTGTCTCATCACAGTGACGCAACGGGCAGCGCAAAGAAATCCGCGTCGTATCACGCGCCGCGCAGTAATTGCACTTTGTAGGCAATTACTGAACTATGTGATTCCTGGTGAACTGTAGGAACCGATAAACTCCACTCGACGCGACTTGCGCATGTCCTGATCGTATATCTGAAGGCAGCGGCGGCGATCAAAGCATCTCCCATTTCAAAGTCAAATATCAGACAGTTTTATCTCTCTTGATGACATAATACTGCGTGTGTTTACCCCGATATCTTCTCGCATTGTTTAAACGTTCTCTTTGGAAATATTGCCTCTTGTATTCTGAAATATTTTTTTTTAATATGGCCCGACTATAATTTTACTTATTATGTAATAATAGCAAGAAAATAATTTTAAAATATTTTTTACTTATCATAATTTCGTAAAAGCAGCAAATATCATTAATTTTAAACTACTTTCACTTACAATTTTGTAATAATACCAATCAACATAGATTTTAAACTAATTTTACTTATAATTTTGTAATAGTAGTAAAAAACATTAATTTTAAACTAATTTTACTCATAATTTCGTAACAGTAGTAAAAAACATTAATTTTAAACTAATTTTACTTATTATTTCGTAAGAGTAGTAAAAAACATTAATTTTAAACTAATTTTACTTATAATTTTGTAATAGTAGTAAACAACATTATTTTAAACTAATTTTACTCATAATTTCGTAAAAGTAGTAAAAAACATTAATTTTAAACTAATTTTACTTATAATTTTGTAATAGTAGTAAACAACATTATTTTAAACTAATTTTACTCAAAATTTCGTAAGAGTGGTAAAAAACATTAATTTTAAACTAATTTTACTCATAATTTCGTAATAGTAGTAAAAAACATTAATTTTAAACTAATTTTACTTATTATTTCGTAAGAGTAGTAAAAAACATTAATTTTAAACTAATTTTACTTATAATTTTGTAATAGTAGTAAACAACATTATTTTAAACTAATTTTACTCATAATTTCGTAATAGTAGTAAAAAACATTAATTTTAAACTAATTTTACTCATAATTTCGTAATAGTAGTAAAAAACATTAATTTTAAACTAATTTTACTTATTATTTCGTAACAGTAGTAAAAAACATTAATTTTAAACTAATTTTACTTATAATTTTGTAATAGTAGTAAACAACATTATTTTAAACTAATTTTACTCATAATTTCGTAATAGTAGTAAAAAACATTAATTTTAAACTAATTTTACTCATAATTTCGTAAGAGTAGTAAAAAACATTAATTTTAAACTAATTTTACTCATAATTTCGTAATAGTAGTAAAAAACATTAATTTTAAACTAATTTTACTTATTATTTTGTAATAGTAGTAAAAAACATTAATTTTAAACTAATTTCGCTCACTATTTTGTAATAGTAGCGAAAATCATTACCTATTTTACTTATAATTTTGTAATAGCAGCAAACATTGCAGGCACCGTAATGTGAGTGTTTTTGACCTAATGTTAGACTTATTCCTATAATGAGTCACAACATTCCTGTACTTAAGATTTGCATCTGTAAAACTCACAGAAAGAAGCATTAGTGTATCCCCAAAATAAAAAATCTGACGCCTCGCCACCGCTCATCGCGTTTCTTCATAAATTATTAGAAATATTGTGCTGTTCCTACCTATTTCCATTTACTCCTTCTTGCAAAATCCTTCCTGTAATCCTTATACATCCTTATCTACCTATATCCATAATTATATTCACAAATGTAACACCGGACGTTATATTGGTATTCTGTAATACCCTTTTTATTTTCACTTGTGTATTTAATTCTAAAATCTTTCTCATATTTAAATGGCACTTTCCAAAATATTTAAATATAGTTCTTTATGTCTTATCTTCGTATTGTTTTTTAAAAATTATTTATAAGTAATAAAACCGCTATTTATAACATACTGTAAGCCTAGACAATACTGACCTCATAAGTAATTATGTTACCCTGCTTTGTACAGTTTTGCAATGTCTGTATTACTTCACTCTGATGTAGTAGTTTTGACTAACATATTCCCTATTTTTCTGTCTACTTTTATCAGTTAAATACCTTTTATTACACATATCAAATGAAATATTGTAAAGATTGATTAAATTTATTAATTTCAATTATAGAAAAATATTTTGAACTAATAAAACATACATTCTATTTTTGTTTTGTAGGAATAGCCAACTGCCAACATGTTTTAGAACAGAATTTTACTATTTTCTTCAGGAAACATACGAACATGTTTTCTATTTTTTTGTGACAGAACTACGCTGTAACATTAACATAAAAGCATCGTAGAATTTATTTTGAGCGTCGTCTTTTACCCAGAAAGGAAACGACAGCATTATCTAACCTCTCCACTTCCTGGTATTATCCTGCCGTAAGAACTAGGACAGTACTCGCCCTTGAGTCTTGGGTTTCATGACTTGTAGGTTTATAGGGTCTAGCGCAAACACAGACTTCCTGTGCTAAGCGTGAGAGAAGGATATTAAAGAAATGGGACACTGTGACTTGTACTTAAGGGAAACAAAGATATTGATTAGCTTTAAAAGAACTGTTTTGTTGTTTCCCCCCAATTTATGTCTGAAATTTCGTTGGGTACCGATGTATAAAAATAGATATAATGCATAGCGAGGCGCGAGTGAATTAAATATATTTATATGTTGTCCGGAAATAAATATTTTTTTGGTGTCTTCCTTTTTTGTCAGTAGAGATGGCCGTTGTACTAACTGGGCAGAAAACATTAAAGAAATGTTGTTGACATATAAAACACGTAATACAAACAAACATTTTTTAAATTAATTAAAACAACCTCTCACCACAAATTCAACAAATTTTATTTTAACCTTATGTACATTTCGACTACAAAGTAATCATCTTCAGAGGTACTTTTACAAATAACTACAGTTACTGAAGATGATTACTTTGTAGTCGGAATGTACATAAGGTTAAAATAAAATTTGTTGAATTTGTGGTGAGAGGTTGTTTTAATTAATATAAACATTTACGCCACAGTTGCTTTAAGTTGTTGTAAACATTTTTTAAGTCAATTCCTACTTGGGTCAACAACAAATTTTTTTATTTTAATCACTTTTTATTAAATAATTACAATTAATATAAATAAAGTAACATAACTTATGCGTTAAAACAGCTGTTCTACCACATGACCAATAATATAAAACCAGCTGTTTTATGAAATCATATGTTATCACTTATTTTAGGTGATAGGACGAAATAACTATATTGCATACTTGGCCCCTTGTAAGAAAAGTATAGGTAAAATATAAAACTAAAATTAAATCATTAAAATGAATTAATGAATTATTATTTCTAAAAAAAAACTAAATTAACATTGAACTTGACTGGATGAATAAAAGGTATTTAATAATGATTGAAAATTTGTAGAAGATAAAGAGAGTGTGAATTAATTGAAGGAATTAAATAAAAACTGCCCCAATCAAATACAAGGTATACGTCCGTAAATTAACACTACCACGGAACTGTAACTATGTAGAACCCAGGCATCTAGCATTTTCATACCTGACATTTTTTCTCAAAGCACTCTTGTACAAAACATGTTTTAGTCTATTATTAAAAACTAGCTTTACCCAGCGTGCGTTTTTGCAACCGAAATTATAATTTTTTAATGAAAAATGGAAAATTATTAATTATTTCTCCATTAAGAAAAGCAAATGAACTATATAAATAATTATATTTCATTTACTGCAATGCTAGACGACAGGCAATTTTTTTCTTCATTTCATTAGGCGTTTAAACATACAAATTTTTAGGTGTCCCAACACGTGAGCACGCAACACATAATTGTCCGTGAGAAAAGCGCGAATGTTTCAAATTTAATCCACAATGGTCAACGATTGTCCTTGTGCCTTGTTTGCGGTTATTGCAAATGAAAGACGCAAAACAAATTGTAGTCGTTTAACATTAATAGGTAGATCTGATGAAATAATCGGTATTCAAGGAATTAACACCATCTCTCCTTTAAACTTGTCACTTACGACATCTGTCTCCATCAAGTTGGGTGTCATTATTTTTCAGGTTATTCTGGTACCGTTGCACAGCTTTGGTTGATTGAAATTTCACAATATTATCGGCGATCCTACTTTTAATATTAATAAGTGTGATAGCAATAACTATAATTTAGCAATTTTAAACCATTTAAAATAATTGATAACGTCTTTTTATTTTTACATTATGTTTATAATTTTCTTAAATTAATGAAGTAACGCTAATATGGATATACATTTTAACATTAGACTTATGAGGGGGGGAGGGGCGGTACGCTGAACCATCCTAAGCCTCTGGGGTAGAACCCTGTGGATTGATTTACACAAACCCTTCATCAACTTCTGTTCAGTGATTTAACCATCCATAAGATAGATACATGCATGCTTGCATACATACATACATACATACATACATACATACATACATACATACATACATACATACATACATCGGTTCTATATATATATATATACTAGCTGAACCGGCGAATCGAACCGCCTACAAAATCAATGAATGGCGTGTTAACATTATCTAAACCTAATTTAGTATTTAATTAACATAATAATAGCTGAAATTATAGAAGTCGATCGAGAAAAGTGTGACAATAAAAGTTCTTGATTGAATGTTGTTTATTCAAGTGCACTCGGTGTTGCTTAGCAACCAACATTTGGAATGATTTCAATGAAATGTCTTAAGATAAGATAGAAAGTCATATTTTATGGTATTTTAGTACTTATAAAAAATAAATGTTGAAAAAAATGTTATGTTGTCGGAAAGAGTTTTTGTTAAAAACCAAGCGCCGTTTTATAGGTTAATATTTTTCTACTAACAATAATTGGTTTTGGAGGTCACGTGCCCCCCATGGCTAAACCCCATGAGACTTACTATGCCAGAAATCTTTCCAGGAATGTACTCAACAATTTCCCAAAGTTTCATGGCGATCGGATCAGTGGTTTAGTAACATAAAGGCTTATACATACATACAAACATTATATATGTATGTATGTATGTATATATATATATATATATATATATATATATATATATATATATATATATGAAGTTATTAGTGTTACTAGTAAATACTTTTTTCCACCATATTGGACAACGTGAAATATCACTATATATATATATAACTGAAAGCACTGAATAAAAAAATGAACTGGTTAGTCTCGCAACCCGCAATGTAATTTCTTAGAAGGATAAATCGTAACCTTGTGTTTTTACTGTTTTACGTCTCTAATTTTTTATGAGATTTATAGTGGCGGCCGGTCACCCTCGCCAGGGGGGGGGGAGGTAAAGAGCAGCCCAGTACGTTTAACTTTTCCAGTATCTTTGCAATGGTGTATTAGCGCTATTTTAAAGTATATTCTTCTAAATGTAACCCTCTTTTCCTTAAGTACCTGAATACATCAGCAGTTACCCAACCAGAATTAAAGTTAACAAGTATAATAGACAAATATACTGAAAGTTTATATTTTCTTCCTTTAAAATAAAGAATATTAAAATGAACAATATAAGAATGAATATATACGATAAGGAATGAGAAAAACTAAATCTAAAACAAAGAAACTTAGATTGGCAATACTAAATATTCCTTAAACATATAGGCAATATGACAACAGCGCATACAAACCCACCGACTGCACTACAAGAGAAAGCGGCATAAACTTAAACAAGGCGAAACATACTAGTGAAAGTTGCATCAGGGGAGTGTTTACAAATATAGCGAAAGGAACACTTCCGTAAAAAGGTTTCAAATACATAGACTATGGGATAAGAAACGTAAATGGTTCTAATATACTCAAACCAAGAAAAACTTTGCCAATCATTTTATTAATAAAGAATGTGTGTGTGTGTGTGTGTGTGTGTGTGTGTGTGTGTGTGTGTGTGTGTGTGTGTGTGTGTGTGTGTGTGTGTGTGTGTGTGTGTGTGTGTGTGTGTGTGTGTGTGTGTGTGTGTGTGAGTGTGTGTTTTTTTTACTACAAAAACCCGTATATTGGTATTTATTAAAACTTCCCAATAAAAACTAAGATTTACCAACTCTTAATGGTATCGTTTATTCCGCACTTTCACCATTATACACTCAGAGTTCATAGGTTTACCTCAGAGACACGGTAAATGTTGCCTAACCTAACCTTAATTGACGAGTGCATTACTAGCAAAAAAAAAAAAATTACTAAGCAATAGGCCTACCCATTGTTCTACTCCCAAAACCAACATATACCGACCGCCTTTGGTAAAACCCAACATCTTTCAAACTCTAATGGTAAAGGCTCGAAAAATTATCTGTTATAAAATATCTATATAATAACAATTCTTGTTTGCAAACCCATATCTTTAGACTATGCGTTTTCCTGACGAATCCAACCTGTCCGATCTTTAAAATCTCTATCGGTAGCACATACGTTTTTTCTGACGAGTCCAACCTCTCCGATCTTTCTAATCTCTATCGGTAGCACATACGTTTTTCAGACGAGTCCAACCTGCCCGATCTTTCAAGTCTCTATCGGTAGCACATACGTTTTCCTGACGAGTCCAACCTGTCCGATCTTTCAAATCTCTATCGGTAGCACATAAGTTCTTATAGCTACTACAAACCGCTCTACAGCTCATGTTACTGGTTTAGACCCAATAGCATTTGTTTAGACAGACCTTTAAAGATCCTGAGAGAAGCTACACTTCAATATAGCCACCCCATCTACACTAGTTACCCCTCTATGGCTATGAAACCCGTTTTATAACATCGCAATATAAGGCATATCTTTAGGACTTCAACTCATGCGACCTGAACATGTGGGCCACTTATTCTTTGCCTTCAGCGCCATATTAACCCTATTTATACATTCCAATCCCTAAACACATTCGTACCGGCGACAATATAGCCGCCCCATCTACACTAGTTACCCCTCTATGGCTATGAAACCCGTTTTATAACATCGCAATATAAGGCATATCTTTAGGACTTCAACTCATGCGACCTGAACATGTGGGCCACTTATTCTTTGCCTTCAGCGCCATATTAACCCTATTTATACATTCCAATCCCTAAACACATTCGTACCGGCGACAATATAGCCGCCCCATCTACACTAGTTACCCCTCTATGGCTATGAAACCTGTTTTATAACATCGCAATATAAGGCATATCTTTAGGACTTCAACTCATGCGACCTGAACATGTGGGCCACTTATTCTTTGCCTTCAGCGCCATATTAACCCTATTTATACATTCCAATCCCTAAACACATTCGTACCGGCGACAATATAGCCGCCCCATCTACACTAGTTACCCCTCTATGGCTATGAAACCCGTTTTATAACATCGCAATATAAGGCATATCTTTAGGACTTCAACTCATGCGATCTGAACATGTGGGCCACTTATTCTTTGCCTTCAGCGCCATATTAACCCTATTTATACATTCCAATCCCTAAACACATTCGTACCGGCGACAATATAGCACTGTGCATTTGAACAATCAAAAACGGTTATATATAGGTACTGTATAGGCCTATACGCAAAATAAAGAGTGCAAAATAATATCTGATATTCAACGCATCACCAGTATAAGATACTCTTTTTAATACTGCTGTCCCGTACGTACATATTTACATCCCCGCATGTACACAAGATAAAACTCCAAGTTTTTTCAATTTCGCCTGCATGCAAGTTTGTGCAGCATTCTTGCCATATGAAACCGGCAATTCTCGACGATTCTATCGCCAGATCGTTATCAGACACATGACAGAAGACACTAAGTGCAGTGCCGGCGCATTGAAAGGGAACGTTACCACATAAACATGTGCTTGTAAGATTCTAATCATAACACATGTTTTTACTAGCAGGCTGGCTGCTGACAGTCGTGTCAAAGTTTTTGTTTGGCAGCCAATTAAAACTAAATGTTCAGGCATCGTTTACAATAAATTATTGTGCTTTCTTATGTGTTACTGTTGCGGTGTCGTCTATGCACCACGTGTGGTTGACGATAAGGATCAGGTTAGCAACTGATAATGGTCGACGCTATTCATGTCATATTCGTTAGTATTTAACAAAAAGTTATTATGTTTGTACAAGTCGGCACAATTTCCTTCTGAAGGTAAACCCTTCAATGGCCCAGTACATATTATATGTGAGAGTAATAACATGTTGGGCAGTGATAAATCAAAAATGGGCAGTGAAGAAAATAAATTATTTATCAAAACGAAAATTATTCGAGATAACGTTAGTATTCAACATTTACTATCAAATTTATTTAGGTTCACTCGATATAAAACATATTAAAAACAAAATAAAAACATATATAAAAACAAAATAAAAACATATATAAAAACAAAATAAAAACATATATAAAAACAAAATAAAAACATATATAAAAACAAAATAAAAACATATATAAAAACAAAATAAAAACATATATAAAAACAAAATAAAAACATATATAAAAACAAAATAAAAACATATATAAAAACAAAATAAAAACATATATAAAAACAAAATAAAAACATATATAAAAACAAAATAAAAACATATATAAAAACAAAATAAAAACATATATAAAAACAAAATAAAAACATATATAAAAACAAAATAAAAACATATATAAAAATAAAATAAAAACATATATAAAAACAAAATAAAAACATATATAAAAACAAAATAAAAATATATATAAAAACAAAATAAAAACATATATAAAAAATAAGTATATAAAAAAATAATGTCAATTCCTACATAAGGACATCAAAACAAATTTTGATGTTAATTTTTATTAAATAATTACAATCCATATAAATAAAGTAACACAACCTATGCTTTAAAACATCTGTTCTACCACATGACAAATAACTTAAAATCTGATGTTTTAGAAATCACTTATTTTAAGCCAAATGGGACGAAATAAGAGTATTTGTACCTTGCTCCTGCATTGTGAAAAGTTTTTCTTCCTTATAAAACTAAAATGAATTAATTAAATTTAATTAATAAATTAATATTTGAATAAACTGTGTTAACATCAAGTGTCATCCACTACAAGTTTAAACGAGAAATATTTAAAAAAAATAAAGTCAATTCTTACTGAGGTCAAAACAAAAAAATATATTCTAGTATCTTTTTATTTTATAATTATAATTAATATAAATATGCATATACATATGTCAGAATAACAATATCAAGTGGCAAAAAATAAAAATAGAATTTTCTATAATTTTTTCATTTTTTCTTCTATATATGGTTTTGGAATATTATTTTTGTTTGTTATTTATTTGCCTTTTTTTCGTCTCTGGCCTTGTTGTAGTTTCTTTTCACTTTTCTTTTAAATTGTTCATTTGTGAAGCAAGGTTCGATGCAGTTAATCCAATTTGGTAGTTTATTTTATTGTTTTCATTCATTTTCAATCCTAGAACTTTATTTACAATAATGTGTTGTAACCACATTACATAGTGTGGCAACTACTTAAGGTTGTATAATGAAAGTTTCGACGACGACCAGTTGGGGGCAAAAAAAATGCATACTGGCCCTACATGTTTGAGAAATATATTACTAGCTAAAGGAAAGTTGTCTTAGTGCTTAAGTTCTGGATTACAGACATGATTTCATTCAGTTCGAATCCAACCTAGACCCGATATTTTCATTCAATATAGGCATAAAACTAAGATGGAAATTTAATCGCGGAGAAAAAACCAGGAGGTACCTATACAGCAGGTTTAATGGGTGATAAGATTTTCTTACAATAGCCCCTGCCACTGTCATCCACTTGCGCTCCGCAAACGATCTAACTTACCTCAACTAGGGATGGTCGATATTTTCTGTCACGGTGACTTGTCACATATATTATTAGTTTGTTGCTGGTGGTACTTTCAGTGGCAACGGATCGATCGGAAGTTGCCTCTGTTGTTATTGGGCAAAAAGTCGCTGTCGCTGAATGAAATGGTTGTCATCGGTTGATTTGTCGCTGTCGCTGGCTCTGCTCTCACCACTCAGCGCCGATCATGGTGCAGTGTCGTTGACTGAAGAGGAGAGGGGAGGGGTTTTCGATGTTGTGATTAGGCAAAATATCACTGTCTCGAATGAAACGTTACTGATATTTTACCACGGCTGTAACTGGTTCTACTCATTTACGTCGTGTGTGGGCGGTCGATTTGTGACAGGTTTCAAGGTAGTGACAGTGTTGTGTACAGTAGACGCTATTTCGCACTCGTTAGTTTGTTCCTAATTTCGTAGGAGTTTATTTTTAAATAAAATGAGCCTTTCAAAAAAGAAAAGCGAGGTGTGGAATCATTTCATCAGTGTGGTATGCCTGCCTGTTATTGGCACATACAGTGCAGTCTCAGTATCCCTTTTCACTGGTAAAAGTCACTGATCCAAACCTAGCGCTGTCACTAAAATCACCGATCCGTTAAAGTCACTGGATCGACCACCCCTAACCTGAACGCAATCTACCATGCATTAGTTTCTCTCTCCTCGACCAATCCCTTTGGAGTTTTATTCTTCCTCTTCCGCTATTCATTCTTCCTATAACAACCTTCCATTTTTGTTTTATCCGCGCACCAAACTCGCTTCATACTTCTTCCAACTAGAACGTTGGCGTCTCGGGTAGTTCTACACCTAATGTTCACGACCCACTTGCAGTCTTCACCGTTAGCTTTTCGTTCAGTGCGTTACCTTTTGTCAAAGTTAACTTTGTCATTGCGCATGCGTCATTCGCCTTAAACAATAACGTCTAATTAATCTCTGGGGCCTTCTTCGCGTTGTGTAGCGCCGAGATGACGTTATGGATATTCACTTACAGTTTCCTGTAGTGGGGAGGCGCATACAGCGCCACTCCCTAGAGATGCGCGTATCCTGCAGGTCTCACACTGTGTTACGTCACCCGTCAGTTACCTTTCGCGCTACAGGTTACGTTGGGTTCGAATCTGTTAATTTAGGTTAGGTTTACGATGTATAATTCCAATATATCTCACAGTAAAACTGAAGAAAATGCGTCTTCCAGACAAATAAAAAGAAGATTAGCAAAGGCTTGGTTATTCTTGTCCTCCAAATAAATCACTGATTGCACGTATAGGTCATAATCACAAATAAATCACTGATTGCACGTATAGGTCATAATCACAAATAAATCACAAACTATAGGCCTGTATCTTATCTCCTATTCTATCACTGATCGTGAGACACTGACGAATTGAAACTATCGTCTGACTTTGCACGATCCAAAACCTTTACTCTCACAGGTTTTTCATAAATTATAAGCTCGATAATCAGTTCATTTATTTAATAAAGACATTAAACTTCGTCGATCGTCACGGACAATAAAATCCACGAATAACACACTTATTAAGAGGTTTACAACCTGCACATTATACTTTGGCGTATGATCAACTTGCCAAGTGAAAGAAATCATACTTGAAAGCACCAGCTAACCTCGATACTGCGTCAGTTTTCTCTGCGCTACGATACACATTCGACTAAACCAGTAATACAGACATGTCTCGGCGCCAACCGTAACGACGGAAAGTTGTAAGCTCGTTTTGTTTCCGATTATTGTTGGACTGGTGACAAGTTAGCGACGTCAGACACACGGCTAATTAGCCGGCTCGGCTATTTAAATAATGGCAATATCGATAGACTGCACAATATCCACTCCACTACATTACCAGGTGAACATTTCAATTTGTGTAAATGAACCAAGTTTTATCTGAATTCTTACTAGCCTTCAGTTTAAGGCGAACGTCACAGCCATTTTTAATTATGCACAACACAGTATCTGCTTATGGCCCTACTTTAAGCGACTTCTTCATTAATGTATCTAAATTTTCTTCCGGTATTATCGCTTATATTTTCCGTCAGTCTACCGCTACATACTTTGCCTCTGGTAATTGAGGTTAGAAAAAGACGAAAAACACAAACCATTACATCGGCATCAGTTACTCTCTCAATACTATACCATCAAGACAACATGGGTGTCAAATACTTTGGGAACGAGATGATTAAGAACAAGGTGGAACATGCGGAACAAGGTGAAGCCTGACCTTGAATGTGAAAGCAGGAGCTTGATCTATAGTGAAAGATCAGGAAAGGGCCTGACTTTATTGAAATCTGAGGGCTTCCATTTTATAGGAGGCTGACCGTCTACCACTGGTACTTTACGCGGGAAAAATACGAAAGGCATCACTGACCAACCAATAAACAACGCCCTCCATTACTTCCTTGTTACCATAGCAACACGGCAACATAGAAGAGCATTACTATGGCAATGAGATGATTATAAGACATGCGGAACAAGGTGAAGCCTGGCCTTGAATGTGAAAGCGGAAGCTTGATCTGTGCACAGTGGAAGATCAGGAAAGGGCCTGACTTTTATTGAAAACTGAGGGCTTCCCTTGTAGTAGGAGCTCTGACCATCTACCAATGGTACTTTACGTGGGAAAATACGAATGGCATCACTGATCAGCCAGTAAACAACTGGTTACATTACTCCCTTGTTACCATAGCAACACGGCAAGAACATTACTATGGCAACGAGCTGATTTTATGACATGCGAAACAAGCCTGACCTTGAATGTGAAAGCAGCAGCAGATTGATTTGTGTTCAGTGGAAGAACAGGAGAGGGCCAGTCTTATTCAAATGTAAAGGCCTTCCTTGTCTTATCCTTATATATACCATTCTATGCGAGCTGAACAACAATCTGTCCAACGGTATAGGCGTTCGTAACTGTGTTCGTAACTGAAAATAAACTCAGGATAACATCCTTGAAAGACAAAGATGTTAGAAAACTCTCAGCTTTCGAATAGCTTTCAAGCTTGTGATCTGGGGGGAAATCCAGGTTGGTTAAGAAAACCAAACCGGGAAGAAGGTATCCGAAGTGTCATCTTGATTTGCGTTCAGTGTACGAACAGTTGAGGCTAGCCTTTTACAGAAATGTGACAAGATTTCCTTGTACCCTTGTGTAAGCCATTCTATACAAACCAAACAACACTCTGTCCAACGGTATAAGCAAGAACAACAACTCAGAACAACATCTTTGAAACACAAAAATGATGCTAAAAGGAAACCCTCAGCTTTCGAATAGCTTTAAACTTTTTGGGCTGGGGAATAGTACAGTTTGGTTACGAAAACCAACAGGGAACAGCGCACCCTCCGGCAATTGTGAATACTGCATCTACAAATTTAATCATACTTTCTGTCTAAACCTAGAAATCAAAGTCCACATATAAGTACTACAATGCACCTAAACCATCCCTTCTTTCGACAATGTGTAGCCCAATGTGTAAAGTTTTCCAACACCTTACACACAATCCAATACCTTGTAATTTGTTTCTAATGATGACTGTGGTTGGGAAACGAGATGACACTATAAATTGGAAGAAATTATTTCATAAATAATTATTTGAAGAACTAGGTGAAAACTTTTAACTTACTTGCTGACGCGTTTCGAAACCGTCAGGTCATTGACGAAGACTTTAGTTTAGTTTTTGAGAATGAAAGACATTTTCGAGGCGGTCAGCAAGTAAGTTAATATTTTTCAAATTGTTCTTTACATTATTACGTATGGCATAATCAGTGAAATCAAAATTATTAAAACAACCAACTTAAAAAATTAAACGTTTCCAAATTAATAAAAACTTATAACGTTTCGTCTTTAAAAAATTCCATTCTAAATAAATACTTTTGTCAGTAAACCTTGTAGAAAGTAGACTTTGTTAAATGTCTATTACATACAGAAATCAACTGTACACGAGAAATCGTTTTTCTTGAAGTTGTAGAAATAATCATAAATATTCCTCCTCAGGGCGTACTATAAAGGTCAATCTTTATTAGCCGTACACAGATTACCATCCGGTGCTATACATGTAACTGTAATTAAGTTTTGTGTGTAGCTTGACAATGGGCCCTTTCATACTATTGAAACCTAATGACTTTTAATGTATAAGCTAACTTTAATGGCTTACAGGTGTGTCATCCAGCCCATACAAGGTAAGGTAATTACCGACTTCGGGTGTCAATAAAGTTTGGGTAGTGGCAAGACTGGATACAAAAAAGTACCGTATACGTTCCGTTCGTCGGCGATTAATTTCGATCTCTTAATGGTAGTGAATTTTTTTTATAAAGGATTATGTTTGTAAAGTGTTATTATGTTTCCAACGCGATAATGTGTAAATTTTAGCCACTGGTTTAAATTTTTAATGGTTTCAAATCGTCTGTTACTTGTTTAGAATGTATGTTTGAGTAACTGAAGTAGTATTTGGCCAAGATAAACAGTACTGAATCCGTTGTAAGATATTATTTTATTTACATAATTTTACAAACATATATGTAAACAGAAGCTAAATCAGTTAGACTCGAATATAAACATGTTTTATATGACCTCCGTCCAATTTGAAGCAACACTCGTGGCGTATTTAAAGGTTTTGTATCATTTTGGTGAAGAGGGGTTGTTTCATACTTGTTATACAAGTGGTTATCTTTTCCTGTAGTTGCAGGGTCATCACGGAAAATCTTCATCATTCCCCATAAGTAGGCGTCAGGTGGTGTAAAATCGGGAAAGTACGCTGGGAAAGGAAAGTTTGTTTTACTAGAGTTATCTTCGCAGTTGCCAAGAGTTTCTTGAAGAAAAGCCATGTTGTCTAAGGCAGTGTGGTTGGTTCAGCCATCTTGCTGGAACCATGGCGAACAAAAAGGCAGGTTTCTGGTGCAACAAAATTTCTTAGTTCTCCTGTAAAACGACCGAGTACTACCCTATATCGATTCAGTAACCGAATATTATCGATCAGTTACATCGACTGAACAATCGAATACTACAGCTGATTCAGTTTCAGTACTGTTTATTTTGGTGCGTACGGTATTAACACTATTTGTATGATCCAAAGACTGAATTTTATTGATAATTCTCGGGCATTTTGTTTCACACAAGTAAGTTAATTAGACAACAAACTGGGCATAGTACTGCGTTACACCTAAATAATTAATTTTTTTAAACTGAAAACGAACAAACAAAATAATTAGTTTATTTCTTTAAAAAGTTTGTTTAAACAGTTTGAACAAAAAAGACGTACAACCGCAAGAATAAGCCACGCAGAACTTGTAAGGCTCTTTCGCTTCGTAACAGATAAAGAAACAGCCGACTTGAATCGTAAATAAAATTTCACCAGTTTACTCGAACAAAACCAGAAGCCGTGTTTTTAATTATAACTTTCAACTTAAAACCTCGGTAAAGTCAAACAAACTCAGCCGAACTGGAAAAGAAGGGTTTGGTTCTTAATATTTATTTATGCGGGGTAGTTTATGAATTTGTTTTGCTTTCGAAATGCATTAGCTAATGCGTTTAGTTGGAAACTCTTTCATTACCTAATTCCTTCTATTAGCTCACACTCTTCTGATATATATCTTGTACAAATTTTCAATCGTTAATAAAACACGTTTTTATTCCTCCAATCAAGTTCAACTAGATTTTATTAAACCTATAGTGGATAACAATTGATGTTAATACAGTTTTTTTTTAATATTTATTCAATAATTAAACTATAAAAATTTGAGGGGTTCAACCGGATTCGAACTTAGTATCATCAATATTTCCATAGCTATAAATCTGCTTCACAAAGATGTAGATGAATTTTTATTTTGCCCTCATCTGGTTCTCGTCGAAACTTTCATTGTAGAAACTTAAATTGTTGCCATAGTTACCATACAATATCATAAATAATGCTAAAAATGTAATGAAAAGAATAAAATAAACAAACAGTATTAACTGTATATTGAAACTTGCTTTACAAGCGGACAATGCCGAAAGAAACAACACATTAATTCAAGCAACGAAAAAAGAAAGCGTATAAATACTAACAAACAAAAGCAATAGTCCAACTCCATGTATAAAATGGAAAATAGAAAATTGCAATGAAAATCGCTTTCTATTTTGCCACTTAATATTGTTAGTCTGACATATGTATATACATATTTATATAATTTGTAATTGTAAAATTAAAAAAACTTAAATACAATTTTTCTTTGTTGATTTAAGTAGCAATTGACTTTAAAACAATTCTTTTTAGATAACTTGTTCTACTTTCTTGAATATTGTAGTCCATTACGTCCGGTGAATCTTTATTAATTACTTCAACAATAGTTTATGACTACCCGAACTTTATATATTGTAAATTTGTTATACAAATTTAAAATGATTATTCATTGTTTAATATGAAATTTACAGACACACAAAAACACAAAGTACAAACAAATTAAACGAACAAGCACAATACAAATCACACATACTCCTTGATACTATCGAAAACCTACCTTTAAAACCGTCACCGCTTGACCCAACATCTCCAAGCAGACACTGATGATCGACGCATAGCGATCGAAAACGTTCTGTCTCAGTAAGTTTTAACAAATTTACAAAATTAAAGTTCGGATAGTCATAAACGATTGTTTAAGTGATTAATACTGGTTTTACTTAAACCTTACATAGAGAAGGCTAGATTTTGACTAATAGAAACAGTTGGCAGCATTTTTATAAGATCCTGTGAGACGAATCTGTATAAAAATAGGTTGAGTGTGGAGGCTTTTTATGTTGTTTTGTTAAGTTGGTAATGTGTTTATTTAATGCAAACGTAAATGGTAACTATCAGCTGTCTAGATGTCATCGATTTAAAAAACAAAAGTTATATCTGGTGACACAGTAAGTCCTCAGAAACACAGAACAAAACTTGGCGCTGGAAATTTAAAAATAAATTTAACCTCCAATACTCACAGAATATTTCATAGTTTTTTGTTTATAAAACAGACCATTATTTTACTCTACATTATTATAATTATTATTAAAAAGTACCCTATTAGAATAGGATGAATTTTTCCAAGTAAAAGAAAACACTACAATAATTTTAAACAAAATAATACAGGTTGAAATAAGACGGACTGAAATGTAAAATTCCAACAACCCAACCTCACATAGTTCTGTATGAATTTAATGTTGGAGAATTGATGCACTATATTATATCACATGATTATAAAAATGTATTAAAATAGCCTATAGCTTCAAAGTATCCAGTTAGGCTAGATTTTATAATAGAACAAATGGAATATATATTTTTTTAATTGGTCCGACATTTGTAACTTTATAAAACGTTATTAAATAATTTTTATTCTGTAGTTACAGAAGTGTTACATTTTTATTACTTATTAATTAACGATATTGGCTAAAAACATATACTTAACGATCCACAAAGTCTTCAGAAACAAGGAAAATTGATCACACAAAATGCGATATAACTAATAAATAATTAATTAATAATTTACCATGGGTCTACCAACTTCGATTTTTTCATTACCTAAATGTGAAACAAACTTATTACATCCTAAGCAAGGGAAAAATTATTTAAAAAGTCGGTAAACGTAAATAGTTCTTACATTTTAATTAAATATTGGAACAAACATAACCTCACTTTGACAAACATAGGCTTCTTCTGTATGAATAAATTGTTCAAAAATTACTAGCTAATATCATACGGCCATAAACATATATTAAAATACATTTAGAAATTATCTGGTTGGAATGGATTTGTTTCTTGAAAAATTTAGAAAGTGATTTATGCAACGATTTTCGATAAACAGACAACATTGATTTTGTTCACAAAAAATCCAACTGAATGAAATCCGAAGAATGTTTTATGTCCAGTTCGGGTAAATTTGGTAATAAAAAATATGAATTAAACTTTAGCAACACAATATAACTTATTAACAAGTGAAGTGATAAAATGAAATTTGGCAAGCGCTATATTTTTGCACCACTGCATGGAACAATAATGCTAAGGGGTTAATTTATGACATATTAGTAGCTATTTTTTTATAAAACCTTAACTTAACCTAGCCTAATACTTTATACCCATATTCCAATGTAGATATATTGTAATGTAACGTTCTGTTTTACAACAATTAAAACTGGATTTTATATCCTTTGGGTGTTGAAGTGAGGTTATTAAATTATTTTTTCATGATTTTTAATTTTTGAGGCGTCAACAAGATGTTTTATTATTTATTCTTGTTCATAAAAAAATTCTACATCAGAGGGTATTTTCGTGTGAATAAAATCAATGACATTATTAATATACTCATGTTCACTTCTGTTGGGAATATTTGTATATAATCGAGTAGATTTTTTCTGCTTTTCCAAACATCACAAAATTTACATTTGTTGACGCGTTTCGGCATGACTTCATTTTTAAGACTTATAATACTCCTCTTTTGAAGAACTTAAGAGTACTATTAAAGTTTTGAAATAGTCATTCCGAAACGCGTCAACAAAGGAAAATATTGTAATGTTAGGAAAGGCAGAAAAAATCGATGACGATTTATTACAGAAAATAGTTGTATATACGTTATCTAAGCTATAATTTTTAACTATAGTCTATTTTAATATAAATGTACAGTAATGTAAATTATACAGTAGATCTACTGTAATTTCCCAACAATTTATTCAGACAGAAATATCTTATGTTTGTCGAGTGAGGTTATGTTTATCTTACAATATTTAACGAATATTTTAAGGACTGTTAGGTTTGGGAGGTTTTAAATACAGTAATGTGTTATATGTTTAGAATGCGTGCTTAAGTAACATTTGTGAACAAGAGGTCGAAGATGGAGGACTGACGGCAAAGTATTACCAAACAGCCGCTACATTACTAATCCAGAGGATAAACAGCCGCTACATTACTAATCCAGAGGATAAACAGCCGCTACATTACTAATGCACGGGATAAACAGCCGCTACATTACTAATGCGCGGGATAAACAGCCGCTACATTACCAATGCACGGGATAAACAGCCGCTACATTACTAATGCACGGGATAAACAGCCGCTACCTTACTAATGCACAGGATAAACAGCTGCTACATTACTAATGCACGGGATAAACAGCCGCTACATTACTAATTCACGGGATAAACAGCCGCTACATTACCAATGCACGGGTAAACAGCCGCTACATTACTAATGCACGGGATAAACAGCCACTACCTTACTAATGCACAGGATAAACAGCCGCTACATTACCAATGCACGGGATAAACAGCCGCTACATTACCAATGCACGGGATAAACGGCCGCTACATTACCAATGCGCGGGATAAACAGCCGCTACATTACCAATGCACGGGATAAACAGCCACTACCTTACTAATGCACAGGATAAACAGCTGCTACATTACTAATGCACGGGATAAACAGCCGCTACATTACTAATTCACGGGATAAACAGCCGCTACATTACCAATGCACGGGTAAACAGCCGCTACATTACTAATGCACGGGATAAACAGCCGCTACATTACTAATGCACGGGATAAACAGCCGCTACATTACTAATGCACGGGATAAACAGCCGCTACATTACCAATGCACGGGATAAACAGCCGCTACATTACCAATGCACGGGATAAACAGCCGCTACATTACCAATGCACGGGATAAACAGCTGCTACATTACTAATGCACGGGATAAACAGCCGCTACATTACTAATGCACGGGATAAACAGCCGCTACATTACCAATGCACGGGTAAACAGCCGCTACATTACTAATGCACGGGATAAACAGCCGCTACATTACTAATGCACGGGATAAACAGCCGCTACATTACTAATGCACGGGATAAACAGCCGCTACATTACCAATGCACGGGGTAAACAGCCGCTACATTACCAATGCACGGGATAAACAGCCGCTACATTACCAATGCACGGGTAAACAGCCGCTACATTACTAATGCACGGGATAAACAGCCGCTACATTACTAATGCACGGGATAAACAGCCGCTACATTACTAATGCACGGGATAAACAGCCGCTACATTACCAATGCACGGGATAAACAGCCGCTACATTACCAATGCACGGGATAAACAGCCGCTACATTACCAATGCACGGGATAAATAGCCGCTACATTACCAATGCACGGGATAAACAGCCGCTACATTACTCATGCACGGGATAAACAGCCGCTACATTACCAATGCACGGGATAAACAGCCGCTACATTACCAATGCACTGGTTAAAGAGCATAAAAATTAAAACATTTTTTATATATAACCACATTTACCATATTCGGATATAACTGGCACACACAAGTTCCCCTACGGTTTTAAGCGGCGAGTGAGGGGTAAGAATCTATACATTTCTGAAAACATTGGTTTTCTGTTACTCTGTAAAAACAGTTATTCATTATGTGTAGAAACGGCATACATACATACCGACGCTTATTGGAGCTTAAAATCTACAGCTGTACAGGTTTCGCTAACGTTGGGCGTAAAGTCAGACAGCACAGTCTGAAGACGAGGGAGGAGGGCGAGAGTCGTAGTACGCAGACTGGCTAGTAGCGCTCGAGCCGCAGAGCGCCAGTAATACTCCGTAACTATTTACGAATGTAGTATAACATATTACTCTGTTTTATAAAAAAACGACGATTCTAAAGAGTTTAGTGTGTAGGCCTATTGGGAAAAAAGTTAGTTTGGTTTTATTTCAACATTTAAAATTCTTGGGATGTCGCCACCGATTTTGTTATATTTTCCGCATTACTGAACATTTTCTACATCGCCAGGTATAATTTTACCAATATCGTATATTGCAGAAGATAAATATTTACCATTGTCTTAGTAAAAACCTTTAACGTTTAGCCAATTATGTTCAACATGTTTTTAATTAGATTAACAAATAATTTAAAATTTTTGTAGATAAAGAATAAATATAACACGCCAAAACTTTAAATGTCTATGTAGAATTATATATTATTAACCAATTTTAAATCATAGGCGTAGGCTACTGTATTTCTAATGACACGAATGAATTCATCCATCATTAATTATGAAGAAATACTTGGTTATCATGATTTTGTAAGTCCCTTTTAAACGTCTCCAGAGAAGATGAGAATCGCAAAAATATGCCTATACGAGACTATTCGGAATGGACGCTGACATAACGTACACAGTAACCAACTTGGGTATTTATTTCCCGTTAACGTAATCGATTATAGCAGAAACACACCGGACGATGCAGAAAGTCACCGGGAATACGAAAACAATTATTTTAAAACCCGCTCACGCCCAAAAATTAAAAATGCAGGAAAATAACAATCCCCACTTCATAAGACACCTAAAACTTTACTAATTCTACGTTGCGGCTTAATTTTTTTGATGTAGTAACTCTTAAAATGCTCGAAATGTAAATTGCTGTTAACTCCCAAAATTTTGATTTTTTTTTATTCAAAATTTGTAATTTTGTTAGAAGACGTTTAATTACTTTTCGAGGCATTTTAGGAGTGAATACGTCAAAACATAGAATTAGTAAAGTTTTAGTTAGGTATGCCATGGGGGGTTTGCTATTTTCCAAACTTTTTAATTTTTGGGGCTTTAGCGGTAGTTTTTATAATTTTTTTCGTATGCCTCATGATTTACTGGATCGCCCGGTATATTTTCTTTTGATAAAATCGATTTACGTGGGAACGGGAAATAAATACCCAAACTTGTATTGCATTTACTTTTTTCAAAACTGCTATGTTTACTTAACAAGGGCATCAAATAATAGTGTCAAATGTATTATCGTATTTGGGTTTAGGCTAGTTTGTGGCAAAATGTACAATGACAAAATCATGGATTAATTAACCGTAAATAAGTATTAACTTCATTGCTTGCAGAAATAATTATCAACGAAATGAACTAGTTGTGTATTACAACAATATACCTTAATTTACTACAACGTAGAACTAAAAAAAGGCAAGAGACCTTCAAAACACCAATTGTGTTTGCCTAATCATAAAAAACAAAACCACTATGTTGTCTTATCTACCGCCATTGTTAGCATGTTATTATTACTGTTTTATTGCCATTATCAAAATTGAGCTACATGTTCAAGATTGAAAAATATTAATTAAATGTTTTACAGAAGGACTTTTCTAGTCATCCCACTTGGACTAACTCTAAGTTACTATTTTAAAATTACTCTAGGCATATTTTTATCTACATCAAAGCGACACGGAAAGAGTATAAAAATGTGTAAGAATGTTTGAAATAATGACCTAACCTCAAAATTTATAGTAGGCGCTATTGAAAGCGGATTTTTAACTTGACTAGGAGAAAACGAAAAATAGCAATGTTCAGTAAGGCCTATTAATATGTACTGTAATACTGAAACTAGGCCTAGACGAAATTTCTAACAACTAATTCATTTTGGCCTAATTTTATTGTTTACTTAGGTTAGAATGTGTTATTTTGTTCAACATAAAACCTAATTAAATTTTTTAGTATTTATTTCCGGTTTCACGTAATCGATTTTAGCAAAAATATTTATACCGTTGGATTACGAAATAAATCCAAAACGTTTAATTAGTGACGTTTTACGTTGGTCGTGGAGGAGGGAATTCTCTTTTTTAAAATTTTGAAGCGTGAGCGGAAGTTTTTAAAAAGTTTTTCGTATTTCTAATAACGTTCTGCATTGCCCGGTATAAATTATTTGGCTAAAATCGATTACGTAGAAACGGGAAATAAATGCCAATGCTTTCCAATATAGGCTATTAATGCGAGAGACAGACGACAAATGGCAATTGTAAAATTAGGCCTACACACAATTTCCATAGCCTACTGTCGGTTAAAGTTACAATATGTTATCTTGTTTAACATAAACCTTAATTAAATGTTTCACAATATAGTTTTATAATTGCTAGAAGGCGACGACAAATGGCAGTGTTCAATTACTGTTAAAACATTTAGTTTTTCGCCAAAAAATTCTAGAAGTAGGATTAGACGCAATTTCCTGACTCCCGGCTAAAGTTGCAATATGTTATCTTGTTTAACATAAACCTTAATTAAATGTTTCACAATATAGTTTTATAATTGTTAGGAGGTGACGAAAAATGGCAATGTTCAATTAGCCTACTGTTAAAACATTTAGTTTTTCGCCTAAAAATTCTAGAAGTAGGATTAGACACAATTTCCTGACTCCCGGCTAAAGTTGCAATATGTTATCTTGTTTAACATAAACCTTAATTAAATGTTTCACAATATAGTTTTTTAATTGTTAGGAGGTGACGAAAAATGGTAATATTCAATTATTATTAAACATGTAGTGTTTCGGCCAAAAACTAAAACTAGGCCTAGGCCTAATTTCTCCACACTCCCAGCTAAAGTTGCAATATGTTATCTTATTTAACATAAACCCTGATTAAATGTTTTACAAATTATTAATTCATAGAATGGAATGGAAAATGGCGATATTCAATTATTGCAAAACATATAGTTTTTCGCAAAACAAAATCTAAAACTAGACCTAGACGCAATTATCAACCAATTAATTTAGGCCTAAATATTTTGTTGGCTTAGGTTATGTTACAGTGTAAAATAAAACTTAATAAAATGATTTAAAATATATTAATATCAGAGGGTAACGAAAAATGCCGATACACAAATATTGTATACGTTTTTCGCCAAAAATTCTAAAACCAGGCCTACACACAATTTCTTAACGATTAATTTAGGCCTAATTTTACTGCCGGCTTAGGTTACAATATGTTGTTTAACATAAAACCTAATAAAATGCTTAAAAGCATATTAACACTAGAGGAAAACCAAAAATGAAGATATTCAATTGTTGTTAATCACGTAATATTAAAACTAAGCCTAGATGCAACAAATAAATATGCATTTATATTTTGTTGGCTTAGGTTATGTTACAGTGTAAAATAAAACTTAATAAAATGATTTGAAATATATAATAATATCAGAGGGTAACGAAAAATGCCGATACACAAATATTGTAAAACAGTTTTTCGCAAAAAATTCTAAAACCAGGCCTACACACAATTTCTTAACGATTAATTTAGGCCTAATTTTACTGCCGGCTTAGGTTACAATATGTTGTTATTTTCTTTAACCTAAAACCTAATAAAAATCTTAACAATATATTAACATTTATCTTTAATCATACGTGTATAGTAAGTGAAATTATTCTCACCGGATTGTGTAAAATTCAGTTTCAGATACACGCTTACAATTGAATAAGAAAATGTATTATTAGTTAGCCGGAAATACAAATTCTTTAAAATGTCTGTACCATCTAAATATCATTGTCGAGAACAAATGACAATCTAAAGACAACATAGTGCTGTAATAAAACAAACCGTATTCTATTGATAATGTTATTCATTGATAACAATAGCATTAATTACCACTGTATTGTCAAAATTTATATTTCAATTAATGTTTTATGAATAAGTCTTACATTTAGAACAAAACAAAAGAAGAGAGAAATCTATTGTACACACGTCAAAACTGTCACATGCATCGTGCATCTATTATGTAGCAAATGTTTCTATTCAAAACGGAGACCACACGCGCAACGCTATACTTAACAACTAACAAATCTCACCTGGAGTCGAAATAACAGATAAGCTAAACCTCTGAGAGTATTTTTATCACTACACAAAACCACCCGTACGTTATAAACGACAAATCCGCACTTCCTAAAGTTTTTTATTGGGCGCAATAAAAACGAGATAAACAAAAATTAAACACGTCTGGAATACCGTTGTTTTAAAACGCACAGCACCGGTTCTAAGTCGTACAGCCCTTTTAGAACACGAACAACTCTGGTACTGATTCAGTTTTGTTGTTGGCCGGCGCCCAGCGCACTCGCCGTACTTCGGGTGTTTCCGGCGACGAGTAGGCGAACTGTGCCGAACCGTGCAACCAATCTCTTCCTTCGTGCTGGACAATAATTATTAATACTGCCAATTATTTTTCCTTTTATTGTCGTCATTTTAATGTTGTGTCGTAACCCTTTTGAAAAGAATTCAATTGCTTGGACAATCGTTAAGGCCTTTATGGTAGTAGATAATATTGCCAGTAGACGGATGGTGATTAAAATTAGGTAATTGTGTAGGAAAGGGAAAAGATAGACATATGCTGGTGGCACAAAATTTACGTCAAAGAGTTTCTACTAAGACTTATAGCAACAATAAGAAAATTGCGTGAAACAAAAATTGCCGTTATAACATCATATTTAATAGTAAGAATGATATTAAAATATTAAACTTCGGAAAATAATTTTTATAACACAACTCTACTTGTTACTTGAAAAAGCACCTTACAAAAATAAAAATTTGTTAAAAATATTTTTTTAATGATGCCTAAAATTCGTATACTTATATATAACTTTGTGGCATTAAATTAAAAAACACATTTTTCCAAAAGGAATAAAAAGCATTTGAAGATGTTCTTAGATAACTCAGGTTTAATTTTTAAGTATAAAAAGTAAAATTTAAATTTATTTTCTTTGAAAAATTTTATTTGATAAATCTATCAGAAATTAATAACTTTGACTATTTCATCTAACCAAATGAGCCCTTTTAAAAAAACCTTTCGAATAAGTCGGCAGATACGAAGAGCTTTTGGAAAAACTATAATTTCCTTTGTCTAAACCCTGCTACCTATTGCAATGTTTTCATATTTAATCTTTGGTTTCCAGTTTTGTTAAAACCAATTTATATTTTGTTGTAACTCGAAGGTTAGACAAGGATATAAAAAGAATCGCGAATAGTGGCCTTATAAATCGAGGGATGTAGACCTATAAAGGTCATAAAGAGGTCACAACCATTGGAATAGGGAAAAATTTGGTTTCTCGTGGTCACTTACCGAAATAGACCCTGTCAACCGCTAGGGAATAAAAAGGAAGAGAATATGGGACCAAGGACATGATTTTGTATAAGGAAATACAACAGTAGGTGCGTGAAACAGTGGCAAAAATGATTAATTATTCACAGAATATTATTTTTCTGGTAAGAAATAACTGTTAACAAAAATGGGGTTGACTATTTCCTGATAATTGCTATACGTCAAGTTGTTTTGCCAAGAGGCATATTAATTTTCCTAGTCCAGGGTCTCTGTTGTGTGGACTAGTTTTCTATATCATTAAAGCATTGTTTATAAAAGGAAATGTCTCTTACAATATACGTTGTTGAAGGGTGACTACGGTTGACATTTAATGGATCTCTTACAGACAAAAAGGCCTACACTGCACTTTTGAAGAAGTCGGACGTGTGGACGCCCTAGGAGGACCATCAACATTCCTTGTCCCGTCTTTAGATAGAATCTCCGAAACAGTCAGATTATTCCATACATGTTAATCTTTGTGACTTGCGTCAAGCCATCCTTCTGATCTTAGTTTTGCCTTTAAATGTTTTTTCTCATATGGCATGGTAGTCTTTAAAACCTTCCTCATATGGCATAGTTGTCTTTTAAAACCTTTGTCATATGGCATGATAGTCTTTTAAAACCTTTGTCATATGGCATGATGGTCTTTTAAAACCTTTGTCATATGGCATGATGGTCTTTTAAAACCTTTGTCATATGGTATGATAGTATTTTAAAACCTTTGTCAAATGCCATGATGTCTTTTAAAACATATGTCATATGGAATGATAGCCTTTTAAAACATTTCCATATAACATGATAATCTTTTAAAACCTTTGTCATATGGCATGATAGTCTTTTAAAACCTTTGTCATATGGCATGATGGTCTTTTAAAACCTTTGTCATATGGCATGATAGTCTTTTAAAACCTTTGTCATATGGCATGATGGTCTTTTAAAACCTTTGTCATATGGCATGATGGTCTTTTAAAACCTTTGTCATATGGCATGATGGTCTTTTAAAACCTTTGTCATATGGCATGATGGTCTTTTAAAACCTTTGTCATATGGTATGATAGTATTTTAAAACCTTTGTCATATGGCATGATGGTCTTTTAAAACCTTTGTCATATGGCATGATAGTCTTTAAAAACCTTTGTCATATGGCATGATGGTCTTTTAAAACCTTTGTCATATGGCATGATGGTCTTTTAAAACCTTTGTCATATGGCATGATGGTCTTTTAAAACCTTTGTCATATGGCATGATGGTCTTTTAAAACCTTTGTCATATGGCATGATAGTCTTTTAAAACCTTTGTCATATGGCATGATGGTCTTTTAAAACCTTTGTCATATGGTATGATAGTATTTTAAAACCTTTGTCATATGGCATGATGGTCTTTTAAAACCTTTGTCATATGGCATGATGGTCTTTTAAAACCTTTGTCATATGGCATGATGGTCTTTTAAAACCTTTGTCATATGGCATGATGGTCTATTAAAACCTTTGTCATATGGCATGATGGTCTTTTAAAACCTTTGTCATATGGCATGATGGTCTTTTAAAACCTTTGTCATATGGCATGATGGTCTTTTAAAACCTTTGTCATATGGCATGATGGTCTTTTAAAACCTTTGTCATATGGCATGATGGTCTTTTAAAACCTTTGTCATATGGCATGATGGTCTTTTAAAACCTTTGTCATATGGCATGATGGTCTTTTAAAACCTTTGTCATATGGCATGATGGTCTTTTAAAACCTTTGTCATATGGCATGATGGTCTTTTAAAACCTTTGTCATATGGCATGATGGTCTTTTAAAACCTTTGTCATATGGCATGATAGTCTTTTAAAACCTTTGTCATATGGCATGATGGTCTTTTAAAACCTTTGTCATATGGTATGATAGTATTTTAAAACCTTTGTCATATGGCATGATGGTCTTTTAAAACCTTTGTCATATGGCATGATAGTCTTTTAAAACCTTTGTCATATGGCATGATGGTCTTTTAAAACCTTTGTCATATGGCATGATGGTCTTTTAAAACCTTTGTCATATGGCATGATGGTCTTTTAAAACCTTTGTCATATGGCATGATGGTCTTTTAAAACCTTTGTCATATGGCATGATAGTCTTTTAAAACCTTTGTCATATGGCATGATGGTCTTTTAAAACCTTTGTCATATGGCATGATGGTCTTTTAAAACCTTTGTCATATGGTATGATAGTATTTTAAAACCTTTGTCAAATGCCATGATGTCTTTTAAAACATATGTCATATGGAATGATAGCCTTTTAAAACATTTCCATATAACATGATAATCTTTTAAAACCTTTGTCATATGGCATGATAGTCTTTTAAAACATTTGTCATATGACATGAAAGTCTTTTAAAACATTTGTCATATGGCATGGTGGTCTTTTAAAACATTTGTCATATGGCATGATAATCTTTTAAAACCTTTGTCATATGGCATGATAGTCTTTTAAAACATTTGTCATATGGAATGATAGTCTTTTAAAATATTTGTCATATGACATGATAATCTTTTAAAACCTTTGTCATATGGCATGATAGTCTTTTAAAACATTTGTCATATGACATGAAAGTCTTTTAAAACATTTGTCATATGGCATGATGGTCTTTTAAAACCGTTGTCATATGGCATGATAGTCTTTTAAAACCCGCTTAGCATCGTTCTGCTTCAACGCTTGACTCAGGTACCCCATAACCCTCCTCTCCTGGAAGCACTACAGGGGAGTTATTAGTCCTATCTTGATCTCCTTCAGTGGCCTGCACATGCGCACCGTAATCCTCTTCTACTCCAAGAACCAGAAGAGCTTTGTTAGTCTTATCTTGATATCATTCAGTGGCCTGCACATGCGCACCGTAATCCTCTTCCACTCCAAGAACCAGAAGAGCTTTGTTAGTCTTATCTTGATCTCCTTCAGTGGCCTGCACATGCGCACCGTAATCCTCTTCTACTCCAAGAACCAGAAGAGCTTTGTTAGTCCTATCTTGATCTCCTTCAGTGGCCTGCACATGCGCACCGTAATCCTCTTCTACTCCAAGAACCAGAAGAGCTTTGTTAGTCCTATCTTGATCTCCTTCAGTGGCCTGCACATGCGCACCGTAATCCTCTTCCACTCCAAGAACCAGAAGAGCTTTGTTAGTCCTATCTTGATCTCCTTCAGTGGTCTGCACATGCGCACCGTAATCCTCTTCCACTCCAAGAACCAGAAGAGCTTTGTTAGTCCTATCTTGATCTTCTTCAGTGGTCTGCACATGCGCCCCGTAATCCTCTTCTACTCCAAGAACCAGAAGAGCTTTGATAGTCTTATCTTGATCTCCTTCAGTGGCCTGCAAATGCGCACTGTAATCCTCTTCTACTCCAAGAACCAGAAGAGCTTTGTTAGTCCTATCTTGATCTTCTTCAGTGGTCTGCACATGCGCAACGTAATCCTCTTCTACTCCAAGAACCAGAAGAGCTTTGATAGTCTTATCTTGATCTCCTTCAGTGGCCTGCACATGCGCACCGTAATCCTCTTCCACTCCAAGAACCAGAAGAGCTTTGTTAGTCCTATCTTGATCTTCTTCAGTGGTCTGCACATGCGCCCCGTAATCCTCTTCTACTCCAAGAACCAGAAGAGCTTTGATAGTCTTATCTTGATCTCCTTCAGTGGCCTGCACATGCGCACCGTAATCCTCTTCTACTCCAAGAACCAGAAGAGCTTTGTTAGTCCTATCTTGATCTCCTTCAGTGGCCTGCACATGCGCACCGTAATCCTCTTCTACTCCAAGAACCAGAAGAGCTTTGATAGTCTTATCTTGATCTCCTTCAGTGGCCTGCACATGCGCACCGTAATCCTCTTCTACTCCAAGAACCAGAAGAGCTTTGTTAGTCTTATCTTGATCTCCTTCAGTGGCCTGCACATGCGCACCGTAATCCTCTTCTACTCCAAGAACCAGAAGAGCTTTGTTAGTCCTATCTTGATCTCATTCAGTGGCCTGCACATGCGCACCGTAATCCTCTTCTACTCCAAGAACCAGAAGAGCTTTGTTAGTCTTATCTTGATCTCCTTCAGTGGCCTGCACATGCGCACCGTAATCCTCTTCTACTCCAAGAACCAGAAGAGCTTTGTTAGTCTTATCTTGATCTCCTTCAGTGGCCTGCACATGCGCACCGTAATCCTCTTCTACTCCAAGAACCAGAAGAGCTTTGTTAGTCTTATCTTGATCTCCTTCAGTGGCCTGCACATGCGCACCGTAATCCTCTTCTACTCCAAGAACCAGAAGAGCTTTGTTAGTCTTATCTTGATCTCCTTCAGTGGCCTGCACATGCGCACCGTAATCCTCTTCTACTCCAAGAACCAGAAGAGCTTTGTTAGTCCTATCTTGATCTCATTCAGTGGCCTGCACATGCGTACCGTAATCCTCTTCTACTCCAAGAACCAGAAGAGCTTTGTTAGTCTTATCTTGATCTCCTTCAGTGGCCTGCACATGCGCACCGTAATCCTCTTCTACTCCAAGAACCAGAAGAGCTTTGTTAGTCTTATCTTGATCTCCTTCAGTGGCCTGCACATGCGCACCGTAATCCTCTTCTACTCCAAGAACCAGAAGAGCTTTGTTAGTCCTATCTTGATCTCATTCAGTGGCCTGCACATGCGTACCGTAATCCTCTTCTACTCCAAGAACCAGAAGAGCTTTGTTAGTCTTATCTTGATCTCCTTCAGTGGCCTGCACATGCGCACCGTAATCCTCTTCTACTCCAAGAACCAGAAGAGCTTTGTTAGTCTTATCTTAAGTTCACTTGTCCTAAACGGGAGTTTAAACTGTAGATACCTCTTTTTAACAGCCGTAGATTTACAGATCTGTCTAAGAGCCTGGCTGTCTTTACTTTGGAAAAGTCAGTTGGACTAGCGCATCTTGCAATATTTCTAAACACTTTATGAATAGCTAGATTCGCGAATAACCAGAACCTTCTTAAACGTGTGACCTTTTACGTATTACAACGTCAAACCACTTTCTTCAGTTTCCCGCCGGTTTTCTTGTTAAATGATTTTTCTTGCCTCGCGCCTTTAAAAAGAGGAAATTCGAGGCAAGTAGTCGCCTGAAAGACAAACGTTTACCGGGCAGCCTACTGGTTTAGGTTTGTACAATGGGCACAAGTGATTTACTCGACGTCTAGGAACACACTATAGCAAACAGGTTCTGTGATGGGGGACGGTTGCCAAGAGTTTAACTGGCCGCCAGACTCCGGAATTAATATTTTAAGTGGCGAGATAAAGCAATATAGGCATTATAAGTTTCTCGCTTTGCTCAGCGCCTCCAGATAATGTCTCTTCGCTATGACAATACAACTTCATTATTTAAACATTCGGGATTAACTTTACACTGAGTGGAGATTGGGTTTACGTATAAAAGTTTACATTTTTAATATTATTATTAAATCTTGAATCTCGCTTGACGTTTCATGGCAACCACGAAGTACACATTAGGGAACCGCACAGAACGGTTTTTTGTCAACTATACAAGTGTTGTTAATCTGTGATGTTTAATTATTTGGTGTTCTGTTGTTAAAGTCAAATTGTAAATCAGGCAGTAAGACACTTCTTTTTATTTCCCTTAAGAACAAATCTACTTCAGGTAAACGGCGCTCCACTGCCCACATGATGTCATAATTTTACCCTATTTACAGTACCAGAGATCATTATGTATTTCTCTTAGCCTACCTAATTGTATCTATCCTTTCTTGTTCTTCTTAGTACAAGGCTGCGCAACGGGTAGGGTCCTGTTTACAATCCTGTTAGAGAGTAGTTCTGTAAGATACGTGGCTCTACACACATGATGCCATTTTGTCCCTATTTCCATTAATAGGGGATCATTATATACTTTTTTTTACCTTTCCTAATATCACCTAACCTTTCTTATTCATATCATTATACGGAGTCTTATTTATGACTCCGTTAGAGAAGAGGTCTAATTAAAATACGCACCCTACCCACGCGAAATCATAACTTTTTCATATTGCCAATGCCAGGGTATCGTTTGTCCTTCCCTTAGCCCTACCTGTTACGTCTATCCTTTGTTATCCTTCTGTTAATAAGGGAGTGTAAAGTTTATTCTCCTCTTTGTGACCCCGTTAGAGAACAGGTCTAATTAAAATTCGCGACCGTGTCGTAATCTTTTTCCTAATGTCAATTGCAGTTAATTATTATATCCTATCCTTAGCTCTAAATAATTCCATCTATCATTTCTTGTTCCTTTTCTCTATAGCTCCGGCATTTACAAATATCTGGAGTAAACCCCTTGGCGAGACTAAACCATGCCCATATGTTAGATCTCTGTCCCGACGTTGAGACGATAATGGCCATACTTAAGAGAAAGCACAACGTAGTGCAGACCACGTAACCGTGCACTTGGCCTTGAGAAATCGCAGTATGAGAGACGGGAGGTAGAAGGTCAGTATAAATACTTTCCTACAAACATGACAATGACTGTCAAAACACTGACTTGCATGTGACGGTGGATATTAGATAGATTCGATGGTAAATCAATTCGGTATGAAATAACAAACAATCTTGAAACATGTGTAGACATATCAGATGCAGAATCTGTTAATGTATAGAGCATTCTGAATATGTAACATGTTTTAAGAAATTGCAGTAGACGAGAAATCTCGTGCAATCTTTGAAGGCCGAGTGCACTGTTACGTGGTCTGCACGTCTCCATTTTGTCTTTACTTACTTCGATATACAGTCCTATTTCTTTTACAGCCTTCTTATTTATGCTCGTTTGACTCTCCACCATTCTTCGGAGTGGTTTTCAATTATTCCATTTTGCGTGACCTGTTTCCGTTTCCGATCTATGATCTCTCCTCCCTTACAAGTTTCAGGGGTGCTCCGAATTCACATTTCCAATTATTAAACCTTGTTTCCCCTCCCCTCTATATAGGCTATGAGAAGATTCGAATGAAGATATCAAATTATATAAAATTTTGTCACTATTGTTCAACGTAACTTAAATACAATTGTATAATTCAACTTTAAGCAATAGGGGGAAACAGTAGGGTATAATTTTCTAAGGGATGAACTGGAGTTTTGTTGATACCGTTCCTGCTAGACTCACTTGTTCCTCATTGAAGATGGTTATGGCGTCACAGTCTGGGAACGTCTTGGCAAATACCGACCACTTAAAGCAGGAAAAGAATAGTGCTAACTTTACTGATTGGATTGTTAAGATTTTGGTTGACCAATTTGTTTGTTTTTGTTGACCTATATAATGTTTTAGTCAAGTGTCTTCTCGTCTTGCCTTCGGTAGAGAAAACAAGAAGGTTAAAACTTCAAGACTATCTATTGAAATTCGGAAATAATTCCGGACATCACAATTGGGAGAGGCTTAAGTGGTCCGTAAAACATTTGAATGTTGAAGAATACAAACTAATTCCTATTGAATGCCACGCAAAGAAAGAGAGAGAAGGAGAAAGAGAGTGAGAATCAGACAGACAGGCAGAGATATACAGACAAACAGATGGACAAAGATAAAGACAGGCAGATAGTGAGGAAGATGGAGGAAGGGACGTAGAGAGATTGACAGTCAGAGAGAAACAGACAGACATGCAGACGGAAAGAGAGAGAAGGAAGGAAGGGATTTAATTAGGGAGGAAGGCAGGTAAGGAGATATTTGGAGAGGGTGTAAGGCAGATAAAGAGAGGCAGAAAGTCAGAGGAAGAGAAGGATATAAATAAAGAGTAGTAAAAGGAGGGAAGGATAGTGAAAGGCTGGCAGACAGACAGTGAGAATAAGAGAGACAGATAGACAGACAGATGGATACATAGATAGATGTATATATATATATATATATATATATATATATATATATATATATATATAGAGAGAGAGAGAGAGAGAGAGAGAGAGAGAGAGAGAGAAGGGAAGGAGAGAGAGGGAGAGAGAGAGGGAGGGTGAAGAGAGACAGATATAGCCTACAGGGTGGAAGCGTATACATATATATGAGAAAGTAATTCCTCTTTTACCGTTCTCCTTTTTATCTTATCCCAACATAAAGCGGGCACTTTTTACAAAACACTCGCGATCAGTATATAACAATAGACTACGTAATTACTGTGTATACGAAGCCACTCTGTTTAATTTATACGACAATACCTTTGCCACAGCCCCGCGGGACGGGCTCGACTCGACTTCAGATTGGAGCTGCGTCTGCTTTATTAAATTATATTAAAATTTGAGAAAATCTTATTTTATATCCTCTTCCAGATCACGGCAGAATAAGCTGCTACAAAGAGATTTATTGCCCCCGCGATAGCAGAGTAGGGTGTTTACTATGATGGTCGTTAGCAGCTCTCAATACCCTGTTATACTGTTTACTAGTCACTTCGATTCACTATTGCCGAATCCTAACGCCAGATGGACATAGAAGCCTACGCCATGTTTCATTAAAACGTTAATGGCCGAGTACGCCAACACAGCGCCATCTGTTGGCCGAGCAATTGAACATATTAAACACTGAATAGAACCTAAGTATTATAATTATTTTTTCTACTACTATTTTAATGTTGGCAATTTATTTTAATAGATAATTGTAATTTGTTTCTACACTGCCGACTTGATCGCGCTATTAATTTAGTCTTGGGCAGGCTCCAGACACTGCCCCACTCACACACACAAACACACACACACACACACACACACACACACACACACACACGCACGCACGCACGAAAATATAATATGTTGACATTGCAAATAGATGAATAATCAAATGTTAATTATTAAATTGGTAAACTAAGAGATACAAAATTAAATACTGAAGAAAGAAAAAATAAATATTAATATTAAAAATGTATATATTTAAAGGATAAAATTTGTCTCTGTTAAATGTTAGTGCCACAAACAAAATGTCAGTGTATTTCACATACTGTTTTAGATAAAATAAATATCAATATTAATTCTGTAATATATATAATATAATGGATAAATTTGCCTGTGTTAAATGTTAGTGCCACAAACAAAATGTCAGCGTATTTTACATACCGTTTTAAATAAAATAAATATCAATATTAATTCTGTAATATATATAATATAATGGATAAATTTGCCTGTGTTAAATGTTAGTGCCACAAACAAAATGTCAGCGTATTTTACATACCGTTTTAAATAAAATAAATATCAATATTAATTCTGTAATATATATAATATAATGGATAAATTTGCCTGTGTTAAATGTTAGTGCCACAAACAAAATGTCAGCGTATTTTACATACCGTTTTAAATAAAATAAATATCAATATTAATTCTGTAATATATATAATATAATGGGATAAATTTGCCTGTGTTAAATGTTAGTGCCACAAACAAAATGTCAGCTTATTTTACATACCGTTTTAAATAAAATAAATATCAATATTAATTCTGTAATATATATATAATATAATGGATAAATTTGCCTGTGTTAAATGTTAGTGCCACAAAACAAAATGTCAGCGTATTTTACATACCGTTTTAAATAAAATAAATATCAATATTAATTCTGTAATATATATAATATAATGGATAAATTTGCCTGTGTTAAATGTTAGTGCCACAAACAAAATGTCAGCTTATTTTACATACCGTTTTAAATAAAATAAATATCAATATTAATTCTGTAATATATATATAATATAATGGATAAATTTGCCTGTGTTAAATGTTAGTGCCACAAAACAAAATGTCAGCGTATTTTACATACCGTTTTAAATAAAATAAATATCAATATTAATTCTGTAATATATATATAATATAATGGATAAATTTGCCTGTGTTAAATGTTAGTGCCACAAACAAAATGTCAGCTTATTTTACATACCGTTTTAAATAAAATAAATATCAATATTAATTCTGTAATATATATATAATATAATGGATAAATTTGCCTGTGTTAAATGTTAGTGCCACAAACAAAATGTCAGCTTATTTTACATACCGTTTTAAATAAAATCAATATCAATATTAATTCTGTAATATATATATAATATAATGGATAAATTTGCCTGTGTTAAATGTTAGTGCCACAAACAAAATGTCAGCTTATTTTACATACCGTTTTAAATAAAATAAATATCAATATTAATTCTGTAATATATATATATAATATAATGGATAAATTTGCCTGTGTTAAATGTTAGTGCCACAAACAAAATGTCAGCTTATTTTACATACCGTTTTAAATAAAATAAATATCAATATTAATTCTGTAATATATATAATATAATGGATAAATTTGCCTGTGTTAAATGTTAGTGCCACAAACAAAATGTCAGCTTATTTTACATACCGTTTTAAATAAAATAAATATCAATATTAATTCTGTAATATATATAATATAATGAATAAATTTGCGTGTGTTAAATGTTAGTGCCACAAACAAAATATCAGCGTATTTCATACGGTTTTAAATAAAAATAAATACAACCATTAATTCTGTACTATATATAATATAATGGATAAATTTGCGTGTGTTAAATGTTAGTGCCACAAACAAAATATCAGCGTATTTCATACGGTTTTAAATAAAAATAAATACAACCATTAATTCTGTACTATATATAATATAATGGATAAATTTGCGTGTGTTAAATGTTAGTGCCACAAACAAAATATCAGCGTATTTCATACGGTTTTAAATAAAAATAAATACAACCATTAATTCTGTACTATATATAATATAATGGATAAATTTGCGTGTGTTAAATGTTAGTGCCACAAACAAAATATCAGCGTATTTCATACGGTTTTAAATAAAAATAAATACAACCATTAATTCTGTACTATATATAATATAATGGATAAATTTGCGTGTGTTAAATGTTAGTGCCACAAACAAAATATCAGCGTATTTCATACGGTTTTAAATAAAAATAAATACAACCATTAATTCTGTACTATATATAATATAATGGATAAATTTGCGTGTGTTAAATGTTAGTGCCACAAACAAAATATCAGCGTATTTCATACGGTTTTAAATAAAAATAAATACAACCATTAATTCTGTACTATATATAATATAATGGATAAATTTGCGTGTGTTAAATGTTAGTGCCACAAACAAAATATCAGCGTATTTCATACGGTTTTAAATAAAAATAAATACAACCATTAATTCTGTACTATATATAATATAATGGATAAATTTGCGTGTGTTAAATGTTAGTGCCACAAACAAAATATCAGCGTATTTCATACGGTTTTAAATAAAAATAAATACAACCATTAATTCTGTACTATATATAATATAATGGATAAATTTGCCTGTGTTAAATGTTAGTGCCACAAACAAAATGTCAGCGTATTTCATACGGTTTTAAATAAAAATAAATACAACCATTAATTCTGTACTATATATAATGGGAAAAAACATTAAATATGGCAACATTTAGTTAAATGTTATACAGGACCTGGAATAAAACACATAATTAAATTATTTAAAGAGACAAATGTAAGGATATCCTGTATAACTAATAATAGTAGAATATATATATATATATATATATATATATATATATATATATATATATATATATAATACATTATAGTATAGGAAATTATGCACACAAATTTAATTCATAAGTAAAAATGCAGTGCTGTATATATGATATGAATCCCGGGGAGGGGCAACTGTTTTTATTTCAATTTTGACATTTTCTAGAAGCCTCTTTTTTATTGGGTATTATTACAAAAATCTATACATAACAGTAAATAATACGTGTAATTTATCAAACTCAAGGTGATACATTCCAAATGAATACAAAGAATGAAAAATAAATTATTTTTATGAAATTATTTAAATAATTATGAAACAAAGATTAATAATGTCTACCTTATAATAATAATAATAATGCAAATTCTACCTCACATAATATTGTATTTTATGGATTCATCGTTCATAATATTTATTAAAATGAATAGTGAAATATTATCAATTTTACATATATCAGAAGCTTCGGCTCCCCTCTGTTATACTCCACTTATAAAACGTAAAGAATGCAATGGGTTTTATGTAGCACAAACTAGAAATAATTTGAGAGAAAGGTATAATGAGCAGCCTAATGTGTATAAGAAGCCTCATATACCCCTATGTATATATTTAGCTACACATTAACCTAGGACATACTTTCATCGATATAAATTGAATGAAAATAATTAATTAGATGAAAAAAGGATTGAAAATGAATATAAATGTAGGTTTAGACCTTTATAAAACTAATAATAAAAGTATAATAATTATAAGACATAAATAAGTAGACTAAATATGAAAAATAAAGTCGTATATAATAAATTGGTTGACAGTGTGGAAGTGCTATATTGACATAAAAAATGTAAATATAATGATGATGTGTTCAAAATTAAAGTGGCATTGATAATATGACCAAATTGATGTAGCAATGATGATGTTACCAAATTGATGTGGCAATGATGATGTGAGCGAATTGATGTGGCAGTGAGGATGTGACCAAATTATGTGACATTGATGATGTGATCAAATTGATGGGGCAGAGAAGATGTGACCAAATTAATGAGACATTGATGATGTCACCAAATTGAGGTGGCAATGATGATCTAAACCAATCTAATGTGCCAATGATGGTGTGACCGAATTAATGTGGCAGTGAGGATGTGACAAATTATTGTGACATTTAAGATGTGACCAAATTGATGTGGCAGTGAGGACGTGACCAAATTAATGTGACATTGATGATGTGACCAAATTGTTGTACTAATGATGTTGTGACCTAATAGATGTGGCAATGATGATGTCACGAAATTGATGTAGAATTGAGGGTGTAAACAAATTGATGTGCCATTGATGATGTGGCTAAATTAATGTGGCGTTGATGATGTGTTTAAATTGATTTAGCATTGATGGTGTGTCCAAATTGATGTGTCAATGATGATGTGACGAACATGATGTTGAATTGAGGGTGTAACCAAATTCATGTGCCATTAATGATGTGATCAAATTAATTGTGGCAATGATGGTGTGACCAAATTGATGTACCAATGATGATGTGACTTAATTGATGTGGCAATGATATGACCAAATGTATATGCCAATGATGCTGTGTTTAAATTGATATAACATGAACGGTAAGTCCAAATTGATGTGTCAATGATGATGTGAGCGAATTGATGTGGCAGTGAGGATGTGACCAAATTATGTGACATTGATGATGTGACCAAATTGAATTGGCAGAGAAGATGTGACCAAATTAATGTGACATTGATGATGTGATCAAATTGATGTGGCAGTGAGGATGTGACCAAATTAATGAGAGATTGATGATGTCACCAAATTGATGTGGCAATGATGATCTAAACCAATCTGATGTGCCAATGATGATGTGAGCGAATTGATGTGGCAGTGAGGATGTGACCAAATTATGTGACATTGATGATGTGACCAAATTGATGTGGTAGAGAAGATGTGACCAAGTTAATGTGACATTGATGATGTGACCAAATTGATGAGGCAGTGAGGATGTGACCAAATTTTCATGAGACATTGATGATGTCACCAAATTGATTTGGCAATGATGATCTAAACCAATCTGATGTGCCAGTAATGGTGTGACCAAATTGATGTGGCAGTGAGGATGTGACCAAATTAATGTGACATTGATGATGTGACCAAATTGATGTACCAATGATGATATCACGAAATTGATGTAGAATTGAGGGTGTAACCAAATTTATGTGGCAATGATGATGCGTCCAAATTGATGTGCCATTGCTGATGTGACCAAATTGATGTGTCAATGATTATGTATTTAAATTAATATAGCATGGATGGTGTGTCCAAATTGATGTGTCGATGATGATGTGACGAAATTTATGTAGGTTTGATGGTGTAACCAAATTGATGTGCCATTGCTGATGTAACCAAATTGATATGCCATTGCTGATGTGACTAAATTGATGTGTCAATGATGATGTGACCAAATTAATGTGGTGATGATGATGTGACCAAATTGATTATTTCAGTGTTGTCCAAGCTCTTAATATTTCGATTATGTTGAAACAGGAAGGCAGTGAAAACATTTGCCTGTCATAGTTTAACCATTTCTTGCTGTACCTATTGTGATTATATAATACAGTACACGCGCGTAAGCGTTTGTGTGCATACATTAAGTCTATACATATTTATAACGTATTTCATGGAACTCAAAGATTTTAAGCTATTCATAATGAAGCCTGTTCTAGGAAGTTTGCTCTAGTTCAAATTCTATTTCGGGCACTCTAATATCCTACGATAGTAAATAAATTTGCTATCATCAGTCACAGGTATCTGTGATCAGTGTTCAGAGATATCCCCATAAATATATACATATTTTTTTAAATACCTGAGGAAAGCAGGGTCTGATCGGCGAAACAACAGAAACGATAAAGTACTTTAAAACTCCTGTTTACATGCAATATTATTTGTTATTACAATTTTAAAACTAATCCAATGAGAGTAGATATTTTACAATACGAATTTAAATTAATTATTAAATCATCAATAATCAAGCGCGCCAAGCGGCAGAAGATGTAAACTTGTTTTTTTAAATTTTAGAGCAAATGTATAATATTTCTGCGTATTTATTTTTTGCACGAAACAGAAAATTTACTCTAAAACCTATCAGCCTTTTTGGGAAACTGGAAACGTACGAACCACGTCATGATCAACTAATCCTCTTTTTGTGTGTTATTCTGTTTCTATCTTCCACGAGCCTAACCGAACAAAGCTCTTGAAACATAAACAAGACTAGTAGTTCTGTCCTCTGGTAAAACCCCTCTGTTAAACCAGTCTAAGAATGGTTTTACATAAATGCACTGGGTCCATTCTACTGTGCGCTATTAGTTCCCGTCTAGAAGACTAGAGTTCTATGAGTCACTAAATGTCGGACATTAACATATCTCTTATTACAGTTAATTACAGCCTGGTAGGCTGCCCACATAGGATGTACCGCCTAAGCGTGTAGGGTCCGAGATCATTGTTCGCCGATTATTTACATTGGTAATGAAGAAGACGTAACAACCGAAACTGGAGAAGGCCCGCAGTTGTAGGTGTGGCAATTGGTTGGTTCCTGTCTGAAAAGGAAATGAAAATGAGAAGTTATTAAGTGGTTTGATTGTCTTTATGACTTACGAGCTAACTGGACCGTGGCAAACTAGTTTCTGGTTGTATTTTCCAAAAACGTCCTTATCGTTGTCAAAATCCGCAGGGTTACCACTAACGACTTGTGTTACCATAACTTCGTGTATAATCAACAAATAAATAGACCTAACAACCTTCTTTGAACGATTTACATGAATTGTGATTACTGTAGATGCTTATAAATATAAGAGATAATATCTCCTTAAATCTTTTGAACAACTAACTTAATGAATGTCTTACATCTATAAAATAAGTGTATGGAAGAAATGATTGAATAGCCTGTGTGTATATCATAATTTGTTAATCTACACGCCAAGGAGCTCCAACATCATGTAAAATCCCTTTATTTGTAACGTTCAGTATGTTAAATATGAATCCAAGTATGAAACTCGACCTCGACTTCAAAATGCTGTGGGTAATAAGCTTATGATGAATTATATTTTCGTTTACAAAAATTTATTTTTTAATTTGTAGTAAGTAAAATTTATGTTCAGGTTCGTTTTTTAACTCGATTCGGTTTTTTTTTAATTACAAACTTGATTTACTAAAATTAACGTTAATAAATTTGAACTAGAGTCTACATGGATATTAGTATACGAGGTTCATTGAATCAGTAGTTCACTTAACAATCCAAAAATTAACAGCACTTCAATCAAATAGAACTAGTAACCTTAAATTGAAATAATCTTTACAGTCAAAACCGAGCAAAACAGTCAAAATAACAACATTTTACACGGCCGCCAACACATTAACAAAAAAGCTTAATATGGTAGCAGTGTGACCAACTTATTCAGTTGGGAGAAGAGAAACTCCTAACATTATTCCCTTATAAAACAAATTAAATAGTTAAACGTCTATATCTCATGGGGTAGCTGTGGATTTTCTCATTTTCTCCTAAACTTTGAACTTGCCTCAAAAGAGCAATCATTTAAAAAAATTCAAAATAGCACAAATGGTTTTTATTTCACTCTTCTAACGAGTATATTTCTGATCGTAAATAAACCTACCTCAAGAACGTAGGCTTTGAACGTCCAAAAGCCAAAGAACATCTTCTAAGACAAAAAGATTACGCAAATGTTGCAGATCCTTCAATTTAGTGACTCAACAGAAACGAGATGAACGTTTAGTTAATGGAAAAATACCATACATTATTCTACAGACTTATAAATGCATCGTCGTAAATTATTACCGATTTAAAAGTTAATTTAAACAAACGTGTTTTCAATTCTATGTGATGTTTTCAAATATTAATTAATTAATTTAATTAATTAGTCTTTGTTTATATAAGAAAAAAACCTGTCACAAAAGGGCACGGTATGCAATATAATTATTTCGTCCCATTTGGCTGAAAATAAGTGATAACATACGATTTCATAAAACAGCTGATTTTATGACAGGTTACGTGGTAGAACAGCTATTTTAATCCCTAAGTTATATTACTTTGTATATATTAGTTGTAATTATTTAAAAAGAAGTAACTGAAATAAGTTTTTCATTGTTGACCTTATAAGGTATTGACAAAAACGTTTGCTTATATTACTTGTCCTTCGTATTTTTTCTGTGATTTCTTCACTTCATTGTCACAGAAATCTGGTTCAGTTGGAAGCAACCGTTAATTCTTGTATCTGTTTATTTAAGTGTTTATTTTATCTATCTATTATACTATATTATTTAGGTATTTTTTTGTTCTTTAGATTTTTGTGTCTGAAACATTGTTCAAGTTTTAGTTTTTCGTAGGTTATTTCAATTTTTTTCTAAATGTGGTGACCAAATTCATTTACTCAAAAACTTGCACGACGGATTTACTTTCTGTTACTATCTGTTTTTCTATTTTATTATTTTTTTAAATTCCGTCTATTAGCTCACACTCACACATAGGTTATGTTACTCTAAATTAGTCCATTTGACTGAAAATAAGTGATATCATATGATTTCGTAAAACAGCTGATTTTTAAAGGTTATGTCGTGGAACAGTTGTTTAAACGCATAAGTTATGTTACTTAATTTATATTGATTCTAATTATTTAATAAGAAGTAACTACAGTTTTTTTAAAAATTAGGAATTGACTTGAAACAGATTTTGAATATATTACTTGTTTAGTAAATACATTCACAGTTAATTGATTCTATAAGCGCTTAAAGACAAATTGTTCATGCCTCGACGATACAAGTGAAGTAAGCAAATACCAATCCAGATGATACTAATCGCTTAGAGGCAAACCGAGTGGAAATATAAAACAAGAAGTTAAAGATGCAAGTACTAATGCGGCAATATCTAATTACTGCTTTAATGACTTACAAGAAATCACATAAGATATACTTGCAGAATAGTTTGTCGTTTCATTAAGTTAAAGCAATAAAAAAACCAACTAGAAGAAATAAAGAATGAAATTTAAAAAAATTAATATCAGTATAAAATGAAATGAGATTAAAGATACAATCTACACATTTTATTAAAGTAATTGCTTTGAAGTAGTGTAATTAATTGTCTCTTTGAGGCTGATTACTTTCGAAAAGCAATATTACGGTCGCGTAGTTGAACTAAAAAACAGAGCAAAACAAATAGCCTATACTTAACTGTATTTATCTACAGGGTGTGCGAGTAATACTGACCGTGACTTTTATTTTAAAATGTCTGTAACGTCTTCGACGCGACACTACAATCCGTAACGGATTGGTAAGGTTCAATTTGGTAACGGTTGTAATTAAAATATTATTAAAAGTTATTAAAAATCAATTATTTAAAAAAAAACATTCAAGTAAATTCTTACTTGAATAAAAAAAAAAAAATTTATTTTAGTTTTTTTTTAATTTTATAATTACAGTATAATATATATATATATATATATATACTGTAATATATATATATATATATATATATATATATATATATATATATATATACTGTATATATATATATATATATACAAATATCGCAATATCTATTCTTGTGTATTAATAAACAACATAAGTCAAAATACAAATACAAGAATTATAATTGAATTTACAATTCAAAGCTTTTCGTTGGCTAACAGTACCAACATCATCAGGAATATTAAACAATCGATGATATTTCTGATGATGTTGGTACTGTTAGCCAACGAAAAGCTTTGAATTGTAAATTCAATTATAATTCTTGTATTTGTATTTTGACTTATGTTCTTTATATATATATAAATATATATATATATATATATATATATATATATATATACAGATGTCAGAATAACAATATTTTTAGTGGCACAATAGAAAGAGAATTTCCTTGTAATTTTCCATTTTCCTTTCTATGAATGATGGACTATTATTTTTGTTTGTTAATATTTATACAATTTTTTTCGTCGCTTGCCTCATGTTGTAGCTTCTTTTCGTTTTCCCTTAACATTGACCGTCAGTGAAGCAAGGTTCGATAACGTGAATCCAGTTTTTTGTTTATTTTATTATTTTCATTCAATTTTAATCCTAGCATTATTGATGATATTGTGTGGTAACCGTGGCAACAATTTAAGGTTGCGCTAAGGACATTTCGACGACAACTAGATGGTGGCAAAAGAAAAGTTCATATGCATATTTGAGAAGTACATTTCTAGCTATGGGAATGTTGGCTCAGTACTCAGTGTAAGACTTCGAACATTAAGATACTCAGTTCGAATCTAACCTAGACCATCCAAATTTGTATAATCGAATTATTAAATTAGTATTTGAAAAAAATGTATCAAGTTCAATTATCATACATTAAAGGTTTTAAAAATGTTTTAGAACTGATTGGATAAATAAAGACGTATTTTATTAACGATTGAAAATGTCTACAAGATATACTTGTGAAGAGTGTGAGCTGACGGAATTTAAAAAAATAATAAAATAGTCGAAAAACAGAAGGTAACAGAAAGTAAATCCGTGGTGCAAGTATTTGAGTAATGAATGTGGTTACCACATTTTCAAAAAAAAAAAGAAAGAACCTACGAAAAACTAAAGCTTGAAGAATGTTTAAGACACAAGAATCTAAAGAACAAAAAAATACCTAAAGAATAAAACATAATAGATATATAAAATCAACACTTGAATAAACAGATACAAGAATTAACGGTTGCTTCAGCTGAACCAGATTTCTGTGGCAGTGAAGTGAAGAAATAAAAAAAAAAAAAACACGAAGAACAAGTAGTATAAACAAACTTTTTTGTCAATACCTTATAAGGTCAACAATGAAAAATTTATTGAAGTTACTTCTTTTTAAATAATTACAACTAATATAAACAAAGTAACATAACTTATGGATTAAACCAGCTGTTCTACTTCGTAACTTATAACATAAAATTAGCTGTTTTATGAAATCATATTATGTTATCACTTATTTTAAGCTAAATGGAATAAAATTTACAATAAAAATGTAAGACATTTACCATAACCTAGAAATCCTACAAATCAACAAAAAAGGACCACATCTCAACACACTAGAACAATATGAAATTTACAAACACACAAATCACAAAATACAAACATATTAAACGAACAATCCCAATATAAAACACACATACCCTTTGATACCATCGAAAACCTGCCTTATAAACCGCAATCGTTTAGCTTAAATACAACTCCAAGCAGAAAATTTAGACACTGATGAAGATAGCCACATAGCGATCGAATGAATTAATCTTTTTTAAACTGTATTAACATCAATTGTCATCCACTACAAGTATTAAAAAAATATTGAATTTCAGTAGACGAATAAAAAGTATTTTATTAACGATTGTATATTTGAACAAAATATATATAAGGAGAGTGTGAACTAATAGAAGGAAAAAGGAATACTAATTGCAGAAATTATATTTTAAAAAAATTAACTAGACATAAATGAAAAAAAGAACAGAAGTCCAACAATATTTAAGGAATAAGAAGAAAAACTAACTGAACAGCTTGAGAAGACCGAACACTAGGCTACCAGAAATTACAATGGCAGTGGTACAGTGCTTAAAACGCATTCGTTATGAGATGAGTAGTAAGACTACAATAAACATGCATCGGGACCGGTTCATGAAGCCGCACCTCCAGGAGAAGACTTACAGAAGGGACTGATATAATATTTCCTACATCAAAGTGGTTTGGATATTTTTATTACAACAAACACATTACGGCAACGAGTAACAATGGCTATTAAGCCCACAGTGAAAAATATATTACTGTAGCTCAGGTCATTGCCGCATAAATATTTGTTTAAAAAATTACGCTGTTGTAGAATATTTGTTCGGGGCGAAACTGTCACCGCTAAATTGCGCGACCTGGTTTTCTTTAATTTCGATGAATATGAAATCAAAATCACGAAATAATTATGGGCTTTGAACAGTTCTATAGCAACAAAAAAATGTTGAATTTTAAAATTCAGACAAAATCAAATAATTTTTAATTCTATTTATTATGACTAATTATAGACAAAAAGAAAACAAAACAATCTCTAATTAGTTTTAAAACATTTCTCTAGTTTCGATTTCCGAATGGAATTTGCTTCAGGAGATAAAAATGTATTCATGTTTAAACTAATTATAAAGTTGTTTTGGTAGTTAAACTAATTAATTAGTCGTTAAGGCAAACTATTTACAAAGTATAAACCTAATATTATAAAAATGCAATTAATTTGTCTTCTTTTTCTATTGGCCCAAACGACATTCTTCCCTTCGGATTTCTCTTTGATTGGATTTTATAAAGCTAGGTTATAGCTTAGGTTAAGCAATATGGATGGGGTAGGTTCTTTTAGATAAGGTTAGTTTACTTGGATTAGGTTCTGTTCTGTTACTTTGGGTTGAATGAAGCTAGGTTAGGTTAGGTTGGGTTGGATGATTCTAGGTTAGGATAGGATAGTTGGGTTAGGCTGAGTTCGTGTTACTAAGATTAGGCTTGGTTGGATTATGACCAGTTCGGTTACGTTGGGTTGGATGAAGCTAGGTTAGGTTACATTGGGTTGGATGAAGCTAGGTTAGGTTAGGTTGGGTTGGAAGATGCTAGGTTACGATAGGTTAGTTGGGTTAGGCGGAGTTCGTGTTACTAAGATTAGGCTTGGTTGGATTATGACCAGTTCGGTTACGTTGGGTTGGATGAAGCTAGGTTAGGTTACATTGGGTTGGATGAAGCTAGGTTAGGTTTGGTTGGGTTGGATGATGCTAGGTTAGGATAAGTTAGGTGGATTGACCTGGGTTCTTTTAGCGTGAGTTTAGATTAGGTAGGATTAGGTTCGAATCGATTAGGTTGAGTTGGAATAGATTAGGTGGTTTGGGCTAGTTTCTATTAGGTAAGGTAAGGTTTGGTTAGATTAGATTCGGTTCGGTTAGGCCGGATTGTATAACAATAGGTTATTTGGGTTGGGCTAGGTTCGTTTAGGTTTAGTTAGGTTAGATCAGGTTGGGCTGGGTTATATTAATGCTATATTTCTTTTACGACCAACCTAAATACCTGTAAGGTATTTTTGACAAACCAGCACCTTGTTTCTCCAACTAGAAGATATGTGTCTCGTAACACTCTTCTCCCAAATACATTTCTTTGTAATATTTACTGCAGTAGGTTATGCCTAATTGATTAATTTTGCACGATAGGTTAATGGTGCTGGAGTTTTCTAGGGTTTTCCGTTCCTATAACCTCTCAGGTTTCCTCCTTTTATTGAAGAATCGAACATCCGTGAACGGTCGGTCCGTAAATATTCTGCTCTAAAACCTCCGTCAGCGAACGACACTCTACTCCATGGAACAAACAAAATATTAGCGTAGACGCCTAAGACTACCCCTAGTAGGGAGTATTAACAAATTGTTAAATTAATCCACAGAAACTGTTAGTCAAGGGATGTAAGAGTATAAAAAACTGCTGAAGCGCCGTTACACTTTGCTTCACACAAAAAAACACCCTTCAATTTTTTTTCACCAAGTTTTCAGAAGAAAGTTTAATTTTCCTGTACAAACTTGAAGCTGAAATTTCCGGCATTCCTTGCACGTGAAGTCTCGGTAATTGAAGGCATAAACGCATCAAAAAGTCGTCTGGGAACAGATGTCGTGTCTGATATTGTGTCTAACATTTGCCGGGAACGTTTTCAGAATATTAAACGTGGGAACTATAATATAAAAATTGTATTTTAATAGCTGAACGTTATTTGTATTAATAAAACACAAAAACAAAAACCTTTGAACAAAACAAATTTTTATTACTTAAATTTTACCAAAAATACGTAATATATGAGCTGGCTTGTGAGTTGAGGGGATTATTAAATAACTGTACACATACCCATTATTATAAACACTATATTTTCTTACGTGTTTCGATGACTTATGTCGTCATCATCATCAGTGATGCTACACAATTACAACTAAACAAATGACCTTTGTGCATAAATAAGATGTGTAATGGGCTAACCTGTTAGTGCAGTTGTGATTTTGTAGTAGTAGCACTAACGATGATAAGTTATCGAAACGCGTATCAAAATAAAGTGCTAATAATTTTGAGATAGTGTATAGTATAAATGATAATAAATAAAATCATTTATTAATTCACCAAACATATTTATAAAGAAATTTAAGTAACCAAATTCAGCTGGGAAAAATAACAATTATAGTTTAAAAGGGTACAATTAAAACATTAAAATGTTATTGATTTTTAAATTTGGAAGCTAGTTCAAGTAGAAATAATTTATATATTTTTTATTTCGTGATTTGTTTTTCGTGTGTTATACAATTTTCTTTCACTATTAAAAAATTTTTAAATACCAAAATTTGAGTTCAGCTTCTGAGCAAATCTAAAATTAAATAATTACAAACACTAACTTTCAATCAGTAATTTATTTTTCTCATACCCGTTACACTGACAAAGTCATCATCAGTGAGTATAACTATAGTTAGAGTTTAAATTTGGTCTAACTAAACTTTAGATGATGACTTTATCTTTGAAACATGTCTATAAAAAAATACGTTATTGATAGTGAGTCGGTCTTTATTATTGTTGAATTATTTTAAAGTATTTTATAAAAAATCTATAATAAATCGTAAAACTATAATGTGATTAATAGGTCGGTGTTCTCTACAAAGCTAAATCTATCACAGTTTCTCTTTCATCCTTCCCGTTGTATTAAGATGTAATATATGTATCTTTTGTCTTTACTGATTTATTCATATTTGTTCTTGTATTAGTTACACTTGACTGATCGATAGAAATTCTGTACTAACCTAGGTAAAAAACATTTTTGGCCGTTATGCGGGTTGCAGCAATTGTCCTCGCGACACTAGTGAAGGGGCTCCAGTAGATTAAATACGAAATGCTGTAAGTGATGTATGTCTAAAACACTGTGAGTCTGCGGTAATATTTGCAGAACGGTCTTTGCCTATTCTCCCTCCTCGCCAAAAATGCCGTCCAAGGTCCAAGTGCCAGCTCACGTGTCAATAGTTTTACAAATTATTTCTTGTTCTCCAGCAATTTCGTTTCTTCGTTTTTACTACTTCAAGTATTGTTCTTCATCCATTCTTTCTACTATAAATTCGTTCATATCTTCAACAGTCCCATTATACTCTCATTGGAGGGGTGTAACAAATGAACTTTATCCGAGGAAGATAATTAACTGGAGGGGAAATACCGTACAACCCGGTATAAAAGGTGCGTATTATAGCTGGTCACATGTAAGCAGGCTTGTGACCTCGAAGGCCGAGGATAGGCGGGAGGAAGGGTAGAGGAAGCAAAAGACCGTTCCATAGACATTATAATACGAGGTATAGTATTTATATTACAATAATGTACATTGACAAGTCCGAAAGGGCGCTTTAAATATTATTTTATTTGATTTGTCATATTAACCAGATAATTTACATACAGTTTTGAACAAATTTACTTATATCAGTTTTCTAAACGACCGCAACGCCTGCAATTTCTAAGCGATGGCCTTTGATACAACACGCACTACAAAAGCCAATGTTTTTAATAGTACTACCTTTTTGTTTTCTATCGATCAATCGCGCGCCAGCTTACGAATGAACAGCTATACTTGCTTACGTGTATTTCGTCAAAAATTTGTACCGCGAGTAGACTATGAGTACCTGCTTAGGAAATTAACTGGAAAATGGAGATCGAGTCTTTCCAAAGTCAGGACTCAGGCTAGATTAAGTTATTGTTGTTTCCCCAAGGTCAGGTCTTAAGGTCAGGGCTCAGCCTACATCAGATCTACCGTACCTGATTGTGACATCGGTAACGGGACGATATTACCCATGACAGCGAATATCTAAGGGAGCCAGTATCATAATAATTTTTTCTCTATTTAATTTTCTGTCAGGTTTAGGTTAGGTCAAGTTACCTCGAGGTTATTGTCTTCACAATGTCTCAGGTTACACCTGATCTATGGCACTTGTAAAAGAAACCTTACATCGCCTTGTTGCCCAAGACAGTTACGATTCTAGGTCCGTTCAGCCTTCTTGGCAGCCAGTCTCATCCCAAGTAACACGTGCACGTATGGTTGTTATCCCTAGTGCGAGAGGAATCGGGATTAATTCTCCCCGTAATAAGCTACTTAGCACTTTCAATGGATAATCGGAAGACAATGAACGGAAACAGTTCGTTACGTGTCGCGTGAAGAGTTTCATGAAAATACTGAAAAGGGAGAAACCGTCACAGGAAAACGCCCTTGATATATCGTGTAAGTACCCTGGATAGGAAAGGATTGCGAAGATAGGATTAAAGATTACCACCTTATTTGGGAAACAAGGAAGGGTAGCACCACATATTCAGGGTTGGATACTTGAGTTAGTAGGTAGAGTTTTTCTGGCACCTGAAACTACGATTAACTTTAAATTTAATATATCAGTGACAAATCAGAATTTGGGATAGAAAAATATTGAATTTGTTTTAACAAAATTACATTTAGAGTAAAATACCCATTGATTGAATGCTTTATAGGGCGTGACTGTGAGACCACAGTTTTAAGTTTTTCCTATATTATCCTGAAATTACCATAGTACATTCACTCATATTTAGGGTTATATCCAAGACATATTTGCCTGGAAAGAACATTTGTTTTCAAAGCAATCAGTTTTTTTTTAGTTCAGCTGTCCTACTCTTTATTTTGTTGGCTGTAAATGAACAATTAAAAGAAAAAAAAAATTCACGGTTTATTTTTCAAATTATTAAATCCATTCTTAATATATTCATATTTATTTCTGTCAGGAATATTGGTATAGTTTCAGTACATTCTCCTGCCTTAACATTTTTCCTTAACGCATTTCGGATTAACTCCATTATTAAAACCTTAAAGAGTAATATTAGGCCAAAACTTGAACTCCTTAATGGAGTTAATCCAAAACGTGTTAACGAAGAATAATCTTTTGATCTCAGGAAAGGCAGAAGAATGGTCACAAATATATATTAATAAATCCGCCTTCAAAATAATGTTTATATATAAGGTACAAAACGCGATTAGGTTATCACAGCATCAACAACATACTTTATTTTATATATACAACTTTATGAATAATAGTCACCATATAACCGTGCACGTGCCCTTGACAGATCGCAGTAGGCGAGAAGGGAGGTAGAGGGTCAGTATAAATACTTTCCTACAAACATGATAAGGGCTGTCAAAACACTGACTGACCTGAGACTGTTTTTATTAGATAAATTAGATGATACATTAGCTTCAGTATGAAATAACAACATTTTTATCTGACGCAGATTTTCATGATTTATAGAACATTTTGAAAATGTAACAAGTTTAAGAAGGGGAATTACATGAGAAATCTTGCAAGACCAAGTGCACGATTCCGTGGTCCGCCCTATACAAGTGGCTGTTTACAAAGTAGACATTCATTAAAACTGGAGATATATAATAGTGCCGTATAGTTTTGTAATAATTTCAATGAAAAACATAGAATTAAATAATTTTTGTGTGAATATGCCCCCATCTATCTTGTTAACATTGACTGCCAATTATTTTATATATTTTTCAAATACACGATAAAACACTTTTGTAAACAAATCAAATTATAAACTGTCACGCACTGGCAAGGGTTCACGTTAACCCTATCGATTGCGGCACCGTCCGCCAGATTGCAGTACTAGCCGACACGTTTACAAGATTTGTGATATATATTTTGTCAACACGATAACGCTCGGCAATAAATAAGGTCTGCTTTTGACCGGACGGATAGCGGATAAAATTATACGGTTTTAATACACATAATAAAAAAGCTGAGAGGTTAGGGTAAACAGCTGTTATGATATGCTTTCAGCTGGAATATCATTTCGTATAGTCGCAGCTGATCCGGTGACGATATCAAGCTAATAAAAATCTAATGCTATAAAATAGAACTATTTAATCTCGCGTCGTTTTCATCCTACTAAGGTGGGTTCACACAAACGCACTGAAATATTTGAAGAGGAGTTGCGCGGCGCGGAGCATGTGACGTAGACGGTGATCTGTGCAGAGATGAGCAAAACACGGCCCAGCAGTTCCCTTTATTTAAAATAAAGCTGTTTGACGTGGACAGATTTGAAATGTATCCTGAATTTAGATTGGAATCATGATCGAGTTTAAAGAAAAGAGTGTATAAGGGTAGGCGTTAAATGTGGAGCTCATAACATTGTTTAAGCGGTTTTACTGTCGAAATTTATACAGAAAACAAATAATATAAACAACAAATTATAAGTCAATTCCTACTTAAGTCAACAATGAAAAATTTAATTTTAGTTCCTTTTTATTAACTAATTACAAATAATATACAAAAAGTAACATTACGTATGCATTAAACTAACCTAGCCTACTGTACAAACTGTTGATATTTTATGTCACCGTGAATTCCTTAAATGGGTGTTAAGGGCATCTTATTCAGAAATATATAAGCATATACTAACATCACAACATGTTTCTGATACACGTCTTTAATAGAACATGTCTTTGAAAGATACATTAGATAACAGAGTCTACCTTTAAACCGTACAAACATACATATAATCGCAACATGCACAGCATAAGATATTTAATTACTCAAAAAGTATAAAAGAAAAAAAAATTTGTGTAAGAACGTTCATTAAAGAATCGGCTTTCTTCAGTCTATTAGTGTTTTACGCAAGCTTCTACCTACTATTATTACAGATTTAAAGACGGTACTTTATAGACCTAATGCCCCCTCCCTTTTACCTCCCAATGCCCAGGCTGTCGACGATATTGGAAGGTACAGTGTGGAAGGTACCTCAGCTAAGTGGTTATACAACAGTTGAAAACAAGTAATATAATAAAAAATGTTTAAAATCAATTCCTACTTAGTTCAACAAAGAATAATTACATTTTAGTTAATTTTTATTAAATAATTACAACTAATATAAATAAATTAAGAAAAACTATGCGTTAAAACAGCTGTTCTACCACATGAACAATAACATAAAATCAGCTGTTATGCCACTTATTTTACTCATCAGCTGTTTTACCTAGCCAAATTAAAGGACATAACTAAATTGCATATTTTGCTCGTTTTGTAAATAGTTTTCTCCCATATAAAACTATAATTAATTCATATAATGTAATTAATGAATTAATATTTGAAAAAACGCTATTAACATCAAATGTCCTCCACAACAAGTTTTAAAAAATGTATTTGAACATGAGTGGAATAATAAAAAGTATTTATTAACGATTGAAAATTTGAACAAGTATATGAAAATTTGAACTAAATATATATAGTGAGAGTGTGAACTAATAGAAGGAATAGAACAGATAAAGGCTAATCAGATGATTAAATACATATTTACATGGTTCAGTAGTTGTTTGCAATGATAAAACTTCGATTGTTTTCTTGTTTACATATGTTACTAAAAATAATTTTTAATGACGCAAATTAATATAATTATTAAAACTTACACTAATTAACGTCACAAAAATATTACCCTATTAAGGCACATAATAACACATTTTTGGGAACCCTGGGGGAACCTTGGAGTCATGGGGCTCAAAAATACTGTCTTTTTTAGCGTTTTTATTATTAGGTTTATCGGTTTGTTCACTCACCCCATGTAGTTTTGCACTGTAAATATGTTTAAAATGCAAAATTACTATGTTTACTCATATATTTATACAAATCTTACTTCACTTTGGTGTCTCTACAGGCTCGTGTGCCCCTCCGTTAGTTACGCCTCTGATCTTATTCTCGCCTAGTGTTTGCGAGAGTAATATCATTCGACTTCTTCTAGAAGAAAGGATACACAGATGGAGGTCTGCCTAAACTGGAAGAACTTTGATTTAAAATGCAGCCAAAACCAGCTGACCCTGCGCTACACCGAGGGATGCCAAGAGATGTTACCTTTGCTGCCAGAGCGCGGATAAGGCACATTAACTCAGTCGAATGCTTATACTTACTCTATGGCCCTATTATTGCAAAATTTTTACTATTGACGAAAAAGGACTTCAATAAACTGTCACTATTGAAGGGACTGTTCGTAACTAATGTTAACCTGTTACGTTCGACAAATTAATTTTGGTAGGTCCACTACAGTTCGATATCCCGTGAAGTATGAATTTAGAGTCAAAGCTTGCTTTATATTTTTAACTTGCTTAATATATTTACTGACATTCTTTAGATTACACAGGAAACTTACTGAAAATATAATAGAAATATAGTAGAAGAAATTTCAACCCCAACTGAAATGTTTTATAAAGAAGCTTTGCAATGTCCCTTTTCATCGCTCTTTCTTTACACGTCTTGTGAACCCATTTACGTTTTTTTAGGGGCGGGAATATTCCCACTTTGTCGAAATTTATCGTCCCTAAGTATTGTTTCGAAGATGTTGCCACTTTTGCTAGAGTACTGGAACAAAACTGTAACGGACAAGTGTCTACAATCATCAATGGGAGGATAAAATGCACGGTCGTGTTACTACTGACACTATGACGTCACTGAACCTTCATAATATGAAACTGACCGCAGCACAGAATTGGATAAAGAATAGTTTAATAAAATAACCTTAAATTAAGAAGAGTTTCTCCAACAGCCAAATTCTTCCGAAAAACAGAAAACTCAAATAGTTTATGAGAATCTTTCGCGTTCAGATCAACGCTTTATATTTTTAACTTGCTTAATTCAATTAGTGACATTCTTTAGATGACACCGGAAACGCGTGGTGAAGTGTTGTGATATGTTGAATATTTGTGACCTCATTTGTTTAGTCTCAGTGGTTGCAATGTTTGGTTTCAGTAGGATGGCGCAAACTGTCACAAAGTGACGTTTCCGGATCAGCTGAGTTGTGGCGTAAACGTATAAAAACGTAACAAGCTCTGCAACGTTTTTAAATCGAAGCAAAAAATCAATGGTAAAAAGTAGCGCTGTTCTTGGATAAAATTATAACTAATTTGGGACTACAGGTAGGCCTCCCCAGTGGAGTTTCCTCCCATGGGCAAACCTTAAGGCTTTTTAATTATGCTTTCCTATTTTTAATTTATATTAAAAATGCTACTTTTGTTTCGTAAAAACTGTCCAAAAATATACTTCACATATTCTTAAGTTTCGCGTTGTCTGACGCACAGAGCTGAAATCATCCTTCTAGCCTCCAGTCAAACAGAACGGGAGCTTAGGAGTGTTAAGCATAGACTTCAAGCAGCACGTAGTTTTATTCAATATCTTATATTGGTTCACACTCTCCTTATACATATCTTGGTCAAATAAAATACTTTTAGTTCATCCACTCAAGTTCAAATACATTTTTTAAAACTAGTACTGGATGGCAAGTGGTGTTAATACAGTTTTTTCAAACATTACTTCATTAATTTAATTAATTCATTCATTTTAGTTTTATATGACAAAAAACTTTTCACACTAGGGGCAGGTATGTAATATAGCATTTTCGTCCCATTTTGTTTAAAATAAGTGATTACATATAATTTCATAAAACAGCTGATTTTATGTTATAGGTTATGTGGTAGAACAGCTGTTTTAACACATAGGTTATTTTAATTTATTTATATTAATTGTAATTATTTAATAAAAATAAAATAAAATAAAAATTTTCTTTGTTGAACTAAGTAGGAATTGTCTTTAAACATTTTTGATTATATTACTTGTTTTCAAATGTTGTATAACCACTTAGCTGAGGTACCTTCCACACTGTACCTTCCAATATCGTCGACAGCCTGGGCATTGGGAGGTAAAGAGGGAGGGGGAATTAGGTCTATAAAGAACCGTCTTTAAATCTGTAACAATAGTAAGTAGAAGCTTGCGTAAAACACTAATAGACTGAAGAAAGCCGATTTTTTAAATGAAAATTCTTACACAAAAGTTTGTATATTTTATACTTTTTGAGTAATTAAATATCTTATGCTTTGCATGTTGGGATTATGTGTATGTTTGTACGGTTTAAAGGAGGGTTCTTTTATATAATGTATCTTTCAAAGAGGTATTATGCTATCTCGTGTGATCTTAGTATATGCTTACATATTTTTGAATAAGATGCCCTTAACACCCATTTAAGGGATCCACGGGTAACATAAAATACCAACAGTTTGTACAGCAGGTTAGGTTAGTTTTGTTTTTATTTACGGTTATACTAATTTTCAAGAAATAATTATATTTTTCCCCGCCCAAAAAGTAAGATTTAATGTTTTGTTATGTTAATGTAAAGTAAATAATTATCAAATAAATCGACGATATCTCTCGAAACAATTCGAAGCTAAGCTAGCTCCGAAATCTTCTCGGAAGGTTCATCAGACAGTTCTCACGTTGGACCTGCTCTTATAAATTCATGAGCAATCTGTGCCTCATTCATACCGACGTCTACACAGGAGCGCCCGGCAGCTTAGCTCATTATTTATCCCCCCGCCCAGCACCGGCGTAGCGCACCGAAAATCATAAATACACGTTATATATAGTGTGTTACGCAACGCCCACGCCACGTCCAGTACTTTACGGCGATGATATTGGGTCAGCATACCTTGCATCTAATTTTATATGATTTAATAGGCCGCCGTGCAGACACCATATGGTTGATTTTTAGTGGCCGAAAGTTATAGAGCCTCGGGGGATTGGTTATTTGGTTGATGAATGACCGCATGGGATAGGCTATAGTGGGCACGTACAGTAGTGTGGTCTAGCCGTCATTGGTACGAGCGTTATGTAAGACTTTGATTTACAATCATAACGAGTAAAAGCACGATGGTAAATAAACCGATTTAACGAGCTGGCATTTAAAGTAGGCAAGTTATATGGACTTTAGACAAATAAAGTAGGGCCTAACCAAAGTTGGTAATAGGCAATTTGTAAGTTGAAACACTATTTACAGTGGGATGAATTCTGATTCAAATATACTGTATATATTACACATGAGAGCGTACTAAGGGAAAGTTTAGAGAAAATTTTAGTGTCTCCCTGGTAGATAGAGATCGGGGGGAAATGAGATTACGTGTACATACCCGATTCCAGACGAAACTTGCTCCCTAACGAGACAACGAAGTATCGCAAGAACAGTATCCAATGAATATAAAATATGTTACAATATACACAAATGAAATGTATTACTGACAAATAATATATACGTGTTGAAATTTCCTGCGAAATTTTGTAAAGAAAGATTGAGCAAGTCACAATACAATGATTCAAACATTTACAAAAGCGACAAGAACATTTTTTTAAACTCACGAGTGTATCTATACTAATAACTTAATTTGTTGATGTTTTAGAGCTAATATGGCTACGAAGGGTAAGAAAGGATTATAAAAATAGGTAGGATTAAGGAAAAGGTGTAAAACCTCCTTAGAGAGGATATAGGCGGAATCGTGGGACCACGTACCCACAGTGTCTTATACTTACTCTCCATTGGTGTCTACTTATCACACCTCATGTAAAACTAAGGATCAAGGAGGATAGTGGGATTTGGTTGAGTAAGGAATTGATATAATGATCCTTGGTACTGGATGATAGAAGAAATATATGACATCTCGTTTTCAGGGTAACTTACCCCTACATCTATCAGGGGTACGACCTGATCCCAACCGGGGCGAAGAAGAGTTTGTAGTCTTTTCAAATAACAAACAAAGAAAACAACATTCTTAAAGGAGTAGAGAATTATATACGAAACAAAAAACAATAACAAAAAAACCAAAATAATGATTCTTTAGAAAGGCATTTTACATATTGGTAAGAGGATTATCTTTAGAAAATAATTTCAATATATTTGAAATGTAAGGTTAGGCTTTTCACGTTTTATATCTACATTTTTTGGCCCACTCTCCCTCCGGGTGTAGACCAAAACCGGCCAGCCCTCGTGACATTCAACATATAGCAAGACGCCTTCGTCTCATGGGCATGCGGTTAGCATCCATAGCGCGCATACAGGAAACGGAATTGATTGCCCATGTACCAAGCTGATAAGTTCTTTCCGTAGATAATCAGGAGATAGCGAAATGAAACAGTACGATAAATATCGCGCTAAGAGAGATGCAAAGAAAGAAACCCTGCCAGAAAAAATCCCGCGACAGATCACGCAGGAACCCTGGGGGCTAGGGTACCTTATGCTAAGGGATAAGGAGGGGTATTGCCTTGCAAATACCTTGTTAGTGAGGCTATAGCGGAAATAGCAAGAACTTCTTTTCCCTCTGCCTACTAGAAACTGAAGTGGCATGCAAATCAAAATTAGTTCTTCCATTAGAGCTAAGCTTCGACCCTCTGAATCTGCCCTACGACACCTGGAACATAACTGTGAAACAGATTATTTTTAGTATGTACGCTATATTTTGTTAATTTTTTTACATAATGCTTTTAGTTAAATAGAGAAAGATATGGAATTTTGCTAAAATATTTCAAAGTAAGCCAGATGTAGTAATTCTGAACTCTAAAAATCCATAGCAAGCTAGGGGTAGCGGGTAGACATGTCTCATCGCCTTAGATAGGACCAGGTCTTTTTCTAATCTCGTACCTTTCAACCTACGCATATTGTTGCAAGACCGAGGAAAATTTAGTGAACTTGTTCGTTTCGGCAATAGGTTAGTTTACGTAAGAACTTAATTTTGTTTTTAACGAATACTTTATAACTATATTTTATTATAGCTACTTAAAAATTTAATGTGACTTATTAGTAAATAATTGTACAGAAACTCAATTATAAACGCTACTTATGACACATACACGTTTCCACTAGTTATCTCATCATCAGTGAACCTACACAAACCAGCAGTGCACCCAGGATTTTGTCAAGGAGGGCCACGCCCTTTTTACCACGCTAAAATTCATGTTTCAAGCATTTCCAGTACTAAAAAGACTCAAATTAATACTTAATCTGTGTTTTAATTCATAGTATAGAAGGTTATTTAATATTTCTCCTTAAGTAACTTGGGCACTTTACCATTTTGATTACCATACCATTGACATTCATTGAAGTTATCTTATTGCTTTTTTTGCTACTCACTAAATGATATCAATCAAACAATATTTTCTAATTACGGTCTAAATTCTAAGACCATAGCAAGCAAAAACCAATCAACCTTTGGCAAATAAATGGAATATTTATTGTTATAAGTTGATTTGGTTTTTTATAATGGTCTCAGAATAATTCTATAAATTATTTACACCGAAATATGAACAATGTTACTAAAACTGTTTGTCTTCACCTCTTTTCATGACATCTTTTTGAATTGATGGGCCTAATTAAATCTTGGCAATCTTTAAAATTGATAATTATATGTTATTTATATTAGAACAAATACGTTTAGAAGGAATATATTACAGTCCGTTCTCTAGAGCAGCGGTTCTCAACCTGGGGGGCGCGCCCCCCTGGGGGGGCGTACAAGAATTCCAGGGGAGGCGTCAACAAATTTTTAAAAAAATTGAATTTGATGTTGGACATAAACACACAATCATTGAAATTTTTTTATAGCTTAATAGAGCTATAAAGCTCTATTTCTTTACTCAACAAACTTTTCATCCTTTCCAAAATCTCGTCGATGATACCCAAAGTCTTCCAAAAGACCTAGTAAATGAAATGAAGGACCTAATATCTGAGCATTTGTTGTCTCTGAAGAACAAAATCGGAGCCTATTTCCCAGATATAAGCTCGGAAAACTGGGAATTCAAGTTAACAAGAGACCCCTTTCAAATCAACATTGATATACCTCCTGATCACATTCAAGAACAAACAATTGACTTGCAATGTGATTCCAAAGCTAAATTGGATTTCCCAAACATGGATCTCGAAGATTTCTGGCAACTATATCTTCCTGTTTACCCAGAAGTAACAATGGAGGCAGTCAAGTTGCTTGTAAAATTTTCATCAACTTATCTATGCGAGACAGGATTTTCAGCCCTGGCTAATATAAAATCTAAATATCGAGCCAGACTAGATGTGGAAAGTGACCTGCGGTGTTCTTTGTCAAAATTTCATCCAAACATACAAAAAATAGTTAACGAGAAACAGTGCCAGCCCTCACACTAGCACTACAAAAGTAGCGAACATTTTTCTGGTTATTACTTAAACATATTGTAAGTAAATTTATCATATATAAGTCTAAATTAACTTAATCCGTGAAGGGAGGCGTGACCTCACACCAAAGTGTGAAGGGGGGCTCAGAGCCTAAAAGGTTGAGAACCCCTGCTCTAGAGGAAGAAATATATTACAGTCCGTTCTCTAGAGGAAGAAATATATTACAGTCCGTTCACTAGAGGAAGAAATATATTACAGTCCGTTCTCTAGAGGAAGAAATATATTACAGCCCATTCACTGGAGGAAGAAATATATTACAGTCCGTTCACTAGAGGTAGAAATATATTACAGCTCGTTCACTAGAGGAAGAAATATATTACAACCCATTCTCTATAGGAAAAAATATATTACAGCCCGTTCACTAGAGGAAGAAATATATTACAGCCCGTTCACTAGAGGAAGAAATATATGACAGTCCGTTCACTAGAGGAAGAAATATATTACAGTCCGTTCTCTAGAGGAAGAAATATATTACAGCCCGTTCACTAGAGGAAGAAATATATTACAGTCCGTTCACTAGAGGTAGAAATATATTACAGCCCGTTCACTGGAGGAAGAAATATATTACAGCTCGTTCACTAGAGGAAGAAATATATTACAACCCATTCTCTATAGGAAAAAATATATTACAGCCCGTTCACTAGAGGAAGAAATATATTACAGCCCGTTCACTAGAGGAAGAAATATATGACAGTCCGTTCACTAGAGGAAGTAATATATTACAGCCCATTTTCTAGAGGAAGAAATACGAGTATATTACAGTCTGTTCTTTAGAGGAATAAATATATTACAGTCCGTTCTATACAGGAAAAAATATTTTGCAGCCCGTTCACTAGAGGAAGAAATATTTAGCAGCCCGTTATTTGGAGAAAGAAATATATTACAGTCCGTTCACTAGAGGATGTACTGATTCGTGGATTTAATTTACAAGTTGGCTAAATAGTTCTTTTTACTGTCGTTTGTATTACCCACATCTAAATTGCAGTAAAAACATTAATATTTTTTATGACTTTTTAAATTTATTTATAAATTTTAATATTTTGGTCAGGTTAAGGGGCCAGGGCACCTTGCCCCTTCCTTCAGTGCGCAACTGACACAAACTAGTTTAGTTGCAGTGCTGATAGTAGTCTTCACTGTTGATGGCAACGTAAGTAAATGAAACGCGTTAGAGAATGAAGTGTTTATAATTGTCAGTATGTGAGCAGCAATTTATTTATTACCTCAACTCAGAAGCCAACACAATAATTACTCTTGGTATAACTAAGTATGCTAATTACTGAAGAATTACTTGATTAACGAGTTTTTGTAATGTAAGGTTATATTTGTATGAAAATATGTAGGATTTAATAATTATCTTAGTTTTTCGAAGTTTAAAATGACTTTTTAAAGTAAAAATTTTTATAGGGACTTATTGGATGAACATAAATACAAAATTTCGCGTCAGTATAATTTCCTTCAGATTAATAGCGTCAGTATAAATTCCATCAGGTTACTTTATGATTCATCTTAAATTGAATTAAACGATAACATATGATTTCATGCAACAGCTGATTTTAGGTTATAGGTTATGTTGTAAAACAACTGTTTTAACGCGCAGGTTATGTTAACATTATATGTTGAACATTGTGAAGGGAAAATGTTATTATCAGTTAGTAAATATATTATTTTATTTAAATTTTGATAAATTTCAACAGATATAATTCAGCTTTATTATAATATAATAGCTGTAATATTAAGTTATGTATTTTTAATACAATTTTTGAAATGAAAACATTCTTAGACGCGTCCGATACTTGAAGTGATTTGAAACGAATTTGTTTAAAAAATTTGAATTCAGTAAACATCTAGTCAATGGTTTTTGTTACCCACATTATTTTATTACTAACTACAATAAATATTAATCTTTTTTTAAAATTAATTCCTCAAAATAAAGATACAAAAATGGAATGAAAAATGTATAAATTCTTAATGTTGATGATTTTCGTAGAAAATTTTGCAAAACTATTACTTTTAATTTGTTGTTTGTAGTTCAAATTTTGGAGTTTAATGTAAAAAATCCGTATTATTGTTTAATATAGAATAATTGTTTATAATCTTATATTTTCATTTATTTCTTTGAACATTTTGTCATACAATCAGTTCTATTTTGCTATTTGTGTTAACATTTTTGTGTTGAATATAGAAAATCTGTATTATTGTATGTTATATTACAAAAAATGTTCAAGTAATTTCTCATTATGTAAAATTAAATATTTTTCTCAAATCAAAATTTTTGTATAGCCTACGTAGCTATAAAAGTTTTTACTTTTGTCGGTACTCCCCGTAATACCACAAAATAATTGTCTCCTACAAAGTGTTTTTATGTAAAATATGTGTAAAATAATTGAAGTAGGTCTAGCCTTATGTATTGTCTTTTAATGATTTACTTCAATCGATTAAATTGTTATCGTCTACTTAAAAAAATATATATAACGAAAAACGATATTTTAAAGAACAGAATCGTAAAAAACGTTCCCCATAAAGTCTATAATTATGTGTATTGGGTCAATTGCCGTGTAGCTCAATTAACTAAATTGAACGATCAATTAGGTTTTCCCAAACGAGCGGACGAAATGTTTACGAGCCTGGTTTCTCTTTATTGGGCGCTCGGAAAAATATACCAGTCAATATCCCGAACAACGTTAACATCTCTGTCCCATAAAGGGAACACATTCCGAGCGCCTTCGGGCCAACCATAAAGTCTGCTTTCGGGACTAATTCAACTAAGCATCCAGCCTACGTAGGACGCTGTCCGAGGTGGATTTATGATGTCGATAAGCGGCCAAATTATTTCGAGCCTGATTTGAGTTCTTAATTGTGATTGATCGACGATCCCGAAGCGTTATACGTTTTCTATATGTTCTATATTTAACCCTAAGTGGTTTTTTGGTTCCATAAGTTTCCGGATAATTTTTAGAGCTTCTAATTATATTAGTTTAAAGTATCGCCGGTAGGTAGCGCTGAGTATAAGGAAACTAATTAAGTCTGCAGATTGTTCGTCTTTATTTTACTTTTTGTACGGACCTGAACTCGACCTCCTGAGCCTAGACTAGTGACCGCCAACTTCATGTCTGTCTGAAGAAGTCCAGGGGTTAGACACACTACTTTGAGAAAGAATTCAGGAAAGATTTTTATCAAACTGACCAAAATATTGCGAACAAATACTCTAGAAGTGCCAGGTTGAAGGTACGTGACAAAAAGAAAGCTTTTCAAGAAAAATTATCCGCCATAGAAAATGCAGGTTGCTCATGTATGCGATGCAAGATAGGTGGTCTGAATCTCGAACTTGTAGGTAGCACACATACTCTGAAGATATATAGTGCACATTGTAAGGATTACAGTAGTATAAATGCACAGAATGTTGTCATTAGAAACAAGAAAAATCAAAAAGAGAATATATTTTGAAAAAAAACACAATTAAGTAGTAACAAATACAGTAGTTGAAAATAACAACGAAAACTGAGAAAAATGAGTATTACAGTTCTGGAAAATAAAACATGAAAAATAAATATTTCTTTTTACAGAAATTTATTATAGCCTAATATAATTGAATATCGGGAATGCTAAGATTTCGACACTTTCTCATATCGCTTCGTTTTAAGTTATTGTAAGTATGATTACGTAGTGCGAGCGAGTTTACCTTATTAGAATCATAAATAGAAACCTATTATAAGCTTAGAAAGCAGTCGGAGGTCCCGCTTAAAACAAACAGAGCTTCATATAAATACAGCTTGTAGTTAAGCGAGATGACAATACTTTCGCATAGGGTCCTCCCAGGAACCAAAAATTATGAGCATATCAAAATTATAAGCATGATTGGAACTCTCTCTCTCTCCCCTCCCTCTTTCTCTCTCTCTATTATATATTTATATATATCTAACTCTCTCTCTCTCTCTCTCTCTCTCTCTCTCTCTCTCTCTATATATATATATATATATATATATATATATATATACTGTATATAAATAGGTTTATGTGTGTGTAAATTTATTTTTTTTCAGTAGGTGGGTGGCCCTTTGCTTTAATGGAGCCTGGGGTTAGGGGCTATAGAATCATGGCTTTGTCTAAACCTACTTGTAATCTAACGTATACTATTTCCATAGAACTGTACTAGTCGAAGATACCCTCACAGGCTTTCTGAAACACGCAAACTGAAACAATAAACAAAAAAAAAATTTTCGCAATGAAAACATTTTAAAAAAATTAAAGATCTAAAAAGCGAAATTCTCAATAGATTTAAGAAGGTAACAAAAACTTCAAAACACCTTTGCTTTATCAATGATAGTAGTGTTACTCATATTTAGGCCTACTTCAAAGTTTCGCTACTAGGCGCGTTGTGTTCACTAAAAGAAATATTCTTTGGTTTAGAAATTATATGGTCGTTATTTTATACAATAGTACGAAATAAAAGTAAAATATTTATTTATTTTTTTTACATTCCATTGAATAAAAAAAAAGATATTATGGCTTAAAGTTCGGAATCTATAAATTACCTTCACGTTTTCCCTCGTCTTAAAGATAGACAATATAAAATCCATCTTTCAGGGAACACACTACAACTCCTATCCCCCCTTGGCACTCAGTTCTCAAACATGGAAAAGCGTTTATAGTGGTATCGAAAGTTGCCACGAACCGCCCCCGTATCACCTGATAACGTCCCGATCATTATTACCCACCTATACACGATTTCAGTTTTACTCACTTTATCAGATACTCGGAACGCCTAATCCAAGCGGGAATTTATGATAAGCTACACAATCTGTCGGACAATTTATGTACTATTTAAAAAAGTATTTTATTCATAGTATTATTATCAGAGACAGGCTTTCTTAGATAAAATTAATTTCCGGCGACAACAGGCTTTTACGACGCGAACTTCAACGGGCCGCAAGCTTATTTTAAAAATTTTTATTCGTAAATCGATATTAAAATTCGGTTTTCCAAACACGTTTTGCGATAACTGATATCGAATGAGAAATTTTATCGTTGTTTCATTCATGTGTTCCTGCGCGCGTAATCGAAAAAGATAAATACATGTTGAAGATAAAACAAATGAAAAGTAATTTACAAAAAAGAAGAGGTTAATCTAATCTAATATATACATAGCTAAAGTTTGTTGCGTCAATACGGTTTTAACCTAAAATTTTATTTCAATTGATTTGCGTGGGATTAATTGTTTTTAATAGGTTTTTGCGTATCTTAATGAGTATTAAGGATTTAAGAGGGGGTAAACCCAGCTATTTTTCAATTCCTTCTATTATTTCACACTCTTCTTATATATATCTTGAATAATTAAATTTAATACATTAATTTTAGTTCGATATGGCAGAAACACTTTTCATAAAAGGGGCAAGATATGCTATTTTGTTATTTCGTCCCATTTTGCTTAAAATAAATGATAACATATGATTCATAAAGCAGCTGTTTTTATGTTATAGATTATGTGGTGGAACAGCTGTTTTAATGCATAGGTCATGTTACTTTAATTTTATAAATTGTAATCCTCTCTCTCTCTCTCTCTCTCTCTCTCTCTCTCTATATATATATATATATATATATATATATATATATATATATATATATATATATATATATTAAATATGGTGATATGTTTTCTTGTAGTATAGTTAATAAATTTAAAATATTGCAAAAACAAGAATACTTTTAATTAATATATTTATTCAAAGCTTTTCGCCAATAAAATAGTACCAGCATCTTCAGGAAAATAATTATCTAATCTTAATAATATTAGATAATTATTCTCCTGAAGATGCTGGTACTATTTTATCGGCGAAAAGCTTTGAATAAATATATTCATTAAAAGTATTCTTGTTTTTGAAATATTTTTAATTTATTAATTATATATATATATATATATATATATATATATATATATATATATATATATTTGTATTCATGTATGGTATGTATGTGTGTATGTATGTATGTAAGTATGTATGTATGTATGTATGAGCCTTATGCATTACTAAACCACTGATCCGATCGCCATGAAACTTTGGGAAAATGTTGGGTACATTCCTGGGAAGGTTTCTGGCGACAACGTTTTTCAACATGTAATTTTTAAGTGCCAAAATAGCATAAAATATGACTTTCTATCTGATCTTAATGTTAATACATTTCATTAAACTCATTGCAAATTTTGGCTGCTAGGCAACAATCAACAATCTAAAATTATTTTCCAACATATTTCAAACAATATACAAAAAATATTCCATATCCGAATGCACCTCAATAAATAACATTCAATCAAGAACTTTTATTGTCACACTTTTCTCGATCCACTACTATAAGTTCAGCTATTATTGTATTAATAAAATACTAAATTAAGTTCAGGTAATGTTAACACGACATTCATTGTCTCTAAGGCGATGCGAAGTTCGCCGGGTCAGCTTATTTAATGAAAATAAATAAACTTTTTTTCGACCCAAGTAGGAGTTGACTTGAAAATGTTTCCTTATATTATTTCTTAAGATAAAGAACACTCCTCCTCGCAAGGCAAACCCGGCTTCCATTTAAGTAAGAATATATTTAATATTTCATGTTAACGTGCTACAACATAACATACATTTGGGTTAGATGCATTTGTGTTCATATGGATTGATGCATATTTCACGTACTTCAAGGTGTAAAGGCTAGATCTCGTCAGCTTTTAGGTAGGGAAAAAAAGGAAACGGTAGGCTAGGAAAAGTTTCAAAAGAAGAACTATATTGAAGTAAAGAAATCACAAATATTTTTAAAAAATAAGAAAAATAGTAGCAATATCACGACCAACTGTTCACCATGACGCAGGAGCGGATCTAGAAAAATTTTTGGGGAGGGCTGGTGAGAGTGGAGGAAATGGGTCCCACCCGTCTCGAAAATATTTAGGAGATATAGTAGATATAGTGTAAACTCCAAGGACCTTCTATCTGAAGGAAATAGTTATAGGCCTGCTATGTAATATTAAACATGAATTATTTAGCCCCATTTACCATAAATTAACAATACACACCACCTATTTATTACATTGTGTGAGGGCGTATTTATTAATGATTTAGTGATTAATATGGGTTTGTAAATATATTCTATTAATTACTAAGTAGATTTAAATCGGGGACGAACGCAGACATTGGAAATGGCATTTTAGTTTACATTTATAGTGTTATTTTATAGTTTAAAAATGTACACATTCCCATATTTTGGGAGGGGCTTGAGCTCCAAAGCAACCCCCCTTAAATCCGCCACTGCCATGACGCATTTCACCGTTCTATGCCGCATTGTCGACATTACCATTTTGTATTTCTCCTCTTGAAGTTTAGGTTATGTTAAGTTAACAATTCAGACTTAAACATAAAAAGTATATTGTCCAACAGGCTTTTATGTTTATGCTGTTATTATGCACGAATTAAGCATTATTTTAGGGCCAAATTCGATACGTTGGTGATTTACGAAAGTTAAACCATAGATCCACTTGACGGTTAAAGTTGCTATGTAGCCGTCTTATGCTCAATTATAAACCACCAGACAACATTACAATTCTAACAAATATTATAAATCAAATCAATACTGTTTAAGCAATAGGATTTTTAGAAGCTTTTTCAAATTTCTACAAAAATGTACTAATTATAGAAGTAAGTGAGTTATGATTCCCTGAATAAGATTAGAGCTGACAGCTATTTCAGGAGGATTTGGTAACTCTATGACAACGGGTACGATGTCATAAAGGGTAGGATGTCAGGAGGATTTGGTAACTCTATGCCAACGGGTACGATGTCATAAAGGGTAGGATGTCATGAGGATTTGGTGGGTAGGATGTCAGGAGGATTTGGTAACTCTATGACAACGGGTACGATGTCATAAAGGGTAGGGTGTCAGGAGGATTTGGTAACTCTCTTAAAGGGTAGGATGTTCCCTTTCAGTAAGTCTAGTGGCGGCCCGCTAATATTTTTCAAACTTAAAAATAAATAGTTATTTAATAAAGTTATACAACATTGGATCGGGTGTCAACTGCCTCGAAATTCGCCATTTTTTATCTAAGTTAAAAACAGTTTCCCCACGGGCAGTTATTTTAATTTCATCCCCTCTGGTGAATAGATTTCTCGGACCCTGCACCACACACAGGTGTGGCTCACGGTTTAGCCCAAATATTGGGTTTTGGACTACCTTTGTAAGTTTGACAACACTGGTCTAGTCTATAGTCTGTATGATAAAACCAGTCTTGTGTGCCTGCATGTGCCTTATCACTTGCAGCGGCCCGCGGCAGTTTCTTTAATGGGTCACTTAATAACATAACATTAGGTAAATTACATTTCTTACCCTAATTATAATTTTCAAACTTTTGTCTACTATTTTAAAAGCATGTAAAAGTATAGGAGAATGATAGCAAACACAACATAATTTTACAAAGAAGGAAACAGAAACAAACAATATAGGCGTTTTGCTTGTTTATGTGGGGTAATAGTCATAAATTGAATAAATATGATCGTGTTTGGCAAAATCTTATCAAATAGGCTATCTACTATTACTAGAGATTACAATTCTTTATCAAATTTTGTTCCACATCTAATTATCAATTGTTGAAATCTGCTCGATAATCGTTCAAATTAAAACTAAAACATTCCAAAATAATATTGTTTATATTATTTATATTGTTTATTATTTTCTTTTGTATTGGTAATGTTAACATATATTTTTATTAATGACATTTGTCAGCCGAAATAGAAAATACGGATTTCAAATAACCATCGTGATTTCAAAATATAGGCGTGTTAAAATAAATCTTGTACAAATATGAGAAGCCGTGGATTATAGGAGGCCGTGATTGATGGAAGAAACAGCTGACTAAATCTCTGCAAACACTCGTTCACACAACTGTTCCGTGATTTAACGTTGAAGTAGCTTTAGGATTACGGTTGTCTGTTGCGTAACGAGTAAAGGTTACAAAGCGTGCTCTGTCGACGGAAGAATCGAGTCGTAATTTCGTTGTAACGGTTACTGGGGCTGAAGCCTGTCCGTATTAATGGAAGTCCGTTGCGAAACGAAAACTTACCGTAAGTGGTTAAAAACCAAATAAGGCGGACAAAAATTGTAAAATTTTAACAAAAAGAAATAAACTGATTTAAAACATGTTTAAGTTTTATTTACAGCGATTAAAAATCAGTTACACATTCGCTGGGGCTATTGTAATATAAAATTCAATTATAAATAATTATTTCGTAACTGAGTGAAAACTTTTGAACTTACATTCCGGAACAATTGTTTCTTTGACGAAACCGACCTGGGTTTTCTTGTTTTTGGTTGGAACGTATTCAGATTTGTACTGTCACCGGCGAGAAGAGCCCTGGTGTAAATATGAGTCACCCTCGGTTTTCAGTTCTGCGCATGCGCTGTCGATATATTCCTAACCTAGAAACATAACCTAACCGCATGGTAGTTTTAGTAGTTATATTTTAGTAAGTAATATAATTATTTACAGATAGGTAAAAGTATTCATTTTAATAAGAAAAGGTGTACAACATAAATTATATATGATCCCGTTTCTGCATTGTAATTTTCTGTAAATCTGACGTTTTGTGTTAGAAATGTTTTTGGAAACGACCTTATCGTTTTAACCTTCCTTGGGTCAGGCCTCTTCTCGTGCGCCGGTGACAGTATTGACAGCATTTTATGGAAGAAAGTTACGTTTCAAGCCAGGGACGTTTTAGTCAGCGCAGATGTATAACTGTTTATAAAACATTTTAAGCCACTGATAAGTCAATATAATTATTACTAATGTGTCTAACTGTTTATAGTTTTTTTTTCTCAGACTGGGTTTTGATGTACGGAAACCTGACCGTTCGGAAAGTTGTACAGATCCCGAATAGTTCTGGAAAAGTGGTCTAAACCGAAGTGTTAGACCTCGTATCGTCCCAGGAGCGGTCGGTGACCAGTCTCTTACATCAAGGTCTCTTGTAGACTGATATTACGGATCGTGGCACCAAACCCCCTGTCTAGGGTCTGACGCTAATCAACCGGGCGGGAGTCACGAGTTTGAGGATGGATTCGTAGGGGTAGAGATTTCATACGTTAGACCAGGGGTCTCTAAACTTTTTTACTCAAGGGCCACATCGAAAACTTTTGGAGGAAAGGCGGCAGTATTCAGGGCAGAAAGTCTAGCAATCCCTCCCCCCATGTACCCACGGCGTTTTTTTCTAATCAAGAGCTCGGTGGTGGTTTTAGAGATTTTCTTGCTTAGTTTTTTACTTGTTTACAGCTAGTTTGCTTCCACTTATAGAGAAAAGAAGGGGCAAGTGAGAGACGAGTACTGTACTCATATTTAATGGTAAAAATGCTTAAAAGGAAATATATTACCAAATATTTTTTTCAGTATTCTACCTTTCCGCAGTCCAGAAAAAATCTGTTCACGGGCCGGATGTTCCCCGCGGGCCGTAGGTTGGAGACCCCTGCGTTAGACTGTAGACATCCTGAGCATGGGATCTTGTGTGTTTGACAAGGAGATTGAGTCGAAAGACTTGATTCCCTGTCACATTCTTCATTTTCCCCATATTTCTTATTCTTCTTTACTTTTCACTTACACACTGCCGCAAGTCGGGAAGGAACCAATACACGTGACAGTGGAGACGCGTGGTCGGACAAGTGAAATGCACAAGTGTTGGAGGACCACTTGAGGGACCCGGTTTAGGTATTGTTGCAGTTTCAAGGCAAATAGTCAGTTCGACTATTTGATAAAAAAGGATTTAAAGGACTAAATGATAAAAAAAAGGATTCTAGATAAAAGTAGAATTAAATTGAGGTATAAACCCTTGGAGAAAGTAGAGGGAACAAGGCATCAATTGTGGATTTAAACGTTAAATAGTGAGCCAGTACCAAATTAGCTTCATAATCTTGCCTCAATATAATTTGTACTGTACTGTATTTCTCCTACTCGGACTGTGGAAATTTCAAATTGCATAAAATAGTCTTTTAAAATGAACGGTGACATTTTAAAAATCTATTTCTGCCGGTTTACGTTTTACTAAGAGTTAAAAAAAGAAAATTTGGCACGCCATAAACACTCTTCGTTAGGGCTTTATTTGCACTTGTTAACACAAACATATTTCTGAATACTTCATTTGTAAGAAAATGCTGAATATTTTATGTTTTAATCATGTTAAGAAGTAGACATAACTGTCTCTCTTTTTTCTTCTTCCCTTTTGTTTCCTCTTTCTCTCCATGTATATTCTTTCTCACTTTCCCTCCCGTTTTTCTTTTTTATCTCACTCTTCCCCTGTCCCTCCCTTTTTTTGGCTTTATATCTCTTCCCCTTTTCTCTCTGTCTCCCCATTCTTTCTGACTTCGTATGTGTCTTTCTCTTACTCCCTCCATATTTTCTCCAATTTTGCGCTACTTTTTTCCTTTTACTCTATCGCTCTCTTTCTCATCACCCTTTTTTCGTCGCGTTGACTTTCCTCTTCCCTTTCCCATCACCATTCTCGTACTTTCTCTATCTGTCTGATTCTCTCTCCTCTTTCTATTCTTTCTCTACTTCTTCTACTCTTGTCTCGTCCTTTCCTATTCCCTCGCTCTCTTTCTCTCTCACTTACCTTTCTTCTTCTCTTTCCTATATCTCCATCTGTCCATATTTCCTTTTTTTGTTTTTATCTCTCATTTTTTCCTCCATTTTCATCTCTTGCTCCCTCTTTCCACCCATCTCTCCTGGCCTGTCTCTCTCCTAAGCTCTTTGTGTAACGTCGACAAAGTAGTCGTGTAAACTGAAATCAGAAATCGTTATTAATTAGATGCTAATTTTAACAAATATTCTAACTTTCTATTACATATATCTTATATAAAACTATAGCTTTAAACTATATAAAACTATAGCTTATAGCTTTAAAATAACATATTTATACCCTTAAATTGACAAATTTATAAAAAATCTAGAACACAACTAATTGTTTAGCGCATATTGCCCAATATTTTATTTCTCTTGGTAATAAATTCATGACATTTATCCATTCTCTAAAATCTACTGAAAAAAAGTTAGGCTCGTTCCTTCCTTCTAACTATTAACTGAACTGGAATCTACAAAATCACGTATGCGGATTGGAACGGCGCTGACCTGGGAGAAATAGTTACTAGATTTCAAGCATCCAGTACAAGAAGCCACAAGTTGTCTAACGCCAATTGCCTACAATGTACACGTTCCGTACAACAATTAGCGGAGAGTCATTGCCTCTGGTGGCCATCTTGCAAAGTGTTGTGTATTGTAATGGCCGCTATATATAGATCTGTGAGGTAGTTAATGGTCTTGTAGTTTGGTAAAGGGCAAATCGCAGGTTGGTTGTAAATGTGGAAGCCCACACTCTGTGTTTACACGCGGCCTTGTTACGTGAAAGAATTATTTAGCAGCTGTTTGGTGATTTTTTAGATACTTCGTTTTAATCGATCTTTAAATAATTATAATTTTAAACTAAACTGTTTCACATTTGAGAGTATTGGTAAATAATTTCTATGAACGTTTATATAGATTTGAGTCATGGAATTACCCTTGTCTTAGCATTCAAAAACATTTCTTTTATCCTTGTTGTTTCGGACATATAGCAGTCATCTTCATTAGAGCTAAAAATACGTAACTAGAAGCCGCGTGTTGTTGCTTTTATTTGGTGACTGTAACAATTAACATGGATATATATTTCTCGCTTGTCTTCTACTCTTAATGACCAGCTGATGTTTCCAATAAACAAACTTATCAATATTGTAAATAAAAACCCCTTAGCTATATATTAAATACGCTTACGAATCTTTAAGGCCTCATGTCGCTAACACAGTCAGCATAATCAGGTTCGTTGTAAACTTTTGATGATGGTTACTATAACACCAAAATGTGGGAGAATGTTTTGTATTTAATTTATTGTTTATTTAAAACTGTTTTTAATTCATTGCTTATTTTTTATATTGCTTGTACCTAGTAGTTATTTCATTAAATAAACACATATAAGAACATTTGCAAATTATATTTATACTTAGGCCATATACGGGTTTCGTTAGGGGTAGTCACGGACACTTAAAAGCCATTTCTGTTTACACATAGTTACTTTTATTTCCCTATTTATACACTTACTGGAACAATTTTTGAATTACAAAGGACCAGATGTTAGTTCCACTTCTGACCGTTTGCTCGCTTCTTTTGTCTCCAGCACGTTTACCCGAATGTATGAAAAAAGCGACCAGTGAAATTAGCGACCAAAAGGTCATTCAACCAAGGTATACTGAATCCGGAATGCGCGAAATAAACAACGCAGCTACGCTTCCACTACCCCTACATCAGACTAAGTTCATTCAACCAGGGAATCCCCACCCCCTGTCGCTCTCAAAATCCAGAAACTAATGAGTTGAAAGAGATTGTTCATTATTTTATTGAATATTGAATTGAAAATGAGCGAAATGATATACAAAAATGGAAATGCTACAGTAGGCAGCATAGGAGCACAAATTCAGTAGAAGGTTGGAACAATAAACTTAATAGCATGTTTCAAAGAACACAACCCGGAATTAAACAACTTATCCATTGTTTGAAGAACGAAAGTGAAAAGTCAGCTTGCATGTTTATGACATTGCAGTTAAATTTGGAAAGGAAATATAAAAGGGCTGAAGTATGAGAAAGTGGATAAACGTATTGAAAAAAAAACAACGAAGAAAATGTTGACATGAAGGCTTGTCTCCGTACTCTCTCCTATCTTCAAAACCTGGATTAAGTTGTCAGTCATACAATAGAGAAAAATACAAAAATATGGAAATATTATAAACTTATGTAATTTTTTTTTAAAAATATTATAAAACGCTATAAAATATTATAAACATTATAAAACATAAATATAAAATAATCATTTACTGTCATTTAGCCAATCTAAAGCCTGGTTGAAGTGTAATGGAAACCAGAAAGCATAGATATACAAGAATCCAACAGTTTAAACTCTTTTCAGAAGCGTGTGAAATACTCAGGTCAGGTATAATTCTGTGATGGTCGCTTATTTCACTGAAGATTAAGACTCGTCACAGGTAGAAAAACCGTAATTGGTCGCTTATTTCGCTAGTCGCTTATTTCACTGGTCGCTTATTTCGCTAGTCGCTTATTTCATTGGTCGCTTATTTCGATAGTCGCTTATTTCACTGGTCGTTTATTTTGCTAGTCGCTTGTTTTACTGGTCGCTTTCATCGCGACACCGTTTATCTAGCCATATCTTCGTTGTTTATTTAAAACTCTTTTTAATTCGTTTTTATTTTATTCTTCTTTATATTGCCTTTATCATGTAGTTATTCCATTAATTATACACCAATTCGTGGGCTATGAAATTATCTCTAGGTTTATAATTATATACGAGTTTCACTAGAGCTACACACGGACATTATACATTAAAACTGTTTCTGTTTATACATAGATACTTCTGCTTCCCCAACTCTGCTTTTACTGGAGCAATCTTTGGGCTACAATCACATCTTACATTTTTACTTAAAGTGGCTGAATGTGGTCGCAACAATATTGTAATTTACACTGAGCTCTATATTTTCCAGTGTTCGATTTTCTGTTTTTATTTAGAGTTGGTGGTAGCTACTAGATAAACTAATTAAGGAGGTTTCTATGTTTAGAAAATTACAAACATTTTCAGACGCTATACACAATAGATTTTTATTACTTCTTCTTCTAAGCGCCCTTTTACTATCCCACTGGTATTCACCGCTCTTGACTTTTAAGCGAAAAAGGTCGTGGGTTTGATTTCCAGGGAGGGCAGGAATTGATTACAAATGCTGATAGAATAAATTTAATCGTTTCAATAAACCACAAAGTTCTATTTTGTTTCTCTCTAATAATTGTAGTTTAATATTTTCTAAAATAATTTCATTTTCTAATCAGGAAAAAGGTTGGTAAACTATCTTCCAATGCATGTATTGTTACAATATTTATTTTAAAACATATCTCCCAGAAAATATATAAAATTAAATAGTTCAGTTTTCAAAATAATATTTAAAACAATATTACATTTAACAAATTGTTAAAGCAATATCCTACTGAGATCAACAAAGACAGATTTTATTTTAGTTACTTTTTATTTAATAATTACAATTAATAGTAATATGTACATACATATGACAGAATCACAATATTGAGAGGGAAAATAGAAAGCGAATTTCCTTGCATTTTTCCACTTTCCTCTCTATATGGTTTAAGGTATTGGACTATTATTTATGTTTGTTACTATTTATTCGCTTTATTTTCTTTTATAATTTATCAAGCTGATTGTGGTCTATAACTTCTCATTCTATCCACCTCTTGTAATGCTTCATTAATGCAAAGAACCTTTCTCTTATAATTTTATATACAGTGCATCTTTAAGTAATTTATTTCTAGCTATGGGAACGTTGGCTCAGTGCCAAAGTGCTGGATTTCAAATAATTAAACGAAAGGAATAGTAAGTTTGAAATACGGTATTTGAAATTTGTTTGCTCATTATTTTATCGAAATTTATAAAGACATGCTTCGGAAAGTAGTATATTTTAATTGTTTATTGACTGTTGGGTTTTTATATTTTATACCAATAATACACCAACAATTTCCTTTGGCCCTACCCTGTGTAGACAGGTTTAAAAAAAAGGTATTTTCTTACTATTTTTATTTAGGGTCCAATTTTATCCCCCTTCATTATCCTTTTTATATATTAAATGATAGTCACAAATTCTTTAATATTTATTGTTTTAATTTTAAGCATTTAATTGCTCTTTGTTCATCTTTTTCATTGTTTGAATCCTTAGTTTTAGGTTACTTTTAATTTTGTGTTCTTTAGCCTTAATTATTTAGTGTTAGTTTAGTTTTACTTTTTAGACTGGACATCTTTGTCTAAATGTTATTTCTTTTGAAGTATAAAAAAATATTTGTATCTGTAACAGATGACTTTGTTCCGTTTTTAATTCTTTTTATTACTTCACACTCTCTCTATATATATCTTCCTAAAATTTTCAATAATTAATCAAATACTTTTTATCCATCCACTTAAGTTCAAATACATCTTTCTGAACTTGAGTGGATAACAATTGATTTTAATAACGTTTTCCCAAATATTAATTCATTAATCAAATTTAATTAATTAATTTTAGTTTTTTTTGGGAGAAAAGCTTTTCACAAAAACTGTATGCACTACCGTCACTCCATTCCATTTGGCTTAAAATAAGTGACAACAAATGATTTCATAAAACAGCTGATTTTATGTTATAGGTAATGTGGTAGAATAGCTGTTTTAACGCATAGGTTATGTTACTTTATTTATATTAATTGTAATTATGTAATAGGAAGTAACTAAAATAAAATTTCTCTTTGTTGACATGAGTAGGAATTCACTTAAATTTTTTTTTCATATTACTTCTTATTAGGTGTAATTACATTTCTGTTACGTGTTTTTTAATATTTCTTTTGTACCAAATATGTAATTAATTTTATTTCGCTGTAAGAAGTTCTAGAATTTTGCAACGTTATCCCAAACAAGAGTGTGTATATTTCCGGAAACATAAAAATTGCAAGACCCTCTCAAATCGATTCCCATTTCAGCAAAGCCGTACTAAAAGCCCGCTCTACTCTCTTAGGGATTTCGCCAGACGCTGAATTTACCAGTTTCTATATCCCATTGTGATCTTATCTTTGTAGGTATAGAGCAGATGTTATTGAAATGTATTGGGCCCTCGGTACAGATAGCGCTGTAGTAGTTTTGCTTCTTTATCGTTCGGCTCTACTTTAAGTCGTAGTTTACAAAATGGAGTAGCCATTATTGTAGAGTAGCTCACTACGAAAAGCGTTCAGATATCTTAAGGGGTAAAAGTGACTGTTGGTAGTATAAATCAAGGCGCAACAAATATGGAGAATTATGTTTGTTACTCGTTTAATATGCTACGTTCCTGGTAGGGGGTTCGTTAATATGTTGAGTATCATAGTTTCCGGTTATTCTAGTACTGCCATATTAAATCTATATGCGAGACCCTCAATTAGTCAGAAAGTTCGATGTACGAGGTTCTAAGGGTATTTAATAGAGTGGTCTGATGATGGACGTTCTCCGAAACGTGTCGATAAGATTTAATAGCAGTGTCGTTGCTATAGACCGTGCCACATAACTGGGTGCCTCGTTGACGCATGCGCACTACGTCTTTCCCGCCACCAGTAGACACGATAAAGTCTGGACTCCCGCAGTCAACTTTTAAGTAGGGGAAGTGTAGTGGGTGCAAGTAGGAAAACACAGAGATAGTCAGTCAGTTTTCCTGTTGATAAATATGAGTACTCCTCCGGTATAATAACGTCTTTCTTTACCCATTAACCCTCTTTACCCATGTAGATACGCCTTCTAGATCTGGCCCTCTACCAAAAGCCTTGTCCTCGCATTTCTTCTTACAGCCAGTACAGACGTTGCAAAACCTCGGCGGCCACCAAACTTTTCCTTCTCTGACTGATTGACACAGCTATTCGGACTACCGTTGTCCTTCACGCCAAACTACTATTGGCGCCCAATATACCAACCAGAGCACACGAGCCTGTAAGGGACGTGAGCAAAGTAAAATTTTTGGCCAAACAATTTCAATGCAAAATAATGTATCTCGCTCGGACAAACTGACGACCCTCAAAAATGGCACCGTTATTAATCTGTGAAACCCTAAATTAAATAAAATTGGTTATTTTTAAACAGAAATCTCTCAATTCTTGTTTTAGACATAGAGCGTTGGACTTTCCAATGCAAACATATCAGCTGAAATACCGCCGCGGAGAAGACGTATCCGAGAAGCGGGAAGAGGATAAATAAGAAGCAAAAGATTGATACTAAAACGCTGATAAGACACTTGTGATTCAGGAGACGTTCTTGTTGACTTCGAAGGAATAAAATGGTTATCAGTTCTAAGATGTTATCAGTAGGTTATTACGGAACTCGGAATATTTGGAGTAGCTCAAACCACCCGTATTCCAAAATAAGTATTCAGAGGCTTTTGTCTGGGCCTTTATAAAGGCCATTGGATTAATTGTGGGTTACTAATATCGACGATCGAAAATAAGAATTGCTATCGTTGTAGCAGATTTAGCGTTACCCAGGGTGCACCATGTAGATGCCTGCTATGGACAACTGCTAGCCATCAACCTATCGGGGAAAGTGGTGATCTTGATCCCCTCACAGGCAGCGACTGCTGCACCTAGCAGCAATGCCTTACTGACTGCTTGAGAACAATCCAGCGCCGCACTACTCTGCTAGAACTCATCTGAATCCGGTGGATGAAAAAGCAAATATCAAGTCCAAGCAAGGAATCAGCCCAACCAGATATTCTAAGTAGAGCCAAGAAGCTGGTATACTACAGCCGCCAATGACACCCAAGATCGCTGAGGATCCTGAGCACAGGCAAAATTTGGGAGATCCTTTCTACAGTAGGACCAATCCCAGGATATCCGGAAAGAGGTGAAGTTTAAGTCGATTGCCGCTTAGTCACAGGACATGACTACCTGCGAGTCCATCTCAACTGCAGTGAGAGGGCCTTGCTACCTTGGGATTAATCTTAGGATATCTGGAAAGAAGCGAAACTCTCGTTAGCTTCCACTTAGCTACAGAGCTTGGCTACCTGCGAGTCCATCTATACTGCATTGGGAGGCCCTTGCTACCGAAGGACCAATCCCAGGATATTTGGAAAGAAGCGAAACTGTCGTCAGCTTCTGCTTAGCTACAGGGAATGGCTACCTGCGAGTCCGTCTATAGTGCATTGGGAGGCCCTTTCTACCGTGGGACCAATACCAGGATATCTGGAAAGAAGCGAAACTATCGTCAACTCCCGTTTAGCCACAGGGCAAGGCTACCTGCGAGTCCATCTGTACTGCAGTGGGAGAGCCTTGCTACCTTGGGACTAATCCCAGGATATCTGGAAAGAAGCGAAACTCTCGTCAACTCCCGATTAGCTACAGGGCATGGCTACCTGCGAGTCCATCTCCATTGAGTCCTTCCTGCAGAAGAAACCTGCCCATGGTGTACTCTTGCAAGAATGGACAGTAAACACCCTACGAGACTACCAGGCTCTAACGTATCTGACTGTTGATGTCATACATCGCTACTTTGAGGATCGATGTGAACCGTTGAAGAACCACGGTGGTTAAAGTAAATAATGTAAGTTACTAAGTAATATACAGATGCTACCCTAGCCGCGCCAACCATGATTCTTTTCCGTTCCCTAGTCCCCTACATGCTTCTTTTCTATACAAAATGTTTTATCTATGACCCCGATAGAGAGTAGGTTTAATAATAAAGCGAACTTACACACAAGCATCTGTGCGTCCTCCACACTTATTGCTTACGGAACCCTACATCATGAATCAACATTATAAGGTTGTCTTATTATATTATTATGGATATTATGTTGCCCTATGAGGCGACATTATAATGTTGTCTTATTATATTATTATGGATATTGTGTTGCCATATGAGGCGACATTATAATGTTGTCTTATTATATTATTATGGATATTATGTTGCCCTATGAGGCGACATTATAATGTTGTCTTATTATATTATTATGGATATTGTGTTGCCATATGAGGCGACATTATAATGTTGTCTTATTATATTATTATGCATATTGTGTTGCCATATGAGGCGACATTATAATGTTGTCTTATTATATTATTATGGATATTGTGTTGCCATATGAGGCGACATTATAATGTTGTCTTATTATATTATTATGGATATTATGTTGCCCTATGAGGCGACATTATAATGTTGTCTTATTATATTATTATGGATATTGTGTTGCCATATGAGGCGACATTATAATGTTGTCTTATTATATTATTATGGATATTGTGTTGCCATATGAGGCGACATTATAATGTTGTCTTATTATATTATTATGGATATTGTGTTGCCATATGAGGCGACATTATAATGTTGTCTTATTATATTATTATGGATATTGTGTTGCCCTATGAGGCGACATTATAATGTTGTCTTATTATATTATTATGGATATTATGTTGCCCTATGAGGCAACATTATAATTATGTGCTAACGTGTTTTTAAATTTAAAACTAAATATTTTAAAATTTATATCTGAGAACATGTTAAAGTTCTAGATGCAATGCACAGTGATGCGTGTACGGCGTAACAGAGTGCTCGTTCAGCTTCCTCAAAACCTGTTGGATTTAGGTGTTAAGAGCGCGGGGCGAAGAGGCCGAGACGGAGTTTAATTGGGTTTTGACAGTGAAATGACAACACTTTGACAGTGCGCATTAGTCTTTGTTATAATGGCTGTCACCCTGACAACTGGAGACAGACAGACGCGGCTAAGTGTTACAGAAATATACGTTTATGTATCAGCCGTTCAACCAAGACGTCTCGAGAATGTGTTTTGCGTCACTTAGTTCTAACTGGAACGGTTCCGGTTCCACTGTACATTATGCTTTCATATTGATGAAAAGTAAGTACGAATTAAGGTGTTAAAAATATCAGTGAAATTTCAAAGTACCTTGGCAAAGTGGCATATTTTACTAAACACGAACTACAGCATTTTTAAAGGTGTCTCTTACTGTTTATGCAATTTCCAAAACACTTCATTGATCACCCGAAACACGAATATATCCGACCTCTTGTTTTAACGTAAGTATATAATATTAAACGCGATAGTTTTCTTCAGACTAGAATTGAACGAGATATTGTACGTTACCGGGAAACAATTCATTTCATTTTCAACTCTGCCCACCTATCGGAATAAATTTGAACTAACGCCTTGATAAACTTTGTTAATTGCCATCTGCAAGCATTCTACAACTTCCCAAACACATGACCG